>JBBPBP010000004.1:39864987-39884517 GCA_037974735.1 Cicer chorassanicum | reverse complement strand
ATTTAGGTCATTTTTGTCCTTCCTAGGCTTATTCTAATCCAATTAGGGTTTTTAACCAATCTTGTGCATCCAATAAGTGCGTTTGTGTCATTGGTTTAACATTTTGGTCATTTTCGTCCTCCCTAGGGTTATTCTAATCCAATTAGGGTTTTTAACCAATCTTGTGCATCCATTAAGTGTGTTTGTTCCATTGGTTTAACATTTAGGTAATTTTCGTACACCCTAGGCGTATTCTAATCCAATTTGCATTTTTAACTAATCTTGTGCATCCAATAAGTGCGTTAGTGTCATTGGTTTAACATTTAGGTGATTTTTGTCCTCCATAGGCTTATTCTAATCCAATTAGGGTATTTAACCAATCTTGTGCATCACATAAGTGCGTTTGTGTCATTGGTTGAACATTTAGGTCCTTTTCGTTCACCCTAGGCTAATTCTAATCCAATTAGGGTTTTTAACTAATCTTGTGCATCCAATAAGTGCGTATGTGTCATTCGATTAACATTTAGGTCAATTTCGTCCTCCCTAGACTTATTCGAATCCAATTAGGGTTTTTACCAATCTTGTGCATTCAATATGTGCGTTTGTTTCATCGGTTGAACATTTTGGTCATTTTCGTCATCCTTAGGCTTATTCTAATTCAATTAGGGTTTTTAACCAATCTTGTGCATCCAATAAGTGCGTTTGTGTCATTGGTTGAACATTTAGCTCATTTTCGTCCTCCTTAGGCTTATTCTAATCCAATTAAGGTTTTTAACCAATCTTGTGCATCCAATAAGTGCGTTTGTGTCGTTGGTTTAACACTTAGGTCATTTTCGTCCTCCCTATGGTTATTCTAATCCAATTATGGTTTTTAACCAATCTTGTGCATCCAAATAAGTGTGTTTGTGTCATTGGTTTAACATTTAGATCATTTTCTTTCTCCCTACGCTTATTCTAATTCAATTAAGGTTTTTAACCAATCTTTTGCATCCAATAAATGCGTTTGTGCCATTGGTTGAACATTTAGGTCCTTTTCGTTCACCCTAGGCTAATTCTAATCCAATTAGGGTTTTTAACTAATCTTGTGCATTCAATAAGTGCGTTTGTATTATCGGTTGAACATTTTGGTCATTTTCGTCATCCTTAGGCTTATTCTAATCCAATTAGGGTTTTTAACCAATCTTGTGCATCCAATAAGTGCGTTTGTGTCATTGGTTAAACATTTAGCTCATTTTCTTCCTCCTTAGGCTTATTCTAATCCAATTAACGTTTTTAACCAATCTTGTGCATCCGATAAGTGCGTTTGTGTCATTGGTTAAACATTTAGGTCATTTTCGCCCTCCTTAGACTTATTCTATTTCAATTAGGGTTTTTAACCAATCTTGTGCATCCAATAATTGCGTTTGTGTCATTAGTTTAACATTTAGGTCATTCTCCTCCTCCTTAGGCTTATTCTAATCCAATTAGGGTTTTTAACAAATCTTGTGCATCCAATAAGTGCGTTTGTGTGATTGGTTTAACATTTATGTCATTTTCGTTCTCCCTACGCTTATTCTATTTCAATTAGGGTTTTTAACCAATCTTGTGCATCCAATAAATGCGTTTGTGTCATTGGTTGAACATTTAGGTCCTTTTCGTTCACCCTAGGCTAATTCTAATCCAATTAGGGTTTTTAACCAATCTTGTGCATTCAATAAGTGCGTTTGTATTATCGGTTGAACATTTTGGTCATTTTCGTCATCCTTAGGCTTATACTAATCCAATTAGGGTTTTTAACCAATCTTGTGCATCCAATAAGTGCGTTTGAGTCATTGGTTGAACATTTAGCTCATTTTCGTCCTCCTTAGGCTTATTCTAATCCAATTAAGGTTTTTAACCAATCTTGTGCATCCAATAAGTGCGTTTGTGTCATTGGTTTAACATTTAGGTCATTTTTGTCATCCTTATGGTTATTCTAATCCAATTAAGGTTTTTAACCAATCTTGTACATCCAATAAGTGCGTTTGTGTCATTGGTTGAACATTTTGGTCATTTTATTCCTCGTTAGGCTTATTCTAATCCAATTAAGGTTTTTAACCAATCTTGTGCATCCAATAAGTGTGTTTGTATCATTGGTTGAACATTTAACTCATTTTCGTCCTCCTTAGGCTTATTATAATCCAATTAAGTTTTTTAACGAATCTTGTGCATCCAATAAGTGCGTTTGTGTCATTGGTTGAACATTTAGGTCATTTTTCGTCCTCCCTATGGTTATTCTAATCCAATTATGGTTTTTAACCAATCTTGTGCATTCAAATGAGTGTGTTTCTGTCATTATTTTAACATTTAGGTCATTTTCGTCATCCTTCGACTTATTCTAATCCAATAAGGTTCTTAACCAATCTTGTGCATCCAATAAATGCGTTTGTGTCATTGGTTGAACATTTATGACATTTTCGTTCTCCCTACCCTTATTCTAATTCGATTAAGGTTTTTAACCAATCTTGTGCATCTAATAAATGCGTTTGTGTCATTGGTTGAACATTTAGGCCCTTTTCGTTCACCCTAGGCTAATTCTAATCCAATTAGGGTTTTTAACTAATCTTGTGCATCCAATAAGTGCGTATGTGTCATTCGATTAACATTTAGGTCAATTTCGTCCTCCCTAGACTTATTCTAATCCAATTAGGGTTTTTAACCAATCTTGTGCATTCAATATGTGCGTTTGTTTCATCGGTTGAACATTTTGGTCATTTTCATCATCCTTAGGCTTATTCTAATCCAATTAGGGTTTTTAACCAATCTTGTGCATCCAATAAGTGCGTTTGTGTCATTGGTTGAACATTTAGCTCATTTTCGTCCTCCTTAGGCTTATTCTAATCCAATTAAGGTTTTTAACCAATCTTGTGCATCCAATAAGTGCGTTTGTGTCGTTGGTTTAACACTTAGGTCATTTTCGTCCTCCCTATGGTTATTCTAATCCAATTATGGTTTTTAACCAATCTTGTGCATCCAAATAAGTGTGTTTGTGTCATTGGTTTAACATTTAGATCATTTTCGTTCTCCCTACGCTTATTCTAATTCAATTAAGGTTTTTAACCAATCTTTTGCATCCAATAAATGCGTTTGTGCCATTGGTTGAACATTTAGGTCCTTTTCGTTCACCCTAGGCTAATTCTAATCCAATTAGGGTTTTTAACTAATCTTGTGCATTCAATAAGTGCGTTTGTATTATCGGTTGAACATTTTGGTCATTTTCGTCATCCTTAGGCTTATTCTAATCCAATTAGGGTTTTTAACCAATCTTGTGCATCCAATAAGTGCGTTTGTGTCATTGGTTAAACATTTAGCTCATTTTCTTCCTCCTTAGGCTTATTCTAATCCAATTAACGTTTTTAACCAATCTTGTGCATCCGATAAGTGCGTTTGTGTCATTGGTTAAACATTTAGGTCATTTTCGCCCTCCTTAGACTTATTCTATTTCAATTAGGGTTTTTAACCAATCTTGTGCATCCAATAATTGCGTTTGTGTCATTAGTTTAACATTTAGGTCATTCTCCTCCTCCTTAGGCTTATTCTAATCCAATTAGGGTTTTTAACAAATCTTGTGCATCCAATAAGTGCGTTTGTGTGATTGGTTTAACATTTATGTCATTTTCGTTCTCCCTACGCTTATTCTATTTCAATTAGGGTTTTTAACCAATCTTGTGCATCCAATAAATGCGTTTGTGTCATTGGTTGAACATTTAGGTCCTTTTCGTTCACCCTAGGCTAATTCTAATCCAATTAGGGTTTTTAACCAATCTTGTGCATTCAATAAGTGCGTTTGTATTATCGGTTGAACATTTTGGTCATTTTCGTCATCCTTAGGCTTATACTAATCCAATTAGGGTTTTTAACCAATCTTGTGCATCCAATAAGTGCGTTTGAGTCATTGGTTGAACATTTAGCTCATTTTCGTCCTCCTTAGGCTTATTCTAATCCAATTAAGGTTTTTAACCAATCTTGTGCATCCAATAAGTGCGTTTGTGTCATTGGTTTAACATTTAGGTCATTTTTGTCATCCTTATGGTTATTCTAATCCAATTAAGGTTTTTAACCAATCTTGTACATCCAATAAGTGCGTTTGTGTCATTGGTTGAACATTTTGGTCATTTTATTCCTCGTTAGGCTTATTCTAATCCAATTAAGGTTTTTAACCAATCTTGTGCATCCAATAAGTGTGTTTGTATCATTGGTTGAACATTTAACTCATTTTCGTCCTCCTTAGGCTTATTCTAATCCAATTTAGTTTTTTAACGAATCTTGTGCATCCAATAAGTGCGTTTGTGTCATTGGTTGAACATTTAGGTCATTTTTCGTCCTCCCTATGGTTATTCTAATCCAATTATGGTTTTTAACCAATCTTGTGCATTCAAATGAGTGTGTTTCTGTCATTATTTTAACATTTAGGTCATTTTCGTCATCCTTCGACTTATTCTAATCCAATAAGGTTCTTAACCAATCTTGTGCATCCAATAAATGCGTTTGTGTCATTGGTTGAACATTTATGACATTTTCGTTCTCCCTACCCTTATTCTAATTCGATTAAGGTTTTTAACCAATCTTGTGCATCTAATAAATGCGTTTGTGTCATTGGTTGAACATTTAGGCCCTTTTCGTTCACCCTAGGCTAATTCTAATCCAATTAGGGTTTTTAACTAATCTTGTGCATCCAATAAGTGCGTATGTGTCATTCGATTAACATTTAGGTCAATTTCGTCCTCCCTAGACTTATTCTAATCCAATTAGGGTTTTTAACCAATCTTGTGCATTCAATATGTGCGTTTGTTTCATCGGTTGAACATTTTGGTCATTTTCATCATCCTTAGGCTTATTCTAATCCAATTAGGGTTTTTAACCAATCTTGTGCATCCAATAAGTGCGTTTGTGTCATTGGTTGAACATTTAGCTCATTTTCGTCCTCCTTAGGCTTATTCTAATCCAATTAAGGTTTTTAACCAATCTTGTGCATCCAATAAGTGCGTTTGTGTCGTTGGTTTAACACTTAGGTCATTTTCGTCCTCCCTATGGTTATTCTAATCCAATTATGGTTTTTAACCAATCTTGTGCATCCAAATAAGTGTGTTTGTGTCATTGGTTTAACATTTAGATCATTTTCTTTCTCCCTACGCTTATTCTAATTCAATTAAGGTTTTTAACCAATCTTTTGCATCCAATAAATGCGTTTGTGCCATTGGTTGAACATTTAGGTCCTTTTCGTTCACCCTAGGCTAATTCTAATCCAATTAGGGTTTTTAACTAATCTTGTGCATTCAATAAGTGCGTTTGTATTATCGGTTGAACATTTTGGTCATTTTCGTCATCCTTAGGCTTATTCTAATCCAATTAGGGTTTTTAACCAATCTTGTGCATCCAATAAGTGCGTTTGTGTCATTGGTTAAACATTTAGCTCATTTTCTTCCTCCTTAGGCTTATTCTAATCCAATTAACGTTTTTAACCAATCTTGTGCATCCGATAAGTGCGTTTGTGTCATTGGTTAAACATTTAGGTCATTTTCGCCCTCCTTAGACTTATTCTATTTCAATTAGGGTTTTTAACCAATCTTGTGCATCCAATAATTGCGTTTGTGTCATTAGTTTAACATTTAGGTCATTCTCCTCCTCCTTAGGCTTATTCTAATCCAATTAGGGTTTTTAACAAATCTTGTGCATCCAATAAGTGCGTTTGTGTCATTGGTTTAACATTTATGTCATTTTCGTTCTCCCTACGCTTATTCTATTTCAATTAGGGTTTTTAACCAATCTTGTGCATCCAATAAATGCGTTTGTGTCATTGGTTGAACATTTAGGTCCTTTTCGTTCACCCTAGGCTAATTCTAATCCAATTAGGGTTTTTAACCAATCTTGTGCATTCAATAAGTGCGTTTGTATTATCGGTTGAACATTTTGGTCATTTTCGTCATCCTTAGGCTTATACTAATCCAATTAGGGTTTTTAACCAATCTTGTGCATCCAATAAGTGCGTTTGAGTCATTGGTTGAACATTTAGCTCATTTTCGTCCTCCTTAGGCTTATTCTAATCCAATTAAGGTTTTTAACCAATCTTGTGCATCCAATAAGTGCGTTTGTGTCATTGGTTTAACATTTAGGTCATTTTTGTCATCCTTATGGTTATTCTAATCCAATTAAGGTTTTTAACCAATCTTGTACATCCAATAAGTGCGTTTGTGTCATTGGTTGAACATTTTGGTCATTTTATTCCTCGTTAGGCTTATTCTAATCCAATTAAGGTTTTTAACCAATCTTGTGCATCCAATAAGTGTGTTTGTATCATTGGTTGAACATTTAACTCATTTTCGTCCTCCTTAGGCTTATTATAATCCAATTAAGTTTTTTAACGAATCTTGTGCATCCAATAAGTGCGTTTGTGTCATTGGTTGAACATTTAGGTCATTTTTCGTCCTCCCTATGGTTATTCTAATCCAATTATGGTTTTTAACCAATCTTGTGCATTCAAATGAGTGTGTTTCTGTCATTATTTTAACATTTAGGTCATTTTCGTCATCCTTCGACTTATTCTAATCCAATAAGGTTCTTAACCAATCTTGTGCATCCAATAAATGCGTTTGTGTCATTGGTTGAACATTTATGACATTTTCGTTCTCCCTACCCTTATTCTAATTCGATTAAGGTTTTTAACCAATCTTGTGCATCTAATAAATGCGTTTGTGTCATTGGTTGAACATTTAGGCCCTTTTCGTTCACCCTAGGCTAATTTTAATCCAATTAGGGTTTTTAACTAATCTTGTGCATCCAATAAGTGCGTATGTGTCATTCGATTAACATTTAGGTCAATTTCGTCCTCCCTAGACTTATTCTAATCCAATTAGGGTTTTTAACGAATCTTGTGCATTCAATATGTGCGTTTGTTTCATCGGTTGAACATTTTGGTCATTTTCGTCATCCTTAGGCTTATTCTAATCCAATTAGGGTTTTTAACCAATCTTGTGCATCCAATAAGTGCGTTTGTGTCATTGGTTGAACATGTAGCTCATTTTCGTCCTCCTTAGGCTTATTCTAATCCAATTAAGGTTTTTAACCAATCTTGTGCATCCAATAAGTGCGTTTGTGTCGTTGGTTTAACATTTAGGTCATTTTCGTCCTCCCTATGGTTATTCTAATCCAATTATGGTTTTTAACCAAAGTTGTGCATCCAAATGAGTGTGTTTGTGTCATTACTTTAACATTTAGGTCATTTTTATCATCCTTCGACTTATTCCAATCCAATTAGGGTTCTTAACCAATCTTGTGCATCCAATAAGTGCGTTTGTGTCATTAGTTTAACATTTAGGTCATTTTCGTCCTCCTTAGGCTTATTCTAATCCAATTAGGGTTTTTAACCAATCTTGTGCATCCAATAAGTGCGTTTGTATCATTGGTTGAATATTTAACTCATTTTCGTCCTCCTTAGGCTTATTCTAATCCAATTAAGTTTTTTAACGAATCTTGTGCATCCAATAAGTGCGTTTGTGTCATTGGTTGAACATTTAGGTCATTTTTGTCCTCCCTATGGTTATTCTAATCCAATTATGGTTTTTAACCAATCTTGTGCATTCAAATGAGTGTGTTTGTGTCATTAGTTTAACATTAAGGTCATTTGTGTCATCCTTCGACTTATTCTAATCTAATTAGGGTTCTTAACCAATCTTGTGCATCCAATAAATGCGTTTGTGTCATTGGTTGAACATTTAGGTCCTTTTCGTTCACCCTAGGCTAATTCTAATCCAATTAGGGTTTTTAACCAATCTTGTGCATTCAATAAGTGCGTTTGTATTATCGGTTGAACATTTTGGTCATTTTCGTCATCCTTAGGCTTATACTAATCCAATTAGGGTTTTTAACCAATCTTGTGCATCCAATAAGTGCGTTTGAGTCATTGGTTGAACATTTAGCTCATTTTCGTCCTCCTTAGGCTTATTCTAATCCAATTAAGGTTTTTAACCAATCTTGTGCATCCAATAAGTGCGTTTGTGTCATTGGTTTAACATTTAGGTCATTTTTGTCATCCTTATGGTTATTCTAATCCAATTAAGGTTTTTAACCAATCTTGTACATCCAATAAGTGCGTTTGTGTCATTGGTTGAACATTTTGGTCATTTTAGTCCTCGTTAGGCTTATTCTAATCCAATTAAGGTTTTTAACCAATCTTGTGCATCCAATAAGTGTGTTTGTATCATTGGTTGAACATTTAACTCATTTTCGTCCTCCTTAGGCTTATTCTAATCCAATTAAGTTTTTTAACCAATCTTGTGCATCCAATAAGTGCGTTTGTGTCATTGGTTGAACATTTAGGTCATTTTTCGTCCTCCCTATGGTTATTCTAATCCAATTATGGTTTTTAACCAATCTTGTGCATTCAAATGAGTGTGTTTCTGTCATTATTTTAACATTTAGGTCATTTTCGTCATCCTTCGACTTATTCTAATCCAATTAGGGTTCTTAACCAATCTTGTGCATCTAATAAATGCGTTTGTGTCATTGGTTGAACATTTATGACATTTTCGTTCTCCCTACCCTTATTCTAATTCGATTAAGGTTTTTAACCAATCTTGTGCATCTAATAAATGCGTTTGTGTCATTGGTTGAACATTTAGGCCCTTTTCGTTCACCCTAGGCTAATTCTAATCCAATTAGGGTTTTTAACTAATCTTGTGCATCCAATAAGTGCGTATGTGTCATTCGATTAACATTTAGGTCAATTTCGTCCTCCCTAGACTTATTCTAATCCAATTAGGGTTTTTAACCAATCTTGTGCATTCAATTAGTGCGTTTGTGTCGTTGGTTTAACATTTAGGTCATTTTCGTCCTCCCTATGGTTATTCTAATCCAATTATGGTTTTTAACCAATCTTGTGCATCCAAATGAGTGTGTTTGTGTCATTAGTTTAACATTTAGGTCATTTTTATCATCCTTCGACTTATTCGAATCCAATTAGGGTTCTTAACCAATATTGTGCATCCAATAAGTGCGTTTGTGTCATTGGTTTAATATTTAGGTCATGTTCGTAATCCCTATGATTATTCTAATCCATATATGGTTTTTAACCAATCTTGTGCATCCACTAAGTGCATTTGTGTCATTAGTTTAACATTTAGGTCATTTTGGTCCTCCTTAGGCTTATTCTAATCCATTTTGCGATTTTAACCAATCTTGTGCATCCAAATGAGTGTGTTTGTGTCATTAGTTTAACATTTAGGTCATTTTTATCATCCTTCGACTTATTCCAATCCAATTAGGGTTTTTAACCAATCTTGTGCATCCAATAAGTGCGTTTATGTCATTAGTTTAACATTTAGGTCATTTTCGTCCTCCTTAGTCTTATTCTAATCGAATTAGGGTTTTTAACCAATCTTGAGCATCCATTAAGTGCGTTTATGTCATTAGTTTAACATTTAGGTCATTTTGGTCCTCCCTAAGCTTATTCTATTCCAATTAGGGTTTTTAACCAATATTGTGCATCCAATAAGTGCGTTTTGGTCATTAGTTTGACATTTAGGTCATTTTCGTCCTCGTTAGGCTTATTCTAATCCAATTAGGGTTTTTATCCAAACTTATGCATCCAATAAGTGCGTTTATGTCGTTGGTTTAACATTAAGATCATTTTTGTCCTCCCTAGGCTTATTCTAATCCAATTAGGATTTTTAACCAATCTTGTGCATCCAATAAGTGCGTTTGTGTCATTGGTTTAACATCTTGGTCATTTTCGTCCTCCCTAGGGTTAATATAATCCAATTAGGGTTTTTAACCAATCTTGTGCATCCATTTAGTGGGTTTGTGTCACTGGTTTAACATTTAAGTTATTTTAGTGAACCCAAGGCGTATTCTAATCCAATTTGCGATTTTAACCAATCTTGTGCATCCAATAAGTGCGTTTGTGTCATTGGATTAACATTTATGTCATTTTTTTCCTCCTTAGGGTTATTCTAATCCAATTAAGGTTTTTAACCAATCTTGTGCATCCAATAAGGGCTTCTGTGTCATTGGTTGAACAATTAGGTCATTTTGGTCCTCCTTAGGATTATTCTAATCCAATTAGGGTTTTTAACCAATCTTGTGCATCCAATAAGTGTGTTTTTGTCATTGGTTTAACATTTAGGTCATTTTCTTCATCCCTACGGTTATTCTAATCCAATTATGGTTTTTAACCAATCTTGTGCATCTAGTAAGTGCGTTTCTGTCATTGGTTTAACATTTAGGTCATATTCGTCCTCGTTAGGCTTATTCTAATCCGATTAAGGTTTTTAACCAATCTTATGCATCCAATAAGTGCGTCTATGTCATTAGTTTAACATTTAGGTCATTTTGGTCCTCCCTAGGCTTATTCTATTCCAATTATGGTTTTTAACCAATCTTGTGCATCCAATAAGTGCGTTTGTGTCATTGGTTTAACATTTAAGTCATTTTCGTCGTCCCTGTGGTTATTCTAATCCAATTATGGTTTTTAGCCAATCTTGTGCATCCAATAAGTGCGTTTGTGTCATTAGTTTAACATTTAGGTCATTTAGGTCCTTCTTAGGCTTATTCTAATCCAATATAGGTTTTTAATCAATCTTATGCATCCAATAAGTGCGTTTATGTCATTAGTTTAACATTTAGGTCATTTTGGTCCTCCCTATGCTTATTCTATTCCAATTAGGGTTTTAACCAATCTTGTGCGTCCAATAAGTGCGTTTGTATCCTTGGTTTAACATTTAGGTCATTTTCGTCATCCCTATCGTTATTCTAATCCAATTATGGTATTAAACCAATCTTGTGCATCCAATAATTGCGTTTGTGTCGTTAGTTTATCATTTAGGTCATTTTCGTCCTCCTTAGGCTTATTCTAATCCAATTAGGGTTTTTAACCAAACTTGTGCATCTAATAAGTGCGTTTGTGTCGTTGGTTTAACATTTAGGTCATTTTCGTCCTCCCTAAGCTTATTCTATTCCAATTAGGGTTTTTAACCAATATTGTGCATCCAATGAGTGCGTTTTTGTCATTGGTTTGACATTTAGGTCATTTTCGTCCTCGTTGGGCTTATTCTAATCCAATTAGGGTTTTTATCCAAACTTATGCATCCAATAAGTGCATTTGTGTCGTTGGTTTAACATTTATATCATTTTTGTCCTCCCTAGGCTTATTCTAATCCAATTAGGGTTTTTAACCAATCTTGTGCATCCAATAAATGCATTTGTGTCATTGGTTTAACATTTTGGTCATTTTCGTCCTCCCTAGGGTTAATATAATCCAATTAGGGTTTTTAACCAATCTTGTGCATCCATTAAGCGGGTTTGTGTCATTGGTTTAACATTTAGGTTATTTTAGTACACCCAAGGCGTATTCTAATGCAATTTGCTATTTTAACCAATCTTGTGCATTCAATAAGTGCGTTTGTGTCATTGGATTAACATTTAGGTCATTTTTGTCCACCCTAGGGTTATTCTAATCCAATTAGGGTTTTTAACCAATCTTGTGCATCCAATAAGGGCGTTTGTGTCATTGGTTGAACAATTAGGTCATTTTGGTCCTCCTTAGGATTATTCTAATCCAATTAGGGTTTTTAACCAATCTTGTGCATCCAATAAGTGTGTTTTTGTCATTGGTGTAACATTTAGGTCATTTTCTTCATCCCTATGGTTATTCTAATCCAATTATGGTTTTTAACCAATCTTGTGCGTCCAGTAAGTACGTTTGTGTCATTGGTTTAACATTTAGGTCATTTTGGTCCTCCTTAGGCTTATTCTAATCCGATTAAGGTTTTTATCCAATCTTATGCATCCAATATGTGCGTCTATGTCATTGGTTTAACATTTAAGTCATTTTCGTCGTCCCTATGGTTATTCTAATCCAATTATGGTTTTTGACCAATCTTGTGCATCCAATAAGTGCGTTTGTGTCATTAGTTTAACATTTAGGTCATTTTGGTCCTCCCTAGGCTTATTCTATTCCAATTATGGTTTTTAAAAAATTTTGTGCATCCAATAAGTGCGTTTGTGTCATTGGTTTAATATTTAAGTCATTTTCGTCGTCCCTATGGTTATTCTAATCCAATTATGGTTTTTAACCAATCTTGTGCATCCAATAAGTGCGTTTGTGTCATTAGTTTAACATTTAGGTCATTTTCGTCCTCCTTAGGCTTATTCTAATACAATTAGGGTTTTTAACCAAACATGTGCATCCAATAAGTGCGTTTGTGTCATTGGTTTAACATTTAGGTTATTTTCGTCATCCCTATGGTTATTCTAATCCAATTAATGTTTTTAACCAATCTTATGCATCCAATAAGTGCGTTTGTGTCATTAGTTTAACATTCATGTCATTTAGGTCCTCCTTAGGCTTATTCTAATCCAATATAGGTTTTTAACCAATCTTATGCATCCAATGAGTGTGTTTGTGTCGTTGGTTTAACATTTAGGTCATTTTTGTCCTCATTGGGGTTATTCTAATCCAATTAGAGTTTTTAACCAATCTTGTGCATCCAATAAGTGCGTTTGTGTCATTGGTTTAACATTTTGGTCATTTTCGTCCTGCCTAGGGTTATTCTAATCCAATTAGGGTTTTTAACCAATCTTGTGCATCCATTAAGTGTGTTTGTTCCATTGGTTTAACATTTAGGTAATTTTCGTCCACCCTAGGCGTATTCTAATCCAATTTGCATTTTTAACTAATCTTGTGCATCCAATAAGTGCGTTAGTGTCATTGGTTTAACATTTAGGTGACTTTTGTCCTCCATAGGCTTATTCTAATCCAATTAGGGTACTTAACCAATCTTGTGCATCCAATAAGTGCGTTGTGTCATTGGTTTAACATTTAAGTAATTTTCGTCCACCATAGGCTTATTCTCATCCAATTTGCGTTTTTATCCAACCTTGTCCATCCAATTAGTGTGTTTTTGTCATTGGATATAATTTAGCTCATTTTCGTCCTCCCTAGGCTTATTCCAATCCAATTAAGGTTTTTAATCAATCTTGGGCATCCAATAAGTGCGTTTTTGTCATTAGTTTAACATTTAGGTCATTTTCATAATCCTTCGACTTCTTCTAATCCAAGTAGGGTTTTTAACCAATCTTGTGCATCCTATAACTGCGTTTGTGTTATTGGTTTAACATTTAGATCATATTCGTTCTCCTTAGGCTTATTCTAATTCAATTAGGGTTTTTTGCCAATCATTTGAATCAATAAATGTGTTTCTGTCATTGGTTGAACATTTAGGTCATTTTCGTTCACCCTAGGCTTATTCTAATCCAATTAAGGTTTTAAACCAATCTTGTGCATCCAATAAGTGCGTTTGTGTCATTCGATTAACATTTGGGTCAATTTTGTCCTCCCAATACTTACTCTAATAATACTGACTCTAATCGAATTAGGGTTTTTAACCAATATTGTGCATCCAATAAGTGCGTTTTTGTCATTAGTTTAACATTTAGGTCATTTTCGTCCTCGTTGGGCTTATTCTAATCCTATAAGGGTTTTTAACCAAAGTTATGCATCCAATAAGTGCGTTTGTGTCGTTGGTTTAACATTTAGGTCATTTTTGTCCTCCCTAGGCTTATTCTAATCCAATTAGGGTTTTTAACCAATCTTGATCATCCAATAAGTGCGTTTGTGTCATTGGTTTAACATTTTGGTCATTTTCGTCCTCCCTAGGGTTATTCTAATCCAACTAGGGTTTTTAACCAATCTTGTGCATCCATTACGGGGGTTTGTGTCATTGGTTTAACATTTAGGTTATTTTAGTACACCCAAGGCGTATTCTAATCCAATTTGCAATTTTAACCAATCTTGTGCATCCAATAAGTGCGTTTGTGTCATTGGATTAATAATTAGGTAAGTTTTGTCCTCCCTAGGGTTATTCTAATCCAATTAGGGTTTTTAACCAATCTTGTGCATCCAATAAGGGCGTTTGTGTCATTGGTTGAACAATTAGGTCATTTTGGTCCTCCTTAGGATTATTCTAATCCAATTAATGTTTATAACCAATCTTATGCATCCAATAAGTGCGTTTGTGTCATTGGTTTAACATTTAACTCATTTTCGTCCTACCTAGGGTTATTCTAATCCAATTAGGGTTTTTAACCAATCTTGCGCTTCCAATAAGTGTGTTTTTGTCATTAAATTAACATTTAGGTCATTTTCTTCATCCCTACGGTTATTCTAATCCAATTATGGTTTTTAACCAATCTTGTGCATCCAATAAGTGCGTTTGTGTCAATAGTTTAACATTTACGTCATTTTGGTCCTCCTTAGGCTTATTCTAATCCAATTAAGGTTTTTAACCAATCTTATGCATGCAATAAGTGCGTCTGTGTCATTAGTTTAACATTTAGGTCATTTTGGTTCCTCCCTAGGCTTATTCTATTCCAATTATGGTTTTTAACCAATCTTGTGCATCCAATAAGTGCATTTGTGTCATTGGTTTAACATTTAGGTCATTTTCGTCGTCCCTATGGTTATTCTAATCCAATTATGGTTTTTAATCAATCTTGGGCATCCAATGAATGCCATTTTGTCATTAGTTTAACATTTAGGTCATTTTCATAATCCTTCGACTTCTTCTAATCCAAGTAGGGGTTTTAACCAATCTTGTGCATCCAATAACTGCGTTTGTGTTATTGGTTTAACATTTAGGTCATATTCGTTCTCCTTAGGCTTATTCTAATTCAATTAGGGTTTTTTGCCAATCATTTGAATCAATAAGTGTGTTTCTGTCATTGGTTGAACATTTAGGTCATTGTCGTTCACCCTAGGCTTATTCTAATCCAATTAAGGTTTTAAACCAATCTTGTGCATCCAATAAGTGCGTTTGTGTCATTCGATTAACATTTGGGTCAATTTTGTCCTCCCAATACTTACTCTAATAATACTTACTCTAATCGAATTAGGGTTTTTAACCAATATTGTGCATCCAATAAGTGCGTTTTTGTCATTAGTTTAACATTTAGGTCATTTTCGTCCTCGTTGGGCTTATTCTAATCCAATTAGGGTTTTTAACCAAACTTATGCATCCAATAAGTGCGTTTGTGTCGTTGGTTTAATATTTAGGTCATTTTTGTCCTCCCTAGGCTTATTCTAATCCAATTAGGGTTTTTAACCAATCTTGTGCATCCAATAAGTGCGTTTGTGTCATTGGTTAACATTTTGGTCATTTTCGTCCTCCCTAGGGTTATTCTAATCCAACTAGGGTTTTTAACCAATCTTGTGCATCCATTACGGGGGTTTGTGTCATTGGTTTAACATTTAGGTTATTTTAGTACACCCAAGGCGTATTCTAATCCAATTTGCGATTTTAACCAATCTTGTGCATCCAATAAGTGCGTTTGTGTCATTGGATTAATAATTAGGCAATTTTTGTCCTCCCTAGGGTTATTCTAATCCAATTAGGGTTTTTAACCAATCTTGTGCATCCAATAAGGGCGTTTGTGTCATTGGTTGAACAATTAGGTCATTTTGGTCCTCCTTAGGATTATTCTAATCCAATTAAGGTTTTTAACCAATCTTATGCATCCAATAAGTGCGTTTGTGTCATTGGTTTAACATTTAACTCATTTTCGTCCTCCCTAGGGTTATTCTAATCCAATCAGGGTTTTAAACCAATCTTGCGCTTCCAATAAGTGTGTTTTTGTCATTGGTTTAACATTTAGGTCATTTTCTTCATCCCTATGGTTATTCTAATCCAATTATGGTTTTTAACCAATCTTGTGCATCCAATAAGTGCGTTTGTGTCAATAGTTTAACATTTAGGTCATTTTGGTCCTCCTTAGGCTTATTCTAATCCAATTAAGGTTTTTAACCAATCTTATGCATGCACTAAGTGCGTCTGTGTCATTAGTTTAACATTTAGGTCATTTTGGTTCCTCCCTAGGCTTATTCTATTCCAATTATGGTTTTTAACCAATCTTGTGCATCCAATAAGTGCATTTGTGTCATTGGTTTAACATTTAGGTCATTTTCGTCGTCCCTATGGTTATTCTAATCCAATTATGGTTTTTAATCAATCTTGGGCATCCAATGAGTGCCATTTTGTCATTAGTTTAACATTTAGGTCATTTTCATAATCCTTCGACTTCTTCTAATCCAAGTAGGGTTTTTAACCAATCTTGAGCATCCAATAACTGCGTTTGTGTTATTGGTTTAACATTTAGGTCATATTCGTTCTCCTTAGGCTTATTCTAATTCAATTAGGGTTTTTTGCCAATCATTTGAATCAATAAGTGTGTTTCTGTCATTGGTTGAACATTTAGGTCATTTTCGTTCACCCTAGGCTTATTCTAATCCAATTAAGGTTTTAAACCAATCTTGTGCATCCAATAAGTGCGTTTGTGTCATTCGATTAACATTTGGGTCAATTTTGTCCTCCCAATACTTACTCTAATAATACTTACTCTAATCGAATTAGGGTTTTTAACCAATATTGTGCATCCAATAAGTGCGTTTTTGTCATTAGTTTAACATTTAGGTCATTTTCGTCCTCGTTGGGCTTGTTCTAATCCAATTAGGGTTTTTAACCAAACTTATGCATCCAATAAGTGCGTTTGTGTCGTTGGTTTAACATTTAGGTCATTTTTGTCCTCCCTAGGCTTATTCTAATCCAATTAGGGTTTTTAACCAATCTTGTGCATCCAATAAGTGCGTTTGTGTCATTGGTTTAACATTTTGGTCATTTTCGTCCTCCCTAGGGTTATTCTAATCCAACTAGGGTTTTTAACCAATCTTGTGCATCCATTACGGGGGTTTGTGTCATTGGTTTAACATTTAGGTTATTTTAGTACACCCAAGGCGTATTCTAATCCAATTTGCGATTTTAACCAATCTTGTGCATCCAATAAGTGCGTTTGTGTCATTGGATTAATAATTAGGTAATTTTTGTCCTCCCTAGGGTTATTCTAATCCAATTAGGGTTTTTAACCAATCTTGTGCATCCAATAAGGGCGTTTGTGTCATTGGTTGAACAATTAGGTCATTTTGGTCCTCCTTAGGATTATTCTAATCCAATTAAGGTTTTTAACCAATCTTATGCATCCAATAAGTGCGTTTGTGTCATTGGTTTAACATTTAACTCATTTTCGTCCCCCCTAGGGTTATTCTAATCCAATTAGGGTTTTTAACCAATCTTGCGCTTCCAATAAGTGTGTTTTTGTCATTGGTTTAATATTTAGGTCATTTTCTTCATCCCTATGGTTATTCTAATCCAATTATGGTTTTTAACCAATCTTGTGCATCCAATAAGTGCGTTTGTGTCAATAGTTTAACATTTAGGTCATTTTGGTCCTCCTTAGGCTTATTCTAATCCAATTAAGGTTAGTAACCATTCTTATGATTCCAATAAGTGCGTCTGTGTCATTAGTTTAACATTTAGGTCATTTTGGTCCTCCCTAGGCTTATTCTATTCCAATTATGGTTTTTAACCAATCTTGTGCATCCAATAAGTGCATTTGTGTCATTGGTTTAACATTTAGGTCATTTTCGTCGTCCCTATGGTTATTCTAATCCAATTATGGTTTTTAACCAATCTTGTGCATCCAATAAGTGCGTTTGTGTCATTAGTTTAACATTTAGGTTATTTTCTTCCTCCTTAGGCTTATTCTAATCCAATTAGGGTTTTTAACCAAACTTGTGCATCCAATAAGTGCGTTTGTGTCTTCGGTTTAACATTTATCTCATTTTCGTCCTCCTTAGGCTTATTCTAATACAATTAAGGTTTTTAACCAATCTTGTGCATCCAATAAGTGTGTCTGTGTCATTGGTTTAACATTTAGGTCATTTTCGTCATCCCTATGGTTATTCTAATCCAATTATGGTTTTTGACCAATCTTGTGCATCCAATAAGTGCGTTTGTGTCATTGGTTTAACATTTAAGTGATTTTCGTCCTCCCTAAGCGTATTCTAATCCAATTTGCATTTTTAACCAATCTTGTGCATCCAATAAGTGCTTTTGTGTCATTGGATTAACATTTAGCTCATTTTCGTCCTTCTTAGGCTTATTCTAATACAATTAGGGTTTTTAACAAATCCTGTGCATCCAATAAGTGCGATTGTGTCATTGGTCTAACATTTATCTCATTTCCGTCCTCCTTAGGCTTATTTTAATCAAATTAAGGTTTTTAACCAATCTTGTGCATCCAATAAGTGTGTTTGTGTCATTGGTTGAACATTTAGGTCATTTTCGTCCTCCCTATGGTTATTCTAATCCAATTATGGTTTTTAACCAATCTTGTGCATCCAATAAGTGCGTTTGTGTCATTGGATTATCATTTAGGTCATTTTTGTCGTCCATAGGCTTATTCTAATCCAATTAGGGTTTTTAACCAATCTTGTGCATCCAATAAGTGCGTTTGTGTCTTCGGTTTAACATTTATCTCATTTTCGTCCTCCTTAGGCTTATTCTAATCCAATTAAGGTTTTTAACCAATCTTGTGCATCCAATAAGTGCGTCTGTGTCATTGGTTTAACATTTAGGTCATTTTCGTCATCCCTATGGTTATTCTAATCCAATTATGGTTTTTGACCAATCTTGTGCATCCAATAAGTGCGTTTGTGTCATTGGTTTAACATTTAAGTGATTTTCGTCCTCCCTAAGCGTATTCTAATCCAATTTGCATTTTTAACCAATCTTGTGCATCCAATAAGTGCTTTTGTGTCATTGGATTAACATTTAGCTCATTTTCGTCCTTCTTAGGCTTATTCTAATACAATTGGGGTTTTTAACAAATCCTGTGCATCCAATAAGTGCGATTGTGTCATTGGTCTAACATTTATCTCATTTCCGTCCTCCTTAGGCTTATTTTAATCAAATTAAGGTTTTTAACCAATCTTGTGCATCCAATAAGTGTGTTTGTGTCATTGGTTGAACATTTAGGTCATTTTCGTCCTCCCTATGGTTATTCTAATCCAATTATGGTTTTTAACCAATCTTGTGCATCCAATAAGTGTGTTTGTGTCATTGGTTGAACATTTAGGTCATTTTCGTCCTCCTTAGGTTTATGCTAATCCAATTAGGGTTTTTAACCGATCTTGTGCATCCAATAAGGGCGTTTGTGTCATTGGTTGAACAATTAGGTCTTTTTGGTCCTTCTTAGGCTTATTCTAATCCATTTTGCGATTTTAACCAATCTTGTGCATCCAATAAGTGCGTTTGTGTCATTGGATTAACATTTAGGTCATTTTTGTCGTCCATAGGCTTATTCTAATCCAATTAGGGTTTTTAACCAATCTTGTGCATCCAATAAGGGCAATTGTGTCATTGGTTGAACAATTAGGTCATTTTGGTCCTTCTTAGGCTTATTCTAATCCAATTAAGGTTTTTAACCAATCTTATGCATCCAATAAGTGCGTTCGTGTCTTTGGTTGAAAATTTAGGTCATTTTCGTCCTCCCTATGCATATTCTAATCCAATTTTGGTTTTTAACCAATCTATTGCATCCAATAACTGCGTTCGTGTCATTGGTTTAACATTTAGGTCATTGTCAACATCGCTATGGTTATTCTAATCCAATTATGGTTTTTAACCAAACTTGTGCATCCAATAAGGG
>JBBPBP010000004.1:39852126-39864977 GCA_037974735.1 Cicer chorassanicum | reverse complement strand
TTAGGTCATTTTCGTCCTCCTTAGGTTTATTCTAATCCAATTAGGGTTTTTAACCGATCTTGTGCATCCAATAAGGGCGTTTGTGTCATTGGTTGAACAATTAGGTCTTTTTGGTCCTTCTTAGGCTTATTCTAATCCATTTTGCGATTTTAACCAATCTTGTGCATCCAATAAGTGCGTTTGTGTCATTGGATTAACATTTAGGTCATTTTTGTCGTCCATAGGCTTATTCTAATCCAATTAGGGTTTTTAACCAATCTTGTGCATCCAATAAGGGCAATTGTGTCATTGGTTGAACAATTAGGTCATTTTGGTCCTTCTTAGGCTTATTCTAATCCAATTAAGGTTTTTAACCAATCTTATGCATCCAATAAGTGCGTTCGTGTCTTTGGTTGAAAATTTAGGTCATTTTCGTCCTCCCTATGCATATTCTAATCCAATTTTGGTTTTTAACCAATCTATTGCATCCAATAACTGCGTTCGTGTCATTGGTTTAACATTTAGGTCATTGTCAACATCGCTATGGTTATTCTAATCCAATTATGGTTTTTAACCAAACTTGTGCATCCAATAAGGGTGTTTGTGTCATTGGTTGAACAATTAGGTCATTTTGGTCCTCCTTAGGATTATTCTAATCCAATTAAGGTTTTTAACCAATCTTATGCATCCAATAAGTGCGTTTGTGTCATTGGTTTAACATTTAACTCATTTTCGTCCTCCCTAGGGTTATTCTAATCCAATTAGGGTTTTTAACCAATCTTGCGCTTCCAATAAGTGTGTTTTTGTCATTGGTTTAACATTTAGGTCATTTTCTTCATCCCTATCGTTATTCTAATCCAATTATGGTTTTTAAACAATCTTGTGCATCCAATAAGTGCGTTTGTGTCAATAGTTTAACATTTAGGTCATTTTGGTCCTCCTTAGGCTTATTCTAATCCAATTAAGGTTTTTAACCATTCTTATGCATCCAACAAGTGCGTCTGTGTCATTAGTTTAACAGTTAGGTCATTTTGGTCCTCCCTAGGCTTATTCTATTCCAATTATTGTTTTTAACCAATCTTGTGCATCCAATAAGTGCATTTGTGTCATTGGTTTAACATTTTGGTCATTTTCGTCGTCCCTATGGTTATTCTAATCCAATTATGGTTTTTAACCAATCTTGTGCATCCAATAAGTGCGTTTGTGTCATTAGTTTAACATTTAGGTCATTTTCTTCCTCCTTAGGCTTATTCTAATCCAATTAGGGTTTTTAACCAAACTTGTGCATCCAATAAGTGCGTTTGTGTCTTCGGTTTAACATTTATCTCATTTTCGTCCTCCTTAGGCTTATTCTAATCCAATTAAGGTTTTTAACCAATCTTGTGCATCCAATAAGTGCGTCTGTGTCATTGGTTTAACATTTAGGTCATTTTCGTCATCCCTATGGTTATTCTAATCCAATTATGGTTTTTGACCAATCTTGTGCATCCAATAAGTGCGTTTGTGTCATTGGTTTAACATTTAAGTGATTTTCGTCCTCCCTAAGCGTATTCTAATCCAATTTGCATTTTTAACCAATCTTGTGCATCCAATAAGTGCTTTTGTGTCATTGGATTAACATTTAGCTCATTTTTGTCCTTCTTAGGCTTATTCTAATCCAATTAGGGTTTTTAACCAATCTTGTGCATCCAATAAGTGCGATTGTGTCATTGGTCTAACATTTATCTCATTTCCGTCCTCCTTAGGCTTATTTTAATCAAATTAAGGTTTTTAACCAATCTTGTGCATCCAATAAGTGTGTTTGTGTCATTGGTTGAACATTTAGGTCATTTTCGTCCTCCCTATGGTTATTCTAATCCAATTATGGTTTTTAACCAATCTTGTGCATCCAATAAGTGTGTTTGTGTCATTGGTTGAACAATTAGGTCATTTTCGTCCTCCTTAGGTTTATTCTAATCCAATTAGGGTTTTTAACCGATCTTGTGCATCCAATAAGGGCGTTTGTGTCATTGGTTGAACAATTAGGTCTTTTTGGTCCTTCTTAGGCTTATTCTAATCCATTTTGCGATTTTAACCAATCTTGTGCATCCAATAAGTGCGTTTGTGTCATTGGATTAACATTTAGGTCATTTTTGTCGTCCATAGGCTTATTCTAATCCAATTAGGGTTTTTAACCAATCTTGTGCATCCAATAAGGGCAATTGTGTCATTGGTTGAACAATTAGGTCATTTTGGTCCTTCTTAGGCTTATTCTAATCCAATTAAGGTTTTTAACCAATCTTATGCATCCAATAAGTGCGTTCGTGTCTTTGGTTGAAAATTTACGTCATTTTCGTCCTCCCTATGCTTATTCTAATCCAATTTTGGTTTTTAACCAATCTATTGCATCCAATAACTGCGTTCGTGTCATTGGTTTAACATTTAAGTCATTGTCAACATCGCTATGGTTATTCTAATCCAATTATGGTTTTTAACCAAACTTGTGTATCCAATAAGGGCGTTTGTGTCATTGGTTGAACAATTAGGTCATTTTGGTCCTCCTTAGGATTATTCTAATCCAATTAAGGTTTTTAACCAATCTTATGCATCCAATAAGTGCGTTTGTGTCATTGGTTTAACATTTAACTCATTTTCGTCCTCCCTAGGGTTATTCTAATCCAATTAGGGTTTTTAACCAATCTTGCGCTTCCAATAAGTGTGTTTTTGTCATTGGTTTAACATTTAGGTCATTTTCTTCATCCCTATGGTTATTCTAATCCAATTATGGTTTTTAAACAATCTTGTGCATCCAATAAGTGCGTTTGTGTCAATAGTTTAACATTTAGGTCATTTTGGTCCTCCTTAGGCTTATTCTAATCCAATTAAGGTTAGTAACCATTCTTATGCATCCAATAAGTGCGTCTGTGTCATTAGTTTAACATTTAGGTCATTTTGGTCCTCCCTAGGCTTATTCTATTCCAATTATGGTTTTTAACCAATCTTGTGCATCCAATAAGTGCATTTGTGTCATTGGTTTAACATTTAGGTCATTTTCGTCGTCCCTATGGTTATTCTAATCCAATTATGGTTTTTAACCAATCTTGTGCATCCAATAAGTGCGTTTGTGTCATTAGTTTAACATTTAGGTCATTTTCTTCCTCCTTAGGCTTATTCTAATCCAATTAGGGTTTTTAACCAAACTTGTGCATCCAATAAGTGCGTTTGTGTCTTCGGTTTAACATTTATCTCATTTTCGTCCTCCTTAGGCTTATTCTAATCCAATTAAGGTTTTTAACCAATCTTGTGCATCCTATAAGTGTGTTTGTGTCATTGGTTGAACATTAAGGTCATTTTCGTCATCCCTATGGTTATTCTAATCCAATTATGGTTTTTGACCAATCTTGTTCATCCAATAAGTGCGTTTGTGTCATTGGTTTAACATTTAAGTGATTTTCGTCCTCCCTA
The DNA here is from genome assembly GCA_037974735.1 of Cicer chorassanicum. Classification (NCBI taxonomy): domain Eukaryota; kingdom Viridiplantae; phylum Streptophyta; class Magnoliopsida; order Fabales; family Fabaceae; genus Cicer; species Cicer chorassanicum. The sequence continues at coordinate 39,861,554 of JBBPBP010000004.1, read as the reverse complement.
AGCGTATTCTAATCCAATTTGCATTTTTAACCAATCTTGTGCATCCAATAAGTGCTTTTGTGTCATTGGATTAACATTTAGCTCATTTTCGTCCTTCTTAGGCTTATTCTAATACAATTAGGGTTTTTAACCAATCTTGTGCATCCAATAAGTGCGATTGTGTCATTGGTCTAACATTTATCTCATTTCCGTCCTCCTTAGGCTTATTTTAATCAAATTAAGGTTTTTAACCAATCTTGTGCATCCAATAAGTGTGTTTGTGTCATTGGTTGAACATTTAGGTCATTTTCGTCCTCCCTATGGTTATTCTAATCCAATTATGGTTTTTAACCAATCTTGTGCATCCAATAAGTGTGTTTGTGTCATTGGTTGAACATTTAGGTCATTTTCGTCCTCCTTAGGTTTATTCTAATCCAATTAGGGTTTTTAACCGATCTTGTGCATCCAATAAGGGCGTTTGTGTCATTGGTTGAACAATTAGGTCTTTTTGGTCCTTCTTAGGCTTATTCTAATCCATTTTGCGATTTTAACCAATCTTGTGCATCCAATAAGTGCGTTTGTGTCATTGGATTAACATTTAGGTCATTTTTGTCGTCCATAGGCTTATTCTAATCCAATTAGGGTTTTTAACCAATCTTGTGCATCTAATAAGGGCAATTGTGTCATTGGTTGATTAATTAGGTCATTTTGGTCCTTCTTAGGCTTATTCTAATCCAATTAAGGTTTTTAACCAATCTTATGCATCCAATAAGTGCGTTCGTGTCTTTGGTTGAAAATTTAGGTCATTTTCGTCCACCCTATGCTTATTCTAATCCAATTTTGGTTTTTAACCAATCTATTGCATCCAATAACTGCGTTCGTGTCATTGGTTTAACATTTAAGTCATTGTCAACATCGCTATGGTTATTCTAATCCAATTATGGTTTTTAACCAAACTTGTGTATCCAATAAGGGCGTTTGTGTCATTGGTTGAACAATTAGGTCATTTTGGTCCTCCTTAGGATTATTCTAATCCAATTAAGGTTTTTAACCAATCTTATGCATCCAATAAGTGCGTTTGTGTCATTGGTTTAACATTTAACTCATTTTCGTCCTCCCTAGGGTTATTCTAATCCAATTAGGGTTTTTAACCAATCTTGCGCTTCCAATAAGTGTGTTTTTGTCATTGGTTTAACATTTAGGTCATTTTCTTCATCCCTATGGTTATTCTAATCCAATTATGGTTTTTAAACAATCTTGTGCATCCAATAAGTGCGTTTGTGTCAATAGTTTAACATTTAGGTCATTTTGGTCCTCCTTAGGCTTATTCTAATCCAATTAAGGTTAGTAACCATTCTTATGCATCCAATAAGTGCGTCTGTGTCATTAGTTTAACATTTAGGTCATTTTGGTCCTCCCTAGGCTTATTCTATTCCAATTATGGTTTTTAACCAATCTTGTGCATCCAATAAGTGCATTTGTGTCATTGGTTTAACATTTAGGTCATTTTCGTCGTCCCTATCGTTATTCTAATCCAATTATGGTTTTTAACCAATCTTGTGCATCCAATAAGTGTGTTTGTGTCATTAGTTTAACATTTAGGTCATTTTCTTCCTCCTTAGGCTTATTCTAATCCAATTAGGGTTTTTAACCAAACTTGTGCATCCAATAAGTGCGTTTGTGTCTTCGGTTTAACATTTATCTCATTTTCGTCCTCCTTAGGCTTATTCTAATCCAATTAAGGTTTTTAACCAATCTTGTGCATCCAATAAGTGTGTTTGTGTCATTGGTTGAACATTAAGGTCATTTTCGTCATCCCTATGGTTATTCTAATCCAATTATGGTTTTTGACCAATCTTGTTCATCCAATAAGTGCGTTTGTGTCATTGGTTTAACATTTAAGTGATTTTCGTCCTCCCTAAGCGTATTCTAATCCAATTTGCATTTTTAACCAATCTTGTGCATCCAATAAGTGCTTTTGTGTCATTGGATTAACATTTAGCTCATTTTCGTCCTTCTTAGGCTTATTCTAATACAATTAGGGTTTTTAACCAATCTTGTGCATCCAATAAGTGCGATTGTGTCATTGGTCTAACATTTATCTCATTTCCGTCCTCCTTAGGCTTATTTTAATCAAATTAAGGTTTTTAACCAATCTTGTGCATCCAATAAGTGTGTTTGTGTCATTGGTTGAACATTTAGGTCATTTTCGTCCTCCCTATGGTTATTCTAATCCAATTATGGTTTTTAACCAATCTTGTGCATCCAATAAGTGTGTTTGTGTCATTGGTTGAACATTTAGGTCATTTTCGTCCTCCTTAGGTTTATTCTAATCCAATTAGGGTTTTTAACCGATCTTGTGCATCCAATAAGGGCGTTTGTGTCATTGGTTGAACAATTAGGTCTTTTTGGTCCTTCTTAGGCTTATTCTAATCCATTTTGCGATTTTAACCAATCTTGTGCAACCAATAAGTGCGTTTGTGTCATTGGATTAACATTTAGGTCATTTTTGTCGTCCATAGGCTTATTCTAATCCAATTAGGGTTTTTAACCAATCTTGTGCATCCAATAAGGGCAATTGTGTCATTGGTTGAACAATTAGGTCATTTTGGTCCTTCTTAGGCTTATTCTAATCCAATTAAGGTTTTTAACCAATCTTATGCATCCAATAAGTGCGTTCGTGTCTTTGGTTGAAAATTTAGGTCATTTTCGTCCTCCCTATGCATATTCTAATCCAATTTTGGTTTTTAACCAATCTATTGCATCCAATAACTGCGTTCGTGTCATTGGTTTAACATTTAGGTCATTGTCAACATCACTATGGTTATTCTAATCCAATTATGGTTTTTAATCAAACTTGTGCATCCAATAAGGGTGTTTGTGTCATTGGTTGAACAATTAGGTCATTTTGGTCCTCCTTAGGATTATTCTAATCCAATTAAGGTTTTTAACCAATCTTATGCATCCAATAAATGCGTTTGTGTCATTGGTTTAACATTTAACTCATTTTCGTCCTCCCTAGTGTTATTCTAATCCAATTAGGGTTTTTAACCAATCTTGCGCTTCCAATAAGTGTGTTTTTGTCATTGGTTTAACATTTAGGTCATTTTCTTCATCCCTATGGTTATTCTAATCCAATTATGGTTTTTAAACAATCTTGTGCATCCAATAAGTGCGTTTGTGTCAATAGTTTAACATTTAGGTCATTTTGGTCCTCCTTAGGCTTATTCTAATCCAATTAAGGTTTTTAACCATTCTTATGCATCCAATAAGTGCGTCTGTGTCATTAGTTTAACAGTTAGGTCATTTTGGTCCTCCCTAGGCTTATTCTATTCCAATTATTGTTTTTAACCAATCTTGTGCATCCAATAAGTGCATTTGTGTCATTGGTTTAACATTTAGGTCATTTTCGTCGTCCCTATGGTTATTCTAATCCAATTATGGTTTTTAACTAATCTTGTGCATCCAATAAGTGCGTTTGTGTCATTAGTTTAACATTTAGGTCATTTTCTTCCTCCTTAGGCTTATTCTAATCCAATTAGGGTTTTTAACCAAACTTATGCATCCAATAAGTGCGTTTGTGTCTTCGGTTTAACATTTATCTCATTTTCGTCCTCCTTAGGCTTATTCTAATCCAATTAAGGTTTTTAACCAATCTTGTGCATCCAATAAGTGCGTCTGTGTCATTGGTTTAACATTTAGGTCATTTTCGTCATCCCTATGGTTATTCTAATCCAATTATGGTTTTTGACCAATCTTGTGCATCCAATAAGTGCGTTTGTGTCATTGGTTTAACATTTAAGTGATTTTCGTCCTCCCTAAGCGTATTCTAATCCAATTTGCATTTTTAACCAATCTTGTGCATCCAATAAGTGCTTTTGTGTCATTGGATTAACATTTAGCTCATTTTTGTCCTTCTTAGGCTTATTCTAATCCAATTAGGGTTTTTAACCAATCTTGTGCATCCAATAAGTGCGATTGTGTCATTGGTCTAACATTTATCTCATTTCCGTCCTCCTTAGGCTTATTTTAATCAAATTAAGGTTTTTAACCAATCTTGTGCATCCAATAAGTGTGTTTGTGTCATTGGTTGAACATTTAAGTCATTTTCGTCCTCCCTATGGTTATTCTAATCCAATTATGGTTTTTAACCAATCTTGTGCATCCAATAAGTGTGTTTGTGTCATTGGTTGAACAATTAGGTCATTTTCGTCCTCCTTAGGTTTATTCTAATCCAATTAGGGTTTTTAACCGATCTTGTGCATCCAATAAGGGCGTTTGTGTCATTGGTTGAACAATTAGGTCTTTTTGGTCCTTCTTAGGCTTATTCTAATCCATTTTGCGATTTTAACCAATCTTGTGCATCCAATAAGTGCGTTTGTGTCATTGGATTAACATTTAGGTCATTTTTGTCGTCCATAGGCTTATTCTAATCCAATTAGGGTTTTTAACCAATCTTGTGCATCTAATAAGGGCAATTGTGTCATTGGTTGATTAATTAGGTCATTTTGGTCCTTCTTAGGCTTATTCTAATCCAATTAAGGTTTTTAACCAATCTTATGCATCCAATAAGTGCGTTCGTGTCTTTGGTTGAAAATTTAGGTCATTTTCGTCCACCCTATGCTTATTCTAATCCAATTTTGGTTTTTAACCAATCTATTGCATCCAATAACTGCGTTCGTGTCATTGGTTTAACATTTAAGTCATTGTCAACATCGCTATGGTTATTCTAATCCAATTATGGTTTTTAACCAAACTTGTGTATCCAATAAGGGCGTTTGTGTCATTGGTTGAACAATTAGGTCATTTTGGTCCTCCTTAGGATTATTCTAATCCAATTAAGGTTTTTAACCAATCTTATGCATCCAATAAGTGCGTTTGTGTCATTGGTTTAACATTTAACTCATTTTCGTCCTCCCTAGGGTTATTCTAATCCAATTAGGGTTTTTAACCAATCTTGCGCTTCCAATAAGTGTGTTTTTGTCATTGGTTTAACATTTAGGTCATTTTCTTCATCCCTATGGTTATTCTAATCCAATTATGGTTTTTAAACAATCTTGTGCATCCAATAAATGCGTTTGTGTCAATAGTTTAACATTTAGGTCATTTTGGTCCTCCTTAGGCTTATTCTAATCCAATTAAGGTTTTTAACCATTCTTATGCATCCAATAAGTGCGTCTGTGTCATTAGTTTAACATTTAGGTCATTTTGGTCCTCCCTAGGCTTATTCTATTCCAATTATTGTTTTTAACCAATCTTGTGCATCCAATAAGTGCATTTGTGTCATTGGTTTAACATTTAGGTCATTTTCGTCGTCCCTATGGTTATTCTAATCCAATTATGGTTTTTAACTAATCTTGTGCATCCAATAAGTGCGTTTGTGTCATTAGTTTAACATTTAGGTCATTTTCTTCCTCCTTAGGCTTATTCTAATCCAATTAGGGTTTTTAACCAAACTTATGCATCCAATAAGTGCGTTTGTGTCTTCGGTTTAACATTTATCTCATTTTCGTCCTCCTTAGGCTTATTCTAATCCAATTAAGGTTTTTAACCAATCTTGTGCATCCAATAAGTGCGTCTGTGTCATTGGTTTAACATTTAGGTCATTTTCGTCATCCCTATGGTTATTCTAATCCAATTATGGTTTTTGACCAATCTTGTGCATCCAATAAGTGCGTTTGTGTCATTGGTTTAACATTTAAGTGATTTTCGTCCTCCCTAAGCGTATTCTAATCCAATTTGCATTTTTAACCAATCTTGTGCATCCAATAAGTGCTTTTGTGTCATTGGATTAACATTTAGCTCATTTTTGTCCTTCTTAGGCTTATTCTAATCCAATTAGGGTTTTTAACCAATCTTGTGCATCCAATAAGTGCGATTGTGTCATTGGTCTAACATTTATCTCATTTCCGTCCTCCTTAGGCTTATTTTAATCAAATTAAGGTTTTTAACCAATCTTGTGCATCCAATAAGTGTGTTTGTGTCATTGGTTGAACATTTAAGTCATTTTCGTCCTCCCTATGGTTATTCTAATCCAATTATGGTTTTTAACCAATCTTGTGCATCCAATAAGTGTGTTTGTGTCATTGGTTGAACAATTAGGTCATTTTCGTCCTCCTTAGGTTTATTCTAATCCAATTAGGGTTTTTAACCGATCTTGTGCATCCAATAAGGGCGTTTGTGTCATTGGTTGAACAATTAGGTCTTTTTGGTCCTTCTTAGGCTTATTCTAATCCATTTTGCGATTTTAACCAATCTTGTGCATCCAATAAGTGCGTTTGTGTCATTGGATTAACATTTAGGTCATTTTTGTCGTCCATAGGCTTATTCTAATCCAATTAGGGTTTTTAACCAATCTTGTGCATCCAATAAGGGCAATTGTGTCATTGGTTGAACAATTAGGTCATTTTGGTCCTTCTTAGGCTTATTCTAATCCAATTAAGGTTTTTAACCAATCTTATGCATCCAATAAGTGCGTTCGTGTCTTTGGTTGAAAATTTAGGTCATTTTCGTCCTCCCTATGCTTATTCTAATCCAATTTTGGTTTTTAACCAATCTATTGCATCCAATAACTGCGTTCGTGTCATTGGTTTAACATTTAGGTCATTGTCAACATCGCTATGGTTATTCTAATCCAATTATGGTTTTTAACCAAACTTGTGCATCCAATAAGGGCGTTTGTGTCATTGGTTGAACAATTAGGTCATTTTGGTCCTCCTTAGGATTATTCTAATCCAATTAAGGTTTTTAACCAATCTTATGCATCCAATAAGTGCGTTTGTGTCATTGGTTTAACATTTAACTCATTTTCGTCCTCCCTAGGGTTATTCTAATCCAATTAGGGTTTTTAACCAATCTTGCGCTTCCAATAAGTGTGTTTTTGTCATTGGTTTAACATTTACGTCATTTTCTTCATCCCTATGGTTATTCTAATCCAATTATGGTTTTTAAACAATCTTGTGCATCCAATAAGTGCGTTTGTGTCAATAGTTTAACATTTAGGTCATTTTGGTCCTCCTTAGGCTTATTCTAATCCAATTAAGGTTTTTAACCATTCTTATGCATCCAACAAGTGCGTCTGTGTCATTAGTTTAACAGTTAGGTCATTTTGGTCCTCCCTAGGCTTATTCTATTCCAATTATTGTTTTTAACCAATCTTGTGCATCCAATAAGTGCATTTGTGTCATTGGTTTAACATTTTGGTCATTTTCGTCGTCCCTATGGTTATTCTAATCCAATTATGGTTTTTAACCAATCTTGTGCATCCAATAAGTGCGTTTGTGTCATTAGTTTAACATTTAGGTCATTTTCTTCCTCCTTAGGCTTATTCTAATCCAATTAGGGTTTTTAACCAAACTTGTGCATCCAATAAGTGCGTTTGTGTCTTCGGTTTAACATTTATCTCATTTTCGTCCTCCTTAGGCTTATTCTAATCCAATTAAGGTTTTTAACCAATCTTGTGCATCCAATAAGTGCGTCTGTGTCATTGGTTTAACATTTAGGTCATTTTCGTCATCCCTATGGTTATTCTAATCCAATTATGGTTTTTAACCAATCTTGTGCATCCAATAAGTGCGTTTGTGTCATTGGTTTAACATTTAAGTGATTTTCGTCCTCCCTAAGCGTATTCTAATCCAATTTGCATTTTTAACCAATCTTGTGCATCCAATAAGTGCTTTTGTGTCATTGGATTAACATTTAGCTCATTTTTGTCCTTCTTAGGCTTATTCTAATCCAATTAGGGTTTTTAACCAATCTTGTGCATCCAATAAGTGCGATTGTGTCATTGGTCTAACATTTATCTCATTTCCGTCCTCCTTAGGCTTATTTTAATCAAATTAAGGTTTTTAACCAATCTTGTGCATCCAATAAGTGTGTTTGTGTCATTGGTTGAACATTTAAGTCATTTTCGTCCTCCCTATGGTTATTCTAATCCAATTATGGTTTTTAACCAATCTTGTGCATCCAATAAGTGTGTTTGTGTCATTGGTTGAACAATTAGGTCATTTTCGTCCTCCTTAGGTTTATTCTAATCCAATTAGGGTTTTTAACCGATCTTGTGCATCCAATAAGGGCGTTTGTGTCATTGGTTGAACAATTAGGTCTTTTTGGTCCTTCTTAGGCTTATTCTAATCCATTTTGCGATTTTAACCAATCTTGTGCATCCAATAAGTGCGTTTGTGTCATTGGATTAACATTTAGGTCATTTTTGTCGTCCATAGGCTTATTCTAATCCAATTAGGGTTTTTAACCAATCTTGTGCATCCAATAAGGGCAATTGTGTCATTGGTTGAACAATTAGGTCATTTTGGTCCTTCTTAGGCTTATTCTAATCCAATTAAGGTTTTTAACCAATCTTATGCATCCAATAAGTGCGTTCGTGTCTTTGGTTGAAAATTTACGTCATTTTCGTCCTCCCTATGCTTATTCTAATCCAATTTTGGTTTTTAACCAATCTATTGCATCCAATAACTGCGTTCGTGTCATTGGTTTAACATTTAAGTCATTGTCAACATCGCTATGGTTATTCTAATCCAATTATGGTTTTTAACCAAACTTGTGTATCCAATAAGGGCGTTTGTGTCATTGGTTGAACAATTAGGTCATTTTGGTCCTCCTTAGGATTATTCTAATCCAATTAAGGTTTTTAACCAATCTTATGCATCCAATAAGTGCGTTTGTGTCATTGGTTTAACATTTAACTCATTTTCGTCCTCCCTAGGGTTATTCTAATCCAATTAGGGTTTTTAACCAATCTTGCGCTTCCAATAAGTGTGTTTTTGTCATTGGTTTAACATTTAGGTCATTTTCTTCATCCCTATGGTTATTCTAATCCAATTATGGTTTTTAAACAATCTTGTGCATCCAATAAGTGCGTTTGTGTCAATAGTTTAACATTTAGGTCATTTTGGTCCTCCTTAGGCTTATTCTAATCCAATTAAGGTTAGTAACCATTCTTATGCATCCAATAAGTGCGTCTGTGTCATTAGTTTAACATTTAGGTCATTTTGGTCCTCCCTAGGCTTATTCTATTCCAATTATGGTTTTTAACCAATCTTGTGCATCCAATAAGTGCATTTGTGTCATTGGTTTAACATTTAGGTCATTTTCGTCGTCCCTATGGTTATTCTAATCCAATTATGGTTTTTAACCAATCTTGTGCATCCAATAAGTGCGTTTGTGTCATTAGTTTAACATTTAGGTCATTTTCTTCCTCCTTAGGCTTATTCTAATCCAATTAGGGTTTTTAACCAAACTTGTGCATCCAATAAGTGCGTTTGTGTGTTCGGTTTAACATTTATCTCATTTTCGTCCTCCTTAGGCTTATTCTAATCCAATTAAGGTTTTTAACCAATCTTGTGCATCCAATAAGTGCGTCTGTGTCATTGGTTTAACATTTAGGTCATTTTCGTCATCCCTATGGTTATTCTAATCCAATTATGGTTTTT
>JBBPBP010000004.1:39801489-39852116 GCA_037974735.1 Cicer chorassanicum | reverse complement strand
GTCATTTTCTTCATCCCTATGGTTATTCTAATCCAATTATGGTTTTTAAACAATCTTGTGCATCCAATAAGTGCGTTTGTGTCAATAGTTTAACATTTAGGTCATTTTGGTCCTCCTTAGGCTTATTCTAATCCAATTAAGGTTTTTAACTATTCTTATGCATCCAATAAGTGCGTCTGTGTCATTAGTTTAACATTTAGGTCATTTTGGTCCTCCCTAGGCTTATTCTATTCCAATTATTGTTTTTAACCAATCTTGTGCGTCCAATAAGTGCATTTGTGTCATTGGTTTAACATTTAGGTCATTTTCGTCGTCCCTATGGTTATTCTAATCCAATTATGGTTTTTAACCAATCTTGTGCATCCAATAAGTGCGTTTGTGTCATTAGTTTAACATTTAGGTCATTTTCTTCCTCCTTAGGCTTATTCTAATCCAATTAGGGTTTTTAACCAAACTTGTGCATCCAATAAGTGCGTTTGTGTGTTCGGTTTAACATTTATCTCATTTTCGTCCTCCTTAGGCTTATTCTAATCCAATTAAGGTTTTTAACCAATCTTGTGCATCCAATAAGTGCGTCTGTGTCATTGGTTTAACATTTAGGTCATTTTCGTCATCCCTATGGTTGTTCTAATCCAATTATGGTTTTTGACCAATCTTGTGCATCCAATAAGTGCGTTTGTGTCATTGGTTTAACATTTAAGTGATTTTCGTCCTCCCTAAGCGTATTCTAATCCAATTTGCATTTTTAACCAATCTTGTGCATCCAATAAGTGCTTTTGTGTCATTGGATTAACATTTAGCTCATTTTTGTCCTTCTTAGGCTTATTCTAATCCAATTAGGGTTTTTAACCAATCTTGTGCATCCAATAAGTGCGATTGTGTCATTGGTCTAACATTTATCTCATTTCCGTCCTCCTTAGGCTTATTTTAATCAAATTAAGGTTTTTAACCAATCTTGTGCAACCAATAAGTGTGTTTGTGTCATTGGTTGAACATTTAGGTCATTTTCGTCCTCCCTATGGTTATTCTAATCCAATTATGGTTTTTAACCAATCTTGTGCATCCAATAAGTGTGTTTGTCTCATTGGTTGAACATTTAGGTCATTTTCGTCCTCCTTAGGTTTATTCTAATCCAATTAGGGTTTTTAACCGATCTTGTGCATCCAATAAGGGCATTTGTGTCATTGGTTGAACAATTAGGTCTTTTTGGTCCTTCTTAGGCTTATTCTAATCCATTTTGCGATTTTAACCAATCTTGTGCATCCAATAAGTGCGTTTGTGTCATTGGATTAACATTTAGGTCATTTTTGTCGTCGATAGGCTTATTCTAATCCAATTAGGGTTTTTAACCAATCTTGTGCATCCAATAAGGGCAATTGTGTCATTGGTTGAACACTTAGGTCATTTTGGTCCTTCTTAGGCTTATTCTAATCAAATTAAGGTTTTTAACCAATCTTATGCATCCAATAAGTGCGTTCGTGTCTTTGGTTGAACATTTAGGTCATTTTCGTCCTCCCTATGCTTATTCTAATCCAATTTGGGTTTTTAACCAATCTATTGCATCCAATAACTGCGTTCGTGTCATTGGTTTAACATTTAGGTCATTGTCAACATCGCTATGGTTATTCTAATCCAACTATGGTTTTTAACCAAACTTGTGCATCCAATAAGTGCGTTTGTGTCAATAGTTTAACATTTTGGTCATTTTCGTCCTCCTAAGGCTTATTCTAATCCAATTAGGATTTTTAACCAATCTTGTGCATCCAAAAGTGCGTTTGTGTCGTTGGTTTAACATTTAGGTCATTTTTGTCCTCCCTAGGCTTATTCTAATCCAATTAGGGTTTTTAACCAATCTTTTGCATCCAATAAGTGCGTTTGTGTCATTGGTTTAACATTTTGGTAATTTTCGTCCTCCCTAGGGTTAATATAATCCAATTAGGGTTTTTAACCAATCTTGTGCATCCATTAAGTGGGTTTGTGTCATTGGTTTACCATTTAGGTTATTTTAGTGCACCCAAGGCGTATTCTAATCCAATTTGCGATTTTAACCAATCTTGTGCATCCAATAAGTGCGTTTGTGTCATTGGATTAACATTTAGGTCATTTTTGTCCTCCCTAGGGTTATTCTAATCCAATTATGGTTTTTAACAAATCTTGTGCATCGAATAAGTGTGTTTGTGTCATTGGTTGAAAATTTAGGTCATTTTCGTCCTCCCTATGGTTATTCTAATCCAATTATGGTTTTTAACCAATCTTGTGCATCCAATAAGTGCATTTGTGTCATTGGTTTAACATTTAGGTCATTTTCGTCGTCCCTATGGTTATTCTAATCCAATTATGGTTTTTAACCAATCTTGTGCATCCAATAAGTGCATTTGTGTCATTAGTTTAACATTTAGGTCATTTTCTTCCTCCTTAGGCTTATTCTAATCCAATTAGGGTTTTTAACCAAACTTGTGCATCCAATAAGTGCGTTTGTGTCTTTGGTTTAACATTTATCTCATTTTCGTCCTCCTTAGGCATATTCTAATCCAATTAAGGTTTTTAACCAATCTTGTGCATCCAATAAGTGCGTATGTGTCATTGGTTTAACATTTAGGTCATTTTCGTCATCCCTATGGTTATTCTAATCCAATTATGGTTTTTAACCAATCTTGTGCATCCAATAAGTGCGTTTGTGTCTTCGGTTTAACATTTATCTCATTTTCGTCCTCCTTAGGCTTATTCTAATCCAATTAAGGTTTTTAACCAATCTTGTGCATCCAATAAGTGCGTCTGTGTCATTGGTTTAACATTTAGGTCATTTTCGTCATCCCTATGGTTATTCTAATCCAATTATGGTTTTTGACCAATCTTGTGCATCCAATAAGTGCGTTTATGTCATTGGTTTAACATTTAAGTGATTTTCGTCCTCCCTAAGCGTATTCTAATCCAATTTGCATTTTTAACCAATCTTGTGCATCCAATAAGTGCTTTTGTGTCATTGGATTAACATTTAGCTCATTTTTGTCCTTCTTAGGCTTATTCTAATCCAATTAGGGTTTTTAACCAATCTTGTGCATCCAATAAGTTCGATTGTGTCATTGGTCTAACATTTATCTCATTTCCGTCCTCCTTAGGCTTATTTTAATCAAATTAAGGTTTTTAACCAATCTTGTGCATCCAATAAGTGTGTTTGTGTCATTGGTTGAACATTTAGGTCATTTTCGTCCTCGCTATGGTTATTCTAATCCAATTATGGTTTTTAACCAATCTTGTGCATCCAATAAGTGTGTTTGTGTCATTGGTTGAACAATTAGGTCATTTTCGTCCTCCTTAGGTTTATTCTAATCCAATTAGGGTTTTTAACCGATCTTGTGCATCCAATAAGGGCGTTTGTGTCATTGGTTGAACAATTAGGTCTTTTGGGTCCTTCTTAGGCTTATTCTAATCCATTTTGCGATTTTAACCAATCTTGTGCATCCAATAAGTGCGTTTGTGTCATTGGATTAACATTTAGGTCATTTTTGTCGTCCATAGGCTTATTCTAATCCAATTAGGGTTTTTAACCAATCTTGTGCATCCAATAAGGGCAATTGTGTCATTGGTTGAACAATTAGGTCATTTTGGTCCTTCTTAGGCTTATTCTAATCCAATTAAGGTTTTTAACCAATCTTATGCATCCAATAAGTGCGTTCGTGTCTTTGGTTGAAAATTTAGGTCATTTTCGTCCTCCCTATGCTTATTCTAATCCAATTTTGGTTTTTAACCAATCTATTGCATCCAATAACTGCGTTCGTGTCATTGGTTTAACATTTAGGTCATTGTCAACATCGCTATGGTTATTCTAATCCAATTATGGTTTTTAACCAAACTTGTGCATCCAATAAGGGCGTTTGTGTCATTGGTTGAATAATTAGGTCATTTTGGTCCTCCTTAGGATTATTCTAATCCAATTAAGGTTTTTAACCAATCTTATGCATCCAATAAGTGCGTTTGTGTCATTGGTTTAACATTTAACTCATTTTCGTCCTCCCTAGGGTTATTCTAATCCAATTAGGGTTTTTAACCAATCTTGCGCTTCCAATAAGTGTGTTTTTGTCATTGGTTTAACATTTAGGTCATTTTCTTCATCCCTATGGTTATTCTAATCCAATTATGGTTTTTAAACAATCTTGTGCATCCAATAAATGCGTTTGTGTCAATAGTTTAACATTTAGGTCATTTTGGTCCTCCTTAGGCTTATTCTAATCCAATTAAGGTTTTTAACCATTCTTATGCATCCAATAAGTGCGTCTGTGTCATTAGTTTAACATTTAGGTCATTTTGGTCCTCCCTAGGCTTATTCTATTCCAATTATTGTTTTTAACCAATCTTGTGCATCCAATAAGTGCATTTGTGTCATTGGTTTAACATTTAGGTCATTTTCGTCGTCCCTATGGTTATTCTAATCCAATTATGGTTTTTAACAAATCTTGTGCATCGAATAAGTGTGTTTGTGTCATTGGTTGAAAATTTAGGTCATTTTCGTCCTCCCTATGGTTATTCTAATCCAATTATGGTTTTTAACCAATCTTGTGCATCCAATAAGTGCATTTGTGTCATTGGTTTAACATTTAGGTCATTTTCGTCGTCCCTATGGTTATTCTAATCCAATTATGGTTTTTAACCAATCTTGTGCATCCAATAAGTGCATTTGTGTCATTAGTTTAACATTTAGGTCATTTTCTACCTCCTCAGGCTTATTCTAATCCAATTAGGGTTTTTAACCAAACTTGTGCATCCAATAAGTGCGTTTGTGTCTTTGGTTTAACATTTATCTCATTTTCGTCCTCCTTAGGCATATTCTAATCCAATTAAGGTTTTTAACCAATCTTGTGCATCCAATAAGTGCGTATGTGTCATTATTTTAACATTTAGGTCTTTTTCGTCATCCCTATGGTGATTCTAATCCAATTATGGTTTTTAACCAATCTTGTGCATCCAATAAGTGCGTTTGTGTCATTGGTTTAACATTTAAGTCATTTTCGTCCTCCCTAAGCATATTCTAATCCAATTTGCATTTTTAACCAATCTTGTGCATCAAATAAGTGCTTTTGTGTCATTGGATTAACATTTAGCTCATTTTCGTCCTTCTTAGGCTTATTCTAATCCAATTAGGGTTTTTAACCAATCTTGTGCATCCAATAAGTGCGATTGTGTCATTGGTTGAACATTTATCTCATTTCCGTCCTCCTTAGGCTTATTTTAATAAAATTAAGGTTTTTAACCAATCTTGTGCATCCAATAAGTGTGTTTGTGTCATTGGTTGAACATTTAGGTCATTTTCGTCCTCCCTATGGTTATTCTAATCCAATTATGGTTTTTAACCAATCTTGTGCATCCAATAAGGGCGTTTGTGTCATTGGTTGAACAATTTGGTCATTTTGGTCCTCCTTAGGATTATTCTAATCCAATTAAGGTTTTTAACCAATCTTATGCATCCAATAAGTGCGTTTGTGTCATTGGTTTAACATTTAACTCATTTTCGTCCTCCCTAGGGTTATTCTAATCCAATTAGGGTTTTTAAATAATCTTGTGCTTTCAATAAGTGTGTTTTTGTCATTGGTTTAACATTTAGGTCATTTTCTTCATCCATATGGTTATTCTAATCCAATTATGGTTTTTAACCAATCTTGTGCATCCAATAAGTGCGTTTGTGTCAATAGTTTTACATTTAGGTCATTTTGGTCCTCCTTAGGCTTATTCTAATCCAATTAAGGTTTTTAACCAATCTTATGCATCCAATAAGTGCGTCTGTGTCATTAGTTTAACATTTAGGTCATTTTGGTCCTCCCTAGGCTTATTCTATTCCAATTATGGTTTTTAACCAATCTTGTGCATCCAATAAGTGCATTTGTGTCATTGGTTTAACATTTAGGTCATTTTTGTAGTCCCTATGGTTATTCTAATCCAATTAGGGTTTTTAACCAAACTTGTGCATCCAATAAGTGCGTTTGTGTCTTTGGTTTAACATTTATCTCATTTTCGTCCTCCATAGGCTTATTCTAATCCAATTAAGATTTTTAACCAATCTTGTGCATCCAATAAGTGCGTCTGTGTCATGGGTTTAACATTTAGGTCATTTTCGTCATCCCTATGGTTATTCTAATCCAATTATGGTTTTTACCCAATCTTGTGCATCCTATAAGTGCGTTAGTGTCATTGGTTTAACTTTTAGGTAAATTATTCCACCCTAGGCGTATTCTAATCCATTTTGCGATTTTAACCAATCTTGTGCATCCAATAAGTGCGTTTGTGTCATTGGATTAACATTTAGGTCATTTTTGTCGTCCATAGGCTTATTCTAATCCAATTAGGGTTTTTAACCAATCTTGTGAATCCAATAAGGGCGTTTGTGTCATTGGTTGAACAATTAGGTTATTTTGGTACTTCTTAGGCTTATTCTAATCCAATTAAGGTTTTTAACCAATCTTATGCATCCAATAAGTGCGTTCGTGTCTTTGGTTGAACATTTAGGTCATTTTCGTCCTCCCTATGCTTATTCTAATCCAATTTGGGTTTTTAACCAATCTATTGCATCCAATAAGTGCGTTCATGTCATTGGTTTAACATTTAGGTCATTGTCGTCATCCCTATGGTTATTCTAATCCAATTATGGTTTTTAACCAAACTTGTGCAACCAATAAGTGCGTTTGTGTCATTAGTTTAACATTTTGGTCATTTTCGTCCTCCTTAGGCTTATTCTAATCCAATTAGGATTTTTAACCAATCTTGTGCATCCAAAAGTGCGTTTGTGTCGTTGGTTTAACATTTAGGTCATTTTCGTCCTCCCTAGGGTTAATATAATCCAATTAGGGTTTTTAACCAATCTTGTGCATCCATTAAGTGGGTTTGTGTCATTGGTTTAACATTTAGGTTATTTTAGTGCACCCAAGGCGTATTCTAATCCAATTTGCGATTTTAACCAATCTTGTGCATCCAATAAGTGTGTTTGTGTCATTGGATTAACATTTAGGTCATTTTTGTCCTCCCTAGGGTTATTCTAATCCAATTAGGGTTTTTAACCAATCTTGTGCATCCAATAAGGGCGTTTGTGTCATTGGTTGAACAATTAGGTCATTTTGGTCCTCCTTAGGATTATTCTAATCCAATTAGGGTTTTTAACCATTCTTGTGCATCCAATAAGTGTGTTTTTGTCATTGGTTTAACATTTAGGTCATTTTCTTCATCCCTATGGTTATTCTAATCCAATTATGGTTTTTAACAAATCTTGTGCATCCAATAAATGCGTTTGTGTCATTGGTTTAACATTTAGGTCATTTTGGTCCTCCTTAGGCTTATTCTAATCCGATTAAGGTTTTTAACCAATCTTATGAATCCAATAAGTGCGTCTATGTCATTAGTATAACATTTAGGTCATTTTGGTCCTCCCTAGGCTTATTCTATTCCAGTTATGGTTTTTAACCAATCTTGTGCATCCAATAAGTGTGCTTGTGTCATTGGTTTAACATTTAAGTCATTTTCATCGTCCCTATGGTTATTCTAATCCAATTATGGTTTTTAACCAATCTTGTGCATCCAATAAGTCCGTTTGTGTCATTAGTTTAACATTTAGGTCATTTTCGTCCTTCTTAGGCTTATTCTAATCCAAATAGGGTTTTTAACCAAACTTGTGCATCCAATAAGTTCGTTTGTGTCGTTGGTTTAACATTTATCTCATTTTCGTCCTCCTTAGGCTTATTCTAATCCATTTAAGCTTTTTAACAAATCTTATGCATCCAATAAGTGTGTTTGTGTCATTAGTTTAACATTTAGGTCTATTTGGTCCTCCCTAGGCTTATTCTATTCCAATTAGGGTTTTTAACCAATCTTGTGCATGCAATAAGTGCGTTTGTGTCGTTGGTTTAACATTTAGGTTATTTTCGTCATCCCTATGGTTATTCTAATCCAATTAAGGTTTTTAACCAATCTTATGCTTCCAATAAGTGCGTTTGTGTCATTAGTTTAACATTTATGTCATTTAGATCCTCCATGGGCTTATTCTAATCCAATATAGGTATTTAACCAATCTTATGCATTCAATAAGTGCATTTGTGTCATTAGTTTAACATTTAGGTCCTTTTGGTCCTCCCTAGGCTTATTCTAATCCAATTAGGGTTTTTAACCAATCTTGTGCATCCAATAAGTGTGTTTGTATCATTGGTTTAACATTTAGGTCATTTTCGTCATCCCTATGGTTATTCTAATCTAATTAGGGTTTTTAACCAATTTTGTGAACCAATAATTGCGTTTGTGTCATTAGTTTATCATTTAGGTCATTTTCGTCCTCCTTAGGCTTATTCTAATCCAATTAGGGTTTTTAACCAAACTTGTGTATCTAATAAGTGCGTTTGTGTCGTTAGTTTAACATTTAGGTCATTTTCATCCTCCATAGGCTTATTCTATTCCAATTAGGGTTTTTAACCAATATTGTGCATCCAATAAGTGCGTTTGTGTCATTAGATTAACATTTAGGTCATTTTCGTCCTCGTTAGGGTTATTCTAATCCAATTAGGGTTTTTAACCAAACTTGTGCATCCAATGAGTGTGTTTGTGTCGTTGGTTTAACATTTAGGTCATTTTTGTCCTCCCTAGGCTTATTCTAATCCAATTAGGGTTTTTAACCAATCTTGTGCATCCAATAAGTGGGTTTGTGTCATTGGTTTAACATTTTGGTCATTTTCGTTCTGCCTAGGGTTATTCTAATCCAATTAGGGTTTTTAACCAATCTTGTGCATCCATTAAGTGTGTTTGTTCCATTGGTTTAACATTTAGGTAATTTTCGTCCACCCTAGGCGTATTCTAATCCAATTTGCATTTTTAACTAATCTTGTGCATCCAATAAGTGCGTTAGTGTCATTGGTTTAACATTTAGGTGATTTTTGTCTTCCCTAGGCTTATTCTAATCCAATTAGAGTATTTAACCAATCTTGTGCATCCAATAAGTGCGTTGTGTCATTGGTTTAACATTTAAGTCATTTTCGTCCACCATAGGCTTATTCTCATCCATTTTGCGATTTTAACCAATCTTGTGCATCCAATAAGTGCGTTTGTGTCATTAGATTAACATTGAGGTCATTTTTGTCGTCCATAGGCTTATTCTAATTCAATTAGGGTTTTTAACCAATCTTGTGCATCCAATAAGGGCGTTTGTGTCATTGGTTGAACAATTAGGTCATTTTGGTCCTTCTTAGGCTTATTCTAATCCAATTAAGGTTTTTAACCAATCTTATGCATCCAATAAGTGCGTTCGTGTCTTTGGTTGAACATTTAGGTCATTTTCGTCCTCCCTATGCTCATTCTAATCCAATTTGGGTTTTTAACCAATCATTTGCATCCAATAAGTGCGTTCGTGTCATTGGTTTAACATTTAGGTCATTGTCGTCATCCCTATGGTTATTCTAATCCAATTATGGTTTTTAACCAAACTTGTGCATCCAATAAGTGCGTTTGTGTCATTAGTTTAACATTTTGGTAATTTTTGTCCTCCCTAGGCTTATTCTAATCCAACTAGGGTTTTTAACCAATCTTGTGCATCCAATAAGTGCGTTTGTGTCATTGGTTTAACATTTTGGTAATTTTCGTCCTCCCTAGGGTTAATATAATCCAATTAGGGTTTTTAACCAATCTTGTGCATCCATTAAGTGGGTTTGTGTCATTGGTTTAACATTTAGGTTATTTTAGTGCACCCAAGGCGTATTCTAATCCAATTTGCGATTTTAACCAATCTTGTGCATCCAATAAGTGCGTTTGTGTCATTGGATTAACATTTAGGTCATTTTTGTCCTCCTTAGGGTTATTCTAATCCAATTATGGTTTTTAACAAATCTTGTGCATCCAATAAGTGTGTTTGTGTCATTGGTTGAACATTTAGGTCATTTTCGTCCTCCTTAGGATTATTCTAATCCAATTAAGGTTTTTAACCAATCTTATGCATCCAATAAGTGCGTTTGTGTCATTGGTTTAACATTTAACTCATTTTCGTCCTCCCTAGGGTTATTCTAATCCAATTAGGGTTTT
The DNA here is from genome assembly GCA_037974735.1 of Cicer chorassanicum. Lineage (NCBI taxonomy): Eukaryota > Viridiplantae > Streptophyta > Magnoliopsida > Fabales > Fabaceae > Cicer > Cicer chorassanicum. The sequence goes on along the minus strand of JBBPBP010000004.1, from coordinate 39,842,075 downwards.
TAACCAATCTTGTGCTTCCAATAAGTGTGTTTTTGTCATTGGTTTAACATTTAGGTCATTTTCTTCATCGCTATGGTTATTCTAATCCGATTATGGTTTTTAACCAATCTTGTGCATCCAATAAGTGCGTTTGTGTCAATAGTTTAACATTTAGGTCATTTTGGTCCTCCTTAGGCTTATTCTAATCCAATTAAGGTTTTTAACCAATCTTATGCATCCAATAAGTGCGTCTTTGTCATTAGTTTAGCATTTAGGTCATTTTGGTCCACCCTAGACTTATTCTATTCCAATTATGGTTTTTAACCAATCTTGTGCATCCAATAAGTGCATTTGTGTCATTGGTTTAACATTTAGGTCATTTTCGTCGTCCCCATGGTTATTCTAATCCAATTATGGTTTTTAACCAATCTTGTGCATCCAATAAGTGCGTTTGTGTCATTAGTTTAACATTTAGGTCATTTTCTTCCTCCTTAGGCTTATTCTAATCCAATTAGGATTTTTAACCAAACTTGTGCATCCAATAAGTGCGTTTGTGTCTTTGGTTTAACATTTATCTCATTTTCGTCCTCCTTAGGCTTATTCTAATCCAATTAAGGTTTTTAACCAATCTTGTGCATCCAATAAGTGCGTCTGTGTCATTGGTTTAACATTTAGGTCATTTTCGTCATCCTTATGGTTATTCTAATCCAATTATGGTTTTTAACCAATCTTGTGCATCCAATAAGTGCGTTTGTGTCATTGGTTTAACATTTAAGTCATTTTCGTCCTCCCTAAGCGTATTCTAATCCAATTTGCATTTTTAACCAATCTTGTGCATCCAATAAGTGCTTTTGTGTCATTGGATTAACATTTAGCTCATTTTCGTCCTTCTTAGGCTTATTCTAATCCAATTAGGGTTTTTAACCAATCTTGTGCATCCAATAAGTGCGATTGTGTCATTGGTTGAACATTTATCTCATTTCCGTCCTCCTTAGGCTTATTTTAATCAAATTAAGGTTTTTAACCAATCTTGTGCATCCAATAAGTGTGTTTGTGTATTTGGTTGAACATTTAGGTCATTTTCGTCCTCCCTATGGTTATTCTAATCCAATTATGGTTTTTAACCAATCTTGTGCATCCAATAAGTGTGTTTGTGTCATTGGTTGAACATTTAGGTCATTTTCATCCTCCTTAGGTTTATTCTAATCCAATTAGAGTTTTTAACCGATCTTGTGCATCCAATAAGGGCGTTTGTGTCATTGGTTGAACAATTAGGTCATTTTGGTCCTTCTTAGGCTAACTCTAATCCATTTTGCGATTTTAACCAATCTTGTGCATCCAATAAGTGCGTTTGTGTCATTAGATTAACATTTAGGTCATTTTTGTCGTCCATAAGCTTATTCTAATCCAATTATGGTTTTTAACCAATCTTGTGCATCCAATAAGGGCGTTTGTGTCATTGGTTGAACAATTAGGTCATTTTGGTCCTTCTTAGGCTTATTCTAATCCAATTAAGGTTTTTAACCAATCTTATGCATCCAATAAGTGCGTTCGTGTCTTTGGTTGAACATTTAGGTCATTTTCGTCCTCCCTATGCTCATTCTAATCCAATTTGGGTTTTTAACCAATCATTTGCATCCAATAAGTGCGTTCGTGTCATTGGTATAACATTTAGGTCATTGTCGTCATCCCTATGGTTATTCTAATCCAATTATGGTTTTTAACCAAACTTGTGCATCCAATAAGTGCGTTTGTGTCATTAGTTTAACATTTTGGTCATTTTTGTCCTCCCTAGGCTTATTCTAATCCAACTAGGGTTTTTAACCAATCTTGTGCATCCAATAAGTGCGTTTGTGTCATTGGTTTAACATTTTGGTAATTTTCGTCCTCCCTAGGGTTAATATAATCCAATTAGGGTTTTTAACCAATCTTGTGCATCCATTAAGTGGGTTTGTGTCATTGGTTTAACATTTAGGTTATTTTAGTGCACCCAAGGCGTATTCTAATCCAATTTGCGATTTTAACCAATCTTGTGCATCCAATAAGTGCGTTTGTGTCATTCGATTAACATTTAGGTCATTTTTGTCCTCCCTAGGGTTATTCTAATCCAATTATGGTTTTTAACAAATCTTGTGCATCCAATAAGTGTGTTTGTGTCATTGGTTGAACATTTAGGTCATTTTCGTCCTCCTTAGGATTATTCTAATCCAATTAAGGTTTTTAACCAATCTTATGCATCCAATAAGTGCGTTTGTGTCATTGGTTTAACATTTAAATCATTTTCGTCCTCCCTAGGGTTATTCTAATCCAATTAGGGTTTTTAACCAATCTTGTGCTTCCAATAAGTGTGTTTTTGTCATTGGTTTAACATTTAGGTCATTTTCTTCATCCCTATGGTTATTCTAATCCAATTATGGTTTTTAACCAATCTTGTGCATCCAATAAGTGCGTTTGTGTCAATAGTTTAACATTTAGGTCATTTTGGTCCTCCTTAGGCTTATTCTAATCCAATTAAGGTTTTTAACCAATCTTATGCATCCAATAAGTGCGTCTGTGTCATTAGTTTAGCATTTAGGTCATTTTGGTCCACCCTAGACTTATTCTATTCCAATTATGGTTTTTAACCAATCTTGTGCATCCTATAAGTGCATTTGTGTCATTGGTTTAACATTTAGGTCATTTTCGTCGTCCCCATGGTTATTCTAATCCAATTATGGTTTTTAACCAATCTTGTGCATCCAATAAGTGCGTTTGTGTCATTAGTTTAACATTTAGGTCATTTTCTTCCTCCTTAGGCTTATTCTAATCCAATTAGGATTTTTAACCAAACTTGTGCATCCAATAAGTGCGTTTGTGTCTTTGGTTTAACATTTATCTCATTTTCGTCCTCCTTAGGCTTATTCTAATCCAATTAAGGTTTTTAACCAATCTTGTGCATCCAATAAGTGCGTCTGTGTCATTGGTTTAACATTTAGGTCATTTTCGTCATCCTTATGGTTATTCTAATCCAATTATGGTTTTTAACCAATCTTGTGCATCCAATAAGTGCGTTTGTGTCATTGGTTTAACATTTAAGTCATTTTCGTCCTCCCTAAGCGTATTCTAATCCAATTTGCATTTTTAACCAATCTTGTGCATCCAATAACTGCTTTTGTGTCATTGGATTAACATTTAGCTCATTTTCATCCTTCTTAGGCTTATTCTAATCCAATTAGGGTTTTTAACCAATCTTGTGCATCCAATAAGTGCGATTGTGTCATTGGTTGAACATTTATCTCATTTCCGCCCTCCTTAGGCTTATTTTAATCAAATTAAGGTTTTTAACCAATCTTGTGCATCCAATAAGTGTGTTTGTGTCATTGGTTGAACATTTAGGTCATTTTCATCCTCCTTAGGTTTATTCTAATCCAATTAGGGTTTTTAACCGATCTTGTGCATCCAATAAGGGCGTTTGTGTCATTGGTTGAACAATTAGGTCATTTTGGTCCTTCTTAGGCTTATTCTAATCCATTTTGCGATTTTAACCAATCTTGTGCATCCAATAAGTGCGTTTGTGTCATTAGATTAACATTGAGGTAATTTTTGTCGTCCATAGGCTTATTCTAATCCAATTAGGGTTTTTAACCAATCTTGTGCATCCAATAAAGGCGTTTGTGTCATTGGTTGAACAATTAGGTCATTTTGGTCCTTGTTAGGCTTATTCTAATCCAATTAAGGTTTTTAACCAATCTTATGCATCCAATAAGTGCGTTCGTGTCTTTGGTTGAACATTTAGGTCATTTTCGTCCTCCCTATGCTCATTCTAATCCAATTTGGGTTTTTAACCAATCATTTGCATCCAATAAGTGCGTTCGTGTCATTGGTTTAACATTTAGGTCATTGTCGTCATCCCTATGGTTATTCTAATCCAATTATGGTTTTGAACCAAACTTGTGCATCCAATAAGTGCGTTTGTGTCATTAGTTTAACATTTTGGTCATTTTTGTCCTCCCTAGGCTTATTCTAATCCAACTAGGGTTTTTAACCAATCTTGTGCATCCAATAAGTGCGTTTGTGTCATTGGTTTAACATTTTGGTAATTTTCGTCCTCCCTAGGGTTAATATAATCCAATTAGGGTTTTTAACCAATCTTGTGCATCCATTAAGTGGGTTTGTGTCATTGGTTTAACATTTAGGTTATTTTAGTGCACCCAAGGCGTATTCTAATCCAATTTGCGATTTTAACCAATCTTGTGCATCCAATAAGTGCGTTTGTGTCATTGGATTAACATTTAGGTCATTTTTGTCCTCCCTAGGGTTATTCTAATCCAATTATGGTTTTTAACAAATCTTGTGCATCCAATAAGTGTGTTTGTGTCATTGGTTGAACATTTAGGTCATTTTCGTCCTCCCTATGGTTATTCTAATCCAATTATGGTTTTGAACCAAACTTGTGCATCCAATAAGTGCGTTTGTGTCATTAGTTTAACATTTTGGTCATTTTTGTCCTCCCTAGGCTTATTCTAATCCAACTAGGGTTTTTAACCAATCTTGTGCATCCAATAAGTGCGTTTGTGTCATTGGTTTAACATTTTGGTAATTTTCGTCCTCCCTAGGGTTAATATAATCCAATTAGGGTTTTTAACCAATCTTGTGCATCCATTAAGTGGGTTTGTGTCATTGGTTTAACATTTAGGTTATTTTAGTGCACCCAAGGCGTATTCTAATCCAATTTGCGATTTTAACCAATCTTGTGCATCCAATAAGTGCGTTTGTGTCATTGGATTAACATTTAGGTCATTTTTGTCCTCCCTAGGGTTATTCTAATCCAATTATGGTTTTTAACAAATCTTGTGCATCCAATAAGTGTGTTTGTGTCATTGGTTGAACATTTAGGTCATTTTCGTCCTCCCTATGGTTATTCTATTCCAATTATGGTTTTTAACCAATCTTGTGCATCCAATAAGTGCATTTGTGTCATTGGTTTAACATTTAGGTCATTTTCGTCGTCCCTATGGTTATTCTAATCCAATTATGGTTTTTAACCAATCTTGTGCATCCAATAAGTGCGTTTGTGTCATTAGTTTAACATTTAGGTCATTTTCATAATCCTTCGACTTCTTCTAATCCAATTAGGGTTTTTAACCAATCTTGTGCATCCAATAAGTGTGTTTGTTCCATTGGTTTAACATTTAGGTAATTTTCGTCCACCCTAGGCGTATTCTAATCCAATTTGCATTTTTAACTAATCTTGTGCATCCAATAAGTGCGTTAGTGTCATTGGTTTAACATTTAGGTGATTTTTGTCTTCCCTAGGCTTATTCTAATCCAATTAGGGTATAAATGTTCAACCAATGACACAAAATCACTTATTCGATGCACAAGATTGGTTAAACACCCTAATTGGATTAGAGTAAGCCTAGGGAGGACGAAAATTACCTAAATGTTAATAGAATGAAACAATAACGCACTTATTGGATGCACAAGATTGGTTCAAAACCCTAATTGGATTAGAATAAGCCTAAGGAGGATGAAAATTACCTAAATGTTAAACTAATGACACAACTGCACTTATTGGATGCACAAGATTAATTAAAAAAACTCATTGTATTAGAATAAGCCGAAGGAGCACGAAAATGACCTGAATGTTCAACCAATGACACAAAATCACTTATTGGATGCACAAGAAAGGATTAACACCCTAATTGGATTAGAGGTAGCCTAGGGAGGATGAAAATGACCTAAATGTTCAACCAATGACACAAAATCACTTATTGGATGCACAAGATATCACTTATTGGATGCACAAGATTGGTTAAAAACCGTAATAGGATTAGAATAAGCCTAGGGAGGATGAAAATGACCTAAATAGTCAACCAATGATACAAAATCATTTATTGGATGCACAAGATTGGTTAAAAACCCTAATTGGATTAGAATAAGCCTAGGGAAACTGAAAATGACCTAAATGTTCAACCAATGACACAAAATCACTTATTGGATGCCCAAGATTGGATAAACACCCTAATTGGATTAGAGTAAGCCTAGGGAGGACGAAAATTACCTAAATGTTCAACCAATGACACAAAATTACTTATTGGATACACAAGATTGGTTAAAAACCCTAATTGGATTAGAATAAGTCTAGGGAGGACGAAATTGACCTAAATATTAATCGAATGACACAATAACGCACTTATTGGATGCACAAGATTGGTTCAAAACCCTAATTGGATTAGAATAAGCCTAGGGAGGACGAAAATGACCTAAATGGTCAACTAATGACACAAAATCACTTAATGGATGCACAAGATTGGTTAAAAACCCTAATTGGATTAGAATAAGCCTAGGGAGACTGAAAATGACCTAAATGCTCAACCAATGACACAAAATCACTTATTGGATACACAAGGTTGGTTAAAAACCCTAATTGGATTCGAATAAGCCTAGGGAGGACATAAATGACCTAAATGTTCAACCAATGACACAAAATCACTTATTGGACGCACAAGATTTGATAAAAACCCTAATAAGATTAGAATAAGCCTAGGGAAACCGAAAATGACCTAAATGTTCAACCAATGACACAAAATCACTTATTGGATGCACAAGATTGGTTAAAAACCCTAAGTGGATTAGAATAAGCCTAGGGACGACATAAAATACCTAAATGTTCAACCAATGGCACAAAATCACTTATTGGATGCACAAGATTGGTTAAAAACGCAAATTGGATAAAAAAAAGCCAAGAGAGGACGAAAATGACCTAAATGTTCAACCAATGACACAAAATCACTTATTGGATGCACAAGATTGGTTAAAAACCCTAATTGTATTAGAACAATCCTAGGGAGGACGAAAATGACCTGAATGTTCAACCAATGACACAAAATCACTTATTGGATGCACAAGAATGGATTAACACCCTAATTGGATTTGAGTAAGCCTAGGGAGGATGAAAATGACCTAAATGTTCAACCAATGACACAAAATCACTTATTGGATGCTCAAGATTGGTTAAAAACCGTAATAGGATTAGAATAAGCCTAAGGAGGATGAAAATGACCTAAATAGTCAACCAATGATACAAAATCACTTATTGGATCCACAAGATTGGTTAAAAACCCTAATTGGATTAGAATAAGCCTAAGGAAACTGAAAATGACATAAATGTTCAACCAATGACACAAAATCACTTATTAGATGCACAAGATTGGTTAAACACCCTAATTGGATTAGAGTAAGCCTAGGGAGGACGAAAATTACCTAAATGTTCAACCAATGACACAAAATTACTTATTGGATACACAAGATTGGTTAAAAACCCTAATTGGATTAGAATAAGTCTAGGGAGGACGAAATTGACCTAAATGGTAATTGAATGACACAATAACGCACTTATTGGATGCACAAGATTGGTTCAAAACCCTAATTGGATTAGAATAAGCCTAAGGAGGACGAAAATGACCTAAATGTTAAACTAATGACACTAATGCACTTATTGGATGCACAAGATTGGTTAAAAACCCTAATTGTGTTAGAATAAGCATAGGGAGGACGAAAATGACCTAGATGTTCAACCAATGACACAAAATCACTTATTGGATGCACAAGAATGGTTCAAAACCCTAATTGGATTAGAATAAGCCTATGGAAACCGAAAATGACCTAAATGCTCAACCAATGACACAAAATCACTTATTGGAAGCACAAGATTGGTTAAAAACCGTAATAGGATTAGAATAAGCCTTGGGAGTAGGAAAATGACCTAAATGTTCAACCAATGACACAAAATTACTTATTGGATGCACAAGATTGGTTAAAAACTCTAATTGGATTAGAATAAGCCTAGGGAAACCAAAAATGACCTAAATGTTCAACCAATGACACAAAATCAATTATTCGATGCACAAGATTGGTTAAACACCCTAATTGGATTAGAATAAGCCTAAGGAGGACGAAAATTACCTAAATGTTAAACTAATGACACAAGTGCACTTATTGGATGCACAACATTAATTAAAAAAACTCATTGTATTAGAATAAGCCTAGGGAGGACGAAAATGACCTGAATGTTCAACCAATGACACAAAATCACTTATTGGATGCACAAGAATGGATTAACACCCTAATTGGATTAGAGGTAGCCTAGGGAGGATGAAAATGACCTAAATGTTCAACCAATGACACAAAATCACTTATTGGATGCACAAGATTGGTTAAAAACCGTAATAGGATTAGAATAAGCCTAGGGATGATGAAAATGAGCTAAATAGTCAACCAATGATACAAAATCACTTATTGGATGCACAAGATTGGTTAAAAACCCTAATTGGATTAGAATAAGCCAAGGGAAACTGAAAATGACCCAAATGTTCAACCAATGACACAAATTAACTTATTGGATGCACAAGATTGGTTAAACACCCTAATTGGATTAGAGTAAGCCTAGGGAGGACGAAAATTACCTAAATGTTCAACCAATGACACAAAATTACTTATTGGATACACCAGATTGGTTAAAAACCCTAATTGGATAAGAATAAGTCTAGGGAGGACGAAAATGACCTAAATGTAAAACTAATGACACAAATGCACTTATTGGATGCACAAGATTGGTTAAAAATCCTAATTGTATTAGAATAAGCATAGGGAGGACGAAAATGACCTAAATGTTCAACCAATGACACAAAATCACTTATTGGATGCACAAGAATGGTTCAAAACCGTAATTGGATTAGAATAAGCCTACGGAAACCGAAAATGACCTAAATGTTCAACCAATGACACAAAATCACTTATTCGATGCACAAGATTGGTTAAACACCCTAATTGGATTAGAGTAAGCCTAGGGAGGACGAAAATTACCTAAATGTTAATAGAATGAAACAATAACGCACTTATTGGATGCACAAGATTGGTTCAAAACCCTAATTGGATTAGAAAAAGCCTAAGGAGGACGAAAATTACCTAAATGTTAAACTAATGACACAACTGCACTTATTGGATGCACAAGATTAATTTAAAAAACTCATTGTATTTGAATAAGCTTAGGGAGGACGAAAATGACCTGAATGTTCAACCAATGACACAAAATCACTTATTGGATGCACAAGAATGGATTAACACCCTTAATTGATTAGAGGTAGCCTAGGGAGGATGAAAATGACCAAAATGTTCAACCAATGACACAGAATCACTTATTGGATGCACAAGATTTGTTAAAAACCGTAATAGGATTAGAATAATCCTAGGGAGGATCTAAATGAGCTAAATAGTAAACCAATGATACAAAATCACTTATTGGATGCACAAGTTTGGTTAAAAACCCTAATTGGATTAGAATAAGCCTAGGGAAACTCAAAATGACCTAAATGTTCAATCAATGACACAAAATCACTTATTGGATGCACAAGATTGGTTAAAAACCGTAATAGGATTAGAATAAGCCTAGGGAGGATGAAAATGACCTAAATAGTCAACCAATGATACAAAATCACTTATTGGATGCACAAGATTGGTTAAAAACCCTAATTGGATTATAATAAGACGAGGGAAACTGAAAATGACCTAAATGTTCAACCAATAACACAAAATCACTTATTCGATGCACAAGATTGGTTAAACACCCTAATTGGATTAGAGTAAGCCTAGGGAGGACGAAAATTACCTAAATGTTCAACCAATGACACAAAATTACTTATTGGATACACAAGATTGGTTAAAAACCCTAATTGGATTAGAATAAGTCTAGGGAGGACGAAATTGACCTAAATGGTAATCGAATGACACAATAACGCACTTATTGGATGCACAAGATTGGTTCAAAACCCAAATTGGATTAGAATAAGCCTAAGGAGGTTGAAAATGACCTAAATGTTAAACTAATGACACAAATGCACTTATTGGATGCACAAGATTGGTTAAAAACCCTAATTGTGTTAGAATAAGCATAGGGAGGACGAAAATGACCTAGATGTTCAACCAATGACACAAAATCACTTATTGGATGCACAAGAATGGTTTAAAAACCTAATTGGATTAGAGTAAGCCTATGGAAACCGAAAATGACCTAAATGCTCAACCAATGACACAAAATCACTTATTGGAAGCACAAGATTGGTTAAAAACCGTAATAGGATTAGAATAAGCCTTGGGAGTAGGAAAATGACCTAAATGTTCAACCAATGACACAAAATTACTTATTGGATGCACAAGATTGGTTAAAAACTCTAATTGGATTAGAATAAGCCTAGGGAAACCGAAAATGACCTAAATGTTCAACCAATGACACAAAATCACTTATTCGATGCACAAGATTGGTTAAACACCCTAATTGGATTAGAATAAGCCTAAGGAGGACGAAAATTACCTAAATGTTAAACTAATGACACAACTGCACTGATTGGATGCACAAGATTAATTAAAAAAACTCATTGTATTAGAATAAGCCTAGGGAGGACGAAAATGACCTGAATGTTCAACCAATGACACAAAATCACTTATTGGATGCACAAGAATGGATTAACACCCTAATTGGATTAGAGGTAGCCTAGGGAGGATGAAAATCACCTAAATGTTCAACCAATGACACAAAATCACTTATTGGATGCACAAGATTGGATAAAAACCGTAATAGGATTAGAATAAGCCTAGGGATGATGAAAATGAGCTAAATAGTCAACCAATGATACAAAATCACTTATTGGATGCACAAGATTGGTTAAAAACCCTAATTGGATTAGAATAAGCCAAGGGAAACTGAAAATGACCCAAATGTTCAACCAATGACACAAATTCACTTATTGGATGCACAAGATTGGTTAAACACCCTAATTGGATTAGAGTAAGCCTAGGGAGGACGAAAATTACCTAAATGTCAATCGAATGACACAATAACGCACTTATTGGATGCACAAGATTGGTTCAAAACCCTAATTGGATTAGAATAAACATAGGGAGGACGAAAATGACCTAAATGGTCAACTAATGACACAAAATTACTTATTGGATACACCAGATTGGTTAAAAACCCTAATTGGATTAGAATCAGTCTAGGGAGGACGAAATTGACCTAAATGTCAATCGAATGACACAATAACGCACTTATTGGATGCACAAGATTGGTTCAAAACCCTAATTGGATTAGAATAAACATAGGGAGAACGAAAATGACCTAAATGGTCAACTAATGACACAAAATCACTTAATGGATGCACAAGATTGGTTAAAACCCTAATTGGATTAGAATAAGCCTAGGGAAACTGAAAATGACCTAAATGATCAACCAATGACACAAAATCACTTATTGGATACATAAGATTGGTTAAAAACCCTAATTGGATTAGAATAAGCCTAGGGAAGACATAAATGACCTAAATGATCAACCAATGACACAAAATCACTTATTGGATGCACAATATTTGATAAAAAACCTAATAAGATTAGAATAAGCCTAGGGAAACCGAAAATGAATGAAATGCTCAACCAATGACACAAAATGACTTATTGGATGCACTAGATTTGTTAAAAACCGTAATAGGATTAGAATAAGCCTAGGGAGGACGAAAATGACCTAAATGTTCAACCAATGACACAAACGCACTTATTGGATGCACAAGATTGGTTAAACACCCAAATTTGATTAGCATAAGCCTAAAGAGTACGAAAATGACCAAAATGTTCAACCAATGACACAAAATTACTTATTGGATGCACAAGATTGGTTAAAAACCCTAATTGGATTAGAATTAGTCTAGGAAGGACGAAATTGACCTAAAAGTTAATAGAATGACACAATAACGCACTTATTGGATGCACAAGATTGGTTCAAAACCCTAATTGGATTAGAATAAGCCTAGGGAGGACGAAAATGACCTAAATGGTCTACTAATGACACAAAATCACTTAATGGATGCAAAAGATTGGTTAAAACCCTAATTGGATTAGAATAAGCCTAGGGAAACTGAAAATGACCTAAATGCTCAACCAATGACACAAAATCACTTAATGGATGCACAAGATTGGTTAAAAACCCTAATTGGATTAGAATAAGCCTAGGGAAGACATAAATGACCTAAATGATCCACCAGTGACACAAAATCACTTATTGGATGCACAAGAATGGTTCAAAACCCTAATTGGATTAGAATAAGCCTATGGAAACCGAAAATGACCTAAATGCTCAACCAATGACACAAAATCACTTATTGGAAGCACAAGAGTGGTTAAAAACCGTAATAGGATTAGAATAAGCCTATGGAAACCGAAAATGACCTAAATGTTCAACCAATGACACAAAATTACTTATTGGATGCACAAGATTGGTTAAAAACTCTAATTGGATTAGAATAAGCCTAGGGAAACCAAAAATGACCTAAATGTTCAACCAATGACACAAAATCAATTATTCGATGCACAAGATTGGTTAAACACCCTAATTGGATTAGAATAAGCCTAAGGAGGACGAAAATTACCTAAATGTTAAACTAATGACACAACTGCACTTATTGGATGCACAAGATTAATTAAAAAAACTCATTGTATTAGAATAAGCCTAGGGAGGACGAAAATGACCCGAATGTTCAACCAATGACACAAAATCACTTATTGGATGCACAAGAATGGATTAACACCCTAATTGGATTAGAGGTAGCCTAGGGAGGATGAAAATGACCTAAATGTTCAACCAATGACACAAAATCACTTATTGGATGCACAAGATTGGTTAAAAACCGTAATAGGATTAGAATAAGCCTAGGGATGATGAAAATGAGCTAAATAGTCAACCAATGATACAAAATCACTTATTGGATGCACAAGATTGGTTAAAAACCCTAATTGGATTAGAATAAGCCAAGGGAAACTGAAAATGACCTAAATGTTCAACCAATGACACAAATTCACTTATTGGATGCACAAGATTGGTTAAACACCCTAATTGGATTAGAGTAAGCCTAGGGAGGACGAAAATTACCTAAATGTTCAACCAATGACACAAAATTACTTATTGGATACACCAGATTGGTTAAAAACCCTAATTGGATTAGAATAAGTCTAGGGAGGACGAAATTGACCTAAATGTTAATTGAATGACACAATAACGCACTTATTGGATGCACAAGATTGGTTCAAAACCCTAATTGGATTAGAATAAGCCTAGGGAGGACGAAAATGACCTAAATGGTCAACTAATGACACAAAATCACTTAATGGATGCACAAGATTGGTTAAAACCCTTATTGGATTAGCATAAGCCTAGGGAAACTGAAAATGACCTAAATGCTCAACCAATGACACAAAATCACTTATTGGATACATAAGATTGGTTAAAAACCCTAATTGGATTAGAATAAGTCTAGGGAAGACATAAATGACCTAAATGATCAACCAATGACACAAAATCACTTATTGGATGCACAATATTTGATAAAAAAACCTAATAAGATTAGAATAAGCCTAGGGAAACCGAAAATGACCGAAATGCTCAACCAATGACACAAAATGACTTATTGGATGCACAAGATTTGTTAAAAACCGTAATAGGATTAGAATAAGCCTAGGGAGGACGAAAATGACCTAAATGTTCAACCCATGACACAAACGCACTGATGGATGCACAAGATTGGTTAAACACCCTAATTGGATTAGCATAAGCCTAAAGAGTACGAAAATGACCAAAATGTTCAACCAATGACACAAACGCACTTATTGGATGCACAAGATTGGTTAAAAACCCTAATTGGATTCGAATTAGTCTAGGAAGGACGAAATTGAGCTAAAAGTTAATAGAATAACACAATAACGCACTTATTGGATGCACAAGATTGGTTCAAAACCCTAATTGGATTAGAATAAGCCTAAGGAGGACAAAAATTACCTAAATGTTAAACTAATGACACAAATGCACGTATTGGATGCACAAGATTGGTTAAAAACCCTAATTGTTTTAGAATAAGCCTAGGGACGACGAAAATGACCTGAATGTTCAACCAATGAAACAAAATCACTTATTGGATGCACAAGAATGGATTAACACCCTAATTGGATTAGAGTAAGCCTAGGGAGGATGAAAAGGACCTAAATGTTCAACCAATAACACAAAATAACTTATTGGATGCACAAGATTGGTTAAAAACCGTAATAGGATTAGAATAAGCCTAAGGAGGATGAAAATGACCTAAATAGTCAACCAATGATACAAAATCACTTATTGGATGCACAAGATTGGTTAATAACCCTAATTGGATTAGAATAAGACGAGGGAAACTGAAAATGACCTAAATGTTGAACCAATGACACAAAATCACTTATAGGATGCACAAGAATGGTTAAACACCCTAATTGGATTAGAGTAAGCCTAGGGAGGACGAAAATTGCCTAAATGTTCAACCAGTGACACAAAATTACTTATTGGATACACATGATTAGTTAAAAACCCTAATTGGATTAGAATAAGTCTAGGGAGGACGAAATTGACCTAAATGTTAATCGAATGACACAAATGCACTTATTGGATGCACAAGATTGGTTAAAAATCCTAATTGTATTCGAATAAGCATAGGGAGGACGAAAATGACCTAAATGTTCCACCAATGACACAAAATCACTTATTGGATGCACAAGAATTGTTCAAAACCGTAATTGGATTAGAATAAGCCTATGGAAACCGAAAATGACCTAAATGTTCAACCAATGACACAAAATCACTTATTCGATGCACAAGATTGGTTAAACACCCTAATTGGATTAGAGTAAGCCTAGGGAGGACGAAAATTACCTAAATGTTAATAGAATGAAACAATAACGCACTTATTGGATGCACAAGATTGGTTCAAAACCCTAATTGGATTAGAAAAAGCCTAAGGAGGACGAAAATTACCTAAATGTTAAACTAATGACACATTATCGCACTTATTGGATGCACAAGATTAATTTAAAAAACTCATTGTATTTGAATAAGCTTAGGGAGGACGAAAATGACCTGAATGTTCAACCAATGACACAAAATCACTTATTGGATGCACAAGAATGGATTAACACCCTTAATTGATTAGAGGTAGCCTAGGGAGGATGAAAATGACCAAAATGTTCAACCAATGACACAGAATCACTTATTGGATGCACAAGATTTGTTAAAAACCGTAATAGGATTAGAATAAGCCTAGGGAGGATCAAAATGAGCTAAATAGTAAACCAATGATACAAAATCACTTATTGGATGCACAAGTTTGGTTAAAAACCCTAATTGGATTAGAATAAGCCTAGGGAAACTCAAAATGACCTAAATGTTCAACCAATGACACAAAATCACTTATTGGATGCACAAGATTGGTTAAAAACCGTAATAGGATTAGAATAAGCCTAGGGAGGATGAAAATGACCTAAATAGTCAACCAATGATACAAAATCACTTATTGGATGCACAAGATTGGTTAAAAACCCTAATTGGATTATAATAAGACGAGGGAAGACATAAATGACCTAAATAATCAACCAATGACACAAAATCACTTATTGGATGCACAATATTTGATAAAAAACCTAATAAGATTAGAATAAGCCTAGGGAAACCGAAAATGACCGAAATGCTCAACCAATGACACAAAATGACTTATTGGATGCACAAGATTTGTTAAAAACCGTAATAGGATTAGAATAAGCCTAGGGAGGACGAAAATGACCTAAATGTTCAACCCATGACACAAACGCACTGATGGATGCACAAGATTGGTTAAACACCCTAATTGGATTAGCATAAGCCTAAAGAGTACGAAAATGACCAAAATGTTCAACCAATGACACAAACGCACTTATTGGATGCACAAGATTGGTTCAAAACCCTAATTGGATTAGAATAAGCCTAAGGAGGACGAAAATGACCTAAATGTAAAACGAATGACACAAATGCACTTATAGGATGCACAAGATTGGTTAAAAATCCTAATTGTATTAGAATAAGCATAGGGAGGACGAAAATGACCTAAATGTTCAACCAATGACACAAAATCACTTATTGGATGCACAAGAATGGTTCAAAACCGTAATTGGATTAGAATAAGCCTAGGGAAACCGAAAATGACCTAAATGTTCAACCAATGACACAAAATCACTTATTCGATGCACAAGATTGGTTAAACACCCTAATTGGATTAGAGTAAGCGTAGGGAGGACGAAAATTACCTAAATGTTAATAGAATGAAACAATAACGCACTTATTGGATGCACAAGATTGGTTCAAAACCCTAATTGGATTAGAAAAAGCCTAAGGAGGACGAAAATTACCTAAATGTTAAACTAATGACACAACTGCACTTATTGGATGCACAAGATTAATTTAAAAAACTCATTGTATTTGAATAAGCTTAGGGAGGACGAAAATGACCTGAATGTTCAACCAATGACACAAAATCACTTATTGGATGCACAAGAATGGATTAACACCCTTAATTGATTAGAGGTAGCCTAGGGAGGATGAAAATGACCAAAATGTTCAACCAATGACACAGAATCACTTATTGGATGCACAAGATTTGTTTAAAACCGTAATAGGATTAGAATAAGCCTAGGGAGGATCAAAATGAGCTAAATAGTAAACCAATGATACAAAATAACTTATTGGATGCACAAGTTTGGTTAAAAACCCTAATTGGATTAGAATAAGCCTAGCGAAACTCAAAATGACCTAAATGTTCAACCAATGACACAAAATCACTTATTGGATGCACAAGATTGGTTAAAAACCGTAATAGGATTAGAATAAGCCTAGGGAGGATGAAAATGACCTAAATAGTCAACCAATGACACAAAATCACTTATTGGATGCACAAGATTGGTTAAAAACCCTAATTGGATTATAATAAGACGAGGGAAACTGAAAATGACCTAAATGTTCAACCAATAACACAAAATCACTTATTCGATGCACAAGATTGGTTAAACACCCTAATTGGATTAGAGTAAGCCTAGGGAGGACGAAAATTACCTAAATGTTCAACCAATGACACAAAATTACTTATTGGATACACAAGATTGGTTAAAAACCCTAATTGGATTAGAATAAGTCTAGGGAGGACGAAATTGACCTAAATGGTAATCGAATGACACAATAACGCACTTATTGGATGCACAAGATTGGTTCAAAACCCTAATTGGATTAGAATAAGCCTAAGGAGGTTGAAAATGACCTAAATGTTAAACTAATGACACAAATGCACTTATTGGATGCACAAGATTGGTTAAAAACCCTAATTGTGTTAGAATAAGCATAGGGAGGACGAAAATGACCTAGATGTTCAACCAATGACACAAAATCACTTATTGGATGCACAAGAATGGTTTAAAAACCTAATTGGATTAGAGTAAGCCTATGGAAACCGAAAATGACCTAAATGCTCAACCAATGACACAAAATCACTTATTGGAAGCACAAGATTGGTTAAAAACCGTAATAGGATTAGAATAAGCCTTGGGAGTAGGAAAATGACCTAAATGTTCAACCAATGACACAAAATCACTTATTCGATGCACAAGATTAGTTAAACACCCTAATTGGATTAGAATAAGCCTAAGGAGGACGAAAATTACCTAAATGTTAAACTAATGACACAACTGCACTTATTGGATGCACAAGATTAATTAAAAAAACTCATTGTATTAGAATAAGCCTAGGGAGGACGAAAATGACCTGAATGTTCAACCAATGACACAAAATCACTTATTGGATGCACAAGAATGGATTAACACCCTAATTGGATTAGAGGTAGCCTAGGGAGGATGAAAATCACCTAAATGTTCAACCAATGACACAAAATCACTTATTGGATGCACAAGATTGGTTAAAAACCGTAATAGGATTAGAATAAGCCTAGGGATGATGAAAATGAGCTAAATAGTCAACCAATGATACAAAATCACTTATTGGATGCACAAGATTGGTTAAAAACCCTAATTGGATTAGAATAAGCCAAGGGAAACTGAAAATGACCCAAATGTTGAACCAATGACACAAAATCACTTATAGGATGCACAAGAATGGTTAAACACCCTAATTGGATTAGAGTAAGCCTAGGGAGGACGAAAATTGCCTAAATGTTCAACCAGTGACACAAAATTACTTATTGGATACACATGATTAGTTAAAAACCCTAATTGGATTAGAATAAGTCTAGGGAGGACGAAATTGACTTAAATGTTAATCGAATGACACAATAACGAACTTATTGGATGCACAAGATTGGTTCAAAACCCTAATTGGATTAGAATAAGCCTAAGGAGGACGAAAATGACCTAAATGTAAAACGAATGACACAAATGCACTTATTGGATGCACAAGATTGGTTAAAAATCCTAATTGTATACGAATAAGCATAGGGAGGACGAAAATGACCTAAATGTTCAACCAATGACACAAAATCACTTATTGGATGCACAAGAATTGTTCAAAACCGTAATTGGATTAGAATAAGCCTATGGAAACCGAAAATGACCTAAATGTTCAACCAATGACACAAAATCACTTATTCGATGCACAAGATTGGTTAAACACCCTAATTGGATTAGAGTAAGCCTAGGGAGGACGAAAATTACCTAAATGTTAATAGAATGAAACAATAACGCACTTATTGGATGCACAAGATTGGTTCAAAACCCTAATTGGATTAGAAAAAGCCTAAGGAGGACGAAAATTACCTAAATGTTAAACTAATGACACATTATCGCACTTATTGGATGCACAAGATTAATTTAAAAAACTCATTGTATTTGAATAAGCTTAGGGAGGACGAAAATGACCTGAATGTTCAACCAATGACACAAAATCACTTATTGGATGCACAAGAATGGATTAACACCCTTAATTGATTAGAGGTAGCCTAGGGAGGATGAAAATGACCAAAATGTTCAACCAATGACACAGAATCACTTATTGGATGCACAAGATTTGTTAAAAACCGTAATAGGATTAGAATAAGCCTAGGGAGGATCAAAATGAGCTAAATAGTAAACCAATGATACAAAATCACTTATTGGATGCACAAGTTTGGTTAAAAACCCTAATTGGATTAGAATAAGCCTAGGGAAACTCAAAATGACCTAAATGTTCAACCAATGACACAAAATCACTTATTGGATGCACAAGATTGGTTAAAAACCGTAATAGGATTAGAATAAGCCTAGGGAGGATGAAAATGACCTAAATAGTCAACCAATGATACAAAATCACTTATTGGATGCACAAGATTGGTTAAAAACCCTAATTTGATTAGCATAAGCCTAAAGAGTACGAAAATGACCAAAATGTTCAACCAATGACACAAAATTACTTATTGGATGCACAAGATTGGTTAAAAACCCTAATTGGATTAGAATTAGTCTAGGAAGGACGAAATTGACCTAAAAGTTAATAGAATGACACAATAACGCACTTATTGGATGCACAAGATTGGTTCAAAACCCTAATTGGATTAGAATAAGCTTAGGGAGGACGAAAATGACCTAAATGGTCTACTAATGACACAAAATCACTTAATGGATGCAAAAGATTGGTTAAAACCCTAATTGGATTAGAATAAGCCTAGGGAGGATGAAAATTACATAAATGTTAATAGAATGAAACAATAACGCACTTATTGGATGCACAAGATTGGTTCAAAACCCTAATTGGATTAGAATAAGTCTAGGGAGGACGAAATTGACCTAAATGTTAATCGAATGACACATTATCGCACTTATTGGATGCAAAAGATTGGTTCAAAACCCTAATTGGATTAGAATAAGCCTAGGGAGGACGAAAATGACCTAAATGGTCAACTAATGACAGAAAATCACTTACTGGATGCACAAGATTGGTTAAAAACCCTAATTGGATTAGAATAAGCCTAGGGAGGACGAAAGTGACCTAAATGTTAAACTAATGACACAAATGCACTTATTGGATGCACAAGATTGGTTAAAAATCCTAATTGTATTAGAATAAGCCTAGGGAGGATGAAAATGACCTAAATGTTCAACTAATGACACAAAACCTCTTATTGGATGCACAAGATTGGTTAAAAACCGTAATAGGATTATAATAAGCCTAGGGAGGACGAAAATGACCTAAATGGTCAACCAATGACACAAAATTACTTAATGGACGCATAGGATTGGTTAAAAATCCTAATTGGATTAGAATGAGCCTAGGGAAACCGAAAATGACCTAAATGCTTAACCAATGACACAAAATCACTTATTGGATGCAAAAGATTGGTTAAAAACCCTAATTGGATTAGAATAAGCCAAGGGAAACCGAAAATGACCTAAATGCTCAACCAATGACACAAAATCACTTATTGGATACACAAGATTAATTAAAAACCCTAATTCGATTAGAATAAGCCTATGGAAAACGAAAATGACCTAAATGTTCAACCAATGACACAAAATCACTTATTGGATGCACAAGATTGGTTAAAAACAATAATTGAATTAGAATATGCCTTGGGAGGACGAAAATGACCTAAATGTTCAACCAATGACACAAAATCACTTATTGGATGCACAAGATTGGTTAAAAACGCAAATTGGATAAAAATAAGCCAAGGGGGGACGAAAATGACCTAAATGTTCAACCAATGACACAAAATCACTTATTGGGAGCACAAGATTGGTTAAAAACCGTAATAGGATTAGAATAAGCATAGAAAGGATGAAAATGACCTAAATGTTCAACCAATAACACAAAATCCCTTATTGGAAGCCCAAGATTGGTTAAAAACCTTAATTGGAATAGAATAAGCCTATGGAGGACGAAAATGACCTTAATGTTCAACCAATGACACAAAATAACTTATTGGATGCACAAGATTGGTTAAAAACCCTAATTGGATTAGAATAAGCCTAGGGAGGACGAAAATGACCTAAATGTTCAACCAATGACACAAAATCACTTATTGGATGCACAGGAATTGATTAACACCCTAATTGGATTAGAGAAAGCCTAGGGAAGACGAAAATGACCTAAATGTTTAACCAATGACACAAAATCCCTTATTGGAAGCCCAAGATTGGTTAAAAACCATAATTGGAATAGAATAAGTATAGGGAGGACGAAAATGACGTAAATGTTCAACCAATGACACAAAATCACTTATTGGATGCACAAGATTGGTTAAAAACACTAATTGGATTAGAATAAGCCTTGGAAGGACGAAAATGACCTAAATGTTCAACCAATGACACAACATCACTTATTGGATGCACAAGATTTGTTAAAAACCCTAATTGGATTGGAATAAGCCTAGGGAGAACAAAAATGACCTAAATGTTCAACCAATGACACAAAATCACTTATTGGATACACAAGATTAATTAAAAACCCTAATTGGATTAGAATAAGCCTATGGAAAACGAAAATGACCTAAATGTTCAACAAATGACACAAAATCACTTATTGGATGCACAAGATTGGTTTAAAACCATAATTGAATTAGAATATGCCTTGGGAGGACGAAAATGACCTAAGTGTTCAACCAATGACACAAAATCACTTATTGGATGCACAAGATTGGTTAAAAACGCAAATTGGATAAAAATAAGCCAAGGGGGGACGAAAATGATCTAAATGTTCAACCAATGACACAAAATCACTTATTGGATGCACAAGATTGGTTAAAAACCCTAATTGGATTGGAATAAGCCTAGGGAGAACGAAAATGACCTAAATGTTCAACCAATGACACAAAATCACTTATTGGATACACAAGATTAATTAAAAACCCTAATTGGATTAGAATAAGCCTATGGAAAACGAAAATGACCTAAATGTTCAACCAATGACACAAAATCACTTATTGGATGCACAAGATTGGTTAAAAACCATAATTGAATTAGAATATGCCTTGGGAGGACGAAAATGACCTAAATGTTCAACCAATGACACAAAATCACTTATTGGATGCACAAGATTGGTTAAAAACGCAAATTGGATAAAAATAAGCCAAGGGGGGACGAAAATGACCTAAATGTTCAACCAATGAAACAAAATCACTTATCGGATGCACAAGATTTGTTAAAAACCCTAATTGGATTGGAATAAGCCTAGGGAGAACGAAAATGACCTAAATGTTCAACCAATGACACAAAATCACTTATTGGATACACAAGATTAATTAAAAACCCTAATTGGATTAGAATAAGCCTATGGAAAACGAAAATGACCTAAATGTTCAACAAATGACACAAAATCACTTATTGGATGCACAAGATTGGTTAAAAACCATAATTGAATTAGAATATGCCTTGGGAGGACGAAAATGACCTAAGTGTTCAACCAATGACACAAAATCACTAATTGGATGCACAAGATTGCTTAAAAACGCAAATTGGATAAAAATAAGCCAAAGGGGGACGAAAATGATCTAAATGTTCAACCAATGACACAAAATCACTTATTGGATGCACAAGATTGGTTAAAAACCCTAATTGGATTAGAATAAGCCTTCGAAGGACGAAAATGACCTAAATGTTCAACCAATGACACAACATCACTTATTGGATGCACAAGATTCGTTAAAAACCCTAATTGGATTAGAATAAGCCTAGGGTGGACGAAAATGACCTAAATGTTCAACCAATGACACAAAATCACTTATTGGATGCACTAGAAAGGATTAACACCCTAATTGGATTAGAGAAAGCCTAGGGAAGACGAAAATGACCTAAATGTTCAACCAATGACACAAAATCACTTATTGGGTGCACAAGATTGGTTAAAAACCGTAATAGGATTAGAATAAGCATAGAAAGGATGAAAATGACCTAAATGTTCAATCAATGACACAAAATCACTTATTGGATGCACAGGAATGGATTAACACCCTAATTGGATTAGAGAAAGCCTAGGGAAGACGAAAATGACCTAAATGTTTAACCAACACAAAATCCCTTATTGGAAGCCCAAGATTGGTGAAAAACCTTAATTGGAATAGAATAAGCCTAGGGAGGACGAAAATGACCTAAATGTTCAACCAATGACACAAAATCACTTATTGGATGCACAAGATTGGTTAAAAACCCTAATTGGATTAGAATAAGCCTTGGAAGGACGAAAATGACCTAAATGTTCAACCAATGACACAACATCACTTATTGGATGCACAAGATTTGTTAAAAACCCTAATTGGATTAGAATAAGTCTAGGGAGAACGAAAATGACCTAAATGTTCAACCAATGACACAAAATCACTTATTGCATACACAAGATTAATTAAAAACCCTAATTGGATTAGAATAAGCCTATGGAAAACGAAAATGACCTAAATTTCAACCAATGACACAAAATCACTTATTGGATGGACAAGATTGGTTAAAAACCATAATTGAATTAGAATATGCCTTGGGAGGACGAAAATGACCTAAATGTTCAACCAATGACACAAAATCTTTTATTGGATGCACAAGATTGGTTAAAAACGCAAATTGGATAAAAATAAGCCAAGGGGGGACGAAAATGACCTAAATGTTCAACCAATGACACAAAATCACTTATTGGATGCACAAGATAGGTTAAAAAATGCAATAGGATTAGAATAAGCATAGAAAGGATGAAAATGACCTAAATGTTCAACCAATGTCACAAAATCCCTTATTGGAAGCCCAAGATTGGTTAAAAATCGTAATTGGAATAGAATAAGCCTATGGAGGACGAAAATGACCTAAATGTTCAACCAATGACACAAAATCACTTATTGTATGCACAAGATTGGTTAAAAACCCTAATTGGATTAGAATAAGCCTAGGGAGGACAAAAATGACCTAAATGTTCAACCAATGACACAAAATCACTTATTGGATGCACATGAATGGATTAACACCCTAATTGGATTAGAGAAAGCCTAGGGAAGACGAAAATGACCTAAATGTTTAACCAATGACACAAAATCCCTTATTGGAAGCCCAAGATTGGTTAAAAACCATAATTAGAATAGAATAAGCCTAGGGAGGACGAAAATGACCTAAATGTTCAACCAATGACACAAAATCACTTATTGGATGCACAAGATTGGTTAAAAACCCTAATTGGATTAGAATAAGCCTTGGAAGGACGAAAATGACCTAAATGTTCAACCAATGAAACAAAATCACTTATCGGATGCACAAGATTTGTTAAAAACCCTAATTGGATTGGAATAAGCCTAGGGAGAACGAAAATGACCTAAATGTTTAACCAATGACACAAAATCACTTATTGGATACACAAGATTAATTAAAAACCCTAATTGGATTAGAATAAGCCTATGGAAAACGAAAATGACCTAAATGTTCAACAAATGACACAAAATCACTTATTGGATGCACAAGATTGGTTAAAAACCATAATTGAATTAGAATATGCCTTGGGAGGACGAAAATGACCTAAGTGTTCAACCAATGACACAAAATCACTAATTGGATGCACAAGATTGGTTAAAAACGCAAATTGGATAAAAATAAGCCAAAGGGGGACGAAAATGATCTAAATGTTCAACCAATGACACAAAATCACTTATTGGATGCACAAGATTGGTTAAAAACCCTAATTGGATTAGAATAAGCCTAGGGAAACCAAAAAATGACCTAAATGTTCAACCAATGACACAAAATCACTTATTGGATGCACAAGATTGGTTAAACACCCTAATTGGATTAGAGTAAGCCTAGGGAGGACGAAAATAACCAAAATGTTCAACCAATGACACAAAATCACTTATTCGATACACAAGATTGCTTAAAAACCCTAATTGGATTAGAATAAGCCTAGGGAGGACGAAAATGACCTAAATGGTCAACCAATGACACAAAATCACTTAAAGGATGCACAGGATTGGTTAAAAACCCTAATTGGATTAGAATAAGCCTAGGGAAACCGAAAATGACCTAAATGCTCAACCAATGACACAAAATCACTTATTGGATACACAAGATTAATTAAAAACCCTAATTGGATTAGAATAAGCCTATGGAAAACGAAAATGACCTAAATGTTCAACCAATGACACAAAATCACTTATTGGATGCACAAGATTGGTTAAAAACAATAATTGAATTAGAATATGCCTTGGGAGGACGAAAATGACCTAAATGTTCAACCAATGACACAAAATCACTTATTGGATGCACAAGATTGGTTAAAAACGCAAATTGGATAAAAATAAGCCAAGGGGGGACGAAAATGACCTAAATGTTCAACCAATGACACAAAATCACTTATTGGATGCACAAGATTGGTTAAAAACCGTAATAGGATTAGAATAAGCCTAAGCAAACCGAAAATGACCTGAATGTTCAACCAATGACACTAAATCACTTATTCGATGCACAAGATTTGTTAAAAACCCTAATTGGATTAGAATAAGCCTAGGGTGGACGAAAATGACCTAAATGTTCAACCAATGACACAAAATCACTGATTGGATGCACAAGAATGGATTAACACTCTAATTGGATTAGAGAAAGCCTAAGGAAGACGAAAATGACCTAAATGTTCAACCAATGACACAAAATCACTTATTGGGAGCACAAGATTGGTTAAAAACCGTAATAGGATTAGAATAAGCATAGAAAGGATGAAAATGACCTAAATGTTCAACCAATGACACAAAATCCCTTATTGGAAGCCCAAGATTGGTTTAAAACCTTAATTGGAATAGAATAAGCCTATGGAGGACGAAAATGACCTTAATGTTCAACCAATGACACAAAATAACTTATTGGATGCACAAGATTGGTTAAAAACCCTAATTGGATTAGAATAAGCCTAGGGAGGACGAAAATGACCTAAATGTTCAACCAATGACACAAAATCACTTATTGGATGCACAGGAATGGATTAACACCCTAATTGGATTAGAGAAAGCCTAGGGAAGACGAAAATGACCTAAATGTTTAACCAATGACACAAAATCCCTTATTGGAAGCCCAAGATTGGTTAAAAACCATAATTGGAATAGAATAAGCATAGGGAGGACGAAAATGACGTAAATGTTCAACCAATGACACAAAATCACTTATTGGATGCACAAGATTGGTTAAAAACCCTAATTGGATTAGAATAAGCCTTGGAAGGACGAAAATGACCTAAATGTTCAACCAATGACACAACATCACTTATTGGATGCACAAGATTTGTTAAAAACCCTAATTGGATTGGAATAAGCCTAGGGAGAACAAAAATGACCTAAATGTTCAACCAATGACACAAAATCACTTATTGGATACACAAGATTAATTAAAAACCCTAATTGGATTAGAATAAGCCTATGGAAAACGAAAATGACCTAAATGTTCAACAAATGACACAAAATCACTTATTGGATGCACAAGATTGGTTTAAAACCATAATTGAATTAGAATATGCCTTGGGAGGACGAAAATGACCTAAGTGTTCAACCAATGACACAAAATCACTTATTGGATGCACAAGATTGGTTAAAAACGCAAATTGGATAAAAATAAGCCAAGGGGGGACGAAAATGATCTAAATGTTCAACCAATGACACAAAATCACTTATTGGATGCACAAGATTGGTTAAAAACCCTAATTGGATTGGAATAAGCCTAGGGAGAACGAAAATGACCTAAATGTTCAACCAATGACACAAAATCACTTATTGGATACACAAGATTAATTAAAAACCCTAATAGGATTAGAATAAGCCTATGGAAAACGAAAATGACCTAAATGTTCAACCAATGACACAAAATCACTTATTGGATGCACAAGATTGGTTAAAAACCATAATTGAATTAGAATATGCCTTGGGAGGACGAAAATGACCTAAATGTTCAACCAATGACACAAAATCACTTATTGGATGCACAAGATTGGTTAAAAACGCAAATTGGATAAAAATAAGCCAAGGGGGGACGAAAATGATCTAAATGTTCAACCAATGACACAAAATCACTTATTGGATGCACAAGATTGGTTAAAAACCCTAATTGGATTGGAATAAGCCTAGGGAGAACGAAAATGACCTAAATGTTCAACCAATGACACAAAATCACTTATTGGATACACAAGATTAATTAAAAACCCTAATTGGATTAGAATAAGCCTATGGAAAACGAAAATGACCTAAATGTTCAACCAATGACACAAAATCACTTATTGGATGCACAAGATTGGTTAAAAACCATAATTGAATTAGAATATGCCTTGGGAGGACGAAAATGACCTAAATGTTCAACCAATGACACAAAATCACTTATTGGATGCACAAGATTGGTTAAAAACGCAAATTGGATAAAAATAAGCCAAGGGGGGACGAAAATGACCTAAATGTTCAACCAATGAAACAAAATCACTTATCGGATGCACAAGATTTGTTAAAAACCCTAATTGGATTGGAATAAGCCTAGGGAGAACGAAAATGACCTAAATGTTCAACCAATGACACAAAATCACTTATTGGATACACAAGATTAATTAAAAACCCTAATTGGATTAGAATAAGCCTATGGAAAACGAAAATGACCTAAATGTTCAACAAATGACACAAAATCACTTATTGGATGCACAAGATTGGTTAAAAACCATAATTGAATTAGAATATGCCTTGGGAGGACGAAAATGACCTAAGTGTTCAACCAATGACACAAAATCACTAATTGGATGCACAAGATTGCTTAAAAACGCAAATTGGATAAAAATAAGCCAAAGGGGGACGAAAATGATCTAAATGTTCAACCAATGACACAAAATCACTTATTGGATGCACAAGATTGGTTAAAAACCCTAATTGGATTAGAATAAGCCTTCGAAGGACGAAAATGACCTAAATGTTCAACCAATGACACAACATCACTTATTGGATGCACAAGATTCGTTAAAAACCCTAATTGGATTAGAATAAGCCTAGGGTGGACGAAAATGACCTAAATGTTCAACCAATGACACAAAATCACTTATTGGATGCACTAGAAAGGATTAACACCCTAATTGGATTAGAGAAAGCCTAGGGAAGACGAAAATGACCTAAATGTTCAACCAATGACACAAAATCACTTATTGGGTGCACAAGATTGGTTAAAAACCGTAATAGGATTAGAATAAGCATAGAAAGGATGAAAATGACCTAAATGTTCAATCAATGACACAAAATCACTTATTGGATGCACAGGAATGGATTAACACCCTAATTGGATTAGAGAAAGCCTAGGGAAGACGAAAATGACCTAAATGTTTAACCAACACAAAATCCCTTATTGGAAGCCCAAGATTGGTGAAAAACCTTAATTGGAATAAAATAAGCCTAGGGAGGACGAAAATGACCTAAATGTTCAACCAATGACACAAAATCACTTATTGGATGCACAAGATTGGTTAAAAACCCTAATTGGATTAGAATAAGCCTTGGAAGGACGAAAATGACCTAAATGTTCAACCAATGACACAACATCACTTATTGGATGCACAAGATTTGTTAAAAACCCTAATTGGATTAGAATAAGCCTAGGGAGAACGAAAATGACCTAAATGTTCAACCAATGACACAAAATCACTTATTGCATACACAAGATTAATTAAAAACCCTAATTGGATTAGAATAAGCCTATGGAAAACGAAAATGACCTAAATGTTCAACCAATGACACAAAATCACTTATTGGATGGACAAGATTGGTTAAAAACCATAATTGAATTAGAATATGCCTTGGGAGGACGAAAATGACCTAAATGTTCAACCAATGACACAAAATCTTTTATTGGATGCACAAGATTGGTTAAAAACGCAAATTGGATAAAAATAAGCCAAGGGGGGACGAAAATGACCTAAATGTTCAACCAATGACACAAAATCACTTATTGGATGCACAAGATAGGTTAAAAAATGCAATAGGATTAGAATAAGCATAGAAAGGATGAAAATGACCTAAATGTTCAACCAATGTCACAAAATCCCTTATTGGAAGCCCAAGATTGGTTAAAAATCGTAATTGGAATAGAATAAGCCTATGGAGGACGAAAATGACCTAAATGTTCAACCAATGACACAAAATCACTTATTGGATGCACAAGATTGGTTAAAAACCCTAATTGGATTAGAATAAGCCTAGGGAGGACAAAAATGACCTAAATGTTCAACCAATGACACAAAATCACTTATTGGATGCACATGAATGGATTAACACCCTAATTGGATTAGAGAAAGCCTAGGGAAGACGAAAATGACCTAAATGTTTAACCAATGACACAAAATCCCTTATTGGAAGCCCAAGATTGGTTAAAAACCATAATTAGAATAGAATAAGCCTAGGGAGGACGAAAATGACCTAAATGTTCAACCAATGACACAAAATCACTTATTGGATGCACAAGATTGGTTAAAAACCCTAATTGGATTAGAATAAGCCTTGGAAGGACGAAAATGACCTAAATGTTCAACCAATGAAACAAAATCACTTATCGGATGCACAAGATTTGTTAAAAACCCTAATTGGATTGGAATAAGCCTAGGGAGAACGAAAATGACCTAAATGTTCAACCAATGACACAAAATCACTTATTGGATACACAAGATTAATTAAAAACCCTAATTGGATTAGAATAAGCCTATGGAAAACGAAAATGACCTAAATGTTCAACAAATGACACAAAATCACTTATTGGATGCACAAGATTGGTTAAAAACCATAATTGAATTAGAATATGCCTTGGGAGGACGAAAATGACCTAAGTGTTCAACCAATGACACAAAATCACTAATTGGATGCACAAGATTGGTTAAAAACGCAAATTGGATAAAAATAAGCCAAAGGGGGACGAAAATGATCTAAATGTTCAACCAATGACACAAAATCACTTATTGGATGCACAAGATTGGTTAAAAACCCTAATTGGATTAGAATAAGCCTAGGGAAACCAAAAAATGACCTAAATGTTCAACCAATGACACAAAATCACTTATTGGATGCACAAGATTGGTTAAACACCCTAATTGGATTAGAGTAAGCCTAGGGAGGACGAAAATAACCAAAATGTTCAACCAATGACACAAAATCACTTATTCGATACACAAGATTGCTTAAAAACCCTAATTGGATTAGAATAAGCCTAGGGAGGACGAAAATGACCTAAATGGTCAACCAATGACACAAAATCACTTAAAGGATGCACAGGATTGGTTAAAAACCCTAATTGGATTAGAATAAGCCAAGGGAAACCGAAAATGACCTAAATGCTCAACCAATGACACAAAATCACTTATTGGATACACAAGATTAATTAAAAACCCTAATTGGATTAGAATAAGCCTATGGAAAACGAAAATGACCTAAATGTTCAACCAATGACACAAAATCACTTATTGGATGCACAAGATTGGTTAAAAACAATAATTGAATTAGAATATGCCTTGGGAGGACGAAAATGACCTAAATGTTCAACCAATGACACAAAATCACTTATTGGATGCACAAGATTGGTTAAAAACGCAAATTGGATAAAAATAAGCCAAGGGGGGACGAAAATGACCTAAATGTTCAACCAATGACACAAAATCACTTATTGGGAGCACAAGATTGGTTAAAAACCGTAATAGGATTAGAATAAGCATAGAAAGGATGAAAATGACCTAAATGTTCAACCAATAACACAAAATCCCTTATTGGAAGCCCAAGATTGGTTAAAAACCTTAATTGGAATAGAATAAGCCTATGGAGGACGAAAATGACCTTAATGTTCAACCAATGACACAAAATAACTTATTGGATGCACAAGATTGGTTAAAAACCCTAATTGGATTAGAATAAGCCTAGGGAGGACGAAAATGACCTAAATGTTCAACCAATGACACAAAATCACTTATTGGATGCACAGGAATTGATTAACACCCTAATTGGATTAGAGAAAGCCTAGGGAAGACGAAAATGACCTAAATGTTTAACCAATGACACAAAATCCCTTATTGGAAGCCCAAGATTGGTTAAAAACCATAATTGGAATAGAATAAGTATAGGGAGGACGAAAATGACGTAAATGTTCAACCAATGACACAAAATCACTTATTGGATGCACAAGATTGGTTAAAAACACTAATTGGATTAGAATAAGCCTTGGAAGGACGAAAATGACCTAAATGTTCAACCAATGACACAACATCACTTATTGGATGCACAAGATTTGTTAAAAACCCTAATTGGATTGGAATAAGCCTAGGGAGAACAAAAATGACCTAAATGTTCAACCAATGACACAAAATCACTTATTGGATACACAAGATTAATTAAAAACCCTAATTGGATTAGAATAAGCCTATGGAAAACGAAAATGACCTAAATGTTCAACAAATGACACAAAATCACTTATTGGATGCACAAGATTGGTTTAAAACCATAATTGAATTAGAATATGCCTTGGGAGGACGAAAATGACCTAAGTGTTCAACCAATGACACAAAATCACTTATTGGATGCACAAGATTGGTTAAAAACGCAAATTGGATAAAAATAAGCCAAGGGGGGACGAAAATGATCTAAATGTTCAACCAATGACACAAAATCACTTATTGGATGCACAAGATTGGTTAAAAACCCTAATTGGATTGGAATAAGCCTAGGGAGAACGAAAATGACCTAAATGTTCAACCAATGACACAAAATCACTTATTGGATGCACAAGAAAGGATTAACACCCTAATTGGATTAGAGAAAGCCTAGGGAAGACGAAAATGACCTAAATGTTTAACCAATGACACAAAATCCCTTATTGGAAGCCCAAGATTGGTTAAAAACCATAATTGGAATAGAATAAGCATAGGGAGGACGAAAATGACGTAAATGTTCAACCAATGACACAAAATCACTTATTGGATGCACAAGATTGGTTAAAAACCCTAATTGGATTAGAATAAGCATTGGAAGGACGAAAATGACCTAAATGTTCAACCAATGACACAACATCACTTATTGGATGCACAAGATTTGTTAAAAACCCTAATTGGATTGGAATAAGCCTAGGGAGAACAAAAATGACCTAAATGTTCAACCAATGACACAAAATCACTTATTGGATACACAAGATTAATTAAAAACCCTAATAGGATTAGAATAAGCCTATGGAAAACGAAAATGAACTAAATGTTCAACAAATGACACAAAATCACTTATTGGATGCACAAGATTGGTTTAAAACCATAATTGAATTAGAATATGCCTTGGGAGGACGAAAATGACCTAAGTGTTCAACCAATGACACAAAATCACTTATTGGATGCACAAGATTGGTTAAAAACGCAAATTGGATAAAAATAAGCCAAGGGGGGACGAAAATGATCTAAATGTTCAACCAATGACACAAAATCACTTATTGGATGCACAAGATTGGTTAAAAACCCTAATTGGATTGGAATAAGCCTAGGGAGAACGAAAATGACCTAAATGTTCAACCAATGACACAAAATCACTTATTGGATACACAAGATTAATTAAAAACCCTAATTGGATTAGAATAAGCCTATGGAAAACGAAAATGACCTAAATGTTCAACCAATGACACAAAATCACTTATTGGATGCACAAGATTGGTTAAAAACCATAATTGAATTAGAATATGCCTTGGGAGGACGAAAATGACCTAAATGTTCAACCAATGACACAAAATCACTTATTGGATGCACAAGATTGGTTAAAAACGCAAATTGGATAAAAATAAGCCAAGGGGGGACGAAAATGACCTAAATGTTCAACCAATGAAACAAAATCACTTATCGGATGCACAAGATTTGTTAAAAACCCTAATTGGATTGGAATAAGCCTAGGGAGAACGAAAATGACCTAAATGTTCAACCAATGACACAAAATCACTTATTGGATACACAAGATTAATTAAAAACCCTAATTGGATTAGAATAAGCCTATGGAAAACGAAAATGACCTAAATGTTCAACAAATGACACAAAATCACTTATTGGATGCACAAGATTGGTTAAAAACCATAATTGAATTAGAATATGCCTTGGGAGGACGAAAATGACCTAAGTGTTCAACCAATGACACAAAATCACTAATTGGATGCACAAGATTGCTTAAAAACGCAAATTGGATAAAAATAAGCCAAAGGGGGACGAAAATGATCTAAATGTTCAACCAATGACACAAAATCACTTATTGGATGCACAAGATTGGTTAAAAACCCTAATTGGATTAGAATAAGCCTTCGAAGGACGAAAATGACCTAAATGTTCAACCAATGACACAACATCACTTATTGGATGCACAAGATTCGTTAAAAACCCTAATTGGATTAGAATAAGCCTAGGGTGGACGAAAATGACCTAAATGTTCAACCAATGACACAAAATCACTTATTGGATGCACTAGAAAGGATTAACACCCTAATTGGATTAGAGAAAGCCTAGGGAAGACGAAAATGACCTAAATGTTCAACCAATGACACAAAATCACTTATTGGGTGCACAAGATTGGTTAAAAACCGTAATAGGATTAGAATAAGCATAGAAAGGATGAAAATGACCTAAATGTTCAACCAATGACACAAAATCCCTTATTGGAAGCCCAAGATTGGTTAAAAACCTTAATTGGAATAGAATAAGCCTATGGAGGACGAAAATGACCTAAATGTTCAACCAATGACACAAAATCACTTATTGGATGCACAAGATTGGTTAAAAACCCTAATTGGATTAGAATAAGCCTAGAGAGGACGAAAATGACCTAAATGTTCAATCAATGACACAAAATCACTTATTGGATGCACAGGAATGGATTAACACCCTAATTGGATTAGAGAAAGCCTAGGGAAGACGAAAATGACCTAAATGTTTAACCAACACAAAATCCCTTATTGGAAGCCCAAGATTGGTGAAAAACCTTAATTGGAATAAAATAAGCCTAGGGAGGACGAAAATGACCTAAATGTTCAACCAATGACACAAAATCACTTATTGGATGCACAAGATTGGTTAAAAACCCTAATTGGATTAGAATAAGCCTTGGAAGGACGAAAATGACCTAAATGTTCAACCAATGACACAACATCACTTATTGGATGCACAAGATTTGTTAAAAACCCTAATTGGATTAGAATAAGCCTAGGGAGAACGAAAATGACCTAAATGTTCAACCAATGACACAAAATCACTTATTGCATACACAAGATTAATTAAAAACCCTAATTGGATTAGAATAAGCCTATGGAAAACGAAAATGACCTAAATGTTCAACCAATGACACAAAATCACTTATTGGATGGACAAGATTGGTTAAAAACCATAATTGAATTAGAATATGCCTTGGGAGGACGAAAATGACCTAAATGTTCAACCAATGACACAAAATCTTTTATTGGATGCACAAGATTGGTTAAAAACGCAAATTGGATAAAAATAAGCCAAGGGGGGACGAAAATGACCTAAATGTTCAACCAATGACACAAAATCACTTATTGGATGCACAAGATAGGTTAAAAAATGCAATAGGATTAGAATAAGCATAGAAAGGATGAAAATGACCTAAATGTTCAACCAATGTCACAAAATCCCTTATTGGAAGCCGAAGATTGGTTAAAAACCGTAATTGGAATAGAATAAGCCTATGGAGGACGAAAATGACCTATATGTACAACCAATGACACAAAATCACTTATTGGATGCACAAGATTGGTTAAAAACCCTAATTGGATTAGAATAAGCCTAGGGAGGACAAAAATGACCTAAATGTTCAACCAATGACACAAAATCACTTATTGGATGCACATGAATGGATTAACACCCTAATTGGATTAGAGAAAGCCTAGGGAAGACGAAAATGACCTAAATGTTTAACCAATGACACAAAATCCCTTATTGGAAGCCCAAGATTGGTTAAAAACCATAATTAGAATAGAATAAGCCTAGGGAGGACGAAAATGACCTAAATGTTCAACCAATGACACAAAATCACTTATTGGATGCACAAGATTGGTTAAAAACCCTAATTGGATTAGAATAAGCCTTGGAAGGACGAAAATGACCTAAATGTTCAACCAATGAAACAAAATCACTTATCGGATGCACAAGATTTGTTAAAAACCCTAATTGGATTGGAATAAGCCTAGGGAGAACGAAAATGACCTAAATGTTCAACCAATGACACAAAATCACTTATTGGATACACAAGATTAATTAAAAACCCTAATTGGATTAGAATAAGCCTATGGAAAACGAAAATGACCTAAATGTTCAACAAATGACACAAAATCACTTATTGGATGCACAAGATTGGTTAAAAACCATAATTGAATTAGAATATGCCTTGGGAGGACGAAAATGACCTAAGTGTTCAACCAATGACACAAAATCACTAATTGGATGCACAAGATTGGTTAAAAACGCAAATTGGATAAAAATAAGCCAAAGGGGGACGAAAATGATCTAAATGTTCAACCAATGACACAAAATCACTTATTGGATGCACAAGATTGGTTAAAAACCCTAATTGGATTAGAATAAGCCTTCGAAGGACGAAAATGACCTAAATGTTCAACCAATGACACAACATCACTTATTGGATGCACAAGATTCGTTAAAAACCCTAATTGGATTAGAATAAGCCTAGGGTGGACGAAAATGACCTAAATGTTCAACCAATGACACAAAATCACTTATTGGATGCACTAGAAAGGATTAACACCCTAATTGGATTAGAGAAAGCCTAGGGAAGACGAAAATGACCTAAATGTTCAACCAATGACACAAAATCACTTATTGGGTGCACAAGATTGGTTAAAAACCGTAATAGGATTAGAATAAGCATAGAAAGGATGAAAATGACCTAAATGTTCAACCAATGACACAAAATCCCTTATTGGAAGCCCAAGATTGGTTAAAAACCTTAATTGGAATAGAATAAGCCTATGGAGGACGAAAATGACCTAAATGTTCAACCAATGACACAAAATCACTTATTGGATGCACAAGATTGGTTAAAAACCCTAATTGGATTAGAATAAGCCTAGAGAGGACGAAAATGACCTAAATGTTCAACCAATGACACAAAATCACTTATTGGATGCACAGGAATGGATTAACACCCTAATTGGATTAGAGAAAGCCTAGGGAAGACGAAAATGACCTAAATGTTTAACCAATGACACAAAATCCCTTATTGGAAGCCCAAGATTGGTTAAAAACCATAATTGGAATAGAATAAGCATAGGGAGGACGAAAATGACGTAAATGTTCAACCAATGACACAAAATCACTTATTGGATGCACAAGATTGGTTAAAAACCCTAATTGGATTAGAATAAGCCTTGGAAGGACGAAAATGACCTAAATGTTCAACCAATGACACAACATCACTTATTGGATGCACAAGATTTGTTAAAAACCCTAATTGGATTGGAATAAGCCTAGGGAGAACAAAAATGACCTAAATGTTCAACCAATGACACAAAATCACTTATTGGATACACAAGATTAATTAAAAACCCTAATTGGATTAGAATAAGCCTATGGAAAACGAAAATGACCTAAATGTTCAACAAATGACACAAAATCACTTATTGGATGCACAAGATTGGTTTAAAACCATAATTGAATTAGAATATGCCTTGGGAGGACGAAAATGACCTAAGTGTTCAACCAATGACACAAAATCACTTATTGGATGCACAAGATTGGTTAAAAACGCAAATTGGATAAAAATAAGCCAAGGGGGGACGAAAATGATCTAAATGTTCAACCAATGACACAAAATCACTTATTGGATGCACAAGATTGGTTAAAAACCCTAATTGGATTGGAATAAGCCTAGGGAGAACGAAAATGACCTAAATGTTCAACCAATGACACAAAATCACTTATTGGATACACAAGATTAATTAAAAACCCTAATTGGATTAGAATAAGCCTATGGAAAACGAAAATGACCTAAATGTTCAACCAATGACACAAAATCACTTATTGGATGCACAAGATTGGTTAAAAACCATAATTGAATTAGAATATGCCTTGGGAGGACGAAAATGACCTAAATGTTCAACCAATGACACAAAATCACTTATTGGATGCACAAGATTGGTTAAAAACGCAAATTGGATAAAAATAAGCCAAGGGGGGACGAAAATGACCTAAATGTTCAACCAATGAAACAAAATCACTTATCGGATGCACAAGATTTGTTAAAAACCCTAATTGGATTGGAATAAGCCTAGGGAGAACGAAAATGACCTAAATGTTCAACCAATGACACAAAATCACTTATTGGATACACAAGATTAATTAAAAACCCTAATTGGATTAGAATAAGCCTATGGAAAACGAAAATGACCTAAATGTTCAACAAATGACACAAAATCACTTATTGGATGCACAAGATTGGGTAAAAACCATAATTGAATTAGAATATGCCTTGGGAGGACGAAAATGACCTAAGTGTTCAACCAATGACACAAAATCACTAATTGGATGCACAAGATTGGTTAAAAACGCAAATTGGATAAAAATAAGCCAAAGGGGGACGAAAATGATCTAAATGTTCAACCAATGACACAAAATCACTTATTGGATGCACAAGATTGGTTAAAAACCCTAATTGGATTAGAATAAGCCTTCGAAGGACGAAAATGACCTAAATGTTCAACCAATGACACAACATCACTTATTGGATGCACAAGATTTGTTAAAAACCCTAATTGGATTAGAATAAGCCTAGGGTGGACGAAAATGACCTAAATGTTCAACCAATGACACAAAATCACTTATTGGATGCACAAGAAAGGATTAACACCCTAATTGGATTAGAGAAAGCCTAGGGAAGACGAAAATGACCTAAATGTTCAACCAATGACACAAAATCACTTATTGGGTGCACAAGATTGGTTAAAAACCGTAATAGGATTAGAATAAGCATAGAAAGGATGAAAATGACCTAAATGTTCAACCAATGACACAAAATCCCTTATTGGAAGCCCAAGATTGGTTAAAAACCTTAATTGGAATAGAATAAGCCTATGGAGGACGAAAATGACCTAAATGTTCAACCAATGACACAAAATCACTTATTGGATGCACAAGATTGGTTAAAAACCCTAATTGGATTAGAATAAGCCTAGAGAGGACGAAAATGACCTAAATGTTCAACCAATGACACAAAATCACTTATTGGATGCACAGGAATGGATTAACACCCTAATTGGATTAGAGAAAGCCTAGGGAAGACGAAAATGACCTAAATGTTTAACCAACACAAAATCCCTTATTGGAAGCCCAAGATTGGTTAAAAACCTTAATTGGAATAGAATAAGCCTAGGGAGGACGAAAATGACCTAAATGTTCAACCAATGATACAAAATCACTTATTGGATGCACAAGATTGGTTAAAAACCCTAATTGGATTAGAATAAGCCTTGGAAGGACGAAAATGACCTAAATGTTCAACCAATGACACAACATCACTTATTGGATGCACAAGATTTGTTAAAAACCCTAATTGGATTAGAATAAGCCTAGAGAGAACGAAAATGACCTAAATGTTCAACCAATGACACAAAATCACTTATTGGATGCACAAGATTGGTTAAAAACCATAATTGAATTAGAATATGCCTTGGGAGGACGAAAATGACCTAAATGTTCAACCAATGACACAAAATCACTTATTGGATGCACAAGATTGGTTAAAAACGCAAATTGGATAAAAATAAGCCAAGGGGGGACGAAAATGACCTAAATGTTTAACCAATGACACAAAATCACTTATTGGATGCACAAGATTGGTTAAAAACCGTAATAGGATTAGAATAAGCATAGGGAGGATAAAAATGACCTAAATGTTCAACCAATGACACAAAATCCCTTATTGGAAGCCCGAGATTGGTTAAAAACCTTAATTGGAATAGAATAAGCCTAGGGAGGATAAAATGACCTAAATGTTCAACCCATGACACAAAATCACTTATTGGATGCACAAGATTGGTGAAAAACCCTAATTGGATTAGAATAAGCCTTCGAATGACGAAAATGACCTAAATGTTCAACCAATGACACAACATCACTTATTGGATGCACAAGATTTGTTAAAAACCCTAATTGGATTAGAATAAGCCTAGGGAGGACGAAAATGACCTAAATGTTCAACCAATGACACAAAATCACTTATTGGATGCACAAGAATGGATTAACACCCTAATTGGATTAGAGAAAGCCTAGGGAAGAAGAAAATGACCTAAATGTTCAACCAATGACACAAAATCACTTATTGGATGCACAAGATTGGTTAAAAACCGCAATAGGATTAGAATAAGCATAAAAAGGATGAAAATGACCTAAATGTTCAACCAATGTCACAAAATCCCTTATTGGAAGCCCAAGATTGGTTAAAAACCTTAATTGGAATAGAATAAGCCTATGGAGGACGAAAATGACCTAAATGTTCAACCAACGACACAAAATCACTTATTGGATGCACAAGATTGGTTAAAAACCCTAATTGGATTAGAATAAGCCTAGGGAGGACGAAAATGACCTAAATGTTCAACCAATGATACAAAATCACTTACTGGATGCACAGGAATGGATTAACACCCTAATTGGATTAGAGAAAGCCTAAGGAAGACGAAAATGACCTAAATGTTCAACCAATGACACAAAATCACTTATTGGATGCACAAGATTGGTTAAAAACCGTAATAGGATTAGATTAAGCATAGGGAGGATGAAAATGACCTAAATGTTCAACCAATGACACAAAATCCCTTATTGGAAGCCCAAGATTTGTTAAAAACCTTAATTGGAATAGAATAAGCCTAGGGAGGACGAAAATTACCTAAATGTTCAACCAATGACACAAAATCACTTATTGGATGCACAAGATTGGTTAAAAACCCTAATTGGATTACATTATGCATTGGGAGGACAAACATGACCTAAATGTTCAAGCTATGACACAAAATCACTTATTGGATGCACAAGATTGGTTAAAAACCCTAATTGGATTAGAATAAACCTAGGGAAACCGAAAATGACCTAAATGCTCAACCAATGACACAAAATCACTTATTGGATGCACAAGATTGGTTAAAAACCCTAATCGGATTAGAATAAGCTTAGGGAGGACAAAAATGACCTAAATGTTCAACCAACGACACAAAATCTGTTATTGGATGCACAAATTTGGTTAAAAACCTTAATTGGATTACTTTATGCATAGGGAGGACGAACGTGACCTAAATGTTCAAGCCATGACACAAAAGAACTTATTGGATGCTTAAGATTGGTTAAAAACCCTAATTGGATTAGAATAAGATTATGGAAACCGAAAATGACCTAAATGCTCAACCAATGACACAAAATGACTTATTGGATGCACAAGATTGGTTAAAAACCCTTATAGGATTAGAATAAGCCTAGGGAGGATAAAAATGACCTAAACTTTCAACCAATGACACAAAAGAACTTATTGGATTCACAAGACTGGTTAAAAACCCTAATTGGATTAGAATAAGCCTAGGGAAACCGAAAATGACCTAAATGTTCAACCAATGACACAAAATCACTTATTGGATGCACAAGATTTGTTAAAAACCCTAATTGGATTAGAATAAGCCTAGGGAGGACGAAAATGACCTAAATATT
This sequence comes from Cicer chorassanicum, assembly GCA_037974735.1. Classification (NCBI taxonomy): domain Eukaryota; kingdom Viridiplantae; phylum Streptophyta; class Magnoliopsida; order Fabales; family Fabaceae; genus Cicer; species Cicer chorassanicum. The sequence goes on along the minus strand of JBBPBP010000004.1, from coordinate 39,801,523 downwards.
CAACCAATGACACAAAATCACTTATTGGATGCAC
>JBBPBP010000004.1:39745757-39796914 GCA_037974735.1 Cicer chorassanicum | reverse complement strand
GATGCACAAGATTGGTTAAAAACCGTAATAGGATCAGAATAAGCATAGGGAGGATGAAAATGACCTAAATGTTCAACCAATGACACAAAATCCCTTATTGGAAGCCCAAGATTTGTTAAAAACCTTAATTGGAATAGAATAAGCCTAGGGAGGACGAAAATTACCTAAATGTTCAACCAATGACACAAAATCACTTATTGGATATACAAGATTGGTTAAAAACCCTAATTGGATTACATTATGCATAGGGAGGACGAACATGACCTAAATGTTCAAGCTATGACACAAAATCACTTATTGGATGCACAAGATTGGTTAAAAACCCTAATTAGATTAGAATAAGCCTATGGAAACCGAAAATGACCTAAATGCAAAACCAATGACACAAAATGACTTATTGGATGCACAAGATTGGTTAAAAACCCTAATAGGATTAGAATAAGACTAGGGAGGATAAAAACGACCTAAATTTTCAACCAATGACACAAAAGAACTTATTGGATGCACAAAACTGGTTAAAAACCCTAATTGGATTAGAATAAGCCTAGGGAAACCGAAAATGACCTAAATGTTCAACCAATGACACAAAATCACTTATTGGATGCACAAGAGTTGTTAAAAACCCTAATTGGATTAGAATAAGCCTAGGGAGGACGAAAATGAACTAATTGTTTAACCAATAACACAAAATCACTTAATGGATTAGAGAAAGCCTTGGTAAGACGAAAATGACCTAAATGTTCAACCAATGATATAAAATCACTTTTTGGATGCACAAGATTGGTTAAAAACCGTAATAGGATTAGAATAAGCATAGGGAGGATGAAAATGACCTAAATGTTCAACCAATGACACAAAATCCCTTATTGGAAGCCCAAGATTGGTTAAAAACCTTAATTGGAATAGAATAAGCCTAGGGAGGACGAAAATTACCTAAATGTTCAACCAATGACACAAAATCACTTTTTGGATGCACAAGATTGGTTAAAAACCCTAATTGGATTAGAATAAGCCTTGGAAGGACGAAAATGACCTAAATGTTCAACCAACGACTCAAAATCAGTTATTGGATGCACAAATTTGGTTAAAAACCTTAATTGAATTACTTTATGCATAGGGAGGACGAACGTGACCTAAATGATCAAGCTATGACACAAAGTCACTTATTGGATGCACAAGATTGGTTAAAAACCCTAATTGGATTAGAATAAGCCTATGGAAACCGAAAATGACCTAAATGTTCAACCAATGACACAAAATCACTTATTGGATGCACAAGAGTTGTTAAAAACCCTAATTGGATTAGAATAAGCATAGGGAGGACGAAAATGACCTAAATGTTCAACCAACGACACAAAATCACTTATTGGATGCACAAGAATGGTTAAAAACCCTAATTGGATTAGAGAAAGCCTTGGGAAGACGAAAATGACCTAAATGTTCAACCAATGACATAAAATCACTTATTGGATGCACAAGATTGGTTAAAAACCGTAATACGATTAGAATAAGCATAGGGAGGATGAAAATGACCTAAATGTTCAACCAATGACACAAAATCCCTTATTGGAAGCCCAAGATTGGTTAAAAACATTAATTGGAATAGAATAAGCCTAGGGAGGACGAAAATGACCTAAATGTTCAACCAAAGACACAAAATCACTTTTTGGATGCACAAGATTGGTTAAAAACCCTAATTCGATTAGAATAAGCCTAGGGAGGACGAAAATTACCTAAATGGTCAACCAATGACACAAAATCACTTAATGGATGCACCAGATTGGTGAAAAACCCTAATTGGATTAGAATAAACCTAGGGAAACCGAAAATGACCTAAATGCTCAACCAATGACACAAAATCACCTATTGGATGCAAAAGATTGGTTGAAAACCCTAATCAGATTAGAATAAGCTTAGGGAGGACAAAAATGACGTTAATGTTCAACCAACGACACAAAATCAGTTATTGGATGCACAAATTTGGTTAACAACCTTAATTGAATTACTTTATGCATAGGGAGGACGAATGTGACCTAAATGATCAAGCTATGACACAAAGTCACTTATTGGATGCACAAGATTGGTTAAAAACCCTAATTGGATTAGAATAAGCCTATGGAAACCGAAAATGACCTAAATGTTCAACCAATGACACAAAATCACTTTTTGGATGCACAAGATTGGTTAAAAACCCTAATTCGATTAGAATAAGCCTAGGGAGGACGAAAATGACCTAAATGGTCAACCAATGACACAAAATCACTTAATGGATGCACCAGATTGGTGAAAAACCCTAATTGGATTAGAATAAACCTAGGGAAACCGAAAATGACCTAATTGCTCAACCAACGACACAAAATCACTTATTGGATGCAAAAGATTGGTTAAAAACCCTAATTGGATTAGAATAAGCTTAGGGAGGACAAAAATGACCTAAATGTTCAACCAACGACACAAAATCAGTTATTGGATGCACAAATTTGGTTAAAAACCTTAATTGAATTACTTTATGCATAGGGAGGACGAACGTGACCTAAATGTTCAAGCTATGACACAAAATCACTTATTGGATGCACAAGATTGGTTAAAAACCCTAATTGGATTAGAATAAGCCTATGGAAACCGAAAATGACCTAAATGTTCAACCAATGACACAAAATCACTTATTGGATGCACACGAATGGTTAAAAACCCTAATTGGATTAGAGAAAGCCTTGGGAAGACGAAAATGACCTAAATGTTCAACCAATGACATAAAATCACTTATTGGATGCACAAGATTGGTTAAAAACCGTAATACGATTAGAATAAGCATAGGGAGGATGAAAATGACCTAAATGTTCAACCAATGACACAAAATCCCTTATTGGAAGCCCAAGATTGGTTAAAAACATTAATTGGAATAGAATAAGCCTAGGGAGGACGAAAATGACCTAAATGTTTAACCAATGACACAAAATCACTTTTTGGATGCACAAGATTGGTTAAAAACCCTAATTCGATTAGAATAAGCCTAGGGAGGACGAAAATTACATAAATGGTCAACCAATGACACAAAATCACTTAATGGATGCACCAGATTGGTGAAAAACCCTAATTGGATTAGAATAAACCTAGGGAAACCAAAAATGACCTAAATGCTCAACCAATGACACAAAATCACTTATTGGATGCAAAAGATTGGTTGAAAACCCTAATCAGATTAGAATAAGCTTAGGGAGGACAAAAATGACCTTAATGTTCAACCAACGACACAAAATCAGTTATTGGATGCACAAATTTGGTTAACAACCTTAATTGAATTACTTTATGCATAGGGAGGACGAACGTGACCTAAATGATCAAGCTATGACACAAAGTCACTTATTGGATGCACAAGATTGGTTAAAAACCCTAATTGGATTAGAATAAGCCTATGGAAACCGAAAATGACCTAAATGTTCAACCAATGACACAAAATCACTTATTGGATGCACATGAGTTGTTAAAAACCCTAATTGGATTAGAATAAGCCTAGGGAGGACGAAAATGACCTAAATGTTCAACCAATGACACAAAATCACTTATTGGATGCACAAGAATGGTTAAAAACCCTAATTGGATTAGAGAAAGCCTTGGGAAGACGAAAATGACCTAAATGTTCAACCAATGACATAAAATCACTTATTGGATGCACAAGATTGGTTAAAAACCGTAATACGATTAGAATAAGCATAGGGAGGATGAAAATAACCTAAATGTTCAACCAATGACACAAAATCCCTTATTGGAAGCCCAAGATTGGTTAAAAACATTAATTGGAATAGAATAAGCCTAGGGAGGACGAAAATTACCTAAATGTTAAACCAATGACACAAAATCACTTTTTGGATGCACAAGATTGGTTAAAAACCCTAATTCGATTAGAATAAGCCTAGGGAGGACGAAAATGACCTAAATGGTCCACCAATGACACAAAATCACTTAATGGATGCACCAGATTGGTGAAAAACCCTAATTGGATTAGAATAAACCTAGGGAAACCGAAAATGACCTAAATGCTCAACCAACGACATAAAATCACTTATTGGATGCAAAAGATTGGTTAGAAACCCTAATCGGATTAGAATAAGCTTAGGGAGGACAAAAATGACCTAAATGTTCAACCAACGACACAAAATCAGTTATTGGATGCACAAATTTGGTTAAAAACCTTAATTGAATTACTTTATGCATAGGGAGGACGAACGTGACCTAAATGTTCAAGCTGTGACACAAAATCACTTATTGGATGCACAAGATTGGTTAAAAACCCTAATTGGATTAGAATAAGCCTATGGAAACCGAAAATGACCTAAATGTTCAACCAATGACACAAAATCACTTATTGGATGCACAAGAGTTGTTAAAAACCCTAATTGGATTAGAATAAGCCTAGGGAGGACGAAAATGACCTAAATGTTCAACCAATGACACAAAATCACTTATTGGATGCACAAGAATGGTTAAAAACCCTAATTGGATTAGAGAAAGCCTTGGGAAGACGAAAATGACCTAAATGTTCAACCAATGACATAAAATCACTTATTGGATGCACAAGATTGGTTAAAAACCGTAATACGATTAGAATAAGCATAGGGAGGATGAAAATGACCTAAATGTTCAACCAATGACACAAAATCCCTTATTGGAAGCCCAAGATTGGTTAAAAACCTTAATTGGAATAGAATAAGCCTAGGGAGGACGAAAATTACCTAAATGTTCAACCAATGACACAAAATCACTTTTTGGATGCACAAGATTGGTTAAACACCCTAATTCGATTAGAATAAGCCTATGGAAACCGAAAATGACCTAAATGTTCAACCAATGACACAAAATCACTTATTGGATGCAAAAGACTTGTTAAAAACCCTAATTGGATTAGAATAAGCCTAGGGAGGACGAAAATGACCTAAATGTTCAACCAATGACACAAAATCACTTATTGGATGCACAAGAATGGTTAAAAACCCTAATTGGATTAGAGAAAGCCTTGGGAAGATGAAAATGACCTAAATGTTCAACCAATGACATAAAATCACTTATTGGATGCACAAGATTGGTTAAAAACCGTAATACGATTAGAATAAGCATAGGGAGGATGAAAATGACCTAAATGTTCAACCAATGACACAAAATCTCTTATTGGAAGCCCAAGATTGGTTAAAAACCTTAATTGGAATAGAATAAGCCTAGGGAGGACGAAAATTACCTAAATGTTCAACCAATGACACAAAATAAATTTTTGGATGCACAAGATTGGTTAAAAACCCTAATTCGATTAGAATAAGCCTAGGGAGGACGAAAATGACCTAAATGGTCAACCAATGACACAAAATCACTTAATGGATGCACTAGATTGGTTAAAAACCCTAATTGGATTAGAATAAACCTAGGGAAACCGAAAATGACTTAAATGCTCAACCAATGACACAAAATCACTTATTGGATGCAAAAGATTGGTTAAAAACCCTAATCGGATTAGAATAAGCATAGGGAGGACAAAAATGACCTAAATGTTCAACCAACGACACAAAATCAGTTATTGGATGCACAAATTTGGTTAAAAACCTTAATTGGATTAGTTTATGCATAGGGAGGACGAACGTGACCTAAATGTTCAAGCTATGACACAAAATCACTTATTGGATGCACAAGATTGGTTAAAAACCCTAATTGGATTAGAATAAGCCTACGGAAACCGAAAATGACCTAAATGCTCAACCAATGACACAAAATGACTTATTGGATGCACAAGATTGGTTAAAAACCCTAATAGGATTAGAATAAGCCTAAGAATGATAAAAATGACCTAAATTTTCAACCAATGACACAAAAGAACTTCTTGGATTCACAAGACTGGTTAAAAACCCTAATTGGATTAGAATAAGCCTAGGGAAACCGAAAATTACCTAAATGTTCAACCAATGACACAAAATCACTTATTGGATGCAAAAGAATGGATTAACACCGATTAGAGAAAGCCTAGGGAAGATGAAAATGACCTAAATGTTCAACCAATGACATAAAATCACTTATTGGATGCACAAGATTGGTTAAAAACCGTAATAAGATTAGAATAAGCTTAGGGAGGATGAAAATGACCTAAATGTTCAACCAATGACACAAAATCCCTTATTGGAAGCCCAAGATTGGTTAAAAACCTTAATTGGAATAGATTAAGCCTAGGGAGGACGAAAATGACGTAAATGTTCAACCAATGACACAAAATCACTTATTGGAAGCCCAAGATTGGTTAAAAACCTTAATTGGAATAGAATAAGCCTAAGGAGGATGAAAATTACCTAAATGTTCAACCAATGACACAAAATCACTTTTTGGATGCACAAATTGGTTAAAAACCCTAATTCGATTAGAATAAGCCTAGGGAGGACTAAAATGACCTAAATGGTCAACCAATGACACAAAATCACTTAATGGATGCACCAGATTGGTGAAAAACCCTAATTGGATTAGAATAAACCTAGGGAAACCGAAAATGACCTAATTGCTCAACCAACGACACAAAATCACTTATTGGATGCAAAAGATTGGTTAAAAACCCTAATCGGATTAGAATAAGCTTAGGGAGGACAAAAATGACCTAAATGTTCAACCAACGACACAAAATAAGTTATTGGATGCACAAATTTGGTTAAAAACCTTAATTGAATTACTTTATGCATAGGGAGGACGAACGTGACCTAAATGTTCAAGCTATGACACAAAATCACTTATTGGATGCACAAGATTGGTTAAAAACCCTAATTGGATTAGAATAAGCCTATGGAAACCGAAAATGACCTAAATGTTCAACCAATGACACAAAATCACTTATTGGATGCACAAGAGTTGTTAAAAACCCTAATTGGATTAGAATAAGCCTAGGGAGGACGAAAATGACCTAAATGTTCAACCAATGACACAAAATCACTTATTGGATGCACACGAATGGTTAAAAACCCTAATTGGATTAGAGAAAGCCTTGGGAAGACGAAAATGACCTAAATGTTCAACCAATGACATAAAATCACTTATTGGATGCACAAGATTGGTTAAAAACCGTAATACGATTAGAATAAGCATAGGGAGGATGAAAATGACCTAAATGTTCAACCAATGACACAAAATCCCTTATTGGAAGCCCAAGATTGGTTAAAAACATTAATTGGAATAGAATAAGCCTAGGGAGGACGAAAATGACCTAAATGTTTAACCAATGACACAAAATCACTTTTTGGATGCACAAGATTGGTTAAAAACCCTAATTCGATTAGAATAAGCCTAGGGAGGACGAAAATTACATAAATGGTCAACCAATGACACAAAATCACTTAATGGATGCACCAGATTGGTGAAAAACCCTAATTGGATTAGAATAAACCTAGGGAAACCAAAAATGACCTAAATGCTCAACCAATGACACAAAATCACTTATTGGATGCAAAAGATTGGTTGAAAACCCTAATCAGATTAGAATAAGCTTAGGGAGGACAAAAATGACCTTAATGTTCAACCAACGACACAAAATCAGTTATTGGATGCACAAATTTGGTTAACAACCTTAATTGAATTACTTTATGCATAGGGAGGACGAACGTGACCTAAATGATCAAGCTATGACACAAAGTCACTTATTGGATGCACAAGATTGGTTAAAAACCCTAATTGGATTAGAATAAGCCTATGGAAACCGAAAATGACCTAAATGTTCAACCAATGACACAAAATCACTTATTGGATGCACATGAGTTGTTAAAAACCCTAATTGGATTAGAATAAGCCTAGGGAGGACGAAAATGACCTAAATGTTCAACCAATGACACAAAATCACTTATTGGATGCACAAGAATGGTTAAAAACCCTAATTGGATTAGAGAAAGCCTTGGGAAGACGAAAATGACCTAAATGTTCAACCAATGACATAAAATCACTTATTGGATGCACAAGATTGGTTAAAAACCGTAATACGATTAGAATAAGCATAGGGAGGATGAAAATGACCTAAATGTTCAACCAATGACACAAAATCCCTTATTGGAAGCCCAAGATTGGTTAAAAACCTTAATTGGAATAGAATAAGCCTAGGGAGGACGAAAATTACCTAAATGTTCAACCAATGACACAAAATCACTTTTTGGATGCACAAGATTGGTTAAACACCCTAATTCGATTAGAATAAGCCTATGGAAACCGAAAATGACCTAAATGTTCAACCAATGACACAAAATCACTTATTGGATGCAAAAGACTTGTTAAAAACCCTAATTGGATTAGAATAAGCCTAGGGAGGACGAAAATGACCTAAATGTTCAACCAATGACACAAAATCACTTATTGGATGCACAAGAATGGTTAAAAACCCTAATTGGATTAGAGAAAGCCTTGGGAAGATGAAAATGACCTAAATGTTCAACCAATGACATAAAATCACTTATTGGATGCACAAGATTGGTTAAAAACCGTAATACGATTAGAATAAGCATAGGGAGGATGAAAATGACCTAAATGTTCAACCAATGACACAAAATCTCTTATTGGAAGCCCAAGATTGGTTAAAAACCTTAATTGGAATAGAATAAGCCTAGGGAGGACGAAAATTACCTAAATGTTCAACCAATGACACAAAATAAATTTTTGGATGCACAAGATTGGTTAAAAACCCTAATTCGATTAGAATAAGCCTAGGGAGGACGAAAATGACCTAAATGGTCAACCAATGACACAAAATCACTTAATGGATGCACTAGATTGGTTAAAAACCCTAATTGGATTAGAATAAACCTAGGGAAACCGAAAATGACTTAAATGCTCAACCAATGACACAAAATCACTTATTGGATGCAAAAGATTGGTTAAAAACCCTAATCGGATTAGAATAAGCTTAGGGAGGACAAAAATGACCTAAATGTTCAACCAACGACACAAAATCAGTTATTGGATGCACAAATTTGGTTAAAAACCTTAATTGGATTAGTTTATGCATAGGGAGGACGAACGTGACCTAAATGTTCAAGCTATGACACAAAATCACTTATTGGATGCACAAGATTGGTTAAAAACCCTAATTGGATTAGAATAAGCCTATGGAAACCGAAAATGACCTAAATGCTCAACCAATGACACAAAATGACTTATTGGATGCACAAGATTGGTTAAAAACCCTAATAGGATTAGAATAAGCCTAAGAATGATAAAAATGACCTAAATTTTCAACCAATGACATAAAAGAACTTCTTGGATTCACAAGACTGGTTAAAAACCCTAATTGGATTAGAATAAGCCTAGGGAAACCGAAAATTACCTAAATGTTCAACCAATGACACAAAATCACTTATTGGATGCAAAAGAATGGATTAACACCGATTAGAGAAAGCATAGGGAAGATGAAAATGACCTAAATGTTCAACCAATGACATAAAATCACTTATTGGATGCACAAGATTGGTTAAAAACCGTAATAAGATTAGAATAAGCTTAGGGAGGATGAAAATGACCTAAATGTTCAACCAATGACACAAAATCCCTTATTGGAAGCCCAAGATTGGTTAAAAACCTTAATTGGAATAGAATAAGCCTAGGGAGGACGAAAATGACGTAAATGTTCAACCAATGACACAAAATCACTAATTGGAAGCCCAAGATTGGTTAAAAACCTTAATTGGAATAGAATAAGCCTAGGGAGGACGAAAATTACCTAAATGTTCAACCAATGACACAAAATCACTTTTTGGATGCACAAGATTGGTTAAAAACCCCAATTCGATTAGAATAAGCCTATGGAGGACTAAAATGACCTAAATGGTCAACCAATGATACAAAATCACTTAATGGATGCACCAGATTGGTTAAAAACCCTAATTGGATTAGAATAAACCTAGGGAAACCGAAAATGACCTAAATGCTCAACCAATGACACAAAATAACTTATTGGATGCAAAAGATTGGTTAAAAACCCTAATCGGATTAGAATAAGCTTAGGGAGGACAAAAATGACCTAAATGTTCAACCAACGACACAAAATTCGTTATTGGATGCACAAATTTGGTTAAAAACCTTAATTGAATTACTTTATGCATAGGGAGGACGAACGTGACCTAAATTTTCAAGCTATGACACAAAATCACTTATTGGATGCACAAGATTGGTTAAAAACCCTAATTGGATTAGAATAAGCCTATGGAAACCGAAAATGACCTAAATGTTCAACCAATGACACAAAATCACTTATTGGATGCACAAGACTTTTTAAAAACCCTAATTGGATAAGAATAAGCCTAAGGAGGACGAAAATGACCTAAATGTTCAACCAATGACACAAAATCACTTATTGGATGCACAAGAATGGTTAAAAACCCTAATTGGATTAGAGAAAGCCTTGGGAAGACGAAAATGATATAAATGTTCAATCAATGACATAAAATCACTTATTGAATGCACAAGATTGGTTAAAAACCGTAATACGATTAGAATAAGCATAGGGAGGATGAAAATGACCTAAATGTTCAACCAATGACACAAAATCCCTTATTGGAAGCCCAAGATTGGTTAAAAACCTTAATTGGAATAGAATAAGCCTAGGGAGGACGAAAATTACCTAAATGTTCAACCAATGACACAAAATCACTTTTTGGATGCACAAGATTGGTTAAAAACCCTAATTCGATTAGAATAAGTCTAGGGAGGACGAAAATGACCTAAATGGTCAACCAATGACACAAAATCACTTAATGGATGCACTAGATTGGTTAAAAACCCTAATTGGATTAGAATAAACCTAGGGAAACCGAAAATGACCTAAATGCTCAACCAATGACACAAAATCACTTATTGGATGCAAAAGATTGGTTAAAAACCCTAATCGGATTAGAATAAGCTTAGGGAGGACAAAAATGACCTAAATGTTCAACCAACGTCACAAAATCAGTTATTGGATGCACAAATTTGGTTAAAAACCTTAATTGGATTAGTTTATGCATAGGGAGGACGAACGTGACCTAAATGTTCAAGCTATGACACAAAATTACTTATTGGATGCACAAGATTGGTTAAAAACCCTAATTGGATTAGAATAAGCCTATGGAAACCGAAAATGACCTAAATGCTCAACCAATGACATAAAATGACTTATTGGATGCACAAGATTCGTTAAAAACCCTAATAGGATTAGAATAAGCCTAGGGAGGATAAAAATGACCTAAATTTTCAACCAATGACACAAAAGAACTTATTGGATTCACAAGACTGGTTAAAAACCCTAATTGGATTAGAAGAAGCCTAGGGAAACCGCAAATGACCTAAATGTTCAACCAATGACACAAAATCACTTATTGGATGCACAAGATTTCTTAAAAGCCCAAATTGGATTAGAGTAAGCCTAGGGAGGACGAAAATGACCTAAATGTTCAACCAATGACACAAAATCACTTATTGGGTGCACAAGATTGGTTAAAAACCGTAATAGGATTAGAATAAGCATAGAAAGGATGAAAATGACCTAAAAGTTCAACCAATGACACAAAATCCCTTATTGGAAGCCTAAAATTGGTTAAACACCTTAATTGGAGTAGAATAAGCCTATGGAGGACGAAAATGACCTAAATGTTCAACCAATGACACAAAATCAGTTATTGGGTGCACAAGATTTGTTAAAAACCCTAATTGGATTAGAATAAGCCTGGGGAGGACGAAAATGACCTAAATGTTCAACCAATGACACAAAATCACTTATTGGATGCACAAGAATGGATTAACACCCTAATTGGATTAGAGAAAGCCTAGGGAAGATGAAAATGACCTAAATGTTCAACCAATGACACAAAATCACTTATTGGGTGCACAAGTTTGGTTAAAAACCGTAATAGGATTAGAATAAGCATATGGAGGATGAAAATGACCTAAATGTTTAACCAATGACACAAAATCCCTTATTGAAAGCCCAAAATTGGTTAAAAACCTTAATTGGAATAGAATAAGCCTAGGGAGGACGAAAATGACCTAAATGTTCAACCAATGACACAAAATCACTTACTGGATGCACAAGATTGGTTAAAAACCCTAATTGGATTAGAATAAGCCTTGGAAGGACGAAAATGAACTAAATGTTCAACCAATGACACAACATCACTTATTGGATGCACAAGATTTGTTAAAAACCCTAATTGGATTAGAATAAGCCTAGGGAGAACGAAAATGACCTAAATGTTCAACCAATGACACAAAATCACTTATTGGATACACAAGATTGGTTAAAAACCCTAATTGGATTAGAATAAGCCTAGAGAAAGTGAAAATAACCTAAATTTTCAACCAATGACACAAAATCACTTATTGGATGCACAAGATTGGTTAAAAACCCTAATTGAATTAGAATAAGCCTTGGGAGGACGAAAATGACCTAAATGTTTAACCAATGACACAAAATCACTTATTGGATTCACAAGATTGGGTAAAAACCGTAATAGGATTAGAATAAGCATAGGGAGGATGAAAATGACCTAAATGTTCATCCAATGACACAAAATCACTTATTGGATGCACAAGATTGGTTAAAAACCTTAATTCGATTAGAATAAGCCTATGGAGGACGAAAATGACCTAAATGGTCTACCAATGACACAAAATCACTTAATGGATGCACCAGATTGGTTAAAAACCCTAATTGGATTAGAATAAACCTAGGGAAACCGAAAATGACCTAAATGCTCAACCAATGACACAAAATCACTTATTGGACGCAAAAGATTTGTTAAAAACCCTAACCGGATTAGAATAAGCCTATGGAGGACGAAAATGACCTAAATGGTCTACCAATGACACAAAATCACTTAATGGATGCACCAGATTGGTTAAAAACCTTAATTGGATTACTTTATGCATAGGGAGGACGAACGCGACCTAAATGTTCAAGCTATGACACAAAATCACTTATTGGATGCACAAGATTGGTTAAAAACCCTAATTAGATTAGAATAAGCCTATGGAAACCAAAAATGACCTAAATGCTCAACGAATGACACAAAATGACTTATTGGATGCACAAGATTGGTTAAAAACCCTAATTAGATTAGAATAAGCCTATGGAAACCGAAAATGACCTAAATGCTCAACGAATGACACAAAATCACTTATTGGATGCACAAGATTGGTTAAACACCCTAATTGGATTAGAGTAAGCCTAGGGAGTACGAAAATAACCAAAATGTTCAACCAATGACACAAAATCACTTATTCGATACACAAGATTGCTTAAAAACCCTAATAGGATTAGAATAAGCCTAGGGAGGATAAAAATGACCTAAATTTTCAACCAATGACACAAAAGAATTTATTGGATTCACAAGACTGGTTAAAAACCCTAATTGGATTAAAACAAGCCTAGGGAAACCGAAAATGACCCAAATGTTCAACCAATGACACAAAATCACTTATTGGATGCACAAGATTTCTTAAAAACCCTAATTGGATTAAAATAAGCCTAGGGAGGACGAAAATGACCTAAATGTTCAACCAATGACACAAAATCACTTATTGGATGCAAAAGAATGGATTAACACCCTAATTGGACTAGAGAAAGCCTAGGCAAGACGAAAACGACCTAAATGTTCAACCAATGACACAAAATCACTTATTGGATGCACAAGATTGGTTAAAAACCGTAATAAGATTAGAATATGCCTAGGGAGGATGAAAATGACCTAAATGTTCAACCAATGACACAAAATCCCTTATTGGAAGCCCAAAATTGGTTAAAAACCTTAATTAGAATAGAATAAGCCTAGGGAGGATGAAAATGACCTAAATGTTCAACCAATGACACAAAATCACTTATTGGATGAACAAGATTGGTTAAAAACCCTAATTGGATTAGAATAAGCCTTGGAAGGACGAAAATGACCTAAATGTTCAACCAATGACACAACATCACTTATTGGATGCACAAGATTTGTTAAAAACCCTAATTAGATTAGAATAAGCCTAGGGAGGACGAAAATGACCTAAATGTTCAACCTATGATACAAAATTACTAAATGGATGCACAAGATTGGTTAAAAACCCTAATTGGATTAGAATAAGCCTAGGGAAACTGAAAATGACCTAAATGCTCAACCAATGACACAAAATAACTTATTGGATACACAAGATTGGTTAAAAACCCTAAATGGATTAGAATAAGCATAGGGAGGACGAAAATGACCTAAATGGTCAACCAATGACACAAAAACACTTATTGGATGCACAAGATTTTTCAAAAACCGTAATAGGATTAGAATAAGCCTAGGGAGGATGAAAATGACCTAAATGTTCAACCTATGATACAAAATTACTTATTGGATGCACAAGATTGGTTAAAAACCCTAATTGGATTAGAATAAGCCTAGGGAGGACGTAAATGACCTAAATGGTCAACTAATGACACAAAATCACTTAATGGATGCACAAGATTGGTTAAAAACCCCAATTGGATTAGAATAAACCTAGGTAAACCGAAAATGACCTAAATGCTTAACCAATGACACAAAATCACTTATTGGATGCAAAAGATTGATTAAAAACCCTAATCGGATTAGAATAAGCTTAGGGAGGACAAAAATGACCTAAATGTTCAACGAACGACACAAAATCAGTTATTGGATGCACAAATTTGGTTAAAAACCTTAATGGATTAGAATAAGCCTAGAGAGGATGAAAATGACCTAAATGTTCAACCAATGACACAAAATTACTTATTGGATGCACATGATTGGTTAAAAACCCTAATTGGATTAGAATAAGCCTAGGGAGGACGTAAATGACCTAAATGGTCAACTAATGACACAAAATCACTTAATGGATGCACAAGATTGGTTAAAAACACTAATTGGATTAGAATAAACATAGGGAAACCGAAAATGACCTAAATGCTCAACCAATGACACAAAATCACTTATTGGATGCAAAAGATTGGTTAAAAACCCTAATCGGATTAGAATAAGCTTAGGGAGGAGAAAAATGACCTAAATGTTCAACCAACGACACAAAATCAGTTATTGGATGCACAAATTTGGTTAAAAACCTTAATTGGATTAGAATAAGCCTAGGGAAACCGAAAATTACCTAAATGTTCAACCAATGACAAAAAATCACTTCTTTGATGCACAAGATTTGTTAAACACCCTAATTGGATTAGAGTAAGCCTAGGGAGGACGAAAATTACCTAAATGTTCAACCAATGACACAAAATCACTTATTGGATGCACAAGATTGGTTAAAAACCCTAATTGGATTAGAATAAGCATTAGGAAACTGAAAATGACCAAAATGCTCAACCAATGACACAAAATCACTTATTGGATGCACAAGATTTGTTAAAAACCCTAATTGGACTAGAATAAACCTAGGGAAACCGAAAATGACCTAAATGTTCGACCAATGACACAAAATCACTTATTGGATGCACAAGATTGGTTAAAAACCCTAATTGGAATAGAATAAGCCTAGGGAGGACGAAAATGACCTAAATGTTCAACCAATGACACAAAATCACTTATTGGATACACAAGATTGGTTAAAAACCCTAATTGGATTAGAATAAGCCTAGGGAGGACGAAAATGACCTAAATGGTCAACTAATGACACAAAATCACTTAATGGATGCACAAGATTGGTTAAAAACCGTAATTGGATTAGAATAAGCCTAGGGAAACTAAAAATGACCTAAATGCTCAACGAATGACACAAAATCACTAATTGGATACACAAGATTGGTTAAAAACCCTAAATGGATTAGAATAAGCCTAGGGAGGATAAAAATGACCTAAATGTTCAACCAATGACACAAAATTACTTATTGGATGCACAAGATTGGTTAAAAACCCTAATTGGATTAGAATAAGCATAGGGAGGACGAAAATAACCTAAATGGTCAACCAATGACACAAAATCACTTAATGGATGCACAAGATTGGTTAAAAACCCTAATTGGATTAGAATAAACCTAGGGAAACCGAAAATGACCTAAATGCTCAACCAACAACACAAAATCACTTATTAGATGCAAAAGATTTGTTAAAAACCCTAATCGGATTAGAATAAGCTTAGGGAGGACAAACATAACCTAAATGTTCAACCAACGACACAAAATCAGTTATTGGATGCCCAAGTTTGGGTAAAAACCTTAATTGGATTACATTATGCATAGGGAGGACGAACATGACCTAAATGTTAAAGCTATGACACAAAATCACTTATTGGATGCACAAGATTGGTTAAAAACCCTAATTGGATTAGAATAAGCCTATGGAAACCGAAAATGACCTAAATGCTCAACCAATGACACAAAATGACTTATTGGATGCACAAGATTGGTTAAAAATCCTTATAGGATTAAAATAAGCCTAGGGAGGATAAAAATGACCTAAATTTTCAACTAATGACACAAAAGAACTTATTGGATGCACAGGACTGGTTAAAAACCCTAATTGGATTAGAATAAGCCTAGGCAAACCGAAAATGACCTGAATGTTCAACCAATGACACAAAATCACTTATTTTATGCACAAGATTTGTTAAAAACCCTAATTGGATTAGAATAAGCCTAGGGACGACGAAAATGACCTAAATGTTCAACCAATGACACAAAATCACTTATTGGATACACAAGTTTGGTTAAAAACCCTAATTGGATTAGAATAAGCTTAGGGATGACAAAAATGACCTAAATGTTCAACCAACGACACAAAATCAGTTATTGGATGCACATATTTGGTTAAAAACCTTAATGGATTAGAATAAGCCTAGGGAGGACGAAAATGACCTAAATGGTCAACCAATGACACAAAAACACTTAATGGATGCACAAGATTTGTTAAAAACCGTAATAGGATTAGAATAAGCCTAGGGAGGATGAAAATGACCTAAATGTTCAACCAATGACACAAAATTACTTATTGGATGCACAAGATTGGTTAAAAATCCTAATTTGATTAGAATAAGCCTATGGAGGACGTAAATGACCTAAATGGTAAACTAATGACACAAAATCACTTAATGGATGCACAAGATTTGTTAAAAACCCTAATTGGATTAGAATAAGCCTAGGGAAACTGAAAATGACCTAAATGCCTAACCAATGACACAAAATCACTTATTGGATGCACAAGATTGGTTAAAAACCCTAATTGGAATAGAAAAAGCCTAGGGAGGACGAAAATGACCTAAATGTTCAACCAATGACACAAAAACACTTAATGGATGCACAAGATTTGTTAAAAACCGTAATAGGATTAGAATAAGCCTAGGGAGGATGAAAATGACCTAAATGTTCAACCAATGACACAAAATTACTTATTGGATGCACAAACTTGGTTAAAAATCCTAATTTGATTAGAATAAGCCTATGGAGGACGTAAATGACCTAAATGGTAAACTAATGACACAAAATCACTTAATGGATGCACAAGATTTGTTAAAAACCCTAATTGGATTAGAATAAGCCTAGGGAAACTGAAAATGACCTAAATGCCTAACCAATGACACAAAATCACTTATTGGATACACAAGATTGGTTAAAAACCATAATTGGATTAGAATAAGCCTAGGGAAACCGAAAATTACCTAAATGTTCAACCAATGACAAAAAATCACTTATTTGATGCACAAGATTTGTTAAACACCCTAATTGGATTAGAGTAAGCCTAGGGAGGACGAAAATTACCTAAATGCTCAACCAATGACACAAAATCACTTATTGGATGCACAAGATTGGTTAAAAACCCTAATTGGATTAGAATAAGCCTAGGGAGGACGAAAATGACCTAAATGGTCAACTAACGACACAAAATCACTTAATGGACGCACAAGATTGGTTAAAAACCCTAATTGGATTAGAATAAGCATAAGGAAACTGAAAATGACCAAAATGCTCAACCAATGACACAAAATCACTTATTGGATGCACATGATTGGTTAAAAACCCTAATTGGATTAGAATAAGCCTAGGGAAACCGAAAATGACCTAAATGTTCATCCAACGACACAAAATCACTTATTGGATGCACAAGATTGGTTAAAAACACTAATTGGAATAGAAAAAGCCTAGGGAGGACGAAAATGACCTAAATGTTCAACCAATGACACAAAATCACTTATTGGATACACAAGATTGGTTAAAAACCCTAATTGGATTAGAATAAGCCTAGGGAGGACGAAAATGACCTAAATGGTCAACTAATGACATAAAATCACTTAATGGATGCACAAGATTGGTTAAAAACCCTAATTTGGATTAGAATAAGCCTAGGGAAACTGAAAATGACCTAAATGCTTAACCAATGACACAATCACTTAATGGATGCACAAGACTGGTTAAAAACCCTAATTGGATTAGAATAAGCCTAGGGAAACTGAAAATGACCTAAATGCTCAACCAATGACACAAAATCACTTATTGGATGCCAAAGATTGGTTAAAATCCCTAATCGGATTAGAATAAGCTTAGGGACGAGAAAAATGACCTAAATGTTCAACCAACGACACAAAATCAGTTATTGGATGCACAAATTTGGTTAAAAACCTTAATTGGATTAGAATAAGCCTAGGGAAACCGAAAATTACCTAAATGTTCAACCAATGACAAAAAATCACTTCCTTGATGCACAAGATTTGTTAAACACCCTAATTGGATTAGAGTAAGCCTAGGGAGGACGAAAATTACCTAAATGTTCAACCAATGACACAAAATCACTTATTGGATGCACAAGATTGGTTAAAACCCCTATTTGGATTAGAATAAGCCTATGGAGGACGAAAATGACCTAAATGGTCAACTAATGACACAAAATCACTTAATGGACGCACAAGATTGGTTAAAAACCCTAATTGGATTAGAATAAGCATTGGGAAACTGAAAATGACCAAAATGCTCAACCAATGACACAAAATCACTTATTGGATGCACAAGATTGGTTAAAAACCCTAATTGGACTAGAATAAGCCTAGGGAGGACGAAAATGACCTAAATGTTCAACCAATGACACAAAATCACTTATTGGATACACAAGATTGGTTAAAAACGCTAATTGGATTAGAATAAGCCTAGGGAGGACGAAAATGACCTAAATGGTCAACTAATGACACAAAATCACTTAATGGATGCACAAGATTGGTTAAAAACCCTAATTTGGATTAGAATAAGCCTAGGGAAACTGAAAATGACCTAAATGCTCAACCAATGACACAAAATCACTTATTGGATACACAAGATTGGTTAAAAACCCTAAATGGATTAGAATAAGCCTAGGGAGGATAAAAATGACCTAAATTTTCAACCAATGACACAAAAGAATTTATTGGATTCACAAGACTGGTTAAAACCCCTAATTGGATTAAAGCAAGCCTAGGGAAACCGAAAATGACCTAAATGTTCAACCAATGACACAAAATCACTTATTGGATGCACAAGATTTCTTAAAAACCCTAATTGGATTAAAATAAGCCTAGGGAGGACGAAAATGACCTAAATGTTCAACCAATGACACAAAATCACTTATTGGATGCAAAAGAATGGATTAACACCCTAATTGGACTAGAGAAAGCCTAGGGAAGACGAAAACGACCTAAATGTTCAACCAATGACACAAAATCACTTATTGGATGCACAAGATTGGTTAAAAACCGTAATAAGATTAGAATAAGCCTAGGGAGGACGAAAATGACCTAAATGTTCAACCAATGACACAAAATCACTTATTGGATGAACAAGATTGGTTAAAAACCCTAATTGGATTAGAATAAGCCTTGGAAGGACGAAAAAGACCTAAATGGTCAACCAATGACACAAAAACACTTATTGGATGCACAAGATTTTTCAAAAACCGTAATAGGATTAGAATAAGCCTAGGGAGGATGAAAATGACCTAAATGTTCAACCTATGATACAAAATTACTTATTGGATGCACAAGATTGGTTAAAAACCCTAATTGGATTAGAATAAGCCTAGGGAGGACGTAAATGACCTAAATGGTCAACTAATGACACAAAATCACTTAATGGATGCACAAGATTGGTTAAAAACCCAAATTGAATTAGAATAAACCTAGGGAAACCGAAAATGACCCAAATGCTTAACCAATGACACAAAATCACTTATTGGATGCAAAAGATTGGTTAAAAACCCTAATCGGATTAGAATAAGCTTAGGGAGGACAAAAATGACCTAAATGTTCAACCAACGACACAAAATCAGTTATTGGATGCACAAATTTGGTTAAAAACCTTAATGGATTAGAATAAGCCTAGGGAGGATGAAAATGACCTAAATGTTCAACCAATGACACAAAATTACTTATTGGATGCACAAGATTGGTTAAAAACCCTAATTGGATTAGAATAAGCCTAGGGAGGACGTAAATGACCTAAATGGTCAACTAATGACACAAAATCACTTAATGGATGCACAAGATTGGTTAAAAACACTAATTGGATTAGAATAAACATAGGGAAACCGAAAATGACCTAAATGCTCAACCAATGACACAAAATCACTTATTGGATGCAAAAGATTGGTTAAAAACCCTAATCGGATTAGAATAAGCTTAGGGAGGAGAAAAATGACCTAAATGTTCAACCAACGACACAAAATCAGTTATTGGATGCACAAATTTGGTTAAAAACCTTAATTGGATTAGAATAAGCCTAGGGAAACCAAAAATTACCTAAATGTTCAACCAATGACAAAAAATCACTTCTTTGATGCACAAGATTTGTTAAACACCCTAATTGGATTAGAGTAAGCCTAGGGAGGACGAAAATTACCTAAATGTTTAACCAATGACACAAAATCACTTATTGGATGCACAAGATTGGTTAAAACCCCTATTTGGATTAGAATAAGCCTATGGAGGACGAAAATGACCTAAATGGTCAACTAATGACACAAAATCACTTAATGGACGCACAAGATTGGTTAAAAACCCTAATTGGATTAGAATAAGCATTGGGAAACTGAAAATGACCAAAATGCTCAACCAATGACACAAAATCACTTATTGGATGCACAAGATTGGTTAAAAACCCTAATTTGACTAGAATAAACCTAGGGAAACCGAAAATGACCTAAATGTTCGACCAATGACAAAAAATCACTTATTGGATGCACAAGATTGGTTAAAAACCCTAATTGGAATAGAATAAGCCTAGGGAGGACGAAAATGACCTAAATGTTCAACCAATGACACAAAATCACTTATTGGATACACAAGATTGGTTAAAAACCCTAATTGGATTAGAATAAGCCTAGGGAGGACGAAAATGACCTAAATGGTCAACTAATGACACAAAATCACTTAATGGATGCACAAGATTGGTTAAAAACCGTAATTGGATTAGAATAAGCCTAGGGAAACTGAAAATGACCTAAATGCTCAACGAATGACACAAAATCACTAATTGGATACACAAGATTGGTTAAAAACCCTAAATGGATTAGAATAAGCCTAGGGAGGATAAAAATGACCTAAATTTTCAACCAATGACACAAAATTACTTATTGGATGCACAAGATTGGTTAAAAACCCTAATTGGATTAGAATAAGCATAGGGAGGACGAAAATAACCTAAATGGTCAACCAATGACACAAAATCACTTAATGGATGCACAAGATTGGTTAAAAACCCTAATTGGATTAGAATAAACCTAGGGAAACCGAAAATGACCTAAATGCTCAACCAACAACACAAAATCACTTATTAGATGCAAAAGATTTGTTAAAAACCCTAATCGGATTAGAATAAGCTTAGGGAGGACAAAAATAACTTAAATGTTCAACCAACGACACAAAATCAGTTATTGGATGCCCAAGTTTGGGTAAAAACCTTAACTGGATTACATTATGCATAGGGAGGACGAACATGACCTAAATGTTAAAGCTATGACACAAAATCACTTATTGGATGCACAAGATTGGTTAAAAACCCTAATTGGATTAGAATAAGCCTATGGAAACCGAAAATGACCTAAATGCTCAACCAATGACACAAAATGACTTATTGGATGCACAAGATTGGTTAAAAATCCTTATAGGATTAAAATAAGCCTAGGGAGGATAAAAATGACCTAAATTTTCAACTAATGACACAAAAGAACTTATTGGATGCACAAGACTAGTTAAAAACCCTAATTGGATTAGAATAAGCCTAGGCAAACCGAAAATGACCTGAATGTTCAACCAATGACACAAAATCACTTATTTTATGCACAAGATTTGTTAAAAACCCTAATTGGATTAGAATAAGCCTAGGGACGACGAAAATGACCTAAATGTTCAACCAATGACACAAAATCACTTATTGGATACACAAGTTTGGTTAAAAACCCTAATTGGATTAGAATAAGCTTAGGGATGACAAAAATGACCTAAATGTTCAACCAACAACACAAAATCTGTTATTGGATGCACATATTTGGTTAAAAACCTTAATGGATTAGAATAAGCCTAGGGAGGAGGAAAATGACCTAAATGGTCAACCAATGACACAAAAACACTTAATGGATGTACAAGATTTGTTAAAAACCGTAATAGGATTAGAATAAGCCTAGGGAGGATGAAAATGACCTAAATGTTCAACCAATGACACAAAATCACTTATTGGATACACAAGATTGGTTAAAAACCCTAATTGGATTAGAATAAGCCTAGGGAGGACGAAAATGACCTAAATGGTCAACTAATGACACAAAATCACTTAATGGATGCACAAGATTGGTTAAAAACCGTAATTGGATTAGAATAAGCCTAGGGAAACTGAAAATGACCTAAATGCTCAACGAATGACACAAAATCACTAATTAGATACACAAGATTGGTTAAAAACCCTAAATGGATTAGAATAAGCCTAGGGAGGATAAAAATGACCTAAATGTTCAACCAATGACACAAAATTACTTATTGGATGCACAAGATTGGTTAAAAACCCTAATTGGATTAGAATAAGCATAGGGAGGACGAAAATAACCTAAATGGTCAACCAATGACACAAATCACTTAATGGATGCACAAGATTGGTTAAAAACCCTAATTGGATTAGAGTAAACCTAGGGAAACCGAAAATGACCTAAATGCTCAACCAACAACACAAAATCACCTATTAGATGCAAAAGATTTGTTAAAAACCCTAATCAGATTAGAATAAGCTTAGGGAGGACAAAAATAACTTAAATGTTCAACCAACGACACAAAATCAGTTATTGGATGCCCAAGTTTGGGTAAAAACCTTAATTGGATTACATTATGCATAGGGAGGACGAACATGACCTAAATGTTAAAGCTATGACACAAAATCACTTATTGGATGCACAAGATTGGTTAAAAACCCTAATTGGATTAGAATAAGCCTATGGAAACCGAAAATGACCTAAATGCTCAACCAATGACACAAAATGACTTATTGGATGCACAAGATTGGTTAAAAATCCTAATAGGATTAAAATAAGCCTAGGGAGGATAAAAATGACCTAAATTTTCAACTAATGACACAAAAGAACTTATTGGATGCACAAGACTGGTTAAAAACCCTAATTGGATTAGAATAAGCCTAGGCAAACCGAAAATGACCTGAATGTTCAACCAATGACTCAAAATCACTTATTTTATGCACAAGATTTGTTAAAAACCCTAATTGGATTAGAATAAGCCTAGGGACGACGAAAATGACCTAAATGTTCAACCAATGACACAAAATCACTTATTGGATACACAAGTTTGGTTAAAAACCCTAATTGGATTAGAATAAGCTTAGGGATGACAAAAATGACCTAAATGTTCAACCAACGACACAAAATCAGTTATTGGATGCACATATTTGGTTAAAAACCTTAATGGATTAGAATAAGCCTAGTGAGGACGAAAATGACCTAAATGGTCAACCAATGACACAAAAACACTTAATGGATGCACAAGATTTGTTAAAAACCGTAATAGGATTAGAATAAGCCTAGGGAGGATGAAAATGACCTAAATGTTCAACCAATGACACAAAATTACTTATTGGATGCACTAGATTGGTTAAACACCCTAATTTGATTAGAATAAGCCTAGGGAGGACGTAAATGACCTAAATGGTCAACTAATGACACAAAATCACTTAATGGATGCACAAGATTTGTTAAAAACCCTAATTGGATTAGAATAAGCCTAGGGAAATTGAAAATGACCTAAATGCCTAACCAATGACACAAAATCACTTATTGGATACACAAGATTGGTTAAAAACCATAATTGGATTAGAATAAGCCTAGGGAAACCGAAAATTACCTAAATGTTCAACCAATGACAAAAAATCACTTATTTGATGCACAAGATTTGTTAAACACCCTAATTGGATTAGAGTAAGCCTAGGGAGGACGAAAATTACCTAAATGTTCAACCAATGACACAAAATCACTTATTGGATGCACAAGATTGGTTAAAAACCCTAATTGGATTAGAATAAGCCTAGGGAGGACGAAAATGACCTAAATGGTCAACTAACGACACAAAATCACTTAATGGATGCACAAGATTGGTTAAAAACCCTAATTGGATTAGAATAAGCATAAGGAAACTGAAAATGACCAAAATGCTCAACCAATGACACAAAATCACTTATTGGATGCACATGATTGGTTAAAAACCCTAATTGGATTAGAATATGCCTAGGGAAACCGAAAATGACCTAAATGTTCATCCAATGACACAAAATCACTTATTGGATGCACAAGATTGGTTAAAAACCCTAATTGGAATAGAAAAAGCCTAGGGAGGACGAAAATGACCTAAATGTTCAACCAATGACACAAAATCACTTATTGGATACACAAGATTGGTTAAAAACCCTAATTGGATTAGAATAAGCCTAGGGAGGACGAAAATGACCTAAATGGTCAACTAATGACATAAAATCACTTAATGGATGCACAAGATTGGTTAAAAACCCTAATTTGGATTAGAATAAGCCTAGGGAAACTGAAAATGACCTAAATGCTCAACCAATGACACAAAATCACTTATTGGATACACAAGATTGGTTAAAAACCCTAAATGGATTAGAATAAGCCTAGGGAGGACGAAAATGACCTTAATGGTCAACCAATGACACAAAAACACTTATTGGATGCACAAGATTTGTTAAACACCGTAATAGGATTAGAATAAGCCTAGGGAGGATAAAAATGACCTAAATGTTCAACCAATGACACAAAATTACTTATTGGATGCACAAGATTGGTTAAAAACCCTAATTGGATTAGAATAAGCATAGAGAAACCAAAAATGACCTAAATGTTCAACCAATGACACAAAATCACTTATTCGATGCACAAGATTGGTTAAACACCCTAATTGGATTAGAGTAAGCCAAGGGAGGACGAAAATTACCTAAATGTTCAACCAATAACACAAAATCACTTATTGGATGCACAAGATTTGTTAAAAACCCTAATTGGATTAGAATAAGCATAGGGAGGACGAAAATAACCTAAATGGTCAACCAATGACACAAAATCACTTAATGGATGCACAAGATTGGTTAAAAACCCTAATTGGATTAGAATAAAGCTAGGGAAACCGAAAATGACCTAAATGCTCAACCAACAACACAAAATCACTTATTGGATGCAAAAGATTGGTTAAAAACCCTAATCGGATTAGAATAAGCTTAGGGAGGACAAAAATGACCTAAATATTCAACCAATGACACAAAATCACTTATTGGATGCACAAGATTGGTTAAAAACCCTAATTGGATTAGAATAAGCCTATGGAGGACGAAAATGACCTAAATGGTCAACTAATGACACAAAATCACTTAATGGACGCACAAGATTGGTTAAAAACCCTAATTGGATTAGAATAAGCATTGGGAAACTGAAAATGACCAAAATGCTCAACCAATGACACAAAATCACTTATTGGACGCACAAGATTGGTTAAAAACCCTAATTGGACTAGAATAAGCCTAGGGAAACCGAAAATGACCTAAATGTTCGACCAATGACACAAAATCATTTATTGGATGCACAAGATTGGTTAAAAACCCTAATTGGAATAGAATAAGCCTATGGAGGACGAAAATGACCTAAATGTTCAACCAATGACACAAAATCACTTATTGGATGCACAAGATTGGTTAAAAACCCTAATTGGATTAGAATAAGCCTAGGGAGGACGAAAATGACCTAAATGGTCAACTAATGACACAAAATCACTTAATGGATGCACAAGATTGGTTAAAAACCCTAATTGGATTAGAATAAGCCTAGGGAAACTGAAAATGACCTAAATCCTCAACCAATGACACAAAATCACTTATTGGATACACAAGATTGGTTAAAAACCATAATCGGATTAGAATAAGCCTAGGGAGGACGAAAATGACCTAAATGGTCAACTAATGACATAAAATCACTTAATGGATGCACAAGATTGGTTAAAAACCCTAATTTGGATTAGAATACGCCTAGGGAAACTGAAAATGACCTAAATGCTCAACCAATGACACAAAATCACTTATTGGATACACAAGATTGGTTAAAAACCCTAAATGGATTAGAATAAGCCTAGGGAGGACGAAAATGACCTTAATGGTCAACCAATGACACAAAAACACTTATTGGATGCACAAGATTTGTTAAACACCGTAATAGGATTAGAATAAACCTAGGGAGGATAAAAATGACCTAAATGTTTAACCAATGACACAAAATTACTTATTGGATGCACAAGATTGGTTCAAAACCCTAATTGGATTAGAATAAGCATAGAGAAACCAAAAATGACCTAAATGTTCAACCGATGACACAAAATCACTTATTCGATGCACAAGATTGGTTAAACACCCTAATTGGATTAGTGTAAGCCAAGGGAGGACGAAAATTACCTAAATGTTCAACCAATGACACAAAATCACTTATTGGATGCACAAGATTGGTTAAAAACCCTAATTGGATTAGAATAAGCATAGGGAGGACGAAAATAACCTAAATGGTCAACCAATGACACAAAATCACTTAATGGATGCACAAGATTGGTTAAAAATCCTAATTGGATTAGAATATGGCTAGGGAGGATTAAAATGACCTAAATGTTCAATCAATGACACAAAATTACTTATTGGATGCACAAGATTGGTCAAAAACCATAAATTGGATTAGAATAAGCCTAGGGAAACCGTATATCACCTAAATGTTCAACCAATGACTCAAAATCAATTGTTGGATGCACAAGATTGAATAAAACCCTAATAGGATTAGAATAAGCCTACAGAGTAAGAAAATGCCCTAATTGTTCAACAATTGACACAGAATCACTTATTGGATGCAAAAGATTGGTTAAAAACCCTAATTCGATTTGAATAAGCCAAGGGAAGACGAAAATGACCTAAATGTTCAACCAATGACACAAAATCACTTATTGGATAGACAAGATTGTTTAAAAACCCTATTCGGATTTGAATAAGCCATGGGAGGACAAAAATGACCCAAATATTCAACCAATAACACAAAATCACTTATTGGTTGCACAAGATTGGTTAAAAACCCTAATTGGAATATAGTAAGCCTGGGGAAACCGAAAATGACCTAAATGTTCAACCAATAACACAAAATCACTTATTGAATGCACAAGATTGGTTAAAAACCCTAATTAAAATAGAATAACCCTAGGGAAACCGAATATCACCTAAATGTTCAACCAATGACACAAAATCACTTATTGGATGCACAAGATTGATTAAAAACCATAATTGGATTAGAATATGCCTAGGGAGGACGAAAATGACCTAAATGTCCAACCAATGAAACAAAATTACTTATTGGATGCACAAGATTGGTAAAAAAAACCCTAATTGGATTAGAATAAGCCTAGGGAAACCAAAAACACCTTAATGTTTAACCAATGACACAAAATCACTTAGCGGATGCACAAGATTGGTTAAAAACCCTAAGTGGATTAGAATAAGCCTAGGGAGGACGAAAATGACCTAAATGTTCAACCAATGACACAAAATTCACTTATTGGATGCACAAGATTGGTTAAAAACCCTAATTGGATTAGAATATGCATAGGGAGGATGAAAATGACCTAAATGTTCAATCAATGACACAAAATTACTTATTGGATGCATAACATTGGTCAAAAACCATAAATTGGATTAGAATAAGCCTAGGGAAACCAAATATCACCTAAATGTTCAACCAATGACACAAAATCACTTGTTGGATGCACAAGATTGAATAAAAACCCTAATAGGATTAGAATAAGCCTACGGAGAAAGAAAATGCCCTAAATGTTCAACAATTGACACAAAATCACTTATTGGATGCAAAAGATTGGTTAAAAACCCTAATTCGATTTGAATAATCCTAGGGAAGACGAAAATGACCTAAATGTTCAACCAATGACACAAAATCACTTATTGGATAGACAAGATTGTTTAAAAACCCTAATCGGATTTGAATAAGCCATGGGAGGACAAAAATGACCCAAATATTCAACCAATAACACAAAATCACTTATTGGTTGCACAAGATTGGTTAAAAACCCTAATTGGAATATAGTAAGCCTGGGGAAACCGAAAATGACCTAAATGTTCAACCAATAACACAAAATCACTTATTGAATGCACAAGATTGGTTAAAAACCCTAATTGGAATAGAATAAGCCTAGGGAAACCGAATATCACCTAAATGTTCAACCAATGACACAAAATCACTTATTGGATGCACAAGATTCATTAAAAACCTTAATTGGATTAGAATATGCCTAGGGAGGACGAAAATGACCTAAATGTCCAACCAATGAAACAAAATTACTTATTGGATGCACAAGATTGGTAAAAAAAACCCTAATTGGATTAGAATAAGCCTAGGGAAACCAAAAACACCTTAATGTTTAACCAATGACACAAAATAACTTAGTGGATGCACAAGATTGGTTAAAAACCCTAAGTGGATTAGAATAATCCTAGGGAGGACGAAAATGACCTAAATGTTCAACCAATGACACAAAATTCACTTATTGGATGCACAAGATTGGTTAAAAACCCTAATTGGATTAGAATATGGCTAGGGAGGATGAAAATGACCTAAATGTTCAATCAATGACACAAAATTACTTATGGGATGCACAAGATTGGTCAAAAACCATAAATTGGATTAGAATAAGCCTAGGGAAACCATATATCACCTAAATGTTCAACCAATGACTCAAAATTACTTGTTGGATGCACAAGATTGAATAAAACCCTAATAGGATTAGAATAAGCCTACAGAGTAAGAAAATGCCCTAATTGTTCAACAATTGACACAGAATCACTTATTGGATGCAAAAGATTAGTTAAAAACCCTAATTCGATTTGAATAAGCCTAGGGAAGACGAAAATGACCTAAATGTTCAACCAATGACACAAAATCACTTATTGGATAGACAAGATTGTTTAAAAACCCTAATCGGATTTGAATAAGCCATGGGAGGACAAAAATGACCCAAATATTCAACCAATAACACAAAATCACTTATTGGTTGCACAAGATTGGTTAAAAACCCTAATTGGAATATAGTAAGCCTGGGGAAACCGAAAATGACCTAAATGTTCAACCAATAACACAAAATCACTTATTGAATGCACAAGATTGGTTAAAAACCCAAATTGGAATAGAATAAGCCTAGGGAAACCGAATATCACCTAAATGTTCAACCAATGACAAAAAATCACTTATTGGATGCACAAGATTGATTAAAAACCTTAATTGGATTAGAATATGCCTAGGGAGGACGAAAATGACCTAAATGTCCAACCAATGAAACAAAATTACTTATTGGATGCACAAGATTGGTAAAAAAAACCCTAATTGGATTAGAATAAGCCTAGGGAAACCAAAAACACCTTAATGTTTAACCAATGACACAAAATCACTTAGTGGATGCACAAGATTGGTTAAAAACCCTAAGTGGATTAGAATAAGCCTAGGGAGGACGAAAATGACCTAAATGTTCAACCAATGACACAAAATTCACTTATTGGATGCACAAGATTGGTTAAAAACCCTAATTGGATTAGAATATGCATAGGGAGGATGAAAATGACCTAAATGTTCAATCAATGACACAAAATTACTTATTGGATGCATAACATTGGTCAAAAACCATAAATTGGATTAGAATAAGCCTAGGGAAACCGAATATCACCTAAATGTTCAACCAATGACACAAAATCACTTGTTGAATGCACAAGATTGAATAAAAACCCTAATAGGATTAGAATAAGCCTACGGAGGAAGAAAATGCCCTAATTGTTCAACAATTGACACAGAATCACTTATTGGATGCAAAAGATTGGTTAAAAACCCTAATTCGATTTGAATAAGCCTAGGGAAGACGAAAATGACCTAAATGTTCAACCAATGACACAAAATCACTTATTGGATAGACAAGATTGTTTAAAAACCCTAATCGGATTTGAATAAGCCATGGGAGGACAAAAATGACCCAAATATTCAACCAATAACACAAAATCACTTATTGGTTGCACAAGATTGGTTAAAAACCCTAATTGGAATATAGTAAGCCTGGGGAAACCGAAAATGACCTAAATGTTCAACCAATAACACAAAATCACTTATTGAATGCACAAGATTGGTTAAAAACCCTAATTGGAATAGAATAAGCCTAGGGAAACCGAATATCACCTAAATGTTCAACCAATGACAAAAAATCACTTATTGGATGCACAAGATTGATTAAAAACCTTAATTGGATTAGAATATGCCTAGGTAGGACGAAAATGACCTAAATGTCCAACCAATGAAACAAAATTACTTATTGGATGCACAAGATTGGTAAAAAAAACCCTAATTGGATTAGAATAAGCCTAGGGAAACCAAAAACACCTTAATGTTTAACCAATGACACAAAATCACTTAGTGGATGCACAAGATTGGTTAAAAACCCTAAGTGGATTAGAATAAGCCTAGGGAGGACGAAAATGACCTAAATGTTCAACCAATGACACAAAATTCACTTATTGGATGCACAAGATTGGTTAAAAACCCTAATTGGATTAGAATATGCATAGGGAGGATGAAAATGACCTAAATGTTCAATCAATGACACAAAATTACTTATTGGATGCATAACATTGGTCAAAAACCATAAATTGGATTAGAATAAGCCTAGGGAAACCGAATATCACCTAAATGTTCAACCAATGACACAAAATCACTTGTTGAATGCACAAGATTGAATAAAAACCCTAATAGGATTAGAATAAGCCTACGGAGGAAGAAAATGCCCTAAATGTTCAACAATTGACACAAAATCACTTATTGGATGCAAAAGAGTTTTTAACCAATCTTGTGCATCCAATAAGTGATTTTGTGTCATTGGTTGAACATTTAGGTCATTTTCGGTCACCTCATGCTTATTCTAATCCACTTAGGGTTTTTAACCAGTCGTGTGTATCCAATTAGTGATTTGGTGTCATTTTTTGAACATTTAGAGCATTTTCGGTTTCCCTAGGCTTATACTAATCCATTTAGGGTTTTTAACCAATCTTGTACATCCAATAAGTGATTTTGTGTCATTAGTTGAACATTTAGGTCATTTTCGTCCTCCCTAGGCTTATTCTAATCCAATTCGGTTTTTTAACCAATCTTGTGAATCCAATGAGTGGTTTGTTGTCATTGGTTGAACATTTAGGTCATTTTCGTCCTCCCTAGACTTATTCTAATCCACTTATGGTTTTTAAACAATCTTGTGCATCTAATAAGTGATTTTGTGTCATTGTTTGAACATTTAGGTCATTTTCATCCTCCCTAGGCTTATTTGAATCCAATTAGGGTTTTTAACCAATCTTGTGCATCCAATAAGTGATATTGTGTCATTGGTTGAACATTTAGGTCTATGTCGTCCTCCATAGGCTTATTCTAATCCTATTACGGTTTTTAACCAATCTTGTGCATCCAACAAGTAATTTTGTGTCATTGGTTGAACATTTAGGTCATTTTCGTCCTCCCAAGCCTTATTCTAATCCAATTAGGGTTTTTAACCAATCTTGTGCATCCAACAAGTAATTTTGTGTCATTGGTTGAACATTTAGGTCATTTTCGGTCTCCCTAGACTTATTCTAATCCAATTAGGGTTTTTAACCAATCTTGTGCATCCAATAAGTGATTTTGTGTCATTGGTTGAACATTTAGGTCATTTTCATCCTCCCTAGGCTTATTCTAATCCTATTACGGTTTTTAACCAATCTTGTGCATCCAACAAGTGATTTTGTGTCATTGGTTGAACATTTAGGTCATTTTCGTCCTCCCAAGGCTTATTCTAATCCAATTAGGGTTTTTAACCAATCTTGTGCATCCAATAAGTGATTTTGTGTCATTGGTTGAACATTTTGGTCATTGTCGTCCTCCCTAGGCTTATTCTAATCCTATTACGGTTTTTAACCAATCTTGTGCATCCAACAAGTAATTTTGTGTCATTTGTTGAACATTTAGGTCATTTTCGTCCTCCCAAGCCTTATTCTAATCCAATTAGGGTTTTTAACCAATCGTGTGCATCTAACAAGTAATTTTGTGTCATTGGTTGAACATTTAGGTCATTTTCGGTCTCCCTAGGCTTATTCTAATCCAATTAGGGTTTTTAACCAATCTTGTGCATCCAACAAGTGATTTTGTGTCATTGGTTGAACATTTAGGTCATTTTCGTCCTCCCAAGGCTTATTCTAATCCAATTAGGGTTTTTAACCAATCTTGTGCATCCAATAAGTGATTTTGTGTCATTGGTTGAACATTTAGGTCAATTTCGTCCTCCCAAGGCTTATTCTAATCCAATTCGGGTTTTAACCAATCTTGTGCATCCAATAAGTGATTTTGTGTCATTGGCTGAACATTTAGGTTGTTTTCCTCCTCCTAAGGCTGATTCTAATCCATTAGGGTTTTTAACCAATCTTGTGCATCCAATAAGTAATTTTGTGTCATTGGTTGAACATTTAGGTCATTGTCGTCCTCCCAAGGCTTATTCGAATCCAATTAGGGTTTTTAACCAATCTTGTGCATCCAATAAGTGATTTTGTGTCATTGGTTGAACATTTAGGTCAATTTCGTCCTCCCAAGGCTTATTCTAATCCAATTCGCGTTTTAACCAATCTTGTGCATCCAATAAGTGATTTTGTGTCATTGGTTGAACATTTAGGTCATTTTTGTCCTCCCTAGGCTTATTCTAATCCAATTCGGTTTTTTAACCAATCTTGTGAATCCAACGAGTGGTTTGTTGTCATTGGTTGAACATTTAGGTCATTTTCATCCTCCCTAGACTTATTCTAATCCACTTATGGTTTTTAAACAATCTTGTGCATCTAATAAGTGATTTTGTGTCATTGTTTGAACATTTAGGTCATTTTCATCCTCCCTAGGCTTATTCGAATCCAATTAGGGTTTTTATCCAATCTTGTGCATCCAATAAGTGATATTGTGTCATTGGTTGAACATTTAGGTCATTGTCGTCCTCCCTAGGCTTATTCTAATCCTATTACGGTTTTTAACCAATCTTGTGCATCCAACAAGTAATTTTGTGTCATTGGTTGAACATTTAGGTCATTTTCGTCCTCCCAAGCCTTATGCTAATCCAATTAGGGTTTTTTAACAAATCTTGTGCATCCAACAAGTAATTTTGTGTCATTGGTTGAACATTTAGGTCATTTTCGGTCTCCCTAGGCTTATTCTAATCCAATTAGGGTTTTTAACCAATCTTGTGCATCCAATAAGTGATTTTGTGTCATTGGTTGAACATTTAGGTCATTTTCGTCCTCCCTAGGCTTATTCTAATCCTATTACGGTTTTTAACCAATCTTGTGCATCCAACAAGTGATTTTGTGTCATTCGTTGAACATTTAGGTCATTTTCGTCCTCCCAAGGCTTATTCTAATCCAATTAGGGTTTTTAACCAATCTTGTGCATCCAATAAGTGATTTTGTGTCATTGGTTGAACATTTAGGTCATTTTCGTCCTCCCTAGGCTTATTCTCGTCCAATTAGGGTTTTTAACCAATCTTGTGCATCCAATAAGTGATTTTGTGTCGTTGGTTGAACATTTAGGTCATTTTCATCCTCCCTAGGCTTATTCTCGTCCAATTAGGGTTTTAAACCAATCTTGTGCATCCCATAAGTACATTTGTGTCATTGGTTGAACATTTAGGTCATTTTCGTCCTCCCTAGGCTTATTCTCGTCCAATTAGGGTTTTTAACCAATCTTGTGCATCCAATAAGTGATTTTGTGTCATTGGTTGAACATTTAGGTCATTTTCGTCCTCCCTATGCTTATTCTCATCCAATTAGGGTTTTTAAGCAATCTTGTGCATCCAATAAGTAATTTTATGTCATTGGTTGAACATTTAGGTCATTTTCGTCCTCCCTAGGCTTATTCTCGTCCAATTAGGGTTTTTAACCAATCTTGTGCATCCAATAAGTGATTTTGTGTCATTGGTTGAACATTTAGGTCATTTTCGTCCTCCCTAGGCTTATTCTCGTCCAATTAGGGTTTTTAACCAATCATGCGCATCCAATAAGTGATTTTGTGTCATTGGTTGAACATTTAGATCATTTTCGTCCTCCCTATGCTTATTCTCGTCCAATTAGGGTTTTTAACCAATCTTGTGCATCCAATAAGTACATTTGTGTCATTGGTTGAACATTTAGGTCATTTTCGTCCTCCCTAGGCTTATTCTCGTCCAATTAGGGTTTTTAACCAATCTTGTGCATCCAATAAGTGATTTTGTGTCATTGGTTGAACATTTAGGTCATTTTCGTCCTCCCTAGGCTTATTCTCGTCCAATTAGGGTTTTTAACCAATCTTGTGCATCCAATAAGTGATTTTGTGTCATTGGTTGAACATTTAGGTCATTTTCGTCCTCCAAAAGCTTATTCTGGTCCAATTAGGGTTTTTAACCAATCTTGTGCATCCAATAAGTGATTTTGTGTCATTGGTTGAACATTTAGGTCATTTTCGTCCTCCCTAGGCTTATTCTCGTCCAATTAGGGTTTTTAACCAATCTTGTGCATCCAATAACTGCATTTGTGTCATTGGTTGAACATTTAGGTCATTTTCGTCCTCCCTAGGCTTATTCTCGTCCAATTAGGGTTTTTAACCAATCTTGTGCATCCAATAAGTGATTTTGTGTCATTGGTTGAACATTTAGGTCATTTTCGTCCTTCCTAGGCTTATTCTCATCCAATTAGGGTTTTTAACCAATCTTGTGCATCCAATAAGTACGTTTGTGTCATTATTGAACATTTAGGTCATTTTCATCCTCCAAAAGCATATTCTCATCCAATTAGGGTTTTTAACCAATCTTGTGCATCCAATAAGTGATTTTGTGTCATTGGTTGAACATTTACGTCATTTTTGCCTCCCAAGGCTTATCCTAATCCAATTAGGGTTTTTAACCAATCTTGTGCATCCAATAAGTGATTTTGTGTCATTGGTTGAACATTTAGGTCATTTTCGTCCTCCCTAGGCTTATTCTAATCCAATTAGGGTTTTTAACCAATCTTGTGCATCCAATAAGTGATTTTGTGTCATTGGTTGAACATTTAGGTCGTTTTCCTCCTCCTAAGGCTTATTCTAATCCAATTAGGGTTTTTAACCAATCTTGTGCATCCAATAAGTAATTTTGTGTCATTGGTTGAACATTTAGGTCATTTCCGTCCTCCCAAGGCTTACTCGAATCCAATTAGGGTTTTTAACCAATCTTGTGCATCCAATAAGTGATTTTGTGTCATTGGTTGAACATTTAGGTCATTTTTTTCCTCCCTAGGCTTATTCTAATCCAATTCGTTTTTTTAACCAATCTTGTGAATCCAATGAGTGGTTTGTTGTCATTGGTTGAACATTTAGGTCATTTTCATCCTCCCTAGACTTATTCTAATCCACTTATGGTTTTTAAACAATCTTGTGCATCTAATAAGTGATTTTGTGTCATTGTGTGAACATTTAGGTCATTTTCATCCTCCCTAGGCTTATTCGAATCCAATTAGGGTTTTTAACCAATCTTGTGCATCCAATAAGTGATATTGTGTCATTGGTTGAACATTTAGGTCATTGTCGTCCTCCCTAGGCTTATTCTAATCCTATTACGGTTTTTAACCAATCTTGTGCATCCAACAAGTGATTTTGTGTCATTGGTTGAACATTTAGGTCATTTTCGTCCTCCCAAGCCTTATTCTAATCCAATTAGGGTTTTTAACCAATCTTGTGCATCCAACAAGTAATTTTGTGTCATTGGTTGAACATTTAGGTCATTTTCGGTCTCCCTAGGCTTATTCTAATCCAATTAGGGTTTTTAACCAATCTTGTGCATCCAATAAGTGATTTTGTGTCATTGGTTGAACATTTAGGTCATTTTCATCCTCCCTAGGCTTATTCTAATCCTATTACGGTTTTTAACCAATCTTGTGCATCCAAGAAGTGATTTTGTGTCATTCGTAGAACATTTAGGTCATTTTCGTCCTCCCAAGGCTTATTCTAATCCAATTAGGGTTTTTAACCAATCTTGTGCATCCAATAAGTGATTTTGTGTGATTGGTTGAACATTTAGGTCATTTTCATCCTCCCTAGGCTTATTCTAATCCTATTACGGTTTTTAACCAATCTTGTGTGTAAAATACATGTTTTTGATGAAGACAAAAGACCAACGATGACGATGATGATCAAGACAACAAGCTCAAAAAGAAGAAGTCCAACATATCTCATTGATTAACTTTAGACTTCAAACATATTAAATGTTTAAATATAAAGGTAAATGATACAATCACAAGATCAAGTACATGAGAACCTTTCATCTTTACATATGCATAAAAAGCATTTTCAAAAGTCAAAATTATATTTACAAAGTGTTACAATTAATATTTTTGACAAAATACAAAGGTGTATTCGAATACAACCTAAGTGTATTCGAATACAGATGCAATGGCTAAGTCAGAGAGTTGGCCATCTCATC
Organism: Cicer chorassanicum; assembly: GCA_037974735.1. Taxonomy (NCBI): domain Eukaryota; kingdom Viridiplantae; phylum Streptophyta; class Magnoliopsida; order Fabales; family Fabaceae; genus Cicer; species Cicer chorassanicum. The sequence continues at coordinate 39,759,885 of JBBPBP010000004.1, read as the reverse complement.
TGTATTCGACTACATAGTGAAAATTTTGAATGATTTTTTAACGTTGCAGCAAGTCGTATTCGAATACAGAAATCTTGTAGTCGAATACAAGACAAAAACATGGCTAAGTCAGAGAGTTGGCCATCTCATCTGTATTCGACTACACAGTGAAAATTTTGAATAATTTTTAACGTTGCAGCAAGCTGTATTCGAATACAGAAATCTTGTAGTCGAATACGACTGGAAGCAATGCAATTTTTCAGCTTTGAATTCAATTTAAAACATTACAATTCTTTCTCAAACCTCTTGGGTCAAAGGCCACGAATCTGAAGAGATGTTTATGGACTATAAATATGTCATAACTTCAGATTCAAAGGACACAATCCAATGGCCAAACCTTGAACGACTTTGAACAACTTTTCTATTTTTCTCAAAGTCATTCTTCATAATTCAAGTACTTGCATTTCATTTTCATATCCTTGACAAAGGTTCTCAAAGTACTTGAAGCAATATTGGATTGTTATCATTATACCTCTCTTTCATATTCCTATATCCCTATCAAATCACATTACTTGTAAAAAGATTTCTTTAAGTAATTTTATCTAAGATAGTGGGGTGCTATCTTGTACATTATCTAAGATAGTGGGGTGCTATCTTAGAGGTTTTTGTTAGAAGTTTGTAGCACAGATCCTAGGGTGGGACTTGTACATATTCTAACAATAGTGGAGAAATCTCTTGTGGTGTGCAAGAGGACTGGATGTACCCTTGGGTATAAGGGGAACCAGGATAATTCTACTGTGTTCTTTACATTACTGCCATTTACTTTATCTTTTACCATCCATAAGCGCAAAAATCAATTGCTAACTCGCTGAAAACAAGAAATACTCTTAAACACCTAATTCACCCCCTTTCTTAGGTGCACATCTGATCTTACATTGTGCATCCAACAAGTGATTTTGTGTCATTCGTTGAACATTTAGGTCATTTTCGTCCTCCCAAGGCTTATTCTAATCCAATTAGGGTTTTTAACCAATGTTGTGCATCCAATAAGTGATTTTGTGTCATTGGTTGAACATTTAGGTCAATTTCATCCTCCCAAGGCTTATTCTAATCCAATTCGGGTTTTAACCAATCTTGTGCATCCAATAAGTGATTTTGTGTCATTGGCTGAACATTTAGGTTGTTTTCCCCAGGCTTATACTAATCCATTTAGGGTTTTTAACCAATCTTGTACATCCAATAAGTGATTTTGTGTCATTAGTTGAACATTTAGGTCATTTTCGTCCTCCCTAGGCTTATTCTAATCCAATTCGGTTTTTTAACCAATCTTGTGAATCCAATGAGTGGTTTGTTGTCATTGGTTGAACATTTAGGTCATTTTCGTCCTCCCTAGACTTATTCTAATCCACTTAGGGTTTTTAACCAATCTTGTGCATCCAACAAGTAATTTTGTGTCATTGTTTGAACATTTAGGTCATTTTCATCCTCCCTAGGCTTATTCGAATTCAATTAGGGTTTTTAACCAATCTTGTGCATCCAATAAGTGATATTGTGTCATTGGTTGAACATTTAGGTCATTGTCGTCCTCCCTAGGCTTATTCTAATCCTATTACGGTTTTTAACCAATCTTGTGCATCCAACAAGTAATTTTGTGTCATTGGTTGAACATTTAGGTCATTTTCGTCCTCCCAAGCCTTATTCTAATCCAATTAGGGTTTTTAACCAATCTTGTGCATCCAACAAGTAATTTTGTGTCATTGGTTGAACATTTAGGTCATTTTCGGTCTCCCTAGGCTTATTCTAATCCAATTAGGGTTTTTAACCAATCTTGTGCATCCAATAAGTGATTTTGTGTCATTGGTTGAACATTTAGGTCATTTTCATCCTCCCTAGGCTTATTCTAATCCTATTACGGTTTTTAACCAATCTTGTGCATCCAACAAGTGATTTTGTGTCATTCGTTGAACATTTAGGTCATTTTCGTCCTCCCAAGGCTTATTGTAATCCAATTAGGGTTTTTAACCAATCTTGTGCATCCAATAAGTGATTTTGTGTCATTGGTTGAACATTTAGGTCAATTTCGTCCTCCTAAGGCTTATTCTAATCCAATTCGGGTTTTAACCAATCTTGTGCATCCAATAAGTGATTTTGTGTCATTGGCTGAACATTTAGGTTGTTTTCCTCCTCCTAAGGCTTATTCTAATCCATTAGGGTTTTTAACCAATCTTGTGCATCCAATAAGTAATTTTGTGTCATTGGTTGAACATTTAGGTCATTTTCGTCCTCCCAAGGCTTATTCGAATCCAATTAGGGTTTTTAACCAATCTTGTGCATCCAATAAGTGATTTTGTGTCATTGGTTGAACATTTAGGTCAATTTCGTCCTCCCAAGGCTTATTCTAATCCAATTCGCGTTTTAACCAATCTTGTGCATCCAATAAGTGATTTTGTGTCATTGGTTGAACATTTAGGTCATTTTTGTCCTCCCTAGGCTTATTCTAATCCAATTCGGTTTTTTAACCAATCTTGTGAATCCAACGAGTGGTTTGTTGTCATTGGTTGAACATTTAGGTCATTTTCATCCTCCCTAGACTTATTCTAATCCACTTATGGTTTTTAAACAATCTTGTGCATCTAATAAGTGATTTTGTGTCATTGTTTGAACATTTAGGTCATTTTCATCCTCCCTAGGCTTATTCGAATCCAATTAGGGTTTTTATCCAATCTTGTGCATCCAATAAGTGATATTGTGTCATTGGTTGAACATTTAGGTCATTGTCGTCCTCCCTAGGCTTATTCTAATCCTATTACGGTTTTTAACCAGTCTTGTGCATCCAACAATTAATTTTGTGTCATTGGTTGAACATTTAGGTCATTTTCGTCCTCCCAAGCCTTATTCTAATCCAATTAGGGTTTTTAACCAATCTTGTGCATCCAACAAGTAATTTTGTGTCATTGGTTGAACATTTAGGTCATTTTCGGTCTCCCTAGGCTTATTCTAATCCAATTAGGGTTTTTAACCAATCTTGTGCATCCAATAAGTGATTTTGTGTCATTGAATGAACATTTAGGTCATTTTCATCCTCCCTAGGCTTATTCTAATCCTATTACGGTTTTTAACCAATCTTGTGCATCCAAGAAGTGATTTTGTGTCATTCGTTGAACATTTAGGTCATTTTCGTCCTCCCAAGGCTTATTCTAATCCAATTAGGGTTTTTAACCAATCTTGTGCATCCAATAAGTGATTTTGTGTCATTGGTTGAACATTTAGGTCATTTTCATCCTCCCTAGGCTTATTCTAATCCTATTACGGTTTTTAACCAATCTTGTGCATCCAACAAGTGATTTTGTGTCATTCGTTGAACATTTAGGTCGTTTTCGTCCTCCCAAGGCTTATTCTAATCCAATTAGGGTTTTTAACCAATTTTGTGCATCCAATAAGTGATTTTGTGTCATTGGTTGAACATTTAGGTCAATTTCGTCCTCCCAAGGCTTATTCTAATCCAATTCGGGTTTTAACCAATCTTGTGCATCCAATAAGTGATTTTGTGTCATTGGCTGAACATTTAGGTTGTTTTCCTCCTCCTAAGGCTTATTCTAATCCAATTAAGGTTTTTAACCAATCTTGTGCATCCAATAAGTAATTTTGTGTCATTGGTTGAACATTTAGGTCATTTTCATCCTCCCTAGGCTTATTCTAATCCTATTACGGTTTTTAACCAATCTTGTGCATCCAACAAGTGATTTTGTGTCATTCGTTGAACATTTAGGTCATTTTCGTCCTCCCAAGGCTTATTCTAATCCAATTAGGGTTTTTAACCAATCTTGTGCATCCAATAAGTGATTTTGTGTCATTGGTTGAACATTTAGGTAAATTTCGTCCTCCCAAGGCTTATTCTAATCCAATTCGGGTTTTAACCAATCTTGTGCATCCAATAAGTGATTTTGTGTCATTGGCTGAACATTTAGGTCGTTTTCCTCCTCCTAAGGCTTATTCTAATCCAATTAGGGTTTTTAACCAATCTTGTGCATCCAATAAGTAATTTTGTGTCATTGGTTGAACATTTAGGTCATTTTCGTCCTCCCAAGGCTTATTCTAATCCAATTAGGGTTTTTAACCAATCTTGTGCATCCAATAAGTGATTTTGTGTCATTGGTTGAACATTTAGGTCAATTTCGTCCTCCCAAGGCTTATTCTAATCCAATTTGGGTTTTAACCAATCTTGTGCATCCAATAAGTGATTTTGTGTCATTGGCTGAACATTTAGGTTGTTTTCCTCCTCCTAAGGCTTATTCTAATCCATTAGGGTTTTTAACCAATCTTGTGCATCCAATAAGTAATTTTGTGTCATTGGTTGAACATTTAGGTCATTTTCGTCCTCCCAAGGCTTATTCTAATCCTATTACGGTTTTTAACCAATCTTGTGCATCCAATAAGTGATTTTGTGTCATTGGTTGAACATTTAGGTCATTTTCATCCTCCCTAGGCTTATTCTAATCCTATTACGGTTTTTAACCAATCTTGTGAATCCAATGAGTGGTTTGTCGTCATTGGTTGAACATTTAGGTCATTTTCATCCTCCCTAGACTTATTCTAATCCACTTATGGTTTTTAAACAATCTTGTGCATCCAATAAGTGATATTGTGTCATTGGTTGAACATTTAGGTCATTGTCGTCCTCCCTAGGCTTATTCTAATCCACTTATGGTTTTTAAACAATCTTGTGCATCTAATAAGTGATTTTGTGTCATTGTTTGAACTTTTAGGTCATTTTCATCCTCCCTAGGCTTATTCGAATCCAATTAGGGTTTTTATCCAATCTTGTGCATCCAATAAGTGATATTGTGTCATTGGTTGAACATTTAGGTCATTGTCGTCCTCCCTAGGCTTATTCTAATCCTATTACGGTTTTTAACCAATCTTGTGCATCCAACAAGTAATTTTGTGTCAGTGGTTGAACATTTAGGTCATTTTCGTCCTCCCAAGCCTTATTCTAATCCAATTAGGGTTTTTAACCAATCTTGTGCATCCAACAAGTAATTTTGTGTCATTGGTTGAACATTTAGGTCATTTTCGGTCTCCCTAGGCTTATTCTAATCCAATTAGGGTTTTTAACCAATCTTGTGCATCCAATAAGTGATTTTGTGTCATTGAATGAACATTTAGGTCATTTTCATCCTCCCTAGGCTTATTCTAATCCTATTACGGTTTTTAACCAATCTTGTGCATCCAAGAAGTGATTTTGTGTCATTCGTTGAACATTTAGGTCATTTTCGTCCTCCCAAGGCTTATTCTAATCCAATTAGGGTTTTTAACCAATCTTGTGCATCCAATAAGTGATTTTGTGTCATTGGTTGAACATTTAGGTCATTTTCATCCTCCCTAGGCTTATTCTAATCCTATTACGGTTTTTAACCAATCTTGTGCATCCAACAAGTGATTTTGTGTCATTCGTTGAACATTTAGGTCGTTTTCGTCCTCCCAAGGCTTATTCTAATCCAATTAGGGTTTTTAACCAATTTTGTGCATCCAATAAGTGATTTTGTGTCATTGGTTGAACATTTAGGTCAATTTCGTCCTCCCAAGGCTTATTCTAATCCAATTCGGGTTTTAACCAATCTTGTGCATCCAATAAGTGATTTTGTGTCATTGGCTGAACATTTAGGTTGTTTTCCTCCTCCTAAGGCTTATTCTAATCCAATTAAGGTTTTTAACCAATCTTGTGCATCCAATAAGTAATTTTGTGTCATTGGTTGAACATTTAGGTCATTTTCGACCTCCCAAGGCTTATTATAATCCAATTAGGGTTTTTAACCAATCTTGTGCATCCAATAAGTGATTTTGTGTCATTGGTTGAACATTTAGGTCATTTTCGGTCACCCCATGCTTATTCTAATCCACTTAGGGTTTTTAACCAGTCGTGTGTATCCAATTAGTGATTTGGTGTCATTTGTTGAACATTTAGGGCATTTTCGGTTTCCCCAGGCTTATACTAATCCATTTAGGGTTTTTAACCAATCTTGTACATCCAATAAGTGGTTTTGTGTCATTAGTTGAACATTTAGGTCATTTTCGTCCTCCCTAGGCTTATTCTAATCCTATTTGGTTTTTTAACCAATCTTGTGAATCCAATGAGTGGTTTGTTGTCATTGGTTGAACATTTAGGTCATTTTCGTCCTCCCTAGACTTATTCTAATCCACTTATGGTTTTTAAACAATCTTGTGCATCTAATAAGTGATTTTGTGTCATTGTTTGAACATTTAGGTCATTTTCATCCTCCCTAGGCTTATTCGAATCCAATTAGGGTTTTTAACCAATCTTGTGCATCCAATAAGTGATATTGTGTCATTGGTTGAACATTTAGGTCATTGTCGTCCTCCATAGGCTTATTCTAATCCTATTACGGTTTATAACCAATCCTGTGCATCCAACAAGTAATTTTGTGTCATTGGTTGAACATTTAGGTCATTTTCGTCCTCCCAAGCCTTATTCTAATCCAATTAGGGTTTTTAACCAAACTTGTGCATCCAAAAAGTAATTTTGTGTCATTGGTTGAACTTTTAGGTCATTTTCGGTCTCCCTAGGCTTATTCTAATCCAATTAGGGTTTTTAACCAATCTTGTGCATCCAATAAGTGATTTTGTGTCATTGGTTGAACATTTAGGTCATTTTCGGTCACCCCATGCTTATTCTAATCCACTTAGGGTTTTTAACCAGTCGTGTGTATCCAATTAGTGATTTGGTGTCATTTGTTGAACATTTAGGGCATTTTCGGTTTCCCCAGGCTTATACTAATCCATTTAGGGTGTTTAACCAATCTTGTACATCCAATAAGTGATTTTGTGTCATTAGTTGAACATTTAGGTTATTTTCGTCCTCCCTAGGCTTATTCTAATCCAATTCGGTTTTTTAACCAATCTTGTGAATCCAATGAGTGGTTTGTTGTCATTGGTTAAACATTTAGGTCATTTTCGTCCTCCCTAGACTTATTCTAATCCACTTATGGTTTTTAAACCATCTTGTGCATCTAATAAGTGATTTTGTGTCATTGTTTGAACATTTAGGTCATTTTCATCCTCCCTAGGCTTATTTGAATCCAATTAGGGTTTTTAACCAATCTTGTGCATCCAATAAGTGATATTGTGTCATTGGTTGAACATTTAGGTCATTGTCGTCCTCCCTAGGCTTATTCTAATCCTATTATGGTTTTTAACCAATCTTGTGCATCCAACAAGTAATTTTGTGTCATTGGTTGAACATTTAGGTCATTTTCGTCCTCCCAAGCCTTATTCTAATCCAATTAGGGTTTTTAACCAATCTTGTGCATCCAACAAGTAATTTTGTGTCATTGGTTGAACATTTAGGTCATTTTCGGTCTCCCTAGACTTATTCTAATCCAATTAGGGTTTTTAACCAATCTTGTGCATCCAATAAGTGATTTTGTGTCATTGGTTGAACATTTAGGTCATTTTCATCCTCCCTAGGCTTATTCTAATCCTATTACGGTTTTTAACCAATCTTGTGCATCCAACAAGTGATTTTGTGTCATTCGTTGAACATTTAGGTCATTTTCGTCCTCCCAAGGCTTATTCTAATCCAATTAGGGTTTTTAACCAATGTTGTGCATCCAATAAGTGATTTTGTGTCATTGGTTGAACATTTAGGTCAATTTCGTCCTCCCAAGGCTTATTCTAATCCAATTCGGGTTTTAACCAATCTTGTGCATCCAATAAGTGATTTTGTGTCATTGGCTGAACATTTAGGTTGTTTTCCTCCTCCTAAGGCTTATTCTAATCCAATTAAGGTTTTTAACCAATCTTGTGCATCCAATAAGTAATTTTGTGTCATTGGTTGAACATTTAGGTCATTTTCGACCTCCCAAGGCTTATTATAATCCAATTAGGGTTTTTAACCAATCTTGTGCATCCAATAAGTGATTTTGTGTCATTGGTTGAACATTTAGGTCATTTTCGGTCACCCCATGCTTATTCTAATCCACTTAGGGTTTTTAACCAGTCGTGTGTATCCAATTAGTGATTTGGTGTCATTTGTTGAACATTTAGGGCATTTTCGGTTTCCCCAGGCTTATACTAATCCATTTAGGGTTTTTAACCAATCTTGTACATCCAATAAGTGATTTTGTGTCATTAGTTGAACATTTAGGTCATTTTCGTCCTCCCTAGGCTTATTCTAATCCAATTCGGTTTTTTAACCAATCTTGTGAATCCAATGAGTGGTTTGTTGTCATTGGTTGAACATTTAGGTCATTTTCGTCCTCCCTAGACTTATTCTAATCCACTTATGGTTTTTAAACAATCTTGTGCATCTAATAAGTGATTTTGTGTCATTGTTTGAACATTTAGGTCATTTTCATCCTCCCTAGGCTTATTTGAATCCAATTAGGGTTTTTAACCAATCTTGTGCATCTAATAAGTGATATTGTGTCATTGGTTGAACATTTAGGTCATTGTCGTCCTCCATAGGCTTATTCTAATCCTATTACGGTTTTTAACCAATCTTGTGCATCCAACAAGTAATTTTGTGTCATTGGTTGAACATTTAGGTCATTTTCGGTCTCCCTAGGCTTATTCTAATCCAATTAGGGTTTTTAACCAATCTTGTGCATCCAATAAGTGATATTGTGTCATTGGTTGAACATTTAGGTCATTGTCGTCCTCCCTAGGCTTATTCTAATCCTATTACGGTTTTTAACCAATCTTGTGCATCCAACAAGTAATTTTGTGTCATTGGTTGAACATTTAGGTCATTTTCGGTCTCCCTAGGCTTATTTTAATCCAATTAGGGTTTTTAACCAATCTTGTGCATCCAATAAGTCATTTTGTGTCATTGGTTGAACATTTAGGTCAATTTCATCCTCCCTAGGCTTATTCTAATCCTATTACGGTTTTTAATTAATCTTGTGCATCCAACAAGTGATTTTGTGTCATTCGTTGAACATTTAGGTCATTTTCGTCCTCCCAAGGCTTATTCTAATCCAATTAGGGTTTTTAACCAATCTTGTGCATCCAATAAGTGATTTTGTGTCATTGGTTGAACATTTAGGTAAATTTCGTCCTCCCAAGGCTTATTCTAATCCAATTCGGGTTTTAACCAATCTTGTGCATCCAATAAGTGATTTTGTGTCATTGGCTGAACATTTAGGTCGTTTTCCTCCTCCTAAGGCTTATTCTAATCCAATTAGGGTTTTTAACCAATCTTGTGCATCCAATAAGTAATTTTGTGTCATTGGTTGAACATTTAGGTCATTTTCGTCCTCCCAAGGCTTATTCTAATCCAATTAGGGTTTTTAACCAATCTTGTGCATCCAATAAGTGATTTTGTGTCATTGGTTGAACATTTAGGTCATTTTCGTCCTCCCAAGGCTTATTCTCGTCCAATTAGGGTTTTTAACCAATCTTGTGCATCCAATAATTGCTTTTGTGTCATTGGTTGAACATTTAGGTCATTTTCGTCCTCCCTAGGCTTATTCTCGTCCAATTAGGGTTTTTAACCAATCTTGTGCATCCAATAAGTGATTTTGTGTCATTGGTTGAACATTTAGGTCATTTTCGTCCTCTCAATGCTTATTCTCGTCCAATTAGGGTTTTTAACCAATCTTGTGCATCCAATAAGTGATTTTGTGTCATTGGTTGAACATTTAGGTCATTTTCGTCCTCCCTAGGCTTATTCTCGTCCAATTAGGGTTTTTTAACAATCTTGTGCATTCAATAAGTACATTTGTGTCATTAGTTGAACATTTAGGTCATTTATGTCCTCCAAAAGCTTATTCTCGTCCAATTAGGGTTTTTGACCAATCTTGTGCATCCAATAAGTGATTTTGTGTCATTGGTTGAACATTTAGGTCATTTTCGTCCTCCCTAGGCTTATTCTCGTCCAATTAGGGTTTTTAACCAATCTTGTGCATCCAATAAGTGATTTTGTGTCATTGGTTGAACATTTAGGTCATTTATGTCCTCCCTAGGCTTATTCTCGTCCAATTAGGGTTTTTAACCAATCTTGTGCATCCAATAAGTGATTTTGTGTCATTGGTTGAACATTTAGGTCATTTTCGTCCTCCGAAGACTTATTCTCGTCCATTTAGGGTTTTTATCTAATCTTGTGCATCCAATAAGTGATTTTGTGTCATTGGTTGAACATTTAGGTCATTTTCGTCCTCCCTAGGCTTATTCTCGTCCAATTAGGGTTTTTAACCAATCTTGTGCATCCAATAAGTGATTTTGTGTCATTGGTTGAACATTTAGGTCATTTTCGTCCTCCCTAGGCTTATTCTCGTCCAATTAGGGTTTTTTAACTAATCTTGTGCATCCAATAAGTTATTTTGTGTCATTGGTTGAACATTTAGGTCATTTTCGTCCTCCCTAGGCTTATTCTCGTCCAATTAGGGTTTTTAACCAATCTTATGAATCCAATAAGTTTATTTGTGTCATTGGTTGAACATTTAGGTCATTTTCGTCCTCCCTAGGCTTATTCTCGTCCAATTAGGGTTTTTTAACTAATCTTGTGCATCCAATAAGTGATTTTGTGTCATTGGTTGAACATTTAGGTCATTTTCGTCCTCCCTAGGCTTATTCTCGTCCAATTAGGGTTTTTAACCAATCTTGTGCATCCAATAAGTGATTTTGTGTCATTGGTTGAACATTTAGGTCATTTTCGTCCTCCCTAGGCTTATTCTCGTCCAATTAGGGTTTTTAACCAAGTTTGTGCATCCAATAAGTGATTTTGTACCATTGGTTGAACATTTAGGTCATTTTCGTCCTCCCAAGGCTTATTCTCGTCCAATTAGGGTTTTTAACCAATCTTGTGCATCCAATAAGTGATTTTGTGTCATTGGTTGAACATTTAGGTCATTTTCGTCCTCCCTAGGCTTATTCTAATCCAATTAGGGTTTTTAACCAATCTTGTGCATCCAATAAGTGATTTTGTGTCATTGGTTGAACATTTAGGTCGTTTTCCTCCTCCTAAGGCTTATTCTAATCCAATTAGGGTTTTTAACCAATCTTGTGCATCCAATAAGTAATTTTGTGTCATTGGTTGAACATTTAGGTCATTTCCGTCCTCCCAAGGCTTACTCGAATCCAATTAGGGTTTTTAACCAATCTTGTGCATCCAATAAGTGATTTTGTGTCATTGGTTGAACATTTAGGTCATTTTTTTCCTCCCTAGGCTTATTCTAATCCAATTCGTTTTTTTAACCAATCTTGTGAATCCAATGAGTGGTTTGTTGTCATTGGTTGAACATTTAGGTCATTTTCGTCCTCCCTAGACTTATTCTAATCCACTTATGGTTTTTAAACAATCTTGTGCATCTAATAAGTGATTTTGTGTCATTGTGTGAACATTTAGGTCATTTTCATCCTCCCTAGGCTTATTCGAATCCAATTAGGGTTTTTAACCAATCTTGTGCATCCAATAAGTGATATTGTGTCATTGGTTGAACATTTAGTTCATTGTCGTCCTCCCTAGGCTTATTCTAATCCTATTACGGTTTTTAACCAATCTTGTGCATCCAACAAGTAATTTTGTGTCATTGGTTGAACATTTAGGTCATTTTCGTCCTCCCAAGCCTTATTCTAATCCAATTAGGGTTTTTAACCAATCTTGTGCATCCAACAAGTAATTTTGTGTCATTGGATGAACATTTAGGTCATTTTCGGTCTCCCTAGGCTTATTCTAATCCAATTAGGGTTTTTAACCAATCTTGTGCATCCAATAAGTGATTTTGTGTCATTGGTTGAACATTTAGGTCATTTTCATCCTCCCTAGGCTTATTCTAATCCTATTACGGTTTTTAACCAATCTTGTGCATCCAACAAGTGATTTTGTGTCATTCGTTGAACATTTAGGTCATTTTCGTCCTCCAAAGGCTTATTCTAATCCAATTAGGGTTTTTAACCAATCTTGTGCATCCAATAAGTGATTTTGTGTCATTGGTTGAACATTTAGGTCAATTTCGTCCTCCCAAGGCTTATTCTAATCCAATTCGGGTTTTAACCAATCTTGTGCATCCAATAAGTGATTTTGTGTCATTGGCTGAACATTTAGGTTGTTTTCCTCCTCCTAAGGCTGATTCTAATCCATTAGGGTTTTTAACCAATCTTGTGCATCCAATAAGTAATTTTGTGTCATTGGTTGAACATTTAGGTCATTGTCGTCCTCCCAAGGCTTATTCGAATCCAATTAGGGTTTTTAACCAATCTTGTGCATCCAATAAGTGATTTTGTGTCATTGGTTGAACATTTAGGTCAATTTCGTCCTCCCAAGGCTTATTCTAATCCAATTCGCGTTTTAACCAATCTTGTGCATCCAATAAGTGATTTTGTGTCATTGGTTGAACATTTAGGTCATTTTTGTCCTCCCTAGGCTTATTGTAATCCAATTCGGTTTTTTAACGAATCTTGTGAATCCAACGAGTGGTTTGTTGTCATTGGTTGAACATTTAGGTCATTTTCATCCTCCCTAGACTTATTCTAATCCACTTATGGTTTTTAAACAATCTTGTGCATCTAATAAGTGATTTTGTGTCATTGTTTGAACATTTAGGTCATTTTCATCCTCCCTAGGCTTATTCGAATCCAATTAGGGTTTTTATCCAATCTTGTGCCTCCAATAAGTGATATTGTGTCATTGGTTGAACATTTAGGTCATTGTCGTCCTCCCTAGGCTTATTCTAATCCTATTACGGTTTTTAACCAATCTTGTGCATCCAATAAGTGATTTTGTGTCATTGGTTGAACATTTAGGTCATTTTCATCCTCCCAAGCCTTATTCTAATCCTATTACGGTTTTTAACCAATCTTGTGCATCCAAGAAGTGATTTTGTGTCATTCGTTGAACATTTAGGTCATTTTCGTCCTCCCAAGGCTTATTCTAATCCAATTAGGGTTTTTAACCAATCTTGTGCATCCAATAAGTGATTTTGTGTCATTGGTTGAACATTTAGGTCATTTTCATCCTCCCTAGGCTTATTCTAATCCTATTACGGTTTTTAACCAATCTTGTGCATCCAACAAGTGATTTTGTGTCATTCGTTGAACATTTAGGTCATTTTCGTCCTCCCAAGGCTTATTCTAATCCAATTAGGGTTTTTAACCAATGTTGTGCATCCAATAAGTGATTTTGTGTCATTGGTTGAACATTTAGGTCAATTTCGTCCTCCCAAGGCTTATTCTAATCCAATTCAGGTTTTAACCAATCTTGTGCATCCAATAAGTAATTTTGTGTCATTGGTTGAACATTTAGGTCATTTTCGACCTCCCAAGGCTTATTATAATCCAATTAGGGTTTTTAACCAATCTTGTGCATCCAATAAGTGATTTTGTGTCATTGGTTGAACATTTAGGTCATTTTCGGTCACCCCATGCTTATTCTAATCCACTTAGGGTTTTTAACCAGTCGTGTGTATCCAATTAGTGATTTGGTGTCATTTGTTGAACATTTAGGGCATTTTCGGTTTCCCCAGGCTTATACTAATCCATTTAGGGTTTTTAACCAATCTTCTACATCCAATAAGTGATTTTGTGTCATTAGTTGAACATTTAGGTCATTTTCGTCCTCCCTAGGCTTATTCTAATCCAATTCGGTTTTTTAACCAATCTTGTGAATCCAATGAGTGGTTTGTTGTCATTGGTTGAACATTTAGGTCATTTTCGTCCTCCCTAGACTTATTCTAATCCACTTATGGTTTTTAAACAATCTTGTGCATCTAATAAGTGATTTTGTGTCATTGTTTGAATATTTAGGTCATTTTCATCCTCCCTAGGCTTATTCGAATCCAATTAGGGTTTTTAACCAATCTTGTGCATCCAATAAGTGATATTGTGTCATTGGTTGAACATTTAGGTCATTGTCGTCCTCCCTAGGCTTATTCTAATCCTATTACGGTTTTTAACCAATATTGTGCATCCAACAAGTAATTTTGTGTCATTGGTTGAACATTTAGGTCATTTTCGTCCTCCCAAGCTTTATTCTAATCCAATTAGGGTTTTTAACCAATCTTGTGCATCCAATAAGTGATTTTGTGTCATTGGTTGAACATTTAGGTCAATTTCGTCCTCCCAAGGCTTATTCTAATCCAATTCGGGTTTAAACCAATCTTGTGCATCCAATAAGTAATTTTGTGTCATTGGC
>JBBPBP010000004.1:39713185-39745586 GCA_037974735.1 Cicer chorassanicum | reverse complement strand
AATCCAATTAGGGTTTTTAACCAATCTTGTGCATCCAATAAGTGATATTGTGTCATTGGTTGAACATTTAGGTCATTGTCGTCCTCCCTAGGCTTATTCTAATCCTATTACGGTTTTTAACCAATATTGTGCATCCAACAAGTAATTTTGTGTCATTGGTTGAACATTTAGGTCATTTTCGTCCTCCCAAGCTTTATTCTAATCCAATTAGGGTTTTTAACCAATCTTGTGCATCCAATAAGTGATTTTGTGTCATTGGTTGAACATTTAGGTCAATTTCGTCCTCCCAAGGCTTATTCTAATCCAATTCGGGTTTAAACCAATCTTGTGCATCCAATAAGTAATTTTGTGTCATTGGCTGAACATTTAGGTTTTTTTCCTCCTCCTAAGGCTTATTCTAATCCAATTAGGGTTTTTAACCAATCTTGTGCATCCAATAAGTAATTTTGTGTCATTGGTTGAACATTTAGGTCATTTTCGTCCTCCCTAGGCTTATTCTAATCCTATTACGGTTTTTAACCAATCTTGTGCATCCAATAAGTGATTTTGTGTCATTGGTTGAACATTTAGGTCATTTTCGGTCACCCCATGCTTATTCTAATCCACTTAGGGTTTTTAACCAGTCGTGTGTATCCAATTAGTGATTTGGTGTCATTTGTTGAACATTTAGGGCATTTTCGGTCTCCCCAGGCTTATACTAATCCATTTAGGGTTTTTAACCAATCTTGTACATCCAATAAGTGATTTTGTGTCATTAGTTGAACATTTAAGTCATTTTCGTCCTCCATAGGCTTATTTTAATCCTATTCCGGATTTTAACCAATCTTGTGCATCCAACAAGTAAATTTGTGTCATTGGTTGAACATTTAGGTCATTTTCGTCATCCTTCGACTTATTCTAATCCAATTAGGGTTTTTAACCAATCTTGTGCATCCAATAAGTGATTTTGTGTCATTGGCTGAACATTTAGGTTGTTTTCGTCATCCTTCGACTTATTCTAATCCAATTAGGGTTTTTAACCAATCTTGTGCATCCAATAAGTAATTTTGTGTCATTGGTTGAACATTTAGGTCATTTTCGACCTCCCAAGGCTTATTATAATCCAATTAGGGTTTTTAACCAATGTTGTGCATCCAATAAGTGATTTTGTGTCATTGGTTGAACATTTAGGTCATTTTCGGTCACCCCATGCTTATTCTAATCCACTTAGGGTTTTTAACCAGTCGTGTGTATCCAATTAGTGATTTGGTGTCATTTGTTGAACATTTAGGGCATTTTTGGTTTCCCCAGGCTTATACTAATCCATTTAGGGTTTTTAACCAATCTTGTACATCCAATAAGTGATTTTGTGTCATTAGTTGAACATTTAGGTCATTTTCGTCCTCCCTAGGCTTATTCTAATCCAATTCGGTTTTTTAACCAATCTTGTGAATCCAATGAGTGGTTTGTTTTCATTGGTTGAACATTTAGGTCATTTTCGTCCTCCCTAGACTTATTCTAATCCACTTATGGTTTTTAAACAATCTTGTGCATCTAATAAGTGATTTTGTGTCATTGTTTGAACATTTAGGTCATTTTCATCCTCCCTAGGCTTATTCGAATCCAATTAGGGTTTTTAACCAATCTTGTGCATCCAATAAGTGATATTGTGTCATTGGTTGAACATTTAGGTCATTGTCGTCCTCCCTAGGCTTATTCTAATCCTATTACGGTTTTTAACCAATCTTGTGCATCCAACAAGTAATTTTGTGTCATTGGTTGAACATTTAGGTCATTTTCGTCCTCCCAAGCCTTATTCTAATCCAATTAGGGTTTTTAACCAATCTTGTGCATCCAACAAGTAATTTTGTGTCATTGGATGAACATTTAGGTCATTTTCGGTCTCCCTAGGCTTATTCTAATCCAATTAGGGTTTTTAACCAATCTTGTGCATCCAATAAGTGATTTTGTGTCATTGGTTGAACATTTAGGTCATTTTCATCCTCCCTAGGCTTATTCTAATCCTATTACGGTTTTTAACCAATCTTGTGCATCCAAGAAGTGATTTTGTGTCATTCGTTGAACATTTAGGTCATTTTCGTCCTCCCAAGGCTTATTCTAATCCAATTAGGGTTTTTAACCAATCTTGTGCATCCAATAAGTGATTTTGTGTCATTGGTTGAACATTTAGGTCAATTTCGTCCTCCCAAGGCTTATTCTAATCCAATTCGGGTTTTAACCAATCTTGTGCATCCAATAAGTGATTTTGTGTCATTGGCTGAACATTTAGGTTGTTTTCCTCCTCCTAAGGCTTATTCTAATCCATTAGGGTTTTTAACCAATCTTGTGCATCCAATAAGTAATTTTGTGTCATTGGTTGAACATTTAGGTCATTTTCGTCCTCCCAAGGCTTATTCGAATCCAATTAGGGTTTTTAACCAATCTTGTGCATCCAATAAGTGATTTTGTGTCATTGGTTGAACATTTAGGTCAATTTCGTCCTCCCAAGGCTTATTCTAATCCAATTCGCGTTTTAACCAATCTTGTGCATCCAATAAGTGATTTTGTGTCATTGGTTGAACATTTAGGTCATTTTTGTCCTCCCTAGGCTTATTCTAATCCAATTCGGTTTTTTAACCAATCTTGTGAATCCAACGAGTGGTTTGTTGTCATTGGTTGAACATTTAGGTCATTTTCATCCTCCCTAGACTTATTCTAATCCACTTATGGTTTTTAAACAATCTTGTGCATCTAATAAGTGATTTTGTGTCATTGTTTGAACATTTAGGTCATTTTCATCCTCCCTAGGCTTATTCGAATCCAATTAGGGTTTTTATCCAATCTTGTGCATCCAATAAGTGATATTGTGTCATTGGTTGAACATTTAGGTCATTGTCGTCCTCCCTAGGCTTATTCTAATCCTATTACGGTTTTTAACCAATCTTGTGCATCCAACAAGTAATTTTGTGTCATTGGTTGAACATTTAGGTCATTTTCGTCCTCCCAAGCCTTATTCTAATCCAATTAGGGTTTTTAACCAATCGTGTGCATCTAACAAGTAATTTTGTGTCATTGGTTGAACATTTAGGTCATTTTCGGTCTCCCTAGGCTTATTCTAATCCAATTAGGGTTTTTAACCAATCTTGTGCATCCAACAAGTGATTTTGTGTCATTCGTTGAACATTTAGGTCATTTTCGTCCTCCCAAGGCTTATTCTAATCCAATTAGGGTTTTTAACCAATCTTGTGCATCCAATAAGTGATTTTGTGTCATTGGTTGAACATTTAGGTCATTTTCATCCTCCCTAGGCTTATTCTAATCCTATTACGGTTTTTAACCAATCTTGTGCATCCAACAAGTGATTTTGTGTCATTGGTTGAACATTTAGGTCATTTTCGTCCTCCCAAGGCTTATTCTAATCCAATTAGGGTTTTTAACCAATCTTGTGCATCCAATAAGTGATTTTGTGTCATTGGTTGAACATTTTGGTCATTGTCGTCCTCCCTAGGCTTATTCTAATCCTATTACGGTTTTTAACCAATCTTGTGCATCCAACAAGTAATTTTGTGTCATTTGTTGAACATTTAGGTCATTTTCGTCCTCCCAAGCCTTATTCTAATCCAATTAGGGTTTTTAACCAATCGTGTGCATCTAACAAGTAATTTTGTGTCATTGGTTGAACATTTAGGTCATTTTCGGTCTCCCTAGGCTTATTCTAATCCAATTAGGGTTTTTAACCAATCTTGTGCATCCAACAAGTGATTTTGTGTCATTGGTTGAACATTTAGGTCATTTTCGTCCTCCCAAGGCTTATTCTAATCCAATTAGGGTTTTTAACCAATCTTGTGCATCCAATAAGTGATTTTGTGTCATTGGTTGAACATTTAGGTCAATTTCGTCCTCCCAAGGCTTATTCTAATCCAATTCGGGTTTTAACCAATCTTGTGCATCCAATAAGTGATTTTGTGTCATTGGCTGAACATTTAGGTTGTTTTCCTCCTCCTAAGGCTGATTCTAATCCATTAGGGTTTTTAACCAATCTTGTGCATCCAATAAGTAATTTTGTGTCATTGGTTGAACATTTAGGTCATTGTCGTCCTCCCAAGGCTTATTCGAATCCAATTAGGGTTTTTAACCAATCTTGTGCATCCAATAAGTGATTTTGTGTCATTGGTTGAACATTTAGGTCAATTTCGTCCTCCCAAGGCTTATTCTAATCCAATTCGCGTTTTAACCAATCTTGTGCATCCAATAAGTGATTTTGTGTCATTGGTTGAACATTTAGGTCATTTTTGTCCTCCCTAGGCTTATTCTAATCCAATTCGGTTTTTTAACCAATCTTGTGAATCCAATGAGTGGTTTGTTGTCATTGGTTGAACATTTACGTCATTTTCGTCCTCCCTAGACTTATTCTAATCCACTTATGGTTTTTAAACAATCTTGTGCATCTAATAAGTGATTTTGTGTCATTGTTTGAACATTTAGGTCATTTTCGTCCTCCCTAGGCTTATTCTAATCCAATTAGGGTTTTTAACCAATCTTGTGCATCCAATAAGTGATTTTGTGTCATTGGTTGAACATTTAGGTCATTTTCGTCCTCCCTAGGCTTATTCTAATCCTATTACGGTTTTTAACCAATCTTGTGCATCCAACAAGTAATTTTGTGTCATTGGTTGAACATTTAGGTCATTTTCGTCCTCCCAAGCCTTATTCTAATCCAATTAGGGTTTTTCACCAATCTTGTGCATCCAAGAAGTAATTTTGTGTCATTGGTTGATCTTTTAGGTCATTTTCGGTCTCCCTAGGCTTATTCTAATCCAATTAGGGTTTTTAACCAATCTTGTGCATCCAATAAGTGATTTTGTGTCATTGGTTGAACATTTAGGTCATTTTCATCCTCCCTAGGCTTATTCTAATCCTATTACGGTTTTTAACCAATCTTGTGCATCCAACAAGTGATTTTGTGTCATTCGTTGAACATTTAAGTCATTTTCGTCCTCCCAAGGCTTATTCTAATCCAATTAGGGTTTTTAAACAATCTTGTGCATCCAATAAGTGATTTGTGTCATTGGTTGAACATTTAGGTCAATTTCGTCCTCCCAAGGCTTATTCTAATCCAATTCGGGTTTTAACCAATCTTGTGCATCCAATAAGTGATTTTGTGTCATTGGCTGAACATTTAGGTTGTTTTCCTCCTCCTAAGGCTTATTCTAATCCAATTAAGGTTTTTAACCAATCTTGTGCATCCAATAAGTAATTTTGTGTCATTGGTTGAACATTTAGGTCATTTTCATCCTCCCTAGGCTTATTCTAATCCTATTACGGTTTTTAACCAATCTTGTGCATCCAACAAGTGATTTTGTGTCATTCGTTGAACATTTAGGTCATTTTCGTCCTCCCAAGGCTTATTCTAATCCAATTAGGGTTTTTAACCAATGTTGTGCATCCAATAAGTGATTTTGTGTCATTGGTTGAACATTTAGGTCAATTTCGTCCTCCCAAGGCTTATTCTAATCCAATTCGGGTTTTAACCAATCTTGTGCATCCAATAAGTGATTTTGTGTCATTGGCTGAACATTTAGGTTGTTTTCCTCCTCCTAAGGCTTATTCTAATCCAATTAAGGTTTTTAACCAATCTTGTGCATCCAATAAGTAATTTTGTGTCATTGGTTGAACATTTAGGTGATTTTCGACCTCCCAAGCCTTATTATAATCCAATTAGGGTTTTTAACCAATCTTGTGCATCCAATAAGTGATTTTGTGTCATTGGTTGAACATTAAGGTCATTTTCGGTCACCCCATGCTTATTCTAATCCACTTAGGGTTTTTAACCAGTCGTGTGTATCCAATTAGTGATTTGGTGTCATTTGTTGAACATTTAGGGCATTTTCGGTTTCCCCAGGCTTATACTAATCCATTTAGGGTTTTTAACCAATCTTGTACATCCAATAAGTGATTTTGTGTCATTAGTTGAACATTTAGGTCATTTTCGTCCTCCCTAGGCTTATTCTAATCCAATTCGGTTTTTTAACCAATCTTGTCAATCCAATGAGTGGTTTGTTGTCATTGGTTGAACATTTAGGTCATTTTCGTCCTCCCTAGACTTATTCTAATCCACTTATGGTTTTTAAACAATCTTGTGCATCTAATAAGTGATTTTGTGTCATTGTTTGAACATTTAGGTCATTTTCATCCTCCCTAGGCTTATTCGAATCCAATTAGGGTTTTTAACCAATCTTGTGCATCCAATAAGTGATATTGTGTCATTGGTTGAACATTTAGGTCATTGTCGTCCTCCCTAGGCTTATTCTAATCCTATTACGGGTTTTAACCAATCTTGTGCATCCAACTAGTAATTTTGTGTCATTGGTTGAACATTTAGGTCATTTTCGTCCTCCCAAGCCTTATTCTAATGCAATTAGGGTTTTTAACCAATCTTGTGCATCCAACAAGTAATTTTGTGTCATTGGTTGAACATTTAGGTCATTTTCGGTCTCCCTAGGCTTATTCTAATCCAATTAGGGTTTTTAGCCAATCTTGTGCATCCAATAAGTGATTTTGTGTCATTGGTTGAACATTTAGGTCATTATCATCCTCCCTAGGCTTATTCTAATCCAATTACGGTTTTTAACCAATCTTGTGCATCCAACAAGTGATTCTGTGTCATTCGTTGAACATTTAGGTCATTTTCATCTTCCCAAGGCTTATTCTAATCCAATTAGGGTTTTTAACCAATCTTGTGCATCCAATAAGTGATTTTGTGTCATTGGTTGAACATTTAGGTCAATTTCGTCCTCCCAAGGCTTATTCTAATCCAATTCGGGTTTTAACCAATCTTGTGCATCCAATAAGTGATTTTGTGTCATTGGCTGAACATTTAGGTTATTTTCCTCCTCCTAAGGCTTATTCTAATCCATTAGGGTTTTTAACCAATCTTGTGCATCCAATAAGTGATTTTGTGTCATTGGTTGAACATTTAGGTCATTTTCATCCTCCCTAGGCTTATTCTAATCCTATTTCGGTTTTTAACCAATCTTGTGCATCCAAGAAGTGATTTTGTGTCATTCGTTGAACATTTAAGTCATTTTTGTCCTCCCAAGGCTTATTCTAATCCAATTAGGGTTTTTAACCAATCTTGTGCATCCAATAAGTGATTTTGTGTCATTGGTTGAACATTTAGGTCATTTTCATCCTCCCTAGGCTTATTCTAATCCTATTACGGTTTTTAACCAATCTTGTGCATCCAACAAGTGATTTTGTGTCATTCGTTGAACATTTAGGTCATTTTCGTCCTCCCAAGGCTTATTCTAATCCAATTAGGGTTTTTAACCAATGTTGTGCATCCAATAAGTGATTTTGTGTCATTGGTTGAACATTTAGGTCAATTTCGTCCTCCCAAGGCTTATTCTAATCCAATTCGGGTTTTAACCAATCTTGTGCATCCAATAAGTGATTTTGTGTCATTGGCTGAACATTTAGGTTGTTTTCCTCCTCCTAAGGCTTATTCTAATCCAATTAAGGTTTTTAACCAATCTTGTGCATCCAATAAGTAATTTTGTGTCATTGGTTGAACATTTAGGTCATTTTCGACCTCCCAAGGCTTATTATAATCCAATTAGGGTTTTTAACCAATCTTGTGCATCCAATAAGTGATTTTGTGTCATTGGTTGAACATTTAGGTCATTTTCGGTCACCCCATGCTTATTCTAATCCACTTAGGGTTTTTAACCAGTCGTGTGTATCCAATTAGTGATTTGGTGTCATTTGTTGAACATTTAGGGCATTTTCGGTTTCCCCAGGCTTATACTAATCCATTTAGGGTTTTTAACCAATCTTGTACATCCAATAAGTGATTTTGTGTCATTAGTTGAACATTTAGGTCATTTTCGTCCTCCCTAGGCTTATTCTAATCCAATTCGGTTTTTTAACCAATCTTGTGAATCCAATGAGTGGTTTGTTGTCATTGGTTGAACATTTAGGTCATTTTCGTCCTCCCTAGACTTATTCTAATCCACTTATGGTTTTTAAACAATCTTGTGCATCTAATAAGTGATTTTGTGTCATTGTTTGAACATTTAGGTCATTTTCATCCTCCCTAGGCTTATTTGAATCCAATTAGGGTTTTTAACCAATCTTGTGCATCTAATAAGTGATATTGTGTCATTGGTTGAACATTTAGGTCATTGTCGTCCTCCATAGGCTTATTCTAATCCTATTACGGTTTTTAACCAATCTTGTGCATCCAACAAGTAATTTTGTGTCATTGGTTGAACATTTAGGTCATTTTCGGTCTCCCTAGGCTTATTCTAATCCAATTAGGGTTTTTAACCAATCTTGTGCATCCAATAAGTGATATTGTGTCATTGGTTGAACATTTAGGTCATTGTCGTCCTCCCTAGGCTTATTCTAATCCTATTACGGTTTTTAACCAATCTTGTGCATCCAACAAGTAATTTTGTGTCATTGGTTGAACATTTAGGTCATTTTCGGTCTCCCTAGGCTTATTTTAATCCAATTAGGGTTTTTAACCAATCTTGTGCATCCAATAAGTCATTTTGTGTCATTGGTTGAACATTTAGGTCAATTTCATCCTCCCTAGGCTTATTCTAATCCTATTACGGTTTTTAATTAATCTTGTGCATCCAACAAGTGATTTTGTGTCATTCGTTGAACATTTAGGTCATTTTCGTCCTCCCAAGGCTTATTCTAATCCAATTAGGGTTTTTAACCAATCTTGTGCATCCAATAAGTGATTTTGTGTCATTGGTTGAACATTTAGGTAAATTTCGTCCTCCCAAGGCTTATTCTAATCCAATTCGGGTTTTAACCAATCTTGTGCATCCAATAAGTGATTTTGTGTCATTGGCTGAACATTTAGGTCGTTTTCCTCCTCCTAAGGCTTATTCTAATCCAATTAGGGTTTTTAACCAATCTTGTGCATCCAATAAGTAATTTTGTGTCATTGGTTGAACATTTAGGTCATTTTCGTCCTCCCAAGGCTTATTCTAATCCAATTAGGGTTTTTAACCAATCTTGTGCATCCAATAAGTGATTTTGTGTCATTGGTTGAACATTTAGGTCAATTTCGTCCTCCCAAGGCTTATTCTAATCCAATTTGGGTTTTAACCAATCTTGTGCATCCAATAAGTGATTTTGTGTCATTGGCTGAACATTTAGGTTGTTTTCCTCCTCCTAAGGCTTATTCTAATCCATTAGGGTTTTTAACCAATCTTGTGCATCCAATAAGTAATTTTGTGTCATTGGTTGAACATTTAGGTCATTTTCGTCCTCCCAAGGCTTATTCTAATCCTATTACGGTTTTTAACCAATCTTGTGCATCCAATAAGTGATTTTGTGTCATTGGTTGAACATTTAGGTCATTTTCATCCTCCCTAGGCTTATTCTAATCCTATTACGGTTTTTAACCAATCTTGTGAATCCAATGAGTGGTTTGTCGTCATTGGTTGAACATTTAGGTCATTTTCATCCTCCCTAGACTTATTCTAATCCACTTATGGTTTTTAAACAATCTTGTGCATCCAATAAGTGATATTGTGTCATTGGTTGAACATTTAGGTCATTGTCGTCCTCCCTAGGCTTATTCTAATCCACTTATGGTTTTTAAACAATCTTGTGCATCTAATAAGTGATTTTGTGTCATTGTTTGAACATTTAGGTCATTTTCATCCTCCCTAGGCTTATTCGAATCCAATTAGGGTTTTTATCCAATCTTGTGCATCCAATAAGTGATATTGTGTCATTGGTTGAACATTTAGGTCATTGTCGTCCTCCCTAGGCTTATTCTAATCCTATTACGGTTTTTAACCAATCTTGTGCATCCAACAAGTAATTTTGTGTCATTGGTTGAACATTTAGGTCATTTTCGTCCTCCCAAGCCTTATGCTAATCCAATTAGGGTTTTTTAACAAATCTTGTGCATCCAACAAGTAATTTTGTGTCATTGGTTGAACATTTAGGTCATTTTCGGTCTCCCTAGGCTTATTCTAATCCAATTAGGGTTTTTAACCAATCTTGTGCATCCAATAAGTGATTTTGTGTCATTGGTTGAACATTTAGGTCATTTTCGTCCTCCCTAGGCTTATTCTAATCCTATTACGGTTTTTAACCAATCTTGTGCATCCAACAAGTGATTTGGTGTCATTGGTTGAACATTTAGGTCAGTTTCGTCCTCCCAAGGCTTATTCTATTCCAATTAGGGTTTTTAACCAATCTTGTGCATCCAATAAGTGATTTTGTGTCATTGGTTGAACATTTAGGTCATTTTCGTCCTCCCAAGGCTTATTCTAATCCAATTCGGGTTTTAACCAATCTTGTGCATCCAATAAGTGATTTTGTGTCATTGGCTGAACATTTAGGTTGTTTTCCTCCTCCTAAGGCTTATTCTAATCCATTAGGGTTTTTAACCAATCTTGTGCATCCAATAAGTAATTTTGTGTCATTGGTTGAACATTTAGGTCATTTTCGTCCTCCCAAGGCTTATTCGAATCCAATTAGGGTTTTTAACCAATCTTGTGCATCCAATAAGTGATTTTGTGTCATTGGTTGAACATTTAGGTCAATTTCGTCCTCCCAAGGCTTATTCTAATCCAATTCGCGTTTTAACCAATCTTGTGCATCCAATAAGTGATTTTGTGTCATTGGTTGAACATTTAGGTCATTTTTGTCCTCCCTAGGCTTATTCTAATCCAATTCGGTTTTTTAACCAATCTTGTGAATCCAACGAGTGGTTTGTTGTCATTGGTTGAACATTTAGGTCATTTTCATCCTCCCTAGACTTATTCTAATCCACTTATGGTTTTTAAACAATCTTGTGCATCTAATAAGTGATTTTGTGTCATTGTTTGAACATTTAGGTCATTTTCATCCTCCCTAGGCTTATTCGAATCCAATTAGGGTTTTTAACTAGTCTTGTGCATCCAATAAGTGATATTGTGTTATTGGTTGAACATTTAGGTCATTGTCGTCCTCCCTAGGCTTATTCTAATCCTATTACGGTTTTTAACCAATCTTGTGCATCCAACAAGTAATTTTGTGTCATTGGTTGAACATTTAGGTCATTTTCGTCCTCCCAAGCCTTATTCTAATCCAATTAGGGTTTTTAACCAATCTTGTGCATCCAACAAGTAATTTTCTGTCATTGGTTGAACATTTAGGTCATTTTCGGTCTCCCTAGGCTTATCCTAATCCAATTAGGGTTTTTAACCATTCTTGTGCATCCAATAAGTGATTTTGTGTCATTGGTTGAACATTTAGGTCATTTTCATCCTCCCTAGGCTTATTCTAATCCTATTACGGTTTTTAACCAATCTTGTGCATCCAACAAGTGATTTTGTGTCATTCGTTGAACATTTAGGTCATTTTCGTCCTCCCAAGGCTTATTCTAATCCAATTAGGGTTTTTAACCAATGATGTGTATCCAATAAGTGATTTTGTGTCATTGGTTGAACATTTAGGTCAATTTCGTCCTCCCAAGGCTTATTCTAATCCAATTCGGGTTTTAACCAATCTTGTGCATCCAATAAGTGATTTTGTGTCATTGGGTGAACATTTAGGTCATTTTCGGTCTCCCTAGGCTTATTCTAATCCAATTAGGGTTTTTAACCAATCTTGTGCATCCAATAAGTAATTTTGTGTCATTGGTTGAACATTTAGGTCATTTTCGACCTCCCAAGGCTTATTATAATCCAATTAGGGTTTTTAACCAATCTTGTGCATCCAATAAGTGATTTTGTGTCATTGGTTGAACATTTAGGTCATTTTCGGTCACCCCATGCTTATTCTAATCCACTTAGGGTTTTTAACCAGTCGTGTGTATCCAATTAGTGATTTGGTGTCATTTGTTGAACATTTACGGCATTTTCGGTTTCCCCAGGCTTATACTAATCCATTTAGGGTTTTTAACCAATCTTGTACATCCAATAAGTGATTTTGTGTCATTAGTTGAACATTTAGGTCATTTTCGTCCTCCCTAGGCTTATTCTAATCCAATTCGGTTTTTTAACCAATCTTGTGAATCCAATGAGTGGTTTGTTGTCATTGGTTGAACTTTTAGGTCATATTCGCCCTCCCTAGACTTATTCTAATCCACTTATGGTTTTTAAACAATCTTGTGCATCTAATAAGTGATTTTGTGTCATTATTTGAACATTTAGGTCATTTTCATCCTCCCTAGGCTTATTCGAATCCAATTAGGGTTTTTAACCAATCTTGTGCATCCAATAAGTGATATTGTGTCATTGGTTGAACATTTAGGTCATTGTCGTCCTCCCTAGGCTTATTCTAATCCTATTACGGTTTTTAACCAATATTGTCCATCCAACAAGTAATTTTGTGTCATTGGTTGAACATTTAGGTCATTTTTGTCCTCCCAAGCTTTATTCTAATCCAATTAGGGTTTTTAACCAATCTTGTGCATCCAACAAGTAATTTTGTGTCATTGGTTGAACATTTAGGTCATTTTCGGTCTCCCTAGGCTTATTCTAATCCAATTAGGGTTTTTAACCAATCTTGTGCATCCAATAAGTAATTTTGTGTCATTGGTTGAACATTTAGGTCATTTTCGTCCTCCCAAGGCTTATTATAATCCAATTAGGGTTTTTAACCAATCTTGTGCATCCAATAAGTGATTTTGTGTCATTGGTTGAACATTTAGGTCATTTTCGGTCACCCCATGCTTATTCTAATCCTATTACGGATTTTAACCAATCTTGTGCATCCAACAAGTAAATTTGTGTCATCGGTTGAACATTTAGGTCATTTTCGTCATCCTTCGACTTATTCTAATCCAATTAGGGTTTTTAACCAATCTTGTGCATCCAATAAGTGATTTTGTGTCATTGGTTGAACATTAAGGTCATTTTCATCCTCCCTAGGCTTATTCTAATCCTATTACGGTTTTTAACCAATCTTGTGCATCCAACAAGTGATTTTGTGTCATTCGTTGAACATTTAGGTCATTTTCGTCCTCCCAAGGCTTATTCTAATCCAATTAGGGTTTTTAACCAATCTTGTGCATCCAATAAGTGATTTTGTGTCATTGGTTGAACATTTAGGTCAATTTCGTCCTCCCAAGGCTTATTCTAATCCAATTCGGGTTTTAACCAATCTTGTGCATCCAATAAGTGATTTTGTGTCATTGGTTGAACATTTAGGTTGTTTTCCTCCTCCTAAGGCTTATTCTAATCCAATTAAGGTTTTTAACCAATCTTGTGCATCCAATAAGTAATTTTGTGTCATTGGTTGAACATTTAGGTCATTTTCGACCTCCCAAGGCTTATTATATTCCAATTAGGGTTTTTAACCAATCTTGTGCATCCAATAAGTGATTTTGTGTCATTGGTTGAACATTTAGGTCATTTTCGGTCACCCCATGCTTATTCTAATCCACTTAGGGTTTTTAACCAGTCGTGTGTATTCAATTAGTGATTTGGTGTCATTTGTTGAATATTTAGGGCATTTTCGGTTTCCCCAGGCTTATACTAATCCATTTAGGGTTTTTAACCAATCTTGTACATCCAATAAGTGATTTTGTGTCATTAGTTGAACATTTAGGTCATTTTCGTCCTCCCTAGGCTTATTCTAATCCAATTCGGTTTTTTAACCAATCTTGTGAATCCAATGAGTGGTTTGTTGTCATTGGTTGAACATTTAGGTCATTTTCGTCCTCCCTAGACTTATTCTAATCCACTTATGGTTTTTAAACAATCTTGTGCATCTAATAAGTGATTTTGTGTCATTGTTTGAACATTTAGGTCATTTTCATCCTCCCTAGGCTTATTCGAATCCAATTAGGGTTTTTAACCAATCTTGTGCATCCAATAAGTGATATTGTGTCATTGGTTGAACATTTAGGTCATTGTCGTCCTCCCAAGGCTTATTCTAATCCAATTAGGGTTTTTAACCAATCTTGTGCATCCAATAAGTGATTTTGTGTCTTTGGCTGAACATTTAGGTTGTTTTCCTCCTCCTAAGGCTTATTCTAATCCAATTAGGGTTTTTAACCAATCTTGTGCATCCAATAAGTAATTTTGTGTCATTGGTTGAACATTTAGGTCATTTTCGTCCTCCCAAGGCTTATTATAATCCAATTAGGGTTTTTAACCAATCTTGTGCATCCAATAAGTGATTTTGTGTCATTGGTTGAACATTTAGGTCAGTTTCGGTCACCCCATGCTTATTCTATTCCACTTAGGGTTTTTAACCAGTCGTGTGTATCCAATTAGTGATTTAGTGTCATTTGTTGAACATTTAGGGCATTTTCGGTCTCCCCAGACTTATACTAATCCATTTAGGGTTTTTAACCAATCTTGTACATCCAATAAGTGATTTTGTCTCATTAGTTGAAAATTTAGGTCATTTTCGTCCTCCATAGGCTTATTCTAATCCTATTACGGATTTTAACCAATCTTGTGCATCCAACAAGTAAATTTGTGTCATTGGTTGAACATTTAGGTCATTATCGTCATCCTTCGACTTATTCTAATCCAATTAGGGTTTTTAACCAATCTTGTGCATCCAATAAGTGATTTTGTGTCATTGGTTGAACATTTAGGTCATTTTCATCCTCCCTAGGCTTATTCTAATCCTATTACGGTTTTTAACCAATCTTGTGCATCCAACAAGTGATTTTGTGTCATTCGTTGAACATTTAGGTCATTTTCGTCCTCCCAAGGCTTATTCTAATTGAATTAGGGTTTTTAACCAATCTTGTGCATCCAATAAGTGATTTTGTGTCATTGGTTGAACATTTAGGTCAATTTCGTCCTCCCAAGGCTTATTCTAATCCAATTCGGGTTTTAACCAATCTTGTGCATCCAATAAGTGATTTTGTGTCATTGGTTGAACATTTAGGTTGTTTTCCTCCTCCTAAGGCTTATTCTAATCCAATTAAGGTTTTTAACCAATCTTGTGCATCCAATAAGTAATTTTGTGTCATTGGTTGAACATTTAGGTCATTTTCGACCTCCCCAGGCTTATACTAATCCATTTAGGGTTTTTAACCAATCTTGTACATCCAATAAGTGATTTTGTGTCATTAGTTGAACATTTAGGTCATTTTCGTCCTCCCTAGGCTTATTCTAATCCAATTCGGTTTTTTAACCAATCTTGTGAATCCAATGAGTGGTTTGTTGTCATTGGTTGAACATTTAGGTCATTTTCGTCCTCCCTAGACTTATTCTAATCCACTTATGGTTTTTAAACAATCTTGTGCATCTAATAAGTGATTTTGTGTCATTGTTTGAACATTTAGGTCATTTTCATCCTCCCTAGGCTTATTCGAATCCAATTAGGGTTTTTAACCAATTTTGTGCATCCAATAAGTGATATTGTGTCATTGGTTGAACATTTAGGTCATTGTCGTCCTCCCTAGGCTTATTCTAATCCAATTAGGGTTTTTAACCAATCTTGTGCATCCAATAAGTGATTTTGTGTCATTGGCTGAACATTTAGGTTGTTTTCCTCCTCCTAAGGCTTATTCTAATCCAATTAGGGTTTTTAACCAATCTTGTGCATCCAATAAGTAATTTTGTGTCATTGGTTGAACATTTAGGTCATTTTCGGTTTCCCCAGGCTTATTATAATCCAATTAGGGTTTTTAACCAATCTTGTGCATCCAATAAGTGATTTTGTGTCATTGGTTGAACATTTAGGTCATTTTCGGTCACCCCATGCATATTCTAATCCACTTAGGGTTTTTAACCAGCTGTGTGTATCCAATTAGTGATTTGGTGTCATTTGTTGAACATTTAGGGCATTTTCGGTCTCCCCAGGCTTATACTAATCCATTTAGCGTTTTTAACCAATCTTGTACATCCAATAAGTGATTTTGTGTCATTAGTTGAAAATTTAGGTAATTTTTGTCCTCCATAGGCTTATTCTAACCCTATTACGGATTTTAACCAATCTTGTGCATCCAACAAGTAAATTTGTGTCATTGGTTGAACATTTAGGTCATTATCGTCATCCTTCGACTTATTCTAATCCAATTAGGGTTTTTAACCAATCTTGTGCATCCAATAAGTGATTTTGTGTCATTGGTTGAACATTTAGGTCATTTTCATCCTCCCTAGGCTTATTCTAATCCTATTACGGTTTTTAACCAATCTTGCGCATCCAACAAGTGATTTTGTGTCATTCGTAGAACATTTAGGTCATTTTCGTCCTCCCAAGGCTTATTCTAATCCAATTACGGTTTTTAACCAATCTTGTGCATCCAATAAGTGATTTTGTGTCATTGCCTGAACATTTAGGTTGTTTTCCTCCTCCTAAGGCTTATTCTAATCCAATTAGGGTTTTTAACCAATCATGTGCATCCAATAAGTAAGTTTGTGTCATTGGTTGAACATTTAGGTCATTTTCGACCTCCCAAGGCTTATTATAATCCAATTAGGGTTTTTAACCAATCTTGTGCATCCAATAAATGATTTTGTGTCATTGGTTGAACATTTAGGTCATTTTCGGTCACCCCATGCTTATTCTAATCCACTTTGGATTTTTAACTAGTCGTGTGTATCCAATTAGTCATTTGGTGTCATTTGTTGAACATTTAGGGCATTTTCGGTTTCCCCAGGCTTATACTAATCCATTTAGGGTTTTTAACCAATCTTGTACATCCAATAAGTGATTTTGTGTCATTAGTTGAACATTTAGGTCATTTTCGTCCTCCCTAGGCTTATTCTAATCCAATTCGGTTTTTTAACCAATCTTGTGCATCTAATAAGTGATTTTGTGTCATTGTTTGAACATTTAGGTCATTTTCATCCTCCCTAGGCTTATTCGAATCCAATTAGGGTTTTTAACCAATCTTGTGCATCCAATAAGTGATATTGTGTCATTGGTTGAACATTTAGGTCATTGTCGTCCTCCCTAGGCTTATTCTAATCCTATTACGGTTTTTAACCAATCTTGTGCATCCAACAAGTAATTTTGTGTCATTGTTTGAACATTTAGGTCATTTTCCTCCTCCAAAGCCTTATTCTAATCCAATTAGGGTTTTTAACCAATCTTGTGCATCCAACAAGTAATTTTGTGTCATTGGTTGAACATTTAGGTCATTTTCGGTCTCCCTAGGCTTATTCTAATCCAATTAGGGTTTTTAACCAATCTTGTGCATCCAATATGTGATTTTGTGTCATTGGTTGAACATTTAGGTCATTTTCATCCTCCCTAGGCTTATTCTAATCCTATTACGGTTTTTAACCAATCTTGTGCATCCAACAAGTGATTTTGTGTCATTCGTTAAACATTTAGGTCATTTTCGTCCTCCCAAGGCTTATTCTAATCCAATTCGGGTTTTAACCAATCTTGTGCATCCAATAAGTGATTTTGTGTCATTGGCTGAACATTTAGGTTGTTTTCCTCCTCCTAAGGCTTATTCTAATCCAATTAGGGTTTTTAACCAATCTTGTGCATCCAATAAGTAATTTTGTGTCATTGGTTGAACATTTAGGTCATTTTCGTCCTCCCAAGGCTTATTATAATCCAATTAGGGTTTTTAACCAATCTTGTGCATCCAATAAGTGATTTTGTGTCATTGGTTGAACATTTAGGTCATTTTCGGTCACCCATGCTTATTCTAATCCACTTAGGGTTTTTAACCAGTCGTGTGTATCCAATTAGTGATTTGGTGTCATTTGTTGAACATTTAGGGCATTTTCGGTCTCCCCAGGCTTATACTAATCCATTTAGCGTTTTTATCCAATCTTGTACATCCAATAAGTGATTTTGTGTCAATAGTTGAAAATTTAGGTCATTTTCGTCCTCCATAGGCTTATTCTAATTCTATTACGGATTTTAACCAATCTTGTGCATCCAACAAGTAAATTTGTGTCATTGGTTGAACATTTAGGTCATTACCGTCATCCTTCGACTTATTCTAATCCAATTAGGGTTTTTAACCAATCTTGTGCATCCAATAAGTGATTTTGTGTCATTGGTTGAACATTTAGGTCATTTTCATCCTCCCTAGGCTTTTTCTAATCCTATTACGGTTTTTAACCAATCTTGTGCATCCAACAAGTCATTTTGTGTCATTCGTTGAACATTTAGGTCATTTTCGTCGTCCCAAGGCTTATTCTAATCCAATTAGGGTTTTTAACCAATCTTGTGCATCCAATAAGTGATTTTGTGTCATTGCCTGAACATTTAGGTTGTTTTCCTCCTCCTAAGGCTTATTCTAATCCAATTAGGGTTTTTAACCAATCTTGTGCATCCAATAAGTAAGTTTGTGTCATTGGTTGAACATTTAGGTCATTTTCGACCTCCCAAGGCTTATTATAATCCAATTAGGGTTTTTAACCAATCTTGTGCATCCAATAAGTGATTTTATGTCATTGGTTGAACATTTAGGTCGTTTTCGGTCACCCCATGCTTATTCTAATCCACTTAGGGTTTTTAACCAGTCGTGTGTATCCAATTAGTGATTTGGTGTCATTTGTTGAACATTTAGGGCATTTTCGGTCTCCCCAGGCTTATACTAATCCATTTAGGGTTTTTAACCAATCTTGTACATCTAATAAGTGATTTTGTGTCATTAGTTGAACATTTAGGTCATTTTCGTCCTCCCTAGGCTTATTCTAATCCACTTAGGGTTTTTAACCAATCTTGTGCATCCAATAAGTGATTTTGTGTCATTGTTTGAACATTTAGGTCATTTCGTCCTCCCAAGGCTTATTCTAATCCAATTAGGGTTTTTAACCAATCTTGTGCATCCAATAAGTGATTTTGTGTCATTGGTTGAACATTTAGGTCAATTTCGTCCTCCCAAGGCTTATTCTAATCCAATTCGGGTTTTAACCAATCTTGTGCATCCAATAAGTGATTTTGTGTCATTGGCTGAACATTTAGGTTGTTTTCCTCCTCCTAAGGCTTATTCTAATCCAATTAGGGTTTTTAACCAATCTTGTGCATCCAATAAGTAATTTTGTGTCATTGGTTGAACATTTAGGTCATTTTCGTCCTCCCAAGGCTTATTATAATCCAATTAGGGTTTTTAACCAATCTTGTGCTTCCAATAAGTGATATTGTGTCATTGGTTGAACATTTAGGTCATTGTCGTCCTCCCTAGGCTTATTCTAATCCTATTACGGTTTTTAACCAATCTTGTGCATCCAACAAGTAATTTTGTGTCATTGGTTGAACATTTAGGTCATTTTCGTCCTCCCATGGCTTATTCTCGTCCAATTAGGGTTTTTAACCAATCTTGTGCATCCAATAAGTATATTTGTGTCATTGGTTGAACATTTAGGTCATTTTCGTCCTCCCAAGGCTTATTCTAATCCAATTAGGGTTTTTAACCAATCTTGTGCATCCAATAAGTGATTTTGTGTCATTGCCTGAACAGTTAGGTTGTTTTCCTCCTCCTAAGGCTTATTCTAATCCAATTAGGGTTTTTAACCAATCTTGTGCATCCAATAAGTAAGTTTGTGTCATTGGTTGAACATTTAGGTAATTTTCGACCTCCCAAGGCTTATTATAATCCAATTAGGGTTTTTAACCAATCTTGTGCATCCAATAAGTGATTTTGTGTCATTGGTTGAACATTTATGTCATTTTCGGTCACCCCATGCTTATTCTAATCCACTTAGGGTTTTTAACCAGTCGTGTGTATCCAATGAGTGGTTTGTTGTCATTGGTTGAACATTTAGGTCATTTTCGGTCTCCCCAGGCTTATACTAATCCATTTAGGGTTTTTAACCAATCTTGTACATCCAATAAGTGATTTTGTGTCATTAGTTGAACATTTAGGTCATTTTCGTCCTCCTTAGGCTTATTCGAATCCAATTAGGGTTTTTAACCAATCTTGTGCATCCAATAAGTGATATTGTGTCATTGGTTGAACATTTAGGTCATTGTCGTCCTCCCTAGGCTTATTCTAATCCTATTACGGTTTTTAACCAATCTTGTGCATCCAACAAGTAATTTTGTGTCATTGGTTGAACATTTAGGTCATTTTCGTCCTCCCAAGCCTTATTCTAATCCAATTAGGGTTTTTAACCAATCGTGTGCATCTAACAAGTAATTTTGTGTCATTGGTTGAACATTTAGGTCATTTTCGGTCTCCCTAGGCTTATTCTAATCCAATAAGGGTTTTTAACCAATCTTGTGCATCCAATAAGTGATTTTGTGTCATTGGTTGAACATTTAGGTCAATTTCGTCCTCCCAAGGCTTATTCTAATCCAATTCAAGTTTTAACCAATCTTGTGCATCCAATAAGTGATTTTGTGTCATTGGCTGAACATTTAGGTCGTTTTCCTCCTCCTAAGGCTTATTCTAATCCAATTAGGGTTTTTAACCAATCTTGTGCATCCAATAAGTAATTTTGTGTCATTGGTTGAACATTTAGGTCATTTTCGTCCTCCCAAGGCTTATTATAATCCAATTAGGGTTTTTAACCAATCTTGTGCATCCAATAAGTGATTTTGTGTCATTGGTTGAACATTTAGGTCATTTTCGGTCACCCCATGCTTATTCTAATCCACTTAGGGTTTTTAACCAGTCGTGTGTATCCAATTAGTGATTTGGTGTCATTTGTTGAACATTTAGGGCATTTTCGGTTTCCCCAGGCTTATACTAATCCATTTAGGGTTTTTAACCAATCTTGTACATCCAATAAGTGATTTTGTGTCATTAGTTGAACATTTAGGTCATTTTCGTCCTCCCTAGGCTTATTCTAATCCAATTCGGTTTTTTAACCAATCTTGTGAATCCAATGAGTGGTTTGTTGTCATTGGTTGAACATTTAGGTCATTTTCGTCCTCCCTAGACTTATTCTAATCCACTTATGGTTTTTAAACAATCTTGTGCATCTAATAAGTGATTTTGTGTCATTGTTTGAACATTTAGGTCATTTTCATCCTCCCTAGGCTTATTCGAATCCAATTAGGGTTTTTAACCAATCTTGTGCATCCAATAAGTGATATTGTGTCATTGGTTGAACATTTAGGTCATTTTCGTCCTCCCTAGGCTTATTCTAATCCTATTACGGTTTTTAACCAATCTTGTGCATCCAACAAGTAATTTTGTGTCATTGGTTGAACATTTAGGTCATTTTCGTCCTCCCAAGCCTTATTCTAATCCAATTAGGGTTTTTAACCAATCTTGTGCATCCAACAAGTAATTTTGTGTCATTGGATGAACATTTAGGTCATTTTCGGTCTCCCTAGGCTTATTCTAATCCAATTAGGGTTTTTAACCAATCTTGTGCATCCAATAAGTGATTTTGTGTCATTGGTTGAACATTTAGGTCATTTTCATCCTCCCTAGGCTTATTCTAATCCTATTACTGTTTTTAACCAATCTTGTGCATCCAACAAGTGATTTTGTGTCATTCGTTGAACATTTAGGTCATTTCGTCCTCCCAAGGCTTATTCTAATCCAATTAGGGTTTTTAACCAATCTTGTGCATCCAATAAGTGATTTTGTGTCATTGGTTGAACATTTAGGTCAATTTCGTCCTCCTAAGGCTTATTCTAATCCAATTCGGGTTTTAACCAATCTTGTGCATCCAATAAGTGATTTTGTGTCATTGGCTGAACATTTAGGTTGTTTTCCTCCTCCTAAGGCTTATTCTAATCCAATTAGGGTTTTTAACCAATCTTGTGCATCTAATAAGTAATTTTGTGTCATTGGTTGAACATTTAGGTCATTTTCGTCCTCCCAAGGCTTATTATAATCCAATTAGGGTTTTTAACCAATCTTGTGCATCCAATAAGTGATTTTGTGTCATTCGTTGAACATTTAGGTCATTTTCGGTCACCCCATGCTTATTCTAATCCACTTAGGGTTTTTAACCAGTCGTGTGTATCCAATTATTGATTTGGTGTCATTTGTTGAACATTTAGGGCATTTTCGGTCTCCCCAGGCTTATACTAATCCATTTAGGGTTTTTAACCAATCTTGTACATCCAATAAGTGATTTTGTGTCATTAGTTGAACATTTAGGTCATTTTCGTCCTCCCTAGGCTTATTCTAATCCTATTAAGGTTTTTAACCAATCTTGTGCATCCAACAAGTAAATTTGTGTCATTGGTTGAACATTTAGGTCATTTTCGTCATCCTTTGACTTATTCTAATCCAATTAGGGTTTTTAACCAATCTTGTGCATCCAATAAGTGATTTTGTGTCATTGGTTGAACATTAAGGTCATTTTTGTCCTCCCTAGGCTTATTCTAATCCAATTCGGTTTTTTAACCAATCTTGTGAATCCAATGAGTGGTTTGTTGTCATTGGTTGAACATTTAGGTCATTTTCGTCCTCCCTAGACTTATTCTAATCCACTTATGGTTTTTAAACAATCTTGTGCATCTAATAAGTGATTTTGTGTCATTGTTTGAACATTTAGGTCATTTTCAACTTGCCTAGGCTTATTCGAATCCAATTAGGGTTTTTAACTAATCTTGTGCATCCAATAAGTGATATTGTGTCATTGGTTGAACATTTAGGTCATTGTCGTCCTCCCTAGACTTATTCTAATCCAATTAGGGTTTTTAACCAATCTTGTGCATCCAACAAGTAATTTTGTGTCATTGGATGAACATTTAGGTCATTTTCGGTCTCCCTAGGCTTATTCTAATCCAATTAGGGTTTTTAACCAATCTTGTGCATCCAATAAGTGATTTTGTGTCATTGATTGAACATTTAGGTCATTTTCATCCTCCCTCGGCTTATTCTAATCCTATTACGGTTTTTAACCAATCTTGTGCATCCAAAAGGTGATTTTGTGTCATTCGTTGAACATTTAGGTCATTTTCGTTCTCCCAAGGCTTATTCTAATCCAATTAGGGTTTTTAACCAATCTTGTGCATCCAATAAGTGATTTTGTGTCATTGGTTGAACATTTAGGTAAATTTCGTCCTCCCAAGGCTTATTCTAATCCAATTCGGGTTTTAACCAATCTTGTGCATCCAATAAGTGATTTTGTGTCATTGGCTGAACATTTAGGTCGTTTTCCTCCTCCTAAGGCTTATTCTAATCCACTTATGGTTTTTAAACAATCTTGTACATCCAATAAGTGATTTTGTGTAATCGGTTGAACATTTAGGTCATTTTCGGTCACCCCATGCTTATTCTAATCCACATAGGGTTTTTAACCAGTCGTGTGTATCCAATTAGTGATTTTGTTTTATTGGTTGAACATTTAGGTCATTTTCGGTCTCCCCAGGCTTATTCTAATCCATTTAGGGTTTTTAACAATTCTTGTGTAGCCAATAAGTGATTTTGTGTCATTGGTTGAACATTTAGGTCATTTTCGTCCTCCCTAGGCTTATTCTAATCCTATTACGGATTTTAACCAATCTTGTGCATCCAAAAAGTAATTTTGTGTCATTGGTTGAACATTTAGGTCATTTTCGTCATCCTTCGACTTTTTCTAATCCTATTAGGGTTTTTAACCAATTTTGTGCAATCAATAAGTGATTTTGTTTTATTGGTTGAACATTTAGGTCATTTTCGGTCACCCCATGCTTATTCTAATCCACTTAGGGTTTTTAACCAGTCGTGTGCATCCAACAAGTGATTTTGTATCATTGGTTGAACATTTAGGTCATTTTTGGTCTCCGATGGCTTATTCTAATCCATTTAGGGTTTTTAACCAATGTTGTGCATCCAAAAAGTAATTTTGTGTCATTGGTTGAACATTTAGGTCATTTTCGTCCTCCCAAGGCTTATTCTAATCCAATTAGGGTTTTTAACCAATCTTGTGTATCCAATAAGTGATTTTGTGTCATTGGTTGAACATTTAGGTCAATTTCGTCCTCCCAAGGCTTATTCTAATCCAATTCGGGTTTTAACCAATCTTGTGCATCCAATAAGTAATTTTCTGTCATTGGTTGAACATTTAGGTCATTTTCGTCCTCCCAAGCCTTATTTTATTCCAATTATGGTTTTTAACCAATCTTGTGCATCCAACAAGTAATTTTGTGTCATTGGTTGAACATTTAGGTCATTTTCGTCCTCCCAAGGCTTATTCTAATCCAATTCGGGTTTTAACCAATCTTGTGCATCCAATAAGTAATTTTGTGTCATTGGTTGAACATTTAGGTCATTTTCGGTCACCCCATGCTTATTCTAATCCACTTAGAGTTTTTAACCAGTCGTGTGTATCCAATTAGTGATTTGGTGTCATTGGTTGAACATTTAGGTCATTTTTGGTCTCCCCAGGCTTATTCTAATCCATTTAGGGTTTTTAACCAATCTTGTGTATCCAATAAGTGATTTTGTGTCATTGGTTGAACATTTAGGTCAATTTCGTCCTCCCTAGGCTTATTTTAATCCTATTACGGATTTTAACCAATCTTGTGCATCCAAAAAGTAATTTTGTGTCATTGGTTGAACATTTAGGTCATTTTCGTCATCCTTCGACTTATTCTAATCCTATTAGGGTTTTTAACCAATCTTGTGCAATCAATAAGTGATTTTGTTTTATTGGTTGAACATTTAGGTCATTTTCGGTCACCCCATGCTTATTCTAATCCACTTAGGGTTTTTAACCAGTCGTGTGCATCTTACAAGTGATTTTGTGTGATTGGTTGAACATTAAGGTCATTTTTGGTCTCCGAAGGCTTATTCTAATCCATTTAGGGTTTTTAACCAATGTTGTGCATCCAAAAATTAATTTTGTGTCATTGGTTGAACATTTAGGTCATTTTCGTCCTCCCAAGGCTTATTCTAATCCAATTAGGGTTTTTAACCAATCTTGTGTATCCAATAAGTGATTTTGTGTCATTGGTTGAACATTTAGGTCAATTTCGTCCTCTCAAGGCTTATTCTAATCCAATTCGGGTTTTAACCAATCTTGTGCATCCAATAAGTGATTTTGTATCATTGGTTGAACATTTAGGTCATTTTTGTCCTCCCTAGGCTTATTCTAATCCAATTCGGTTATTTAACCAATCTTGTGAATCCAATGAGTGGTTTGTTGTCATTTGTTGAACATTTAGGTCTTTTTCGTCCTTCCTAGACTTATTCTAATCCACTTATGGTTTTTAAACAATCTTGTGCATCTAATAAGTGATTTTGTGTCATTGTTTGAACATTTAGGTCAATTTCATCCTCCCTAGGCTTATTCGAATCCAATTAGGGTTTTTAACCAATCTTGTGCATCCAATAAGTGATATTGTGTCATTGGTTGAACATTTAGGTCATTGTCGTCCTCCCTAGGCTTATTTTAATCCTATTACGGTTTTTAACCAATCTTGTGCATCCAACAAGTAATTTTGTGTCATTGGTTGAACATTTAGGTCATTTTCGTCCTCCCAAGCCTTATTCTATTCCAATTAGGGTTTTTAGCCAATCTTGTGCATCCAACAAGTAATTTTGTGTCATTGGTTGAACATTTAGGTCATTTTCGTCCTCCCAAGGCTTATTCTAATCCAATTAGGGTTTTTAACCAATCTTGTGCATCCAATATGTAATTTTGTGTCATTGGTTGAACATTTAGGTCATTTTCGTCCTCCCAAGGCTTATTATAATCCAATTAGGGTTTTTAACCAATCCTATGCATCCAATAAGTGATTTTGTGTCATTGGTTGAACAATTAGGTCATTTTTGGTCACCCCATGCTTATTCTAATCCACTTAGGGTTTTTAACCAGTCGTGTGTATCCAATTAGTGATTTGGTGTCATTGGTTAAACATTTAGGTTATTTTTGGTCTCCCAAGGCTTATTCTAATCCATTTAGGGTTTTTAACCAATCTTGTGCATCCAATAAGTGATTTTGTGTCATTGGTTGAACATTTAGGTCATTTTCATCCTCCCTAGGCTTATGCTAATCCAATTAGGGATTTTAACCAATCTTGTGCATCCAATAAGTGATTTTGTGTCATTGGTTGAACATTTAGGTCATTTTCGTCCTCCCAAGGCTTATTATAATCCAATTAGGGTTTTTAACCAATCTTGTTTTTCCAATAAGTGATTTTGTGTCATTGGTTGAACATTTAGGTCATTTTCGGTCACCCCATGCTTATTCTAATCCACTTAGGGTTTTTAACCAGTCGTGTGCGTCAACAAGTGATTTTGTGTCATTGGTTGAACATTTAGGTCATTTTTGGTCTCCCAACGCTTATTCTAATCCATTTAGGGTTTTTAACCAATCTTGTGCATCTAATAAGTGATTTTGTGTCATTGTTTGAACATTTAGGTCATTTTCATCCTCCCTAGGCTTATTCGAATCCAATTAGGGTTTTTAACCAATCTTGTGCATCCAATAAGTGATATTGTGTCATTGGTTGAACATTTAGGTCATTTTCGGTCTCCCTAGGCTTATTCTAATCCAATTAGGGTTTTTAACCAATCTTGTGCATCCAATAAGTCATTTTGTGTCATTGGTTGAACATTTAGGTCAATTTCATCCTCCCTAGGCTTATTCTAATCCTATTACGGTTTTTAACCAATCTTGTGCATCCAACAAGTAACTTTGTGTCATTGGTTGAACATTTAGGTCATTTTCGTCATCCTTCGACTTATTCTAATCCATTTAGGGTTTTTAACCAATGTTGTGCATCCAAAAAGTAATTTTGTGTCATTGGTTGAACATTTAGGTCATTTTCGTCCTCCCAAGGCTTATTCTAATCCAATTAGGGTTTTTAACCAATCTTGTGTATCCAATAAGTGATTTTGTGTCATTGGTTGAACATTTAGGTCAATTTCGTCCTCTCAAGGCTTATTCTAATCCAATTCGGGTTTTAACCAATCTTGTGCATCCAATAAGTGATTTTGTATCATTGGTTGAACATTTAGGTCATTTTTGTCCTCCCTAGGCTTATTCTAATCCAATTCGGTTATTTAACCAATCTTGTGAATCCAATGAGTGGTTTGTTGTCATTTGTTGAACATTTAGGTCTTTTTCGTCCTTCCTAGACTTATTCTAATCCACTTATGGTTTTTAAACAATCTTGTGCATCTAATAAGTGATTTTGTGTCATTGTTTGAACATTTAGGTCAATTTCATCCTCCCTAGGCTTATTCGAATCCAATTAGGGTTTTTAACCAATCTTGTGCATCCAATAAGTGATATTGTGTCATTGGTTGAACATTTAGGTCATTGCCGTCCTCCCTAGGCTTATTTTAATCCTATTACGGTTTTTAACCAATCTTGTGCATCCAACAAGTAATTTTGTGTCATTGGTTGAACATTTAGGTCATTTTCGTCCTCACAAGCCTTATTCTATTCCAATTAGGGTTTTTAGCCAATCTTGTGCATCCAACAAGTAATTTTGTGTCATTGGTTGAACATTTAGGTCATTTTCGTCCTCCCAAGGCTTATTCTAATCCAATTAGGGTTTTTAACCAATCTTGTGCATCCAATAAGTAATTTTGTGTCATTGGTTGAACATTTAGGTCATTTTCGTCCTCCCAAGGCTTATTATAATCTAATTAGGGTTTTTAACCAATCCTGTGCATCCAATAAGTGATTTTGTGTCATTGGTTGAACAATTAGGTCATTTTCGGTCACCCCATGCTTATTCTAATCCACTTAGGGTTTTTAAACAATCGAGTGTATCCAATTAGTGATTTGGTGTCATTGGTTGAACATTTAGGTTATTTTTGGTCTCCCAAGGCTTATTCTAATCCATTTAGGGTTTTTAACCAATCTTGTGCATCCAATAAGTGATTTTGTGTCATTGGTTGAACATTTAGGTCATTTTCATCCTCCCTAGGCTTATGCTAATCCAATTAGGGATTTTAACCAATCTTGTGCATCCAATAAGTGATTTTGTGTCATTGGTTGAACATTTAGGTCATTTTCATCCTCCCTAGGCTTATTCTAATCCTATTACGATTTTTAACCA
Organism: Cicer chorassanicum; assembly: GCA_037974735.1. Classification (NCBI taxonomy): domain Eukaryota; kingdom Viridiplantae; phylum Streptophyta; class Magnoliopsida; order Fabales; family Fabaceae; genus Cicer; species Cicer chorassanicum. Next base: position 39,717,797 of record JBBPBP010000004.1, on the reverse strand, counting down.
ATCTTGTGCATCCAACAAGTGATTTTGTGTCATTCGTTGAACATTTAGGTCATTTTCGTCCTCCCAAGGCTTATTATAATCCAATTAGGGTTTTTAACCAATCTTGTTTATCCAATTAGTGATTTGGTGTCATTGGTTGAACATTTAGGTTATTTTTGGTCTCCCAAGGCTTATTCTAATCCATTTAGGGTTTTTAACCAATCTTGTGCATCCAATAAGTGATTTTGTGTCATTGGTTGAACATTTAGGTCATTTTCATCCTCCCTAGGCTTATTCTAATCCTATTACGGTTTTTAACCAATCTTGTGCATCCAACAAGTGATTTTGTGTCATTCGTTGAACATTTAGGTCATTTTCGTCCTCCCAAGGCTTATTCTAATCCAATTAGGGTTTTTAACCAATCTTGTGCATCCAATAAGTGATTTTGTGTCATTGGTTGAACATTTAGGTCAATTTCGTCCTCCCAAGGCTTATTCTAATCCAATTTGGGTTTTAACCAATCTTGTGCATCCAATAAGTGATTTTGTGTCATTGGCTGAACATTTAGGTTGTTTTCCTCCTCCTAAGGCTTATTCTAATCCATTAGGGTTTTTAACCAATCTTGTGCATCCAATAAGTAATTTTGTGTCATTGGTTGAACATTTAGGTCATTTTCGTCCTCCCAAGGCTTATTCTAATCCTATTACGGTTTTTAACCAATCTTGTGCATCCAATAAGTGATTTTGTGTCATTGGTTGAACATTTAGGTCATTTTCATCCTCCCTAGGCTTATTCTAATCCTATTACGGTTTTTAACCAATCTTGTGAATCCAATGAGTGGTTTGTCGTCATTGGTTGAACATTTAGGTCATTTTCATCCTCCCTAGACTTATTCTAATCCACTTATGGTTTTTAAACAATCTTGTGCATCCAATAAGTGATATTGTGTCATTGGTTGAACATTTAGGTCATTGTCGTCCTCCCTAGGCTTATTCTAATCCACTTATGGTTTTTAAACAATCTTGTGCATCTAATAAGTGATTTTGTGTCATTGTTTGAACATTTAGGTCATTTTCATCCTCCCTAGGCTTATTCGAATCCAATTAGGGTTTTTATCCAATCTTGTGCATCCAATAAGTGATATTGTGTCATTGGTTGAACATTTAGGTCATTGTCGTCCTCCCTAGGCTTATTCTAATCCTATTACGGTTTTTAACCAATCTTGTGCATCCAACAAGTAATTTTGTGTCATTGGTTGAACATTTAGGTCATTTTCGGTCTCCCTAGGCTTATTTTAATCCAATTAGGGTTTTTAACCAATCTTGTGCATCCAATAAGTCATTTTGTGTCATTGGTTGAACATTTAGGTCAATTTCATCCTCCCTAGGCTTATTCTAATCCTATTACGGTTTTTAATTAATCTTGTGCATCCAACAAGTGATTTTGTGTCATTCGTTGAACATTTAGGTCATTTTCGTCCTCCCAAGGCTTATTCTAATCCAATTAGGGTTTTTAACCAATCTTGTGCATCCAATAAGTGATATTGTGTCATTGGTTGAACATTTAGGTCATTGTCGTCCTCCCTAGGCTTATTCTAATCCTATTACGGTTTTTAACCAATCTTGTGCATCCAACAAGTAATTTTGTGTCATTGGTTGAACATTTAGGTCATTTTCGTCCTCCCAAGCCTTATTCTAATCCAATTAGGGTTTTTAACCAATCTTGTGCATCCAAGAAGTAATTTTGTGTCATTGGTTGAACTTTTAGGTCATTTTCGGTCTCCCTAAGCTTATTCTAATCCAATTAGGGTTTTTAACCAATCTTGTGCATCCAACAAGTAATTTTGTGTCATTGGTTGAACATTTAGGTCATTTTCGTCCTCCCAAGCCTTATTCTAATCCAATTAGGGTTTTTAACCAATCTTGTGCATCCAACAAGTAATTTTGTGTCATTGGTTGAACATTTAGGTCATTTTCGGTCTCCCTAGGCTTATTCTAATCCAATTAGGGTTTTTAACCAATCTTGTGCATCCAATAAGTGATTTTGTGTCATTGGTTAAACATTTAGGTCTTTTTCATCCTCCCTAGGCTTATTCTAATCCTATTACGGTTTTTAACCAATCTTGTGCATCCAACAAGTGATTTTGTGTCATTCGTTGAACATTTAGGTCATTTTCGTCCTCCCAAGGCTTATTCTAATCCAATTAGGGTTTTTAACCAATCTTGTGCATCCAATAAGTGATTTTGTGTCATTGGTTGAACATTTAGGTAAATTTCGTCCTCCCAAGGCTTATTCTAATCCAATTCGGGTTTTAACCAATCTTGTGCATCCAATAAGTGATTTTGTGTCATTGGCTGAACATTTAGGTCGTTTTCCTACTCCTAAGGCTTATTCTAATCCTATTACGGATTTTAACCAATCTTGTGCATCCAACAAGTAACTTTGTGTCATTGGTTGAACATTTAGGTCATTTTCGTCATCCTTCGACTTATTCTAATCCAATTAGGGTTTTTAACCAATCTTGTGCATCCAATAAGTGATTTTGTGTCCGTGGTTGAACATTTAGGTCATTTTCGTCCTCCCAAGGCTTATTCTAATCCAATTAGGGTTTTTAACCAATCTTGTGCATCCAATAAGTGATTTTGTGTCATTCGTTGAACATTTAGGTCATTTTCGTCCTCCCAAGGCTTATTATAATCCAATTAGGGTTTTTAACCAATCTTGTTTTTCCAATAAGTGATTTTGTGTCATTGGTTGAACATTTAGGTCATTTTCGGTCACCCCATGCTTATTCTAATCCACTTAGGGTTTTTAACCAGTCGTGTGCGTCAACAAGTGATTTTGTGTCATTGGTTGAACATTTAGGTCAATTTCGTGCTCCCATGGCTTATTCTAATCCAATTCGGGTTTTAACCAATTTTGTGCATGCAATAAGTGATTTTGTGTCATTGGCTGAACATTTAGATCGTTTTCCTCCTCCTAAGACTTATTCTAATCCAATTAGGGTTTTTAACCAATCTTGGGCATCCAATAAGTAATTTTGTGTCATTGGTTGAACATTTAGGTCCTTTTCGGTCTCCCTAGGCTTATTCTAATCCAATTAGGGTTTTTAACCAATCTTGTGCATCCAATAAGTGATTTTGTGTCATTGGTTGATCATTTAGGTCATTTTCATCCTCCCAAGGCTTATTCTAATCCTATTACGGTTTTTAACCAATCTTGTGCATCCAACAAGTGATTTTGTGTCATTCGTTGAACATTTAGGTCATTTTCGTCCTCCTAAGGCTTATTCTAATCCAATTAGGGTTTTTAACCAATCTTGTGCATCCAATAAGTGATTTTGTGTCATTGGTTGAACATTTAGGTCAATTTCGTCCTCCCAAGGCTTATTCTAATCCAATTCGGGTTTTAACCAATCTTGTGCATCCAATAAGTGATTTTGTGTCATTGGCTGAATATTTAGGTAGTTTTTCCTACTATTAATGCTTATTCTAATCCAATTAGGGTTTTTACCCAATCTTGTGCATCCAATAAGTGATTTTGTGTCATTGGTTGATCATTTAGGTCATTTTCGGTCACCCCATGCTTATTCTAATCCACTTAGGGATTTTAACCAGTTGAGTGCACCCAACAAGTGATTTTGTGTCATTGGTTGAACAATTAGGTCATTTTTGGTCTCCCAAGGCTTATTCTAATCCATTTAGGGTTTTTAACCAATCTTGTGCATCCAATAAGTGATTTTGTGTCATTGGTTGAACATTTAGGTCATTTTCGTCCTCCCTAGGCTTATGCTAATCCAATTAGGGATTTTAACCAATCTTGTGCATCCAATAAGTGATTTTGTGTCATTGGTTGAACATTTAGGTCATTTTCCTCCTCCCTAGGCTTATTCTAATCCTATTACGGTTTTTAACCAATCTTGTGCATCCAACAAGTGATTTTGTGTCATTCGTTGAACATTTAGGTTATTTTCGTCCTCCCAAGGCTTATTATAATCCAATTAGGGTTTTTAACCAATCTTGTGCATCCAATAAGTGATTTTGTGACATGGGTTGAACATTTAGGTCATTTTCGGTCACCCCATGCTTATTCTAATCCACTTTGGGTTTTTAACCAGTCGTGTGTATCCAATTAGTGATTTGGTGTCATTGGTTGAACATTTAGATCATTTTCGGTCTCCCCAGGCTTATACTAATCCATTTAGGGTTTTTAACCAATCTTGTTCATCCAATAAGTGATTTTGTGTCATTGGTTGAACATTTAGGTCAATTTCGTCCTCCCAAGGCTTATTCTAATCCAATTCGGGTTTTAACCAATTTTGTGCATGGAATAAGTGATTTTGTGTCATTGGCTGAACATTTAGATCGTTTTCCTCCTCCTAAGACTTATTCTAATCCAATTAGGGTTTTTAACCAATCTTGTGCATCCAATAAGTAAATTTGTGTCATTGGTTGAACATTTAGGTCATTTTCGGTCTCCCTAGGCTTATTCTAATCCAATTAGGGTTTTTAACCAATCTTGTGCATCCAATAAGTGATTTTGTGTCAATGGTTGAACATTTAGGTCAATTTCGTCCTCCCAAGGCTTATTCTAATCCAATTCGGGTTTTAACCAATTTTGTGCATGGAATAAG
>JBBPBP010000004.1:39674275-39707441 GCA_037974735.1 Cicer chorassanicum | reverse complement strand
GTCCTCCCAAGGCTTATTCTAATCCAATTCGGGTTTTAACCAATTTTGTGCATGGAATAAGGGATTTTGTGTCATTGGCTGAACATTTAGATCGTTTTCCTCCTCCTAAGACTTATTCTAATCCAATTAGGGTTTTTAACCAATCTTGTGCATCCAATAAGTAATTTTGTGTCATTGGTTGAACATTTAGGTCATTTTCGGTCTCCCTAGGCTTATTCTAATCCAATTAGGGTTGTTAACCAATCTTGTGCATCCAATTAGTGATTTTGTGTCAATGGTTGAACATTTAGGTCAATTTCGTCCTCCCAAGGCTTATTCTAATCCAACTCGGGTTTTAACCAATCTTGTGCATCCAATAAGTGATTTTGTGTCATTGGCTGAATATTTAGGTCGTTTTCCTCCTCCTAAGGCTTATTGTAATCCAATTAGCGTTTTTAACCAATCTTGTGCATCCAATAAGTGATTTTGTGTCATTGGTTGAACATTTAGGTCATTTTCGGTCACCCCATGCTTATTCTAATCCATTTAGGGTTTTTAACCTGTCGTGTGCATCCAATAAGTGATTTTGTGTCATTGGTTGAACATTTAGGTCATTTTTGTCCTCCCTAGGCATATTCTAATCCATTTAGGGTTTTTAATCAATCTTGTGCATCCAATAAGTGATTTTGTGTCATTGGCTGAACAATTAGGTCGTTTTCCTCCTCCTAAGGCCTATTGTAATCCAATTAGGGCTTTTAACCAATCTTGTGCATCCAATAAGTAATTTTGTGTCATTGGTTGAACATTTAGGTCATTGTCGTCCTCCCTAGGCTTATTTTAATCCTATTACGGTTTTTAACCAATCTTGTGCATCCAACAAGTAATTTTGTGTCATTGGTTGAACATTTAGGTCATTTTCGTCCTCCCAAGCCTTATTCTATTCCAATTAGGGTTTTTAGCCAATCTTGTGCATCCAACAAGTAATTTTGTGTCATTGGTTGAACATTTAGGTCATTTTCGTCCTCCCAAGGCTTATTCTAATCCAATTAGGGTTTTTAACCAATCTTGTGCATCCAATAAGTAATTTTGTGTCATTGGTTGAACATTTAGGTCATTTTCGTCCTCCCAAGGCTTATTATAATCCAAATTAGGGTTTTTAACCAATCCTGTGCATCCAATAAGTGATTTTGTGTCATTGGTTGAACAATTAGGTCATTTTCGGTCACCCCATGCTTATTCTAATCCACTTAGGGTTTTTAAACAGTCGTGTGTATCCAATTAGTGATTTGGTGTCATTGGTTGAACATTTAGGTTATTTTTGGTCTCCCAAGGCTTATTCTAATCCATTTAGGGTTTTTAACCAATCTTGTGCATCAAATAAGTGATTTTGTGTCATTGGTTTAACATTTAAGTCATTTTCATCCTCCCTAGGCTTATGCTAATCCAATTAGGGATTTTAACCAATCTTGTGCATCCAATAAGTGATTTTGTGTCAGAGGTTGAACATTTAGGTCATTTTCATCCTCCCTAGGCTTATTCTAATCCTATTACGATTTTTAACCAATCTTGTGCATCCAACAAGTGATTTTGTGTCATTCGTTGAACATTTAGGTCATTTTCGTCCTCCCAAGGCTTATTATAATCCAATTAGGGTTTTTAACCAATCTTGTTTTTCCAATAAGTGATTTTGTGTCATTGGTTGAACATTTAGGTCATTTTCGGTCACCCCATGCTTATTCTAATCCACTTAGGGTTTTTAACCAGTCGTGTGCGTCAACAAGTTATTTTGTGTCATTAGTTGAACATTTAGGTCATTTTTGGTCTCCCAACGCTTATTCTAATCCATTTAGGGTTTTTAACCAATCTTGTGCATCTAATAAGTGATTTTGTGTCATTGTTTGAACATTTAGGTCATTTTCATCCTCCCTAGGCTTATTCGAATCCAATTAGGGTTTTTAACCAATCTTGTGCATCCAATAAGTGATATTGTGTCATTGGTTGAACATTTAGGTCATTGTCGTCCTCCCTAGGCTTATTCTAATCCTATTACGGTTTTTAACCAATCTTGTGCATCCAACAAGTAATTTTGTGTCATTGGTTGAACATTTAGGTCATTTTCGGTCTCCCTAGGCTTATTCTAATCCAATTAGGGTTTTTAACCAATCTTGTGCATCCAATAAGTGATATTGTGTCATTGGTTGAACATTTAGGTCATTGTCGTCCTCCCTAGGCTTTTTCTAATCCTATTACGGTTTTTAACCAATCTTGTGCATCCAACAAGTAATTTTGTGTCATTGGTTGAACATTTAGGTCATTTTCGGTCTCCCTAGGCTTATTCTAATCCAATTAGGGTTTTTAACCAATCTTGTGCATCCAATAAGTGATTTTGTGTCATTGGTTGAACATTTAGGTCATTTTCGTCCTCCCTAGGCTTATTCTAATCCTATTACGGTTTTTAACCAATCTTGTGCATCCAACAAGTAATTTTGTGTCATTGGTTGAACATTTAGGTCATTTTCGTCCTCCCAAGCCTTATTCTAATCCAATTAGGGTTTTTAACCAATCGTGTGAATCTAACAAGCAATTTTGTGTCATTGGTTGAACATTTAGGTCATTTTCGGTATCCGTAGGCTTATTCTAATCCAATTAGGGTTTTTAATCAATCTTGTGCATCCAACAAGTGATTTTGTGTCATTCGTTGAACATTTAGGTCATTTTCGTCCTCCCAAGGCTTATTCTAATCCTACTACGGATTTTAACCAATCTTGTGCATCCAATAAGTGATATTGTGTCATTGGTTGAACATTTAGGTCATTGTCGTCCTCCCTAGGCTTATTCTAATCCTATTACGGTTTTTAACCAATCTTGTGCATCCAACAAGTAATTTTGTGTCATTGGTTGAACATTTAGGTCATTTTCGGTCTCCCTAGGCTTATTCTAATCCAATTAGGGTTTTTAACCAATCTTGTGCATCCAATAAGTCATTTTGTGTCATTGGATGAACATTTAGGTCAATTTCATCCTCCCTAGGCTTATTCTAATCCTATTACGGTTTTTAACCAATCTTGTGCATCCAACAAGTGATTTTGTGTCATTCATTGAACATTTAGGTCATTTTCGTCATCCTTCGACTTATTCTAATCCAATTAGGGTTTTTAACCAATCTTGTGCATCCAATAAGTGATTTTGTGTCCGTGGTTGAACATTTAGGTCATTTTCGTCCTCCCAAGGCTTATTCTAATCCAATTAGGGTTTTTAACCAATCTTGTGCATCCAATAAGTGATTTTGTGTCATTGGTTGAACATTTAGGTCAATTTCGTGCTCCCATGGCTTATTCTAATCCAATTCGGGTTTTAACCAATTTTGTGCATGCAATAAGTGATTTTGTGTCATTGGCTGAACATTTAGATCATTTTCCTCCTCCTAAGACTTATTCTAATCCAATTAGGGTTTTTAACCAATCTTGGGCATCCAATAAGTAATTTTGTGTCATTGGTTGAACATTTAGGTCATTTTCGGTCTCCCTAGGCTTATTCTAATCCAATTAGGGTTTTTAACCAATCTTGTGCATCCAATAAGTAATTTTGTGTCATTGGTTGATCATTTAGGTCATTTTCATCCTCCCAAGGCTTATTCTAATCCTATTACGGTTTTTAACCAATCTTGTGCATCCAACAAGTGATTTTGTGTCATTCGTTGAACATTTAGGTCATTTTCGTCCTCCCAAGGCTTATTCTAATCCAATTAGGGTTTTTAACCAATCTTGTGCATCCAATAAGTGATTTTGTGTCATTGGTTGAACATTTAGGTCAATTTCGTCCTCCCAAGGCTTATTCTAATCCAATTCGGGTTTTAACCAATCTTGTGGATCCAATAAGTGATTTTGTGTCATTGGCTGAATATTTAGGTAGTTTTCCTACTATTAATGCTTATTCTAATCCAATTAGGGTTTTTACCCAATCTTGTGCATCCAATAAGTGATTTTGTGTCATTGGTTGATCATTTAGGTCATTTTCGGTCACCCCATGCTTATTCTAATCCACTTAGGGATTTTTACCAGTCGAGTGCACCCAACAAGTGATTTTGTGTCATTGGTTGAACAATTAGGTCATTTTTGGTCTCCCAAGGCTTATTCTAATCCATTTAGGGTTTTTAACCAATCTTGTGCATCCAATAAGTGATTTTGTGTCATTGGTTGAACATTTAGGTCATTTTCGTCCTCCCTAGGCTTATTCTAATCCAATTAGGGATTTTAACCAATCTTGTGCATCCAATAAGTGATTTTGTGTCAATGGTTGAACATTTAGGTCATTTTCCTCCTCCCTAGGCTTATTCTAATCCTATTACGGTTTTTAACCAATCTTGTGCATCCAACAAGTGATTTTGTGTCATTCGTTGAACATTTACGTTATTTTCGTCCTCCCAAGGCTTATTATAATCCAATTAGGGTTTTTAACCAATCTTGTGCATCCAATAAGTGATTTTGTGTCATGGGTTGAACATTTAGGTCATTTTCGGTCACCCCATGCTTATTCTAATCCACTATGGGTTTTTAACCAGTCGTGTGTATCCAATTAGTGATTTGGTGTCATTGGTTGAACATTTAGATCATTTTCGGTCTCCCCAGGCTTATACTAATCCATTTAGGGTTTTTAACCAATCTTGTTCATCCAATAAGTGATTTTGTGTCATTGGTTGAACATTTAGGTCAATTTCGTCCTCCCAAGGCTTATTCTAATCCAATTCGGGTTTTAACCAATTTTGTGCATGGAATAAGTGATTTTGTGTCATTGGCTGAACATTTAGATCGTTTTCCTCCTCCTAAGACTTATTCTAATCCAATCAGGGTTTTTAACCAATCTTGTGCATCCAATAAGTAAATTTGTGTCATTGGTTGAACATTAAGGTCATTTTCGGTCTCCCTAGGCTTATTCTAATCCAATTAGGGTTTTTAACCAATCTTGTGCATCCAATAAGTGATTTTGTGTCAATGGTTGAACATTTAGGTCAATTTCGTCCTCCCAAGGCTTATTCTAATCCAATTCGGGTTTTAACCAATTTTGTGCATGGAATAAGGGATTTTGTGTCATTGGCTGAACATTTAGATCGTTTTCCTCCTCCTATGACTTATTCTAATCCAATTAGGGTTTTTAACCAATCTTGTGCATCCAATAAGTAATTTTGTGTCATTGGTTGAACATTTAGGTCATTTTCGGTCTCCCCAGGCTTATTCTAATCCAATTAGGGTTTTTAACCAATCTTGTGCATCCAATAAGTGATTTTGTGTCAATGGTTGAACATTTAGGTCAATTTCGTCCTCCCAAGGCTTATTCTAATCCAACTCGGGTTTTAACCAATCTTGTGCATCCAATAAGTGATTTTGTGTCATTGGCTGAATATTTAGGTCGTTTTCCTCCTCCTAAGGCTTATTGTAATCCAATTAGCGTTTTTAACCAATCTTGTGCATCCAATAAGTGATTTTGTGTCATTGGTTGAACATTTAGGTCATTTTCGGTCACCCCATGCTTATTCTAATCCATTTAGGGTTTTTAACCTGTCGTGTACATCCAATAAGTGATTTTGTGTCATTGGTTGAACATTTAGGTCATTTTTGTCCTCCCTAGGCTTATTCTAATCCATTTAGGGATTTTAATCAATCTTGTGCATCCAATAAGTGATTTTGTGTCATTGGCTGAACAATTAGGTCGTTTTCCTCCTCCTAAGGCTTATTGTAATCCAATTAGGGCTTTTAACCAATCTTGTGCATCCAATAAGTAATTTTGTGTCATTGGTTGAACATTTAGGTCATTTTCGTCCTCCCAAGGCTTATTCTAATCCATTTAGGGTTTTTAACCAATCTTGTGCATCCAATAAGTGATTTTGTGTCATTGGTTGAACATTTAGGTCATTTTTGTCCTCTTTAGGCTTATTCTAATCCAATTAGGGTTTTTAACCAGTCGTGTGCATCCAATAAGTGATTTTGTGTCATTGGTTGTACAATTAGGTCGTTTTCCTCCTCCTAAGGCTTATTCTAATCCAATTAGGGTTTTTAACCAATCTTGTGCATCCAACAAGTAATTTTGTGTCATTGGTTGAACATTTAGGTCATTTTCGTCCTCCCAAGGCTTATTCTAATCCAATTACGGTTTTAAACCAATCTTGTGCATCCAATAAGTGATTTTGTGTCATTGGTTGAATATTTAGGTCATTTTCGGTCAACCCATGCTTATTCTAATCCAATTAGGGTTTTTAACCAATCTTGTGCATCCAATAAGTGATTTGGTGTCATTGGTTGATTATTTAGGACATTTTCGTCCTCCCAAGGCTTATTCTCATCCAATTCGGGTTTTAGCCAATTTTGTGCATGCAATAAGTGATTTTAAGTCATTGGCTGAACATTTAGATCGTTTTCCTCCTCCTAAGACTTATTCTAATCCAATTAGGGTTTTTAACCAATCTTGTGCATCCAATAAGTAATTTTGTGTCATTGGTTGAACATTTAGGTCATTTTCGTCCTCCCAAGGCTTATTATAATCCAATTAGGGTTTTTAACCAATCCTGTGCATCCAATAAGTGATTTTGTGTCATTGGTTGAACAATTAGGTCATTTTCGGTCACCCCATGCTTATTCTAATCCACTTAGGGTTTTTTAACAGTCGTGTGTATCCAATTAGTGATTTGGTGTCATTGGTTGAACATTTAGGTTATTTTTGGTCTCCCAAGGCTTATTCTAATCCATTTAGGGTTTTTAACCAATCTTGTGCATCCAATAAGTGATTTTGTGTCATTGGTTGAACATTTAGGTCATTTTCGTCCTCCCTAGGCTTATGCTAATCCAATTAGGGATTTTAACCAATCTGGTGCATCCAATAAGTGATTTTGTGTCATTGGTTGAACATTTAGGTCATTTTCATCCTCACTAGCTTATTCTAATCCTATTACGGTTTTTAACCAATCTTGTGCATCCAACAAGTGATTTTGTGTCATTCGTTGAACATTTAGGTCATTTTCGTCCTCCCAAGGCTTATTATAATCCAATTAGGGTTTTTAACCAATCTTGTTTTTCCAATAAGTGATTTTGTGTCATTGGTTGAACATTTAGGTCATTTTCGGTCACCCCATGCTTATTCTAATCCACTTAGGGTTTTTAACCAGTCGTGTGTATCCAATTAGCGATTTGGCTTCATTGGTTGAACATTTAGATCATTTTCGGTCTCCCCAGGCTTATACTAATCCATTTAGGGTTTTTAACCAATCTTGTGCATTCAATAAGTGATTTTGGGTCATTGGTTGAACATTTAGGTCATTTTCGGTTTCCATAGGCTTATTCTAATCCACTTAGGGTTATTAAACATCTTGCGCATCCAATAAGTGATATTGAGTCATTGGTTTAACATTTAGGTCATTTTCGTCCTCCCTAGGCTCATTCTAATCCACTTAGAGTTATTAAACAATCTTGCGCGTCCAATAAGTGATATTGTGTCATTGGTTGAACATTTAGGTAATTTTCGTCCTCCCTAGGCTTATTCTAATCCAATTAGGGTTTTTAACCAATCTTGTGCATCCAATAAGTGATTTTGTCATTGGTTGAACATTTAGGTCATTTTCGTCCTCCCTAGGCTTATTCTATTCCACTTAGGGTTTTTAACCAATCTTGTGCTTCCAATAAGTGATTTTGTGTCATTGGTTGAACCTTTAGGTCATTTTCGTCCTCCGTAGACTTATTCTATTCCAATTAGGGTATTTAACCAATCTTGTGGATTCAATAAGTGATTTTGTGTCATTGGTTGAACATTTAGGTCATTTTCGGTTTCCCCAGGGTTATTATAATCCAATTAGGGTTTTTAACCAATCTTGTGCATCCAATATGTAATTTTGTGTTATTGGTTGAATATTTTGGTCATTTTTGTCCTCCCAAGGCTTATTCTAATCCAATTAGGGTTTTTAACCAATCTTGTGAATCCAATAAGTAATTTTGTGTCATAGGTTGAACATTTAGGTCATTTTCTGTTTTCCCAGGCTTATTCTAATCCACTTAGGGTTTTTAACCAATCTTGTGCATTCAATAAGTGATTTTGGGTCATTGGTTGAACATTTAGGTCATTTTCGGTTTCCCCAGGCTTATTATAATCCAATTAGGGTTTTTAACCAATCTTGTGCATCCAATAAGTGATTTTGTGTTATTGGTTGAACATTTAGGTCATTTTGGTCCTCCCAAGGCTTATTCTAATCCAATTAGGGTTTTTAACCAATCTTGTGCATTCAATAAGTGATTTTGTGTCATTGGTTGAACATTTAGGTCATTTTCGGTTTCCCCAGGCTTATTCTAATCCACTTAGGGTTTTTAACCAATCTTGTGCATCCTATAAGTAATTTTGTGTTATTGGTTGAATATTTAGGTCATTTTCGTCCTCCCAAGGCTTATTCTAATCCAATTAGGGTTTTTAACCAATCTTGTGCATTCAATAAGTGATTTTATGTCATTGGTTGAACATTTAGGTCATTTTCGTCCTCCCTATGCTTATTTAATTCCAATTAGGGTTTTTAACCAATCTTGTGCATTCAATAAGTGATTTTGTGTCATTGGTTGAACATTTAGGTCATTTTCGGTTTCCCCAGGCTTATTCTAATCCACTTAGGGTTTTTAACCAATCTTGTGCACCTATAAGTAATTTTGTGTTATTGGTTGAACATTTAGGTCATTTTCGTCCTCCCAAGGCTTATTCTAATCTAATTAGGGTTTTTAACCAATCTTGTGCATCCAATAAGTGGTTTTGTGTCATTGGTTGAACATTTAGGTCATTTTCGTCCTCCATAGGGTTATTCTAATGCACTTAGGTTTTTTAACAAATCTGGTGCATCCAATAAGTGATTTTGTGTCATTGGTTGAACATTTAGGTCATTTTCGTCCTCCCTAGGCTTATTCTATTCCAATTAGGGGTTTTAACCAATCTTGTGCATTCCGTAAGTGATTTTGTGTAATTGGTTGAAGATTTAGGTCATTTTCGGTTTCCATAGGGTTATTCTAATCCACTTAGGGTTATTAAACAATCTTGCGCATCCAATAAGTGATATTGTGTCATTGGTTGAACATTTAGGTCATTTTCGTCCTCACTAGGCTTATTCTAATCCAATTAGGGTTTTTAACCAATCTTGTGCATCCAATAAGTGATTTTGTGTCATTGGTAGAACATTTAGGTCATTATTCGTCCTACCTAGGGTTATTTTATTCCAATTAGGGTTTTTATCCAATCTTGTGCATTCAATAAGTGATTTTGTGTTATTGGTTGAACATTTAGGTCATTTTCGTCCTCCCAAGGCTTATTCTAATCTAATTAGGGTTTTTAACCAATCTTGTGCATCCAATAAGTGGTTTTGTGTTATTGGTTGAACATTTAGGTCATTTTCGTCCTCCATAGGGTTATTCTAATGCACTTAGGTTTTTTAACAAATCTTGTGCATCCAATAAGTGATTTTGTGTCATTGGTTGAACATTTAGGTCATTTTCGTCCTCCCTAGGCTTATTCTATTCCAATTAGGGGTTTTAACCAATCTTGTGCATTCCGTAAGTGATTTTGTGTAATTGGTTGAAGATTTAGGTCATTTTCGGTTTCCATAGGGTTATTCTAATCCACTTAGGGTTATTAAACAATCTTGCGCATCCAATAAGTGATATTGTGTCATTGGTTGAACATTTAGGTCATTTTCGTCCTCACTAGGCTTATTCTAATCCAATTAGGGTTTTTAACCAATCTTGTGCATCCAATAAGTGATTTTGTGTCATTGGTAGAACATTTAGGTCATTATTCGTCCTACTTAGGGTTATTTTATTCCAATTAGGGTTTTTAACCAATCTTGTGCATTCAATAAGTGATTTTGTGTCATTGGTTGAACATTTAGGTCATTTTCGGTTTCCCTAGGCTTATTATAATCCAATTAGGGTTTTTAACCAATCTTGTGCATCCAATAAGTGATTTTGTGTTATTGGTTGAACATTTAGGTCATTTTCGTCCTCCTAAGGCTTATTCTAATCCAATTAGGGTTTTTAACCAATCTTGTGCATCCAGGAAGTGATTTTGTGTCATTGGTTGAACATTTAGGTCATTTTCGGTTTCCCCAGGCTTATTCTAATCCACTTAGGGTTTTTAAATAATCTTGTGCATCCAATAAGTAATTTTGTGTTATTGGTTGAACATTTAGGTCATTTTCGTCCTCCCAAGGCTTATTCTAATCCAATTAGGGTTTTTAACCAATCTTGTGCATCCAATAAGTGATTTTGTGTCATTGGTTGAACATTTAGGTCATTTTCGTCCTCCCTAGGCTTATTCCATTCCAATTAGGGTTAATAACCAATCTTGTGCATTCAATAAGTGATTTTGTGTCATTGGTTGAAGATTTAGGTCATTTACGGTTTCCCCAGGCTTATTCTAATCCAATTAGGGTTTTTAACCAACCTGTTGGATCCAGTAAGTGATTTTGTGTCATTGGTTGAAAATTTAGGCCATTTTTCATCCTACCTAGGGTTATTTTATTCCAATTAGGGTTTTTAACCAATCTTGTGCATTCAATAAGTGATTTTGTGTCATTGGTTGTACATTTAGGTCATTTTCGGTTTCCCTAGGCTTATTATAATCCAATTAGGGTTTTTAACCAATCTTGTGCATCCAATAAGTGATTTTGTGTCATTGGTTGAACATTTAGGTCGTTTTCGTCCTCCATAGGCTTATTTTATTCCAATTAGGGTTTTTAACCAATATTGTTCATTCAATAAGTGATTTTGTGTCATTGGTTGAACATTTAGGTCATTTTCGGTTTCCCCAGGCTTATTATAATCCAATTAGGGTTTTTAACCAATCTTGTGCATCCAATAAGTGATTTTGTGTTATTGGTTGAACATTTAGGTCATTTTCGTCCTCCCAAGGCTTATTCTAATTCAATTAGGGTTTTTAACCAATCTTGTGCATTCAATAAGTGATTTTGTGTCATTGGTTGAACATTTAGGTCATTTTCGTCCTCCCATGGCTTAATCTAATCCAATTAGGGTTTTTAACCAATCTAGTGCATCCAATAAGTGATTTTGTGTTATTGGTTGAACATTTAGGTCATTTTCGTCCTCCCAAGGCTTATTCTAATCCAATTAGGGTTTTTAACCAATCTTGTGCTTTCAATAAGTGATTTTGTGTCATTGGTTGAACATTTAGGTCATTTTCGGTTTCCCCAGGCTTATTATAATCCAAATAGGGTTTTTAACCAATCTTGTGCATCCAATAAGTGATTTTGAATCATTGGTTGAACATTTAGGTTATTTTCGTCCTCCCAAGGCTTATTATATTCCAATTAGGGTTTTTAACCAATCTTGTGCATCCAATAAGTGATTTTGTGTTATTGGTTGAACATTTAGGTAATTTTCGTCCTCCCAAGGCTTATTCTAATCCAATTAGGTTTTTTAACCAATCTTGTGGATCCAGTAAGTGATTTTGTGTCATTGGTTGAACATTTAGGTCATTTTCGTCCTCCCAAGGCTTATTCTAATCCAATTAGGGTTTTTAACCAATCTTGTGCATCCAATAAGTGATTTTGTGTTATTGGTTGAACATTTAGGTCATTTTTGTCCTCCCTAGGCTTATTCCATTCCAATAAGGGTTAATAACCAATCTTGTGCATTCAATAAGTGATTTTGTGTCATTGGTTGAACATTTAGGTCATTTACGGTTTCCCCAGGCTTATTCTAATCCAATTAGGGTTTTTAACCAATCTTGTGGATCCAGTAAGTGATTTTGTGTCATTGGTTGAACATTTAGGCCATTTTTCGTCCTACCTAGGGTTATTTTATTCCAATTAGGGTTTTTAACCAATCTTGCGCATTCAATAAGTGATTTTGTGTCATTGGTTGAACATTTAGGTCATTTTCGGTTTCCCTAGGCTTATTATAATCCAATTAGGGTTTTTAACCAATCTTGTGCATCCAATAAGTGATTTTGTGTCATTGGTTGAACATTTAGGTCGTTTTCGTCCTCCCTTGGCTTATTTTATTCCAATTAGGGTTTTTAACCAATATTGTTCATTCAATAAGTGATTTTGTGTCATTGGTTGAACATTTAGGTCATTTTCGGTTTCCCCAGGCTTATTATAATCCAATTAGGGTTTTTAACCAATCTTGTGCATCCAATAAGTGATTTTGTGTTATTGGTTGAACATTTAGGTCATTTTCGTCCTCCCAAGGCTTATTCTAATCCAATTAGGGTTTTTAACCAATCTTGTGCATCCAATAAGTGATTTTGTGTCATTGGTTGAACATTTAGGTCATTTTCGTCCTCCCAAGGCTTATTCTAATCCAATTAACGTTTTTAACCAATCTTGTGCATCCAATAAGTGATTTTGTGTTATTGGTTGAACATTTAGGTAATTTTCGTCCTCCCAAGGCTTATTCTAATCCAATTAGGTTTTTTAACCAAACTTGTGCATCCAATAAGTGATTTTGTGTCATTGGTTGAACATTTAGAGCATTTTCAGGTTCCCCAGGCTTATTATATTCCACTTAGGGTTTTTAACCAATCTTGTGCATCCAATAAGTGATTTTGTGTTATTGGTTGAACATTTAGGTCATTTTCGTCCTCCCAAGACTTATTCTAATCCAATTAGGGTTTTTAACCAATCTTGTGCATCCAATAAGTGATTTGGTGTTATTGGTTGAACATTTAGGTAATTTTCGTCCTCCCAAGGCTTATTCTAATCCAATTAGGGTTTTTAACCAAACTTGTGCATCCAATAAGTGATTTTGTGTCATTGGTTGAACATTTAGAGCATTTTCAGGTTCCCCAGGCTTATTATATTCCACTTAGGGTTTATAACCAAACTTGTGCATCCAATAAGTGATTTTGTGTTATTGGTTGAACATTTAGGTCATTTTTGTCCTCCCTAGGCTTATTCCATTCCAATTAGGGTTAATAACCAATCTTATGCATTCAATAAGTGATTTTGTGTCATTGGTTGAACATTTAGGTCATTTACGGTTTCCCCAGGCTTATTCTAATCCAATTAGGGTTTTTAACCAATCTTGTGGATCCAGTAAGTGATTTTGTGTCATTGGTTGAACATTTAGGCCATTTTTCGTCCTACCTAGGGTTATTTTATTCCAATTAGGGTTTTTAACCAATCTTGTGCATTCAATAAGTGATTTTGTGTCATTGGTTGAACATTTAGGTCATTTTCGGTTTCCCTAGGCTTATTATAATCCAATTAGGGTTTTTAACCAATCTTGTGCATCCAATAACTGATTTTGTGTCATTGGTTGAACATTTAGGTCGTTTTCGTCCTCCATAGGCATATTCTAATCCAATTAGGGTTTTTAACCAATCTTGTGCATCCAATAAGTGATTTTGTGTTATTGGTTGAACATTTAGGTCATTTTCGTCCTCCCAAGGCTTATTCTAATCCAATTAGGGTTTTTAACCAATCTTGTGCATCCAATAAGTGATTTTGTGTCATTGGTTGAACATTTAGGTCATTTTCGTCCTCCCAAGGCTTATTCTAAACCAATTAGCGTTTTTAACCAATCTTGTGCATCCAATAAGTGATTTTGTGTCATTGGTTGAACATTTAGAGCATTTTCAGGTTCCCCAGGCTTATGATATTCCACTTAGGGTTTTTAACCAATCTTGTGCATCCAATAAGTGATTTTGTGTCATTGGTTGAACATTTAGGTCATTTTCGTCCTCCCAAGGCTTATTCTAATCCAATTAGGGTTTTTAACCAATCTTGTGCATTCAATAAGTGATTTTGTGTCATTGGTTGAATATTTAGGTCATTTTCGGTTTCCCCAGGCTTATTATAATCCAATTAGGGTTTTTAACCAATCTTGTGCATCCAATAAGTGATTTTGAATCATTGGTTGAACATTTAGGTTATTTTCGTCCTCCCAAGGCTTATTATATTCCAATTAGGGTTTTTAACCAATCTTGTGCATCCAATAAGTGATTTTGTGTTATTGGTTGAACATTTAGGTAATTTTCGTCCTCCCAAGGCTTATTCTAATCCAATTAGGTTTTTTAACCAAACTTGTGCATCCAATAAATGATTTTGTGTCATTGGTTGAACATTTAGAGCATTTTCAGGTTCCCCAGGCTAATTATATTCCACTTAGGGTTTTTAACCAATCTTGTGCATCCAATAAGTGATTTTGTGTCATTGGTTGAACATTTAGATCATTTTCGGTTTCCCTAGGCTTATTATAATCCAATTAGGGTTTTTAACCAATCTTGTGCATCCAATAAGTGATTTTGTGTCATTGGTTGAACATTTAGGTCGTTTTCGTCCTCCCAAGGCTTATTCTAATCCAATTAGGGTTTTTAACCAAACTTGTGCATCCAATAAGTGATTTTGTGTTATTGGTTGAACATTTAGGTCATTTTCGTCCTCCCTAGGCTTATTCCATTCCAATTAGGGTTAATAACCAATCTTGTGCATTCAATAAATGATTTTGTGTCATTGGTTGAACATTTAGGTCATTTACGGTTTCCCCAGACTTATTCTAATCCAATTAGGGTTTTTAACCAATCTTGTGGATCCAGTAAGTGATTTTTTGTCATTGGTTGAACATTTAGGCCATTTTTCGTCCTACCTAGGGTTATTTTATGGCAATTAGCGTTTTTAACCAATCTTGTGCATTCAATAAGTGATTTTGTGTCATTGGTTGAACATTTAGGTCATTTTCGGTTTCCCTAGGCTTATTATAATCCAATTAGGGTTTTTAACCAATATTGTTCATTAAATAAGTGATTTTGTGTCATTGGTTGAACATTTAGGTCATTTTCGTCCTCCCAAGGCTTATTCTAATCCAATTATGGTTTTTAACCAATCTTGTGCATCCAATAAGTGATTTTGTGTTATTGGTTGAACATTTAGGTCATTTTCGTCCTCCCAAGGCTTATTCTAATCCAATTAGGGTTTTTAACCAATCTTGTGCATTCAATAAGTGATTTTGTGTCATTGGTTGAACATTTAGGTCATTTTCGGTTTCCCCAGGCTTATTATAATCCAAATAGGGTTTTTAACCAATCTTGTGCATCCAATAAGTGATTTTGAATCATTGGTTGAACATTTAGGTTATTTTCGTCCTCCCAAGGCTTATTATATTCCAATTAGGGTTTTTAACCAATCTTGTGCATCCAATAAGTGATTTTGTGTTATTGATTGAACATTTAGGTAATTTTCGTCCTCCCAAGGCTTATTCTAATCCAATTAGGTTTTTTAACCAAACTTGTGCATCCAATAAGTGATTTTGTTTCATTGGTTGAACATTTAGAGCATTTTCAGGTTCCCCAGGCTTATTATATTCCACTTAGGGTTTTTAACCAATCTTGTGCATCCAATAAGTGATTTTGTGTTATTGGTTGAACATTTAGGTCATTTTCGTCCTCCCAAGGCTTATTCTAATCCAATTAGGGTTTTTAACCAATCTTGTGCATCCAATAAGTGATTTTGTGTCATTGGTTGAACATTTAGGTCATTTTCGTACTCCCAAGGCTTATTCTAATCCAATTAGGGTTTTTAACCAATCTTGTGCATCCAATAAGTGATTTTGTGTTATTGGTTGAACATTTAGGTAATTTTCGTCCTCCCAAGGCTTATTCTAATCCAATTAGGGTTTTTAACCAAACTTGTGCATCCAATAAGTGATTTTGTGTCATTGGTTGAACATTTAGAGCATTTTCAGGTTCCCCAGGCTTATTATATTCCACTTAGGGTTTATAACCAAACTTGTGCATCCAATAAGTGATTTTGTGTTATTGGTTGAACATTTAGGTCATTTTTGTCCTCCCTAGGCTTATTCCATTCCAATTAGGGTTAATAACCAATCTTATGCATTCAATAAGTGATTTTGTGTCATTGGTTGAACATTTAGGTCATTTACGGTTTCCCCAGGCTTATTCTAATCCAATTAGGGTTTTTAACCAATCTTGTGGATCCAGTAAGTGATTTTGTGTCATTGGTTGAACATTTAGGCCATTTTTCGTCCTACCTAGGGTTATTTTATTCCAATTAGGGTTTTTAACCAATCTTGTGCATTCAATAAGTGATTTTGTGTCATTGGTTGAACATTTAGGTCATTTTCGGTTTCCCTAGGCTTATTATAATCCAATTAGGGTTTTTAACCAATCTTGTGCATCCAATAACTGATTTTGTGTCATTGGTTGAACATTTAGGTCGTTTTCGTCCTCCATAGGCATATTCTAATCCAATTAGGGTTTTTAACCAATCTTGTGCATCCAATAAGTGATTTTGTGTTATTGGTTGAACATTTAGGTCATTTTCGTCCTCCCAAGGCTTATTCTAATCCAATTAGGGTTTTTAACCAATCTTGTGCATCCAATAAGTGATTTTGTGTCATTGGTTGAACATTTAGGTCATTTTCGGTTTCCCTAGGCTTATTATAATCCAATTAGGGTTTTTAACCAATCTTGTGCATCCAATAAGTGATTTTGTGTTATTGGTTGAACATTTAGGTTATTTTCGTCCTCCCAAGGCTTATTCTAATCCAATTAGGGTTTTTAACCAATGTTGTGCATCCAATAAGTGATTTTGTGTCATTGGTAGAACATTTATGTCATTATTCGTCCTACCTAGGGTTATTTTATTCCAATTAGGGTTTTTAACCAATCTTATGCATTCAATTAGTGATTTTGTGTCATTGGTTGAACATTTAGGTCATTTTCGTCCGCTCAAGGCTTATTCTAATCCAATTAGGGTTTTTAACCAATCTTGTGCATTCAATAAGTGATTTTGTGTCATTGGTTGAACATTTAGGTCATTTTCGGTTTCCCTAGGCTTATTATAATCCAATTAGGGTTTTTAACCAATCTTGTGCATCCAATAAGTGATTTTGTGTTATTGGTTGAACATTTAGGTCATTTTCGTCCTCCCAAGGCTTATTCTAATCCAATTAGGGTTTTTAACCAATCTTGTGCATCCAATAAGTGATTTTGTGTCATTGGTTGAACATTTAGGTCATTTTCGTCCTCCCAAGGCTTATTCTAAACCAATTAGCGTTTTTAACCAATCTTGTGCATCCAATAAGTGATTTTGTGTCATTGGTTGAACATTTAGAGCATTTTCAGGTTCCCCAGGCTTATGATATTCCACTTAGGGTTTTTAACCAATCTTGTGCATCCAATAAGTGATTTTGTGTCATTGGTTGAACATTTAGGTCATTTTCGTCCTCCCAAGGCTTATTCTAATCCAATTAGGGTTTTTAACCAATCTTGTGCATCCAATAAGTGATTTTGTGTCATTGGTTGAACATTTAGGTCATTTTCGTCCTCCCAAGGCTTATTCTAAACCAATTAGCGTTTTTAACCAATCTTGTGCATCCAATAAGTGATTTTGTGTTATTGGTTGAACATTTAGGTAATTTTCGTCCTCCCAAGGCTTATTCTAATCCAATTAGGTTTTTTAACCAAACTTGTGCATCCAATAAGTGATTTTGTGTCATTGGTTGAACATTTAGAGCATTTTCAGGTTCCCCAGGCTTATGATATTCCACTTAGGGTTTTTAACCAATCTTGTGCATCCAATAAGTGATTTTGTGTCATTGGTTGAACATTTAGGTCATTTTCGTCCTCCCAAGGCTTATTCTAATCCAATTAGGGTTTTTAACCAATCTTGTGCATTCAATAAGTGATTTTGTGTCATTGGTTGAATATTTAGGTCATTTTCGGTTTCCCCAGGCTTATTATAATCCAATTAGGGTTTTTAACCAATCTTGTGCATCCAATAAGTGATTTTGAATCATTGGTTGAACATTTAGGTTATTTTCGTCCTCCCAAGGCTTATTATATTCCAATTAGGGTTTTTAACCAATCTTGTGCATCGAATAAGTGATTTGGTGTTATTGGTTGAACATTTAAGTAATTTTCGTCCTCCCAAGGCTTATTCTAATCCAATTAGGGTTTTTAACCAAACTTGTGCATCCAATAAGTGATTTTGTGTCATTGGTTGAACATTTAGAGCATTTTCAGGTTCCCCAGGCTTATTATATTCCACTTAGGGTTTTTAACCAATCTTGTGCATCCAATAAGTGATTTTGTGTTATTGGTTGAACATTTAGGTCATTTTCGTCCTCCCAAGGCTTATTCTATTCCAATTAGGGTTTTTAACCAATCTTGTGCATCCAATAAGTGATTTTGTGTTATTCGTTGAACATTTAGGTCATTTTCATCCTCCCAAGGCTTATTCTAATCCAAATAGGGTTTTTAACCAATCTTGTGCATTCAATAAATTATTTTGTGTCATTGGTTGAACATTTAGGTCATTTTTGGTTTCCCCAGGCTTATTATAATCCAGTTAGGGTTTTTACCAATCTTGTGAATTCAATAAGTGATTTTGTGTCATTGGTTGAACATTTAGGTCATTTTCGGTTTCCATAGGGTTATTCTAATCCACTTAGGGTTATTAAACAATCTTGCGCATCCAATAAGTGATATTGTGTCATTTGTTGAACATTTAGGTCATTTTTCGACCTCCCTAGGCTTATTCTAATCCACTTAGGGTTTTTAACCAATCTTGTGCATCTAATAAGTGATTTTGTGTCATTGGTTGAACATTTAGGTCGTTTTCGTCCTCCCTATGCTTATTCTAATCCAATTAGGTTTTTTAACCAAACTTGTGCATCCAATAAGTGATTTTGTGTCATTGGTTGAACATTTAGAGCATTTTCAGGTTCCCCAGGCTTATTATATTCCACTTAGGGTTTTTAACAAATCTTGTGCATCCAATAAGTGATTTTGTGTTATTGGTTGAATATTTAGGTCATTTTCGTCCTCCCAAGGCTTATTCTAATCCAATTAGGGTTTTTAACCAATCTTGTGCATTCAATAAGTGATTTTGTGTCATTGGTTGAACATTTAGGTCATTTTTGGTTTCCCCAGGCTTATTATACTCCAATTAGGGTTTTTAACCAATCTTGTGCATCCAATAAGTGATTTTGAATCATTGGTTGAACATTTAGGTTATTTTCGTCCTCCCAAGGCTTATTATATTCCAATTAGGGTTTTTTACCAATCTTGTGCATCCAATAAGTGATTTGGTGTTATTGGTTGAACATTTAGGTAATTTTCGTCCTCCCAAGGCTTATTCTGATCCAATTAGGGTTTTTAACCAAACTTGTGCATCCAATAAGTGATTTTGTGTCATTGGTTAAACATTTAGAGCATTTTCAGGTTCCCCAGGCTTATTATATTCCACTTAGGGTTTATAACCAATCTTGTGCATCCAACAAGTGATTTTGTGTTATTGGTTGAACATTTAGGTCATTTTCGTCCTCCCAAGGCTTATTCTAATCCAATTAGGGTTTTTAACCAAACTTGTGCATCCAATAAGTGATTTTGTGTCATTGGTTGAACATTTAGGTCATTTTCGGTTTCCCTAGGCTTATTATATTCCACTTAGGGTTTTTAACCAATCTTGTGCATCCAATAAGTGATTTTGTGTCTTTGGTTGAACATTTAGGTCGTTTTCGTCCTCCCTAGGTTTATTTTATTCCAATTAGGGTTTTTAACCAATATTGTTCATTCAATAAGTGATTTTGTGTCATTGGTTGAACATTTAGGTCATTTTTGGTTTCCCCAGGCTTATTATAATCCAATTAGGGTTTTTAACCAATCTTGTGCATCCAATAAGTGATTTTGTGTTATTAGTTGAACATTTAGGTCATTTTCGTCCTCCCAAGGCTTATTCTAATCCAATTAACGTTTTTAACCAATCTTGTGCATCCAATAAGTGATTTTGTGTTATTGGTTGAACATTTAGGTAATTTTCGTCCTCCCAAGGCTTATTCTAATCCAATTAGGGTTTTTAACCAAACTTGTGCATCCAATAAGTGATTTTGTGTCATTGGTTAAACATTTAGAGCATTTTCAGGTTCCCCAGGCTTATTATATTCCACTTAGGGTTTATAACCAATCTTGTGCATCCAATAAGTGATTTTGTGTTATTGGTTGAACATTTAGGTCATTTTCGTCCTCCCAAGGCTTATTCTAATCCAATTAGGGTTTTTAACCAATCTTGTGCATCCAATAAGTGATTTTGTGTCATTGGTTGAACATTTAGGTCATTTTCGGTTTCCCCAGGCTTATTATAATCCAATTAGGGTTTTTTACCAATCTTGTGCATCCAATAAGTGATTTTGAATCATTGGTTGAACATTTAGGTTATTTTCGTCCTCCCAAGGCTTATTATATTCCAATTAGGGTTTTTAACCAATCTTGTGCATCCAATAAGTGATTTGGTGTTATTGGTTGAACATTTAGGTAATTTTCGTCCTCCCAAGGCTTATTCTAATCCAATTACGGTTTTTTACCAAACTTGTGCATCCAATAAGTGATTTTGTGTTATTGGTTGAACATTTAGGTCATTTTTGTCCTCCCTAGGCTTATTCCATTCCAATTAGGGTTAATAACCAATCTTATGCATTCAATAAGTGATTTTGTGTCATTGGTTGAACATTTAGGTCATTTACGGTTTCCCCAGGCTTATTCTAATCCAATTAGGGTTTTTAACCAATCTTGTGGATCCAGTAAGTGATTTTGTGTCATTGGTTGAACATTTAGGCCATTTTTCGTCCTACCTAGGGTTATTTTATTCCAATTAGGGTTTTTAACCAATCTTGTGCATTCAATAAGTGATTTTGTGTCATTGGTTGAACATTTAGGTCATTTTCGGTTTCCCTAGGCTTATTATAATCCAATTAGGGTTTTTAACCAATCTTGTGCATCCAATAACTGATTTTGTGTCATTGGTTGAACATTTAGGTCGTTTTCGTCCTCCATAGGCATATTCTAATCCAATTAGGGTTTTTAACCAATCTTGTGCATCCAATAAGTGATTTTGTGTTATTGGTTGAACATTTAGGTCATTTTCGTCCTCCCAAGGCTTATTCTAATCCAATTAGGGTTTTTAACCAATCTTGTGCATTCAATAAGTGATTTTGTGTCATTGGTTGAACATTTAGGTCATTTTCGGTTTCCCCAGGCTTATTAAAATCCAAATAGGATTTTTAACCAATCCTTTGCATCCAATAAGTGTTTTTGAATCATTGGTTGAACATTTAGGTTATTTTCGTCCTCCCAAGGCTTATTATATTCCAATTAGGGTTTTTAACCAATCTTGTGCATCCAATAAGTGATTTTATGTCATTGGTTGAACATTTAGGTCATTTTCGTCCTCCCAAGGCTTATTCTAATCCAAATATGGTTTTTAACCAATCTTGTGCATCCAATAAGTGATTTTGTGTTATTGGTTGAACATTTAGGTCATTTTTGTCCTCCCAAGGCTTATTCTAATCCAATTAGGGTTTTTAACCAATCTTCTGCATTCAATAAGTGATTTTGTGTCATTGGTTGAACATTTAGGTCATTTTCGGTTTCCCCAGGCTTATTATAATCCAAATAGGGTTTTTAACCAATCTTGTGCATCCAATAAGTGATTTTGAATCATTGGTTGAACATTTAGGTTATTTTCGTCCTCCCAAGGCTTATTATATTCCAATTAGGGTTTTTAACCAATCTTGTGCATCCAATAAGTGATTTTGTGTTATTGATTGAACATTTAGGTAATTTTCGTCCTCCCAAGGCTTATTCTAATCCAATTAGGTTTTTTAACCAAACTTGTGCATCCAATAAGTGATTTTGTTTCATTGGTTGAACATTTAGAGCATTTTCAGGTTCCCCAGGCTTATTATATTCCACTTAGGGTTTTTAACCAATCTTGTGCATCCAATAAGTGATTTTGTGTTATTGGTTGAACATTTAGGTCATTTTCGTCCTCCCAAGGCTTATTCTAATCCAATTAGGGTTTTTAACCAATCTTGTGCATCCAATAAGTGATTTTGAATCATTGGTTGAACATTTAGGTTATTTTCGTCCTCCCAAGGCTTATTATATTCCAATTAGGGTTTTTAACCAATCTTGTGCATCCAATAAGTGATTTGGTGTTATTGGTTGAACATTTAGGTAATTTTCGTCCTCCCAAGGCTTATTCTAATCCAATTAGGGTTTTTAATTAAACTTGTGCATCCAATAAGTGATTTTGTGTCATCTGTTGAACATTTAGAGCATTTTCAGGTTCCCCAGGCTTATTATATTCCACTTAGGGTTTATAACCAATCTTGTGCATCCAATAAGTGATTTTGTGTTATTGGTTGAACATTTAGGTCATTTTCGTCCTCCCAAGGCTTATTCTAATCCAATTAGGGTTTTTAACCAATCTTGTGCATCCAATAAGTGATTTTGTGTTATTGGTTGAACATTTAGGTCATTTTCGTCCTCCATAGGCTTATTCTAATCCACTTAGGGTTATTAAACAAACTTGCGCATCCAATAAATGATATTGTGTCATTGATTAAACATTTAGGTCATTTTCGTCCTCCCTAGGCTTATTCTAATCCAATTAGGGTTTTTAACCAATCTTGTGCATCCAATAAGTGATTTTGTGTCATTGGTTGCACATTTAGGTCATTTTCGTCCTCCATAGGGTTATTCTAATGCACTTAGGGTTTTTAACCAATCTTGTGCATCCAATAAGTGATTTTGTGTCATTGGTTGAACATTTAGGTCATTTTCGTCCTCCCTAGGCTTATTCTATTCCAATTAGGGTTTTTAACCAATATTGTGCATCCAATAAGTGATTTTGTGTCATTGGTTGAACATTTAGGTCATTTTCGTCCTCCCTAGGGTTATTCTAATCCACTTAGGGTGTTTAACCAATCTTGTGCATCCAATAAGTGATTTTGTGTCATTTGTTGAACATTTAGGTCGTTTTCGTCCTCCCTAGGCTTATTTTATTCCAATTAGGGTTTTTAACCAATATTGTTCATTCAATAAGTGATTTTGTGTCATTGGTTGAACATTTAGGTCATTTTCGCTTTCCCCAGGCTTATTATAATCCAATTAGTGTTTTTAACCAATCTTGTGCATCCAATAAGTGATTTTGTGTTATTGGTTGAACATTTAGGTCATTTTCGTCCTCCCAAGGCTTATTCTAATCCAATTAGGGTTTTTAACCAATCTTGTGCATCCAATAAGTGATTTTGTGTCATTGGTTGAACATTTAGGTCATTTTCGGTTTCCCCAGGCTTATTATAATCCAATTAGGGTTTTTAACCAATCTTATGCATCCAATAAGTGATTTTGAATCATTGGTTGAACATTTAGGTTATTTTCGTCCTCCCAAGGCTTATTATATTCCAATTAGGGTTTTTAACCAATCTTGTGCATCCAATAAGTGATTTGGTGTTATTGGTTGAACATTTAGGTAATTTTCGTCCTCCCAAGGCTTATTCTAATCCAATTAGGGTTTTTTACCAAACTTGTGCATCCAATAAGTGATTTTGTGTTATTGGTTGAACATTTAGGTCATTTTTGTCCTCCCTAGGCTTATTCCATTCCAATTAGGGTTAATAACCAATCTTATGCATTCAATAAGTGATTTTGTGTCATTGGTTGAACATTTAGGTCATTTACGGTTTCCCCAGGCTTATTCTAATCCAATTAGGGTTTTTAACCAATCTTGTGGATCCAGTAAGTGATTTTGTGTCATTGGTTGAACATTTAGGCCATTTTTCGTCCTACCTAGGGTTATTTTATTCCAATTAGGGTTTTTAACCAATCTTGTGCATTCAATAAGTGATTTTGTGTCATTGGTTGAACATGTAGGTCATTTTCGGTTTCCCTAGGCTTATTATAATCCAATTAGGGTTTTTAACCAATCTTGTGCATCCAATAAGTGATTTTGTGTCATTGGTTGAACATTTAGGTCGTTTTCGTCCTCCCTAGGCTTATTTTATTCCAATTAGGGTTTTTAACCAATATTGTTCATTCAATAAGTGATTTTGTGTCATTGGTTGAACATTTAGGTCATTTTCGGTTTCCCCAGGCTTATTATAATCCAATTAGGGTTTTTAACCAATCTTGTGCATCCAATAAGTGATTTTGTGTTATTGGTTGAACATTTAGGTCATTTTCGTCCTCCCAAGGCTTATTCTAATCCAATTAGGGTTTTTAACCAATCTTGTGCATCCAATAAGTGATTTTGTGTCATTGGTTGAACATTTAGGTCATTTTCGTCCTCCCAAGGCTTATTCTAATCCAATTAACGTTTTTAACCAATCTTGTGCATCCAATAAGTGATTTTGTGTTATTGGTTGAACATTTAGGTAATTTTCGTCCTCCCAAGGCTTATTCTAATCCAATAAGGTTTTTTAACCAAACTTGTGCATCCAATAAGTGATTTTGTGTCATTGGTTGAACATTTAGAGCATTTTCAGGTTCCCCAGGCTTATTATATTCCACTTAGGGTTTTTAACCAATCTTGTGAATCCAATAAGTGATTTTGTGTTATTGGTTGAACATTTAGGTCATTTTCGTCCTCCTAAGGCTTATTCTAATCCAATTAGGGTTTTTAACCAATCTTGTGCATTCAATAAGTGATTTTGTGTCATTGGTTGAACATTTAGGTCATTTTCGGTTTCCCCAGGCTTATTATAATCCAAATAGGGTTTTTAACCAATCTTGTGCATCCAATAAGTGATTTTGAATCATTGGTTGAACATTTAGGTTATTTTCGTCCTCCCAAGGCTTATTATATTCCAATTAGGGTTTTTAACCAATCTTGTACATCCAATAAGTGATTTTGTGTTATTGGTTGAACATTTAAGTAATTTTCGTCCTCCCAAGGCTTATTCTAATCCAATTAGGTTTTTTAACCAAACTTGTGCATCCAATAAGTGATTTTGTGTCATTGGTTGAACATTTAGAGCATTTTCAGGTTCCCCAGGCTTATTATATTCCACTTAGGGTTTTTAACCAATCTTGTGCATCCAATAAGTGATTTTGTGTTATTGGTTGAACATTTAGGTCATTTTCGTCCTCCCAAGGCTTATTCTAATCCAATTAGGGTTTTTATCCAATCTTGTGCATTCAATAAGTGATTTTGTGTCATTGGTTGAACATTTAGGTCATTTTCGGTTTCCCCAGGCTTATTATAATCCAATTATGGTTTTTAACCAATCTTGTGCATCCAATAAGTGATTTTGAATCATTGGTTGAACATTTAGGTTATTTTCGTCCTCCCAAGGCTTATTATATTCCAATTAGGGTTTTTAACCAATCTTGTGCATCGAATAAGTGATTTGGTGTTATTGGTTGAACATTTAGGTTATTTTCGTCCTCCCAAGGCTTATTCTAATCCAATTAGGGTTTTTAACCAAACTTGTGCATCCAATAAGTGATTTTGTGTCATTGGTTGAACATTTAGAGCATTTTCAGGTTCCCCAGGCTTATTATATTCCACATAGGGTTTTTAACCAATCTTGTGCATCCAATAAGTGATTTTGTGTTATTGGTTGAACATTTAGGTCATTTTCGTCCTCCCAAGGCTTTCTCTAATCCAATTAGGGTTTTTAACCAATCTTGTGCATCCAATAAGTGATTTTTTGTTATTTTTTGAACATTTAGGTCATTTTCGGTTTCCCCAGGCTTATTATAATCCAAATAGGGTTTTTACCAATCTTGTGCATTCAATAAGTGATTTTGTGTCATTGGTTGAACATTTAGGTCATTTTCGGTTTCCATAGGGTTATTCTAATCCACTTAGGGTTATTAAACAATCTTGCGCATCCAATAAGTGATATTGTGTCATTTGTTGAACATTTAGGTCATTTTCTTCCTCAGTAGGCTTATTCTAATCCAATTAGGGTTTTTAACCAATCTTGTGCATCCAATAAGTGATTTTGTGTCATTGGTTGAACATTTAGGTCATTTTTCGACCTCCCTAGGCTTATTCTAATCCACTTAGGGTTTTTAACCAATCTTGTGCATCTAATAAGTGATTTTGTGTCATTGGTTGAACATTTAGGTCGTTTTCCTCCTCCCTATGCTTATTCTAATCCAATTAGGTTTTTTAACCAAACTTGTGCATCCAATAAGTGATTTTGTGTCATTGGTTGAACATTTAGAGCATTTTCAGGTTCCCCATGCTTATTATATTCCACTTAGGGTTTTTAACAAATCTTGTGCATCCAATAAGTGATTTTGTTTTATTGGTTGAACATTTAGGTCATTTTCGTCCTCCCAAGGCTTATTCTAATCCAATTAGGGTTTTTAACCAATCTTGTGCATTCAATAAGTGATTTTGTGTCATTGGTTGAACATTTAGGTCATTTTCGGTTTCCCGAGGCTTATTATAATCCAATTAGGGTTTTTAACCAATCTTGTGCATCCAATAAGTGATTTTGAATCATTGGTTGAACATTTAGGTTATTTTCGTCCTCCTAAGGCTTATTATATTCCAATTAGGGTTTTTAACCAATCTTGTGCATCCAATAAGTGATTTGGTGTTATTGGTTGAACATTTAGGTAATTTTCGTCCACCCAAGGCTTATTCTAATCCAATTAGGGTTTTTAACCAAACTTGTGCATCCAATAAGTGATTTTGTGTCATTGGTTGAACATTTAGAGCATTTTCAGGTTCCCCAGGCTTATTATATTCCACTTAGGGTTTATAACCAATCTTGTGCATCCAATAAGTGATTTTGTGTTATTGGTTGAACATTTAGGTCATTTTCGTCCTCCCAAGGCTTATTCTAATCCAATTAGGGTTTTTAACCAATCTTGTGCATTCAATAAGTGATTTTGTGTCATTGGTTGAACATTTAGGTCATTTTCGGTTTCCCGAGGCTTATTATAATCCAATTAGGGTTTTTAACCAATCTTGTGCATCCAATAAGTGATTTTGAATCATTGGTTGAACATTTAGGTTATTTTCGTCCTCCCAAGGCTTATTATATTCCAATTAGGGTTTTTAACCAATCTTGTGCATCCAATAAGTGATTTGGTGTTATTGGTTGAACATTTAGGTAATTTTCGTCCTCCCAAGGCTTATTCTAATCCAATTAGGGTTTTTAACCAAACTTGTGCATCCAATAACTGATTTTGTGTCATTGGTTGAACATTTAGAGCATTTTCAGGTTCCCCAGGCTTATTATATTCCACTTAGGGTTTATAACCAATCTTGTGCATCCAATAAGTGATTTTGTGTTATTGGTTGAACATTTAGGTCATTTTCGTCCTCCCAAGGCTTATTCTAATCCAATTAGGGTTTTTAACCAATCTTGTGCATTCAATAAGTGATTTTGTGTCATTGGTTGAACATTTAGGTCATTTTCGGTTTCCCCAGGCTTATTATAATCCAATTAGGGTTTTTAACCAATCTTGTGCATCCAATAAGTGATTTTGAATCATTGGTTGAACATTTAGGTTATTTTCGTCCTCCCAAGGCTTATTATATTCCATTTAGGGTTTTTAACCAATCTTGTGCATCCAATAAGTGTATTTGTGTTATTGGTTGAACATTTAGGTAATTTTCGTCCTCCCAAGGCTTATTCTAATCCAATTAGGGTTTTTAACCAAACTTGTGAATCCAATGAGTGATTTTATGTCATTGGTTAAACATTTAGAGCATTTTCAGGTTCCCCAGGCCTATTATATTCCACTTAGGGTTTTTAACCAATCTTGTGCATCCAATAAGTGATTTTGTGTTATTGGTTGAACATTTAGGTCATTTTCGTCCTCCCAAGGCTTATTCTAATCCAATTAGGGTTTTTAACCAATCTTGTGCATTCAATAAGTGATTTTGTGTCATTGGTTGAACATTTAGGTCATTTTCGGTTTCCCCAAGCTTATTATATTCCACTTAGGGTTTTTAACCAATCTTGTGCATCCAATAAGTGATTTTGTGTTATTGGTTGAACATTTAGGTCATTTTCGTCCTCCCAAGGCTTATTCTAATCCAATTAGGGTTTTTAACCAATCTTGTGCATTCAATAAGTGATTTTGAGTCATTGGTTGAACATTTAGGTCATTTTCGGTTTCCCCAGGCTTATTATAATCCAATTAGGGTTTTTAACCAATCTTGTGCATCCAATAAGTGATTTTGAATCATTGGTTGAACATTTAGGTTATTTTCGTCCTCCCAAGGCTTATTATATTCCAATTAGGGTTTTTAACCAATCTTGTGCATCCAATAAGTGATTTGGTGTTATTGGTTGAACATTTAGGTAATTTTCGTCCTCCCAAGGCTTATTCTAATCCAATTAGGGTTTTTAACCAAACTTGTGCATCCAATAAGTGATTTTGTGTTATTGGTTGAACATTTAGGTCATTTTCGTCCTCCCAAGGCTTATTCTAATCCAATTAGGGTTTTTAACCAATCTTGTGCATTCAATAAGTGATTTTGTGTCATTGGTTGAACATTTAGGTCATTTTCGGTTTCCCCAGGCTTATTATAATCCAATTAGGGTTTTTAACCAATCTTGTGCATCCAATAAGTGATTTTGAATCATTGGTTGAACATTTAAGTTATTTTCGTCCTCCCAAGGCTTATTATATTCCAATTAGGGTTTTTAACCAATCTTGTGCATCCAATAAGTGATTTGGTGTTATTGGTTGAACATTTAGGTAATTTTCGTCCTCCCAAGGCTTATTCTAATCCAATTAGGGTTTTTAACCAAACTTGTGCATCCAATAAGTGATTTTGTGTCATTGGTTGAACATTTAGAGCATTTTCAGGTTCCCCACGCTTATTATATTCCACTTAGGGTTTATAACCAATCTTGTGCATCCAATAAGTGATTTTGTGTTATTGGTTGAACATTTAGGTCATTTTCGTCCTCCCAAGGCTTATTCTAATCCAATTAGGGTTTTTAACCAATCTTGTGCATCCAATAAGTGATTTTGTGTTATTGGTTGAACATTTAGGTCATTTTCGTCCTCCATAGGCTTATTCTAATCCACTTAGGGTTATTAAACAATCTTGCGCATCCAATAAATGATATTGTGTCATTGATTAAACATTTAGGTCATTTTCGTCCTCCCTAGGCTTATTCTAATCCAATTAGGGTTTTTAACCAAACTTGTGCATCCAATAAGTGATTTTGTGTCATTGGTTGAACATTTAGAGCATTTTCAGGTTCCCCAGGCTTATTATATTCCACTTAGGGTTTATAACCAATCTTGTGCATCCAATAAGTGATTTTGTGTTATTGGTTGAACATTTAGGTCATTTTCGTCCTCCCAAGGCTTATTCTAATCCAATTAGGGTTTTTAACCAATCTTGTGCATTCAATAAGTGATTTTGTGTCATTGGTTGAACATTTAGGTCATTTTCGGTTTCCCGAGGCTTATTATAATCCAATTAGGGTTTTTAACCAATCTTGTGCATCCAATAAGTGATTTTGAATCATTGGTTGAACATTTAGGTTATTTTCGTCCTCCCAAGGCTTATTATATTCCAATTAGGGTTTTTAACCAATCTTGTGCATCCAATAAGTGATTTGGTGTTATTGGTTGAACATTTAGGTAATTTTCGTCCTCCCAAGGCTTATTCTAATCCAATTAGGGTTTTTAACCAAACTTGTGCATCCAATAACTGATTTTGTGTCATTGGTTGAACATTTAGAGCATTTTCAGGTTCCCCAGGCTTATTATATTCCACTTAGGGTTTATAACCAATCTTGTGCATCCAATAAGTGATTTTGTGTTATTGGTTGAACATTTAGGTCATTTTCGTCCTCCCAAGGCTTATTCTAATCCAATTAGGGTTTTTAACCAATCTTGTGCATTCAATAAGTGATTTTGTGTCATTGGTTGAACATTTAGGTCATTTTCGGTTTCCCCAGGCTTATTATAATCCAATTAGGGTTTTTAACCAATCTTGTGCATCCAATAAGTGATTTTGAATCATTGGTTGAACATTTAGGTTATTTTCGTCCTCCCAAGGCTTATTATATTCCATTTAGGGTTTTTAACCAATCTTGTGCATCCAATAAGTGTATTTGTGTTATTGGTTGAACATTTAGGTAATTTTCGTCCTCCCAAGGCTTATTCTAATCCAATTAGGGTTTTTAACCAAACTTGTGAATCCAATGAGTGATTTTATGTCATTGGTTAAACATTTAGAGCATTTTCAGGTTCCCCAGGCCTATTATATTCCACTTAGGGTTTTTAACCAATCTTGTGCATCCAATAAGTGATTTTGTGTTATTGGTTGAACATTTAGGTCATTTTCGTCCTCCCAAGGCTTATTCTAATCCAATTAGGGTTTTTAACCAATCTTGTGCATTCAATAAGTGATTTTGTGTCATTGGTTGAACATTTAGGTCATTTTCGGTTTCCCCAAGCTTATTATATTCCACTTAGGGTTTTTAACCAATCTTGTGCATCCAATAAGTGATTTTGTGTTATTGGTTGAACATTTAGGTCATTTTCGTCCTCCCAAGGCTTATTCTAATCCAATTAGGGTTTTTAACCAATCTTGTGCATTCAATAAGTGATTTTGAGTCATTGGTTGAACATTTAGGTCATTTTCGGTTTCCCCAGGCTTATTATAATCCAATTAGGGTTTTTAACCAATCTTGTGCATCCAATAAGTGATTTTGAATCATTGGTTGAACATTTAGGTTATTTTCGTCCTCCCAAGGCTTATTATATTCCAATTAGGGTTTTTAACCAATCTTGTGCATCCAATAAGTGATTTGGTGTTATTGGTTGAACATTTAGGTAATTTTCGTCCTCCCAAGGCTTATTCTAATCCAATTAGGGTTTTTAACCAAACTTGTGCATCCAATAAGTGATTTTGTGTTATTGGTTGAACATTTAGGTCATTTTCGTCCTCCCAAGGCTTATTCTAATCCAATTAGGGTTTTTAACCAATCTTGTGCATTCAATAAGTGATTTTGTGTCATTGGTTGAACATTTAGGTCATTTTCGGTTTCCCCAGGCTTATTATAATCCAATTAGGGTTTTTAACCAATCTTGTGCATCCAATAAGTGATTTTGTGTCATTGGTTGAACATTTAGGTCATTTTCGTCCTCCCAAGGCTTATTCTAATCCAATTAGGGTTTTTAACCAATCTTGTGCATCCAATAAGTGATTTTGTGTCATTGGTTGAACATTTAGGTCATTTTCGTCCTCCCTAGGCTTATTCTCGTCCAATTAGGGTTTTTAACCAATCTTGTGCATCCAATAAGTGATTCTGTGTCATTGGTTGAACATTTAGGTCATTTTCGTCCTCTCAAGGCTTATTCTTGCCAATTAGGGTTTTTAACCAATCTTGTGCATCGAATAAGTGATTTTGTGTCATTGGTTGAACATTTAGGTCATTTTCGTCCTCCCAAGGCTTATTCTCGTCCAATTAGGGTTTTTAACCAATCTTGTGCATCTAATAAGTGATTTTGTGTCATTGGTTGAACATTTAGGTCATTTTCGTCCTCCCTAGGCTTATTCTCTTCCAATTAGGGTTTTTAACCAATCTTGTGCATCCAATAAGTGATTTTGTGTCATTGGTTGAACATTTAGGTCATTTTCGTCCTCCCTAGGCTTATTCTATTCCAATTAGGGTTTTTAACCAATCTTGTGCATTCAATAAGTGATTTTGTGTCATTGGTTGAACATTTAGGTCATTTTCGGTTTCCATAGGGTTATTCTAATCCACTTAGGGTTATTAAACAATCTTGCGCATCCAATAAGTGATATTGTGTCATTGGTTGAAGATTTAGGTCATTTTCGACCTCCCTAGGCTTATTCTAATCAACTTAGGGTTTTTAACCAATCTTGTGCATCCAATAAGTGATTTTGTGTTATTGGTTGAACATTTAGGTCATTTTCGTCCTCCCAAGGCTTATTCTAATCCAATTAGGGTTTTTAACCAATCTTGTGCATTCAATAAGTGATTTTGTGTCATTGGTTGAACATTTAGGTCATTTTCGGTTTCCCCAAGCTTATTATAATCCAATTAGGGTTTTTAACCAATCTTGTGCATCCAATAAGTGATTTTGAATCATTGGTTGAACATTTAGGTTATTTTCGTCCTCCCAAGGCTTATTATATTCCAATTAGGGTTTTTAACCAATCTTGTGCATCCAATAAGTGATTTGGTGTTATTGGTTGAACATTTAGGTCATTTTCGTCCTCCCAAGGCTTATTCTAATCCAATTAGGGTTTTTAACCAAACTTGTGCATCCAATAAGTGATTTTGTGTCATTGGTTGAACATTTAGAGCATTTTCAGGTTCCCCAGGCTTATTATATTCCACTTAGGGTTTATAACCAAACTTGTGCATCCAATAAGTGATTTTGTGTTATTGGTTGAACATTTAGGTCATTTTTGTCCTCCCTAGGCTTATTCCATTCCAATTAGGGTTAATAACCAATCTTATGCATTCAATAAGTGATTTTGTGTCATTGGTTGAACATTTAGGTCATTTACGGTTTCCCCAGGCTTATTCTAATCCAATTAGGGTTTTTAACCAATCTTGTGGATCCAGTAAGTGATTTTGTGTCATTGGTTGAACATTTAGGCCATTTTTCGTCTTACCTAGGGTTATTTTATTCCAATTAGGGTTTTTAACCAATCTTGTGCATCCAATAAGTGATTTTGTGTTATTGGTTGAACATTTAGGTCATTTTCGTCCTCCCAAGGCTTTCTCTAATCCAATTAGGGTTTTTAACCAATCTTGTGCATCCAATAAGTGATTTTTTGTTATTGGTTGAACATTTAGGTCATTTTCGGTTTCCCCAGGCTTATTATAATCCAGTTAGGGTTTTTACCAATCTTGTGCATTCAATAAGTTATTTTGTGTCATTGGTTGAACATTTAGGTCATTTTCGGTTTCCATAGGGTTATTCTAATCCACTTAGGGTTATTAAACAATCTTGCGCATCCAATAAGTGATATTGTGTCATTTGTTGAACATTTAGGTCATTTTCTTCCTCAGTAGGCTTATTCTAATCCAATTAGGGTTTTTAACGAATCTTGTGCATCCAATAAGTGATTTTGTGTCATTGGTTGAACATTTAGGTCATTTTTCGACCTCCCTAGGCTTATTCTAATCCACTTAGGGTTTTTAACCAATCTTGTGCATCTAATAAGTGATTTTGTGTCATTGGTTGAACATTTAGGTCGTTTTCCTCCTCCCTATGCTTATTCTAATCCAATTAGGTTTTTTAACCAAACTTGTGCATCCAATAAGTGATTTTGTGTCATTGGTTGAACATTTAGAGCATTTTCAGGTTCCCCATGCTTATTATATTCCACTTAGGGTTTTTAACAAATCTTGTGCATCCAATAAGTGATTTT
>JBBPBP010000004.1:39635937-39674265 GCA_037974735.1 Cicer chorassanicum | reverse complement strand
AACATTTAGGTTATTTTCGTCCTCCCAAGGCTTATTATATTCCAATTAGGGTTTTTAACCAATCTTGTGCATCCAATAAGTGATTTGGTGTTATTGGTTGAACATTTAGGTAATTTTCGTCCTCCCAAGGCTTATTCTAATCCAATTAGGGTTTTTAACCAATCTTGTGCATCCAATAAGTGATTTTGTGTTATTGGTTGAACATTTAGGTCATTTTCGTCCTCCCAAGGCTTATTCTAATCCAATTAGGGTTTTTAACCAATCTTGTGCATTCAATAAGTGATTTTGTGTCATTGGTTGAACATTTAGGTCATTTTCGGTTTCCCCAGGCTTATTAAAATCCAAATAGGATTTTTAACCAATCCTTTGCATCCAATAAGTGTTTTTGAATCATTGGTTGAACATTTAGGTTATTTTCGTCCTCCCAAGGCTTATTATATTCCAATTAGGGTTTTTAACCAATCTTGTGCATCCAATAAGTGATTTTATGTCATTGGTTGAACATTTAGGTCATTTTCGTCCTCCCAAGGCTTATTCTAATCCAAATATGGTTTTTAACCAATCTTGTGCATCCAATAAGTGATTTTGTGTTATTGGTTGAACATTTAGG
This sequence comes from Cicer chorassanicum, assembly GCA_037974735.1. Lineage (NCBI taxonomy): Eukaryota > Viridiplantae > Streptophyta > Magnoliopsida > Fabales > Fabaceae > Cicer > Cicer chorassanicum. The sequence continues at coordinate 39,673,655 of JBBPBP010000004.1, read as the reverse complement.
TCATTTTTGTCCTCCCAAGGCTTATTCTAATCCAATTAGGGTTTTTAACCAATCTTCTGCATTCAATAAGTGATTTTGTGTCATTGGTTGAACATTTAGGTCATTTTCGGTTTCCCCAGGCTTATTATAATCCAAATAGGGTTTTTAACCAATCTTGTGCATCCAATAAGTGATTTTGAATCATTGGTTGAACATTTAGGTTATTTTCGTCCTCCCAAGGCTTATTATATTCCAATTAGGGTTTTTAACCAATCTTGTGCATCCAATAAGTGATTTTGTGTTATTGATTGAACATTTAGGTAATTTTCGTCCTCCCAAGGCTTATTCTAATCCAATTAGGTTTTTTAACCAAACTTGTGCATCCAATAAGTGATTTTGTTTCATTGGTTGAACATTTAGAGCATTTTCAGGTTCCCCAGGCTTATTATATTCCACTTAGGGTTTTTAACCAATCTTGTGCATCCAATAAGTGATTTTGTGTTATTGGTTGAACATTTAGGTCATTTTCGTCCTCCCAAGACTTATTCTAATCCAATTAGGGTTTTTAACCAATCTTGTGCATCCAATAAGTGATTTGGTGTTATTGGTTGAACATTTAGGTAATTTTCGTCCTCCCAAGGCTTATTCTAATCCAATTAGGGTTTTTAACCAAACTTGTGCATCCAATAAGTGATTTTGTGTCATTGGTTGAACATTTAGAGCATTTTCAGGTTCCCCAGGCTTATTATATTCCACTTAGGGTTTATAACCAAACTTGTGCATCCAATAAGTGATTTTGTGTTATTGGTTGAACATTTAGGTCATTTTTGTCCTCCCTAGGCTTATTCCATTCCAATTAGGGTTAATAACCAATCTTATGCATTCAATAAGTGATTTTGTGTCATTGGTTGAACATTTAGGTCATTTACGGTTTCCCCAGGCTTATTCTAATCCAATTAGGGTTTTTAACCAATCTTGTGGATCCAGTAAGTGATTTTGTGTCATTGGTTGAACATTTAGGCCATTTTTCGTCTTACCTAGGGTTATTTTATTCCAATTAGGGTTTTTAACCAATCTTGTGCATCCAATAAGTGATTTTGTGTTATTGGTTGAACATTTAGGTCATTTTCGTCCTCCCAAGGCTTTCTCTAATCCAATTAGGGTTTTTAACCAATCTTGTGCATCCAATAAGTGATTTTTTGTTATTGGTTGAACATTTAGGTCATTTTCGGTTTCCCCAGGCTTATTATAATCCAGTTAGGGTTTTTACCAATCTTGTGCATTCAATAAGTTATTTTGTGTCATTGGTTGAACATTTAGGTCATTTTCGGTTTCCCCAGGCTTATTATAATCCAGTTAGGGTTTTTACCAATCTTGTGCATTCAATAAGTGATTTTGTGTCATTGGTTGAACATTTAGGTCATTTTCGGTTTCCATAGGGTTATTCTAATCCACTTAGGGTTATTAAACAATCTTGCGCATCCAATAAGTGATATTGTGTCATTTGTTGAACATTTAGGTCATTTTCTTCCTCAGTAGGCTTATTCTAATCCAATTAGGGTTTTTAACCAATCTTGTGCATCCAATAAGTGATTTTGTGTCATTGGTTGAACATTTAGGTCATTTTTCGACCTCCCTAGGCTTATTCTAATCCACTTAGGGTTTTTAACCAATCTTGTGCATCTAATAAGTGATTTTGTGTCATTGGTTGAACATTTAGGTCGTTTTCCTCCTCCCTATGCTTATTCTAATCCAATTAGGTTTTTTAACCAAACTTGTGCATCCAATAAGTGATTTTGTGTCATTGGTTGAACATTTAGAGCATTTTCAGGTTCCCCATGCTTATTATATTCCACTTAGGGTTTTTAACAAATCTTGTGCATCCAATAAGTGATTTTATTTTATTGGTTGAACATTTAGGTCATTTTCGTCCTCCCAAGGCTTATTCTAATCCAATTAGGGTTTTTAACCAATCTTGTGCATTCAATAAGTGATTTTGTGTCATTGGTTGAACATTTAGGTCATTTTCGGTTTCCCGAGGCTTATTATAATCCAATTAGGGTTTTTAACCAATCTTGTGCATCCAATAAGTGATTTTGAATCATTGGTTGAACATTTAGGTTATTTTCGTCCTCCCAAGGCTTATTATATTCCAATTAGGGTTTTTAACCAATCTTGTGCATCCAATAAGTGATTTGGTGTTATTGGTTGAACATTTAGGTAATTTTCGTCCTCCCAAGGCTTATTCTAATCCAATTAGGGTTTTTAACCAAACTTGTGCATCCAATAACTGATTTTGTGTCATTGGTTGAACATTTAGAGCATTTTCAGGTTCCCCAGGCTTATTATATTCCACTTAGGGTTTATAACCAATCTTGTGCATCCAATAAGTGATTTTGTGTTATTGGTTGAACATTTAGGTCATTTTCGTCCTCCCAAGGCTTATTCTAATCCAATTAGGGTTTTTAACCAATCTTGTGCATTCAATAAGTGATTTTGTGTCATTGGTTGAACATTTAGGTCATTTTCGGTTTCCCCAGGCTTATTATAATCCAATTAGGGTTTTTAACCAATCTTGTGCATCCAATAAGTGATTTTGAATCATTGGTTGAACATTTAGGTTATTTTCGTCCTCCCAAGGCTTATTATATTCCATTTAGGGTTTTTAACCAATCTTGTGCATCCAATAAGTGTATTTGTGTTATTGGTTGAACATTTAGGTAATTTTCGTCCTCCCAAGGCTTATTCTAATCCAATTAGGGTTTTTAACCAAACTTGTGAATCCAATGAGTGATTTTATGTCATTGGTTAAACATTTAGAGCATTTTCAGGTTCCCCAGGCCTATTATATTCCACTTAGGGTTTTTAACCAATCTTGTGCATCCAATAAGTGATTTTGTGTTATTGGTTGAACATTTAGGTCATTTTCGTCCTCCCAAGGCTTATTCTAATCCAATTAGGGTTTTTAACCAATCTTGTGCATTCAATAAGTGATTTTGTGTCATTGGTTGAACATTTAGGTCATTTTCGGTTTCCCCAAGCTTATTATATTCCACTTAGGGTTTTTAACCAATCTTGTGCATCCAATAAGTGATTTTGTGTTATTGGTTGAACATTTAGGTCATTTTCGTCCTCCCAAGGCTTATTCTAATCCAATTAGGGTTTTTAACCAATCTTGTGCATTCAATAAGTGATTTTGTGTCATTGGTTGAACATTTAGGTCATTTTCATCCTCCCAAGGCTTATTCTAATCCAAATAGGGTTTTTAACCAATCTTGTGCATTCAATAAGTTATTTTGTGTCATTGGTTGAACATTTAGGTCATTTTCGGTTTCCCCAGGCTTATTATAATCCAGTTAGGGTTTTTAACCAATTTTGTGCATTCAATAAGTGATTTTGTGTCATTGGTTGAACATTTAGGTCATTTTCGGTTTCCATAGGGTTATTCTAATCCACTTAGGGTTATTAAACAATCTTGCGCATCCAATAAGTGATATTGTGTCATTTGTTGAACATTTAGGTCATTTTCGTCCTCAGTAGGCTTATTCTAATCTAATTAGGGTTTTTAACCAATCTTGTGCATCCAATAAGTGATTTTGTGTCATTGGTAGAACATTTAGGTCATTTTCGACCTCCCTAGGCTTATTCTAATCCACTTAGGGTTTTTAACCAATCTTGTGCATCCAATAAGTGATTTTGTGTCATTGGTTGAACATTTAGGTCGTTCTCGTCCTCCCTATGCTTATTTTATTCCAATTAGGGTTTTTAACCAATATTGTTCATTCAATAAGTGATTTTGTGTCGTTGGTTGAACATTTAGGTCATTTTCGGTTTCCCCAGGCTTATTATAATCCAATTAGGGTTTTTAACCAATCTTGTGCATCCAATAAGTGATTTTGTGTTATTGGTTGAACATTTAGGTCATTTTCGTCCTCCCAAGGCTTATTCTAATCCAATTAGGGTTTTTAACCAATCTTGTGCATCCAATAAGTGATTTTGTGTTATTGGTTGAACATTTAGGTCATTTTCGTCCTCCATAGGCTTATTCTAATCCACTTAGGGTTATTAAACAATCTTGCGCATCCAATAAATGATATTGTGTCATTGATTAAACATTTAGGTCATTTTCGTCCTCCCTAGGCTTATTCTAATCCAATTAGGGTTTTTAACCAAACTTGTGCATCCAATAAGTGATTTTGTGTCATTGGTTGAACATTTAGAGCATTTTCAGGTTCCCCAGGCTTATTATATTCCACTTAGGGTTTATAACCAATCTTGTGCATCCAATAAGTGATTTTGTGTTATTGGTTGAACATTTAGGTCATTTTCGTCCTCCCAAGGCTTATTCTAATCCAATTAGGGTTTTTAACCAATCTTGTGCATTCAATAAGTGATTTTGTGTCATTGGTTGAACATTTAGGTCATTTTCGGTTTCCCCAGGCTTATTATAATCCAATTAGGGTTTTTAACCAATCTTGTGCATCAAATAAGTGATTTTGAATCATTGGTTGAACATTTAGGTTATTTTCGTCCTCCCAAGGCTTATTATATTCCAATTAGGGTTTTTAACCAATCTTGTGCATCCAATAAGTGATTTGGTGTTATTGGTTGAACATTTAGGTAATTTTCGTCCTCCCAAGGCTTATTCTAATCCAATTAGGGTTTTTAACCAAACTTGTGCATCCAATAAGTGATTTTGTGTCATTGGTTGAACATTTAGAGCATTTTCAGGTTCCCCAGGCTTATTATATTCCACTTAGGGTTTATAACCAATCTTGTGCATCCAATAAGTGATTTTGTGTTATTGGTTGAACATTTAGGTCATTTTCGTCCTCCCAAGGCTTATTCTAATCCAATTAGGGTTTTTAACCAATCTTGTACATCCAATAAGTGATTTTGTGTTATTGGTTGAACATTTAGGTCATTTTCGTCCTCCATAGGCTTATTCTAATCCACTTAGGGTTATTAAACAATCTTGCGCATCCAATAAATGATATTGTGTCATTGATTAAACATTTAGGTCATTTTCGTCCTCCCTAGGCTTATTCTAATCCAATTAGGGTTTTTAACCAATCTTGTGCATCCAATAAGTGATTTTGTGTCATTGGTTGCACATTTAGGTCATTTTCGTCCTCCATAGGGTTATTCTAATGCACTTAGGGTTTTTAACCAATCTTGTGCATCCAATAAGTGATTTATTGTCATTGGTTGAACATTTAGGTCATTTTCGTCGTCCCTAGGCTTATTCTATTCCAATTAGGGTTTTTAACCAATCTTGTGCATTCAATAAGTGATTTTGTGTCATTGGTTGAACATTTAGGTCATTTTCGGTTTCCATAGGGTTATTCTAATCCACTTAGGGTTATTAAACAATCTTGCGCATCCAATAAGTGATATTGTGTCATTGGTTGAAGATTTAGGTCATTTTCGACCTCCCTAGGCTTATTCTAATCAACTTAGGGTTTTTAACCAATCTTGTGCATCCAATAAGTGATTTTGTGTTATTGGTTGAACATTTAGGTCATTTTCGTCCTCCCAAGGCTTATTCTAATCCAATTAGGGTTTTTAACCAATCTTGTGCATTCAATAAGTGATTTTGTGTCATTGGTTTAACATTTAGGTCATTTTCGGTTTCCCCAGGCTTATTATAATCCAATTAGGGTTTTTAACCAATCTTGTGCATCCAATAAGTTATTTTGAATCATTGGTTGAACATTTAGGTTATTTTCGTCCTCCCAAGGCTTATTATATTCCAATTAGGGTTTTTAACCAATCTTGTGCATCCAATAAGTGATTTGGTGTTATTGGTTGAACATTTAGGTAATTTTCGTCCTCCCAAGGCTTATTCTAATCCAATTAGGGTTTTTAACCAAACTTGTGCATCCAATAAGTGATTTTGTGTTATTGGTTGAACATTTAGGTCATTTTCGTCCTCCCAAGGCTTATTCTAATCCAATTAGGGTTTTTAACCAATCTTGTGCATTCAATAAGTGATTTTGTGTCATTGGTTGAACATTTAGGTCATTTTCGGTTTCCCCAGGCTTATTATAATCCAATTAGGGTTTTTAACCAATCTTGTGCATCCAATAAGTGATTTTGAATCATTGGTTGAACATTTAGGTTATTTTCGTCCTCCCAAGGCTTATTATATACCAATTAGGGTTTTTAACCAATCTTGTGCATCCAATAAGTGATTTTGTGTTATAAGTTGAACATTTAGGTAATTTTCGTCCTCCCAAGGCTTATTCTAATCCAATTAGGGTTTTTAACCAATCTTGTGCATCCAATAAGTGATTTTGTGTTATTGGTTGAACATTTAGGTCATTTTCGTCCTCCCAAGGCTTATTCTAATCCAATTAGGGTTTTTAACCAATCTTGTTCATTCAATAAGTGATTTTGTGTCATTGGTTGAACATTTAGGTCATTTTCGGTTTCCCCAGGCTTATTATAATCCAATTAGGGTTTTTAACCAATCTTGTGCATCCAATAAGTGATTTTGAATCATTGGTTGAACATTTAGGTTATTTTCGTCCTCCCAAGGTTTATTATATTCCAATTAGGGTTTTTAACCAATCTTGTGCATCCAATAAGTGATTTTGGGTCATTGGTTGAACATTTAGGTCATTTTCGACCTCCCTAGGCTTATTCTAATCCACTTAGGGTTTTTAACCAATCTTATGCATCCAATAAGTGATTTTGTGTCATTGGTTGAACATTTAGGTCGTTTTCGGCCTCCCTAGGCTTATTTTATTCCAATTAGGGTTTTTAACCAATATTGTTCATTCAATAAGTGATTTTGTGTCATTGGTTGAACATTTAGGTCATTTTCGGTTTCCCCAGGCTTATTATAATCCAATTAGGGTTTTTAACCAATCTTGTGCATCCAATAAGTGATTTTGAATCATTGGTTGAACATTTAGGTTATTTTCGTCCTCCCAAGGCTTATTATATTCCATTTAGGGTTTTTAACCAATCTTGTGCATCCAATAAGTGTATTTGTGTTATTGGTTGAACATTTAGGTAATTTTCGTCCTCCCAAGGCTTATTCTAATCCAATTAGGGTTTTTAACCAAACTTGTGAATCCAATGAGTGATTTTATGTCATTGGTTAAACATTTAGAGCATTTTCAGGTTCCCCAGGCCTATTATATTCCACTTAGGGTTTTTAACCAATCTTGTGCATCCAATAAGTGATTTTGTGTTATTGGTTGAACATTTAGGTCATTTTCGTCCTCCCAAGGCTTATTCTAATCCAATTAGGGTTTTTAACCAATCTTGTGCATCCAATAAGTGATTTTGTGTTATTGGTTGAACATTTAGGTAATTTTCGTCCTCCCAAGGCTTATTCTAATCCAATTAGGGTTTTTAACCAAACTTGTGCATCCAATAAGTGATTTTGTGTCATTGGTTGAACATTTAGAGCATTTTCAGGTTCCCCAGGCTTATTATATTCCACTTAGGGTTTTTAACCAATCTTGTGCATCCAATAAGTGATTTTGTGTCATTGGTTGAACATTTAGGTCATTTTCGTCCTCCCAAGGCTTATTCTAATCCAATTAGGGTTTTTAACCAATCTTGTGCATCCAATAAGTGATTTTGTGTTATTGGTTGAACATTTAGGTCATTTTCATCTTCCCAAGGCTTATTCTAATCCAAATAGGGTTTTTAACCAATCTTGTGCATTCAATAAGTTATTTTGTGTCATTGGTTGAACATTTAGGTCATTTTCGGTTTCCCCAGGCATATTATAATCCAGTTAGGGTTTTTAACCAATCTTGTGCATTCAATAAGTGATTTTGTGTCATTGGTTGAACATTTAGGTCATTTTCGGTTTCCATAGGGTTATTCTAATCCACTTAGGGTTATTAAACAATCTTGCGCATCCAATAAGTGATATTGTGTCATTTGTTGAACATTTAGGTCATTTTCGTCCTCAGTAGGCTTATTCTAATCCAATTAGGGTTTTTAACCAATCTTGTGCATCCAATAAGTGATTTTGTGTTATTGGTTGAACATTTAGGTCATTTTCGTCCTCCCAAGGCTTATTCTAATCCAATTAGGGTTTTTAACCAATCTTGTGCATCCAATAAGTGATTTTGTGTCATTGGTTGAACATTTAGGTCATTTTCGTCCTCCCAAGGCTTATTCTAAACCAATTAGCGTTTTTAACCAATCTTGTGCATCCAATAAGTGATTTTGTGTTATTGGTTGAACATTTAGGTAATTTTCGTCCTCCCAAGGCTTATTCTAATCCAATTAGGTTTTTTAACCAAACTTGTGCATCCAATAAGTGATTTTGTGTCATTGGTTGAACATTTAGAGCATTTTCAGGTTCCCCAGGCTTATGATATTCCACTTAGGGTTTTTAACCAATCTTGTGCATCCAATAAGTGATTTTGTGTCATTGGTTGAACATTTAGGTCATTTTCGTCCTCCCAAGGCTTATTCTAATCCAATTAGGGTTTTTAACCAATCTTGTGCATTCAATAAGTGATTTTGTGTCATTGGTTGAATATTTAGGTCATTTTCGGTTTCCCCAGGCTTATTATAATCCAATTAGGGTTTTTAACCAATCTTGTGCATCCAATAAGTGATTTTGAATCATTGGTTGAACATTTAGGTTATTTTCGTCCTCCCAAGGCTTATTATATTCCAATTAGGGTTTTTAACCAATCTTGTGCATCGAATAAGTGATTTGGTGTTATTGGTTGAACATTTAGGTAATTTTCGTCCTCCCAAGGCTTATTCTAATCCAATTAGGGTTTTTAACCAAACTTGTGCATCCAATAAGTGATTTTGTGTCATTGGTTGAACATTTAGAGCATTTTCAGGTTCCCCAGGCTTATTATATTCCACTTAGGGTTTATAACCAAACTTGTGCATCCAATAAGTGATTTTGTGTTATTGGTTGAACATTTAGGTCATTTTTGTCCTCCCTAGGCTTATTCCATTCCAATTAGGGTTAATAACCAATCTTATGCATTCAATAAGTGATTTTGTGTCATTGGTTGAACATTTAGGTCATTTACGGTTTCCCCAGGCTTATTCTAATCCAATTAGGGTTTTTAACCAATCTTGTGGATCCAGTAAGTGATTTTGTGTCATTGGTTGAACATTTAGGCCATTTTTCGTCTTACCTAGGGTTATTTTATTCCAATTAGGGTTTTTAACCAATCTTGTGCATTCAATAAGTGATTTTGTGTCATTGGTTGAACATTTAGGTCATTTTCGGTTTCCCTAGGCTTATTATAATCCAATTAGGGTTTTTAACCAATCTTGTGCATCCAATAAGTGATTTTGTGTCATTGGTTGAACATTTAGGTCGTTTTCGTCCTCCCTAGGCTTATTTTATTCCAATTAGGGTTTTTAACCAATATTGTTCATTCAATAAGTGATTTTGTGTCATTGGTTGAACATTTAGGTCATTTTTGGTTTCCCCAGGCTTATTATAATCCAATTAGGGTTTTTAACCAATCTTGTGCATCCAATAAGTGATTTTGTGTTATTAGTTGAACATTTAGGTCATTTTCGTCCTCCCAAGGCTTATTCTAATCCAATTAACGTTTTTAACCAATCTTGTACATCCAATAAGTGATTTTGTGTTATTGGTTGAACATTTAGGTAATTTTCGTCCTCCCAAGGCTTATTCTAATCCAATTAGGGTTTTTAACCAAACTTGTGCATCCAATAAGTGATTTTGTGTCATTGGTTAAACATTTAGAGCATTTTCAGGTTCCCCAGGCTTATTATATTCCACTTAGGGTTTATAACCAATCTTTGCATCCAATAAGTGATTTTGTGTTATTGGTTGAACATTTAGGTCATTTTCGTCCTCCCAAGGCTTATTCTAATCCAATTAGGGTTTTTAACCAATCTTGTGCATCCAATAAGTGATTTTGTGTCATTGGTTGAACATTTAGGTCATTTTCGGTTTCCCCAGGCTTATTATAATCCAATTAGGGTTTTTTACCAATCTTGTGCATCCAATAAGTGATTTTGAATCATTGGTTGAACATTTAGGTTATTTTCGTCCTCCCAAGGCTTATTATATTCCAATTAGGGTTTTTAACCAATCTTGTGCATCCAATAAGTGATTTGGTGTTATTGGTTGAACATTTAGGTAATTTTCGTCCTCCCAAGGCTTATTCTAATCCAATTACGGTTTTTTACCAAACTTGTGCATCCAATAAGTGATTTTGTGTTATTGGTTGAACATTTAGGTCATTTTTGTCCTCCCTAGGCTTATTCCATTCCAATTAGGGTTAATAACCAATCTTATGCATTCAATAAGTGATTTTGTGTCATTGGTTGAACATTTAGGTCATTTACGGTTTCCCCAGGCTTATTCTAATCCAATTAGGGTTTTTAACCAATCTTGTGGATCCAGTAAGTGATTTTGTGTCATTGGTTGAACATTTAGGCCATTTTTCGTCCTACCTAGGGTTATTTTATTCCAATTAGGGTTTTTAACCAATCTTGTGCATTCAATAAGTGATTTTGTGTCATTGGTTGAACATTTAGGTCGTTTTCGTCCTCCCTAGGCTTATTTTATTCCAATTAGGGTTTTTAACCAATATTGTTCATTCAATAAGTGATTTTGTGTCATTGGTTGAACATTTAGGTCATTTTCGGTTTCCCCAGGCTTATTATAATCCAATTAGGGTTTTTAACCAATCTTGTGCATCCAATAAGTGATTTTGTGTTATTGGTTGAACATTTAGGTCATTTTCGTCCTCCCAAGGCTTATTCTAATCCAATTAGGGTTTTTAACCAATCTTGTGCATCCAATAAGTGATTTTGTGTCATTGGTTGAACATTTAGGTCATTTTCGTCCTCCCAAGGCTTATTCTAATCCAATTAACGTTTTTAACCAATCTTGTGCATCCAATAAGTGATTTTGTGTTATTGGTTGAACATTTAGGTAATTTTCGTCCTCCCAAGGCTTATTCTAATCCAATTAGGTTTTTTAACCAAACTTGTGCATCCAATAAGTGATTTTGTGTCATTGGTTGAACATTTAGAGCATTTTCAGGTTCCCCAGGCTTATTATATTCCACTTAGGGTTTTTAACCAATCTTGTGCATCCAATAAGTGATTTTGTGTTATTGGTTGAACATTTAGGTCATTTTCGTCCTCCCAAGGCTTATTCTAATCCAATTAGGGTTTTTAACCAATCTTGTGCATCCAATAAGTGATTTTGTGTCATTGGTTGAACATTTAGGTCATTTTCGTACTCCCAAGGCTTATTCTAATCCAATTAGGGTTTTTAACCAATCTTGTGCATCCAATAAGTGATTTTGTGTTATTGGTTGAACATTTAGGTAATTTTCGTCCTCCCAAGGCTTATTCTAATCCAATTAGGGTTTTTAACCAAACTTGTGCATCCAATAAGTGATTTTGTGTCATTGGTTGAACATTTAGAGCATTTTCAGGTTCCCCAGGCTTATTATATTCCACTTAGGGTTTATAACCAAACTTGTGCATCCAATAAGTGATTTTGTGTTATTGGTTGAACATTTAGGTCATTTTTGTCCTCCCTAGGCTTATTCCATTCCAATTAGGGTTAATAACCAATCTTATGCATTCAATAAGTGATTTTGTGTCATTGGTTGAACATTTAGGTCATTTACGGTTTCCCCAGGCTTATTCTAATCCAATTAGGGTTTTTAACCAATCTTGTGGATCCAGTAAGTGATTTTGTGTCATTGGTTGAACATTTAGGCCATTTTTCGTCTTACCTAGGGTTATTTTATTCCAATTAGGGTTTTTAACCAATCTTGTGCATCCAATAAGTGATTTTGTGTTATTGGTTGAACATTTAGGTCATTTTCGTCCTCCCAAGGCTTTCTCTAATCCAATTAGGGTTTTTAACCAATCTTGTGCATCCAATAAGTGATTTTTTGTTATTGGTTGAACATTTAGGTCATTTTCAGGTTCCCCAGGCTTATTATATTCCACTTAGGGTTTATAACCAATCTTGTGCATCCAATAAGTGATTTTGTGTTATTGGTTGAACATTTAGGTCATTTTCGTCCTCCCAAGGCTTATTCTAATCCAATTAGGGTTTTTAACCAATCTTGTGCATCCAATAAGTGATTTTGTGTTATTGGTTGAACATTTAGGTCATTTTCGTCCTCCATAGGCTTATTCTAATCCACTTAGGGTTATTAAACAAACTTGCGCATCCAATAAATGATATTGTGTCATTGATTAAACATTTAGGTCATTTTCGTCCTCCCTAGGCTTATTCTAATCCAATTAGGGTTTTTAACCAATCTTGTGCATCCAATAAGTGATTTTGTGTCATTGGTTGCACATTTAGGTCATTTTCGTCCTCCATAGGGTTATTCTAATGCACTTAGGGTTTTTAACCAATCTTGTGCATCCAATAAGTGATTTTGTGTCATTGGTTGAACATTTAGGTCATTTTCGTCCTCCCTAGGCTTATTCTATTCCAATTAGGGTTTTTAACCAATCTTGTGCATTCAATAAGTGATTTTGTGTCATTGGTTGAACATTTAGGTCATTTTCGGTTTCCATAGGGTTATTCTAATCCACTTAGGGTTATTAAACAATCTTGCGCATCCAATAAGTGATATTGTGTCATTGGTTGAAGATTTAGGTCATTTTCGACCTCCCTAGGCTTATTCTAATCAACTTAGGGTTTTTAACCAATCTTGTGCATCCAATAAGTGATTTTGTGTTATTGGTTGAACATTTAGGTCATTTTCGTCCTCCCAAGGCTTATTCTAATCCAATTAGGGTTTTTAACCAATCTTGTGCATTCAATAAGTGATTTTGTGTCATTGGTTGAACATTTAGGTCATTTTCGGTTTCCCCAGGCTTATTCTAATCCAATTAGGGTTTTTAACCAATCTTGTGCATCCAATAAGTGATTTTGTGTTATTGGTTGAACATTTAGGTCATTTTCGTCCTCCCAAGGCTTATTCTAATCCAATTAGGGTTTTTAACCAATCTTGTGCATCCAATAAGTGATTTTGTGTCATTGGTTGAACATTTAGGTCATTTTCGTCCTCCCAAGGCTTATTCTAAACCAATTAGCGTTTTTAACCAATCTTGTGCATCCAATAAGTGATTTTGTGTTATTGGTTGAACATTTAGGTAATTTTCGTCCTCCCAAGGCTTATTCTAATCCAATTAGGTTTTTTAACCAAACTTGTGCATCCAATAAGTGATTTTGTGTCATTGGTTGAACATTTAGAGCATTTTCAGGTTCCCCAGGCTTATTATATTCCACTTAGGGTTTTTAACCAATCTTGTGAATCTAATAAGTGATTTTGTGTTATTGGTTGAACATTTAGGTCATTTTCGTCCTCCTAAGGCTTATTCTAATCCAATTAGGGTTTTTAACCAATCTTGTGCATTCAATAAGTGATTTTGTGTCATTGGTTGAACATTTAGGTCATTTTCGGTTTCCCCAGGCTTATTATAATCCAAATAGGGTTTTTAACCAATCTTGTGCATCCAATAAGTGATTTTGAATCATTGGTTGAACATTTAGGTTATTTTCGTCCTCCCAAGGCTTATTATATTCCAATTAGGGTTTTTAACCAATCTTGGACATCCAATAAGTGATTTTGTGTTATTGGTTGAACATTTAGGTAATTTTCGTCCTCCCAAGGCTTATTCTAATCCAATTAGGTTTTTTAACCAAACTTGTGCATCCAATAAGTGATTTTGTGTCATTGGTTGAACATTTAGAGCATTTTCAGGTTCCCCAGGCTTATTATATTCCACTTAGGGTTTTTAACCAATCTTGTGCATCCAATAAGTGATTTTGTGTTATTGGTTGAACATTTAGGTCATTTTCGTCCTCCCAAGGCTTATTCTAATCCAATCTTGTGCATTCAATAAGTGATTTTGTGTCATTGGTTGAACATTTAGGTCATTTTCGGTTTCCCCAGGCTTATTATAATCCAATTAGGGTTTTTAACCAATCTTGTGCATCCAATAAGTGATTTTGAATCATTGGTTGAACATTTAGGTTATTTTCGTCCTCCCAAGGCTTATTATATTCCAATTAGGGTTTTTAACCAATCTTGTGCATCGAATAAGTGATTTGGTGTTATTGGTTGAACATTTAGGTAATTTTCGTCCTCCCAAGGCTTATTCTAATCCAATTAGGGTTTTTAACCAAACTTGTGCATCCAATAAGTGATTTTGTGTCATTGGTTGAACATTTAGAGCATTTTCAGGTTCCCCAGGCTTATTATATTCCACTTAGGGGTTTTAACCAATCTTGTGCATCCAATAAAAGATTTTGTGTTATTGGTTGAACATTTAGGTCATTTTCGTCCTCCCAAGGCTTTCTCTAATCCAATTAGGGTTTTTAACCAATCTTGTGCATCCAATAAGTGATTTTGTGTTATTGGTTGAACATTTAGGTCATTTTCGGTTTCCCCAGGCTTATTATAATCCAGTTAGGGTTTTTACCAATCTTGTGCATTCAATAAGTGATTTTGTGTCATTGGTTGAACATTTAGGTCATTTTCGGTTTCCATAGGGTTATTCTAATCCACTTAGGGTTATTAAACAATCTTGCGCATCCAATAAGTGATATTGTGTCATTTGTTGAACATTTAGGTCATTTTCTTCCTCAGTAGGCTTATTCTAATCCAATTAGGGTTTTTAACCAATCTTGTGCATCCAATAAGTGATTTTGTGTCATTGGTTGAACATTTAGGTCATTTTTCGACCTCCCTAGGCTTATTCTAATCCACTTAGGGTTTTTAACCAATCTTGTGCATCTAATAAGTGATTTTGTGTCATTGGTTGAACATTTAGGTCGTTTTCCTCCTCCCTATGCTTATTCTAATCCAATTAGGTTTTTTAACCAAACTTGTGCATCCAATAAGTGATTTTGTGTCATTGGTTGAACATTTAGAGCATTTTCAGGTTCCCCATGCTTATTATATTCCACTTAGGGTTTTTAACAAATCTTGTGCATCCAATAAGTGATTTTATTTTATTGGTTGAACATTTAGGTCATTTTCGTCCTCCCAAGGCTTATTCTAATCCAATTAGGGTTTTTAACCAATCTTGTGCATTCAATAAGTGATTTTGTGTCATTGGTTGAACATTTAGGTCATTTTCGGTTTCCCGAGGCTTATTATAATCCAATTAGGGTTTTTAACCAATCTTGTGCATCCAATAAGTGATTTTGAATCATTGGTTGAACATTTAGGTTATTTTCGTCCTCCCAAGGCTTATTATATTCCAATTAGGGTTTTTAACCAATCTTGTGCATCCAATAAGTGATTTGGTGTTATTGGTTGAACATTTAGGTAATTTTCGTCCTCCCAAGGCTTATTCTAATCCAATTAGGGTTTTTAACCAAACTTGTGCATCCAATAACTGATTTTGTGTCATTGGTTGAACATTTAGAGCATTTTCAGGTTCCCCAGGCTTATTATATTCCACTTAGGGTTTATAACCAATCTTGTGCATCCAATAAGTGATTTTGTGTTATTGGTTGAACATTTAGGTCATTTTCGTCCTCCCAAGGCTTATTCTAATCCAATTAGGGTTTTTAACCAATCTTGTGCATTCAATAAGTGATTTTGTGTCATTGGTTGAACATTTAGGTCATTTTCGGTTTCCCCAGGCTTATTATAATCCAATTAGGGTTTTTAACCAATCTTGTGCATCCAATAAGTGATTTTGAATCATTGGTTGAACATTTAGGTTATTTTCGTCCTCCCAAGGCTTATTATATTCCAATTAGGGTTTTTAACCAATCTTGTGCATCCAATAAGTGATTTGGTGTTATTGGTTGAACATTTAGGTAATTTTCGTCCTCCCAAGGCTTATTCTAATCCAATTAGGGTTTTTAACCAAACTTGTGCATCCAATAAGTGATTTTGTGTTATTGGTTGAACATTTAGGTCATTTTTGTCCTCCCTAGGCTAATTCCATTCCAATTAGGGTTAATAACCAATCTTGTGCATTCAATAAGTGATTTTGTGTCATTGGTTGAACATTTAGGTCATTTACGGTTTCCCCAGGCTTATTCTAATCCAATTAGGGTTTTTAACCAATCTTGTGGATCCAGTAAGTGATTTTGTGTCATTGGTTGAACATTTAGGCCATTTTTCGTCCTACCTAGGGTTATTTTATTCCAATTAGGGTTTTTAACCAATCTTGTGCATTCAATAAGTGATTTTGTGTCATTGGTTGAACATTTAGGTCATTTTCGGTTTCCCTAGGCTTTTTATAATCCAATTAGGGTTTTTAACCAATCTTGTGCATCCAATAAGTGATTTTGTGTCATTGGTTGAACATTTAGGTCGTTTTCGTCCTCCCTTGGCTTATTTTATTCCAATTAGGGTTTTTAACCAATATTGTTCATTCAATAAGTGATTTTGTGTCATTGGTTGAACATTTAGGTCATTTTCGGTTTCCCCAGGCTTATTATAATCCAATTAGGGTTTTTAACCAATCTTGTGCATCCAATAAGTGATTTTGTGTTATTGGTTGAACATTTAGGTCATTTTCGTCCTCCCAAGGCTTATTCTAATCCAATTAGGGTTTTTAACCAATCTTGTGCATCCAATAAGTGATTTTGTGTCATTGGTTGAACATTTAGGTCATTTTCGTCCTCCCAAGGCTTATTCTAATCCAATTAACGTTTTTAACCAATCTTGTGCATCCAATAAGTGATTTTGTGTTATTGGTTGAACATTTAGGTAATTTTCGTCCTCCCAAGGCTTATTCTAATCCAATTAGGTTTTTTAACCAAACTTGTGCATCCAATAAGTGATTTTGTGTCATTGGTTGAACATTTAGAGCATTTTCAGGTTCCCCAGGCTTATTATATTCCACTTAGGGTTTTTAACCAATCTTGTGCATCCAATAAGTGATTTTGTGTTATTGGTTGAACATTTAGGTCATTTTCGTCCTCCCAAGGCTTATTCTAATCCAATTAGGGTTTTTAACCAATCTTGTGCATTCAATAAGTGATTTTGTGTCATTGGTTGAACATTTAGGTCATTTTCGGTTTCCCCAGGCTTATTATAATCCAATTAGGGTTTTTAACCAATCTTGTGCATCCAATAAGTGATTTTAAATCATTGGTTGAACATTTAGGTTATTTTCGTCCTCCCAAGGCTTATTATATTCAAATTAGGGTTTTTAACCAATCTTGTGCATCCAATAAGTGATTTGGTGTTATTGGTTGAACATTTAGGTAATTTTCGTCCTCCCAAGGCTTATTCTAATCCAATTAGGGTTTTTAACCAAACTTGTGCATCCAATAAGTGATTTTGTGTTATTGGTTGAACATTTAGGTCATTTTTGTCCTCCCTAGGCTTATTCCATTCCAATTAGGGTTAATAACCAATCTTGTGCATTCAATAAGTGATTTTGTGTCATTGGTTGAACATTTAGGTCATTTACGGTTTCCCCAGGCTTATTCTAATCCAATTAGGGTTTTTAACCAATCTTGTGCATCCAATAACTGATTTTGTGTCATTGGTTGAACATTTAGGTCGTTTTCGTCCTCCCTAGGCATATTCTAATCCAATTAGGGTTTTTAACCAATCTTGTGCATCCAATAAGTGATTTTGTGTTATTGGTTGAACATTTAGGTCATTTTCGTCCTCCCAAGGCTTATTCTAATCCAATTAGGGTTTTTAACCAATCTTGTGCATCCAATAAGTGATTTTGTGTCATTGGTTGAACATTTAGGTCATTTTCGTCCTCCCAAGGCATATTCTAATCCAATTAGGGTTTTTAACCAATCTTGTGCATCCAATAAGTGATTTTGTGTTATTGGTTGAACATTTAGGTCATTTTCGTCCTCCCAAGGCTTATTCTAATCCAATTAGGGTTTTTAACCAATCTTGTGCATTCAATAAGTGATTTTGTGTCATTGGTTGAACATTTAGGTCATTTTCGGTTTCCCCAGGCTTATTAAAATCCAAATAGGATTTTTAACCAATCTTGTGCATCCAATAAGTGATTTTGAATCATTGGTTGAACATTTAGGTTATTTTCGTCCTCCCAAGGCTTATTATATTCCAATTAGGGTTTTTAACCAATCTTGTGCATCCAATAAGTGATTTTGTGTCATTGGTTGAACATTTAGGTCATTTTCGTCCTCCCAAGGCTTATTCTAATCCAATTAGGGTTTTTAACCAATCTTGTGCATCCAATAAGTGATTTTGTGTTATTGGTTGAACATTTAGGTCATTTTTGTCCTCCCTAGGCTTATTCCATTCCAATTAGGGTTAATAACCAATCTTATGCATTCAATAAGTGATTTTGTGTCATTGGTTGAACATTTAGGTCATTTACGGTTTCCCCAGGCTTATTCTAATCCAATTAGGGTTTTTAACCAATCTTGTGGATCCAGTAAGTGATTTTGTGTCATTGGTTGAACATTTAGGCCATTTTTCGTCTTACCTAGGGTTATTTTATTCCAATTAGGGTTTTTAACCAATCTTGTGCATCCAATAAGTGATTTTGTGTTATTGGTTGAACATTTAGGTCATTTTCGTCCTCCCAAGGCTTTCTCTAATCCAATTAGGGTTTTTAACCAATCTTGTGCATCCAATAAGTGATTTTTTGTTATTGGTTGAACATTTAGGTCATTTTCAGGTTCCCCAGGCTTATTATATTCCACTTAGGGTTTATAACCAATCTTGTGCATCCAATAAGTGATTTTGTGTTATTGGTTGAACATTTAGGTCATTTTCGTCCTCCCAAGGCTTATTCTAATCCAATTAGGGTTTTTAACCAATCTTGTGCATCCAATAAGTGATTTTGAATCATTGGTTGAACATTTAGGTTATTTTCGTCCTCCCAAGGCTTATTATATTCCAATTAGGGTTTTTAACCAATCTTGTGCATCCAATAAGTGATTTGGTGTTATTGGTTGAACATTTAGGTAATTTTCGTCCTCCCAAGGCTTATTCTAATCCAATTAGGGTTTTTAACCAAACTTGCGCATCCAATAAGTGATTTTGTGTCATTGGTTGAACATTTAGAGCATTTTCAGGTTGCCTAGGCTTATTCTAATCCAATTAGGGTTTTTAACCAATCTTGTGCATCCAATAAGTGATTTTGTGTCATTGGTTGCACATTTAGGTCATTTTCGTCCTCCATAGGGTTATTCTAATGCACTTAGGGTTTTTAACCAATCTTGTGCATCCAATAAGTGATTTATTGTCATTGGTTGAACATTTAGGTCATTTTCGTCCTCCCTAGGCTTATTCTATTCCAATTAGGGTTTTTAACCAATCTTGTGCATTCAATAAGTGATTTTTTGTCATTGGTTGAACATTTAGGTCATTTTCGGTTTCCATAGGGTTATTCTAATCCACTTAGGGTTATTAAACAATCTTGCGCATCCAATAAGTGATATTGTGTCATTGGTTGAAGATTTAGGTCATTTTCGACCTCCCTAGGCTTATTCTAATCAACTTAGGGTTTTTAACCAATCTTGTGCATCCAATAAGTGATTTTGTGTCATTGGTTAAATATTTAGGTCGTTTTCGTCCTCCCTAGGCTTATTTTATTCCAATTAGGTTTTTTAACCAATATTGCTCTTTCAATAAGTGATTTTGTGTCATTGGTTGAACATTTAGGTCATTTTCGGTTTCCCCAGGCTTATTATAATCCAATTAGGGTTTTTAACCAATCTTGTGCATCCAAAAAGTGATTTTGTGTTATTGGTTGAACATTTAGGTAATTTTCGTCCTCCCAAGGCTTATTCTAATCCAATTAGGGTTTTTAACCAATCTTGTGCATTCAATAAGTGATTTTGTGTCATTGGTTGAACATTTAGAGCATTTTGAGGTTCCCCAGGCTTATTATATTCCACTTAGGGTTTTTAACCAATCTTGTGCATCCAATAAGTGATTTTGGGTCATTGGTTGAACATTTAGGTCATTTTCGACCTCCCTAGGCTGATTCTAATCCACTTAGGGTTTTTAACCAATCTTGTGCATCCAATAAGTGATTTTGTGTCATTGGTTGAACATTTAGGTCGTTTTCGTCCTCCCTAGGCTTATTTTATTCCAATTAGGGTTTTTAACCAATATTGTTCATTCAATAAGTGATTTTGTGTCATTGGTTGAACATTTAGGTCATTTTCGGTTTCCCCAGGCTTATTATAATCCAATTAGGGTTTTTAACCAATCTTGTGCATTCAATAAGTGATTTTGTGTCATTGGTTGAACATTTAGGTCATTTTCGGTTTCCATAGGGTTATTCTAAACCACTTAGGGTTATTAAACAATCTTGCGCATCCAATAAGTGATATAGTGTCATTTGTTGAACATTTAGGTCATTTTCGTCATCAGTAGGCTTATTCTAATCCAATTAGGGTTTTTAACCAATCTTGTGCATCCAATAAGTGATTTTGTGTTATTGGTTGAACATTTAGGTCATTTTCGTCCTCCCAAGGCTTATTCTAATCCAATTAGGGTTTTTAATCAATCTTGTGCATTCAATAAGTGATTTTGTGTCATTGGTTGAACATTTAGGTCATTTTCGGTTTCCCCAGACTTATTATAATCCAATTAGGGTTTTTAACCAATCTTGTGCATCCAATAAGTGATTTTGAATCATTGGTTGAACATTTAGGTTATTTTCGTCCTCCCAAGGCTTATTATATTCCAATTAGGGTTTTTAACCAATCTTGTGCATCCAATAAGTGATTTGGTGTTATTGGTTGAACATTTAGGTAATTTTCGTCCTCCCAAGGCTTATTCTAATCCAATTAGGGTTTTTAACCAAACTTTTGCATCGAATAAGTGATTTTGTGTTATTGGTTGAACATTTAGGTCATTTTTGTCCTCCCTAGGCTTATTCCATTCCAATTAGGGTTAATAACCAATCTTGTGCATTCAATAAGTGATTTTGAGTCATTGGTTGAACATTTAGGTCATTTTCGGTTTCCCCAGGCTTATTATAATCCAATTAGGGTTTTTAACCAATCTTGTGCATCCAATAAGTGATTTTGAATCATTGGTTGAACATTTAGGTTATTTTCGTCCTCCCAAGGCTTATTATATTCCAATTAGGGTTTTTAACCAATCTTGTGCATCCAATAAGTGATTTGGTGTTATTGGTTGAACATTTAGGTAATTTTCGTCCTCCCAAGGCTTATTCTAATCCAATTAGGGTTTTTAACCAAACTTGTGCATCCAATAAGTGATTTTGTGTTATTGGTTGAACATTTAGGTCATTTTCGTCCTCCCAAGGCTTATTCTAATCCAATTAGGGTTTTTAACCAATCTTGTGCATTCAATAAGTGATTTTGTGTCATTGGTTGAACATTTAGGTCATTTTCGGTTTCCCCAGGCTTATTATAATCCAATTAGGGTTTTTAACCAATCTTGTGCATCCAATAAGTGATTTTGTGTCATTGGTTGAACATTTAGGTCATTTTCGTCCTCCCAAGGCTTATTCTAATCCAATTAGGGTTTTTAACCAATCTTGTGCATCCAATAAGTGATTTTGTGTTATTGGTTGAACATTTAGGTCATTTTCGTCCTCCCAAGGCTTATTCTAATCCAATTAGGGTTTTTAACCAATATTGTTCATTCAATAAGTGATTTTGTGTCATTGGTTGAACATTTAGGTCATTTTCGGTTTCCCCAGGCTTATTATAATCCAATTAGGGTTTTTAACCAATCTTGTGCATTCAATAAGTGATTTTGTGTCATTGGTTGAACATTTAGGTCATTTTCGGTTTCCATAGGGTTATTCTAAACCACTTAGGGTTATTAAACAATCTTGCGCATCCAATAAGTGATATTGTGTCATTTGTTGAACATTTAGGTCATTTTCGTCATCAGTAGGCTTATTCTAATCCAATTAGGGTTTTTAACCAATCTTGTGCATCCAATAAGTGATTTTGTGTCATTGGTTGAACATTTAGGTCGTTTTCGTCCTCCCTAGGCTTATTTTATTCCAATTAGGGTTTTTAACCAATATTGTTCATTCAATAAGTGATTTTGTGTCATTGGTTGAACATTTAGGTCATTTTCGGTTTCCCCAGGCTTATTATAATCCAATTAGGGTTTTTAACCAATCTTGTGCATCCAATAAGTGATTTTGAATCATTGGTTGAACATTTAGGTTATTTTCGTCCTCCCAAGGTTTATTATATTCCAATTAGGGTTTTTAACCAATCTTGTGCATCCAATAAGTGATTTTGGGTCATTGGTTGAACATTTAGGTCATTTTCGACCTCCCTAGGCTTATTCTAATCCACTTAGGGTTTTTAACCAATCTTATGCATCCAATAAGTGATTTTGTGTCATTGGTTGAACATTTAGGTCGTTTTCGGCCTCCCTAGGCTTATTTTATTCCAATTAGGGTTTTTAACCAATATTGTTCATTCAATAAGTGATTTTGTGTCATTGGTTGAACATTTAGGTCATTTTCGGTTTCCCCAGGCTTATTATAATCCAATTAGGGTTTTTAACCAATCTTGTGCATCCAATAAGTGATTTTGTGTTATTGGTTGAACATTTAGGTCATTTTCGTCCTCCCAAGGCTTATTCTAATCCAATTAGGGTTTTTAACCAATCTTGTGCATCCAATAAGTGATTTTGTGTCATTGGTTGAACATTTAGGTCATTTTCGTCCTCCCAAGGCTTATTCTAATCCAATTAACGTTTTTAACCAATCTTGTGCATCCAATAAGTGATTTTGTGTTATTGGTTGAACATTTAGGTAATTTTCGTCCTCCCAAGGCTTATTCTAATCCAATTAGGTTTTTTAACCAAACTTGTGCATCCAATAAGTGATTTTGTGTCATTGGTTGAACATTTAGAGCATTTTCAGGTTCCCCAGGCTTATTATATTCCACTTAGGGTTTTTAACCAATCTTGTGCATCCAATAAGTGATTTTGTGTTATTGGTTGAACATTTAGGTCATTTTCGTCCTCCCAAGGCTTATTCTAATCCAATTAGGGTTTTTAACCAATCTTGTGCATCCAATAAGTGATTTTGTGTCATTGGTTGAACATTTAGGTCATTTTCGGTTTCCCCAGGCTTATTATAATCCAATTAGGGTTTTTTACCAATCTTGTGCATCCAATAAGTGATTTTGAATCATTGGTTGAACATTTAGGTTATTTTCGTCCTCCCAAGGCTTATTATATTCCAATTAGGGTTTTTAACCAATCTTGTGCATCCAATAAGTGATTTGGTGTTATTGGTTGAACATTTAGGTAATTTTCGTCCTCCCAAGGCTTATTCTAATCCAATTACGGTTTTTTACCAAACTTGTGCATCCAATAAGTGATTTTGTGTTATTGGTTGAACATTTAGGTCATTTTTGTCCTCCCTAGGCTTATTCCATTCCAATTAGGGTTAATAACCAATCTTATGCATTCAATAAGTGATTTTGTGTCATTGGTTGAACATTTAGGTCATTTACGGTTTCCCCAGGCTTATTCTAATCCAATTAGGGTTTTTAACCAATCTTGTGGATCCAGTAAGTGATTTTGTGTCATTGGTTGAACATTTAGGCCATTTTTCGTCCTACCTAGGGTTATTTTATTCCAATTAGGGTTTTTAACCAATCTTGTGCATTCAATAAGTGATTTTGTGTCATTGGTTGAACATTTAGGTCATTTTCGGTTTCCCTAGGCTTATTATAATCCAATTAGGGTTTTTAACCAATCTTGTGCATCCAATAACTGATTTTGTGTCATTGGTTGAACATTTAGGTCGTTTTCGTCCTCCATAGGCATATTCTAATCCAATTAGGGTTTTTAACCAATCTTGTGCATCCAATAAGTGATTTTGTGTTATTGGTTGAACATTTAGGTCATTTTCGTCCTCCCAAGGCTTATTCTAATCCAATTAGGGTTTTTAACCAATCTTGTGCATCCAATAAGTGATTTTGTGTCATTGGTTGAACATTTAGGTCATTTTCGGTTTCCCTAGGCTTATTATAATCCAATTAGGGTTTTTAACCAATCTTGTGCATCCAATAAGTGATTTTGTGTTATTGGTTGAACATTTAGGTCATTTTCGTGCTCCCAAGGCTTATTCTAATCCAATTAGGGTTTTTAACCAATCTTGTGCATCCAATAAGTGATTTTATGTCATTGGTTGAACATTTAGGTCATTTTCGTCCTCCCTAGGCTTATTCCTTTCCAATTAGGGTTTTTAACCAATCTTGTGCATTCAATAAGTGATTTTGTGTCATTGGTTGAACATTTAGGTCATTTTCGGTTTCCCCAGGCTTATTATAATCCAATTAGGGTTTTTAACCAATCTTGTGCATCCAATAAGTGATTTTGAATCATTGGTTGAACATTTAGGTTATTTTCGTCCTCCCAAGGCTTATTATATACCAATTAGGGTTTTTAACCAATCTTGTGCATCCAATAAGTGATTTTGTGTTATAAGTTGAACATTTAGGTAATTTTCGTCCTCCCAAGGCTTATTCTAATCCAATTAGGGTTTTTAACCAATCTTGTGCATCCAATAAGTGATTTTGTGTTATTGGTTGAACATTTAGGTCATTTTCGTCCTCCCAAGACTTATTCTAATCCAGTTAGGGTTTTTAACCAATCTTGTGCATTCAATAAGTGATTTTGTGTCATTGGTTGAACATTTAGGTCATTTTCGGTTTCCCCAGGCTTATTATAATCCAATTAGGGTTTTTAACCAATCTTGTGCATTCAATAAGTGATTTTGTGTCATTGGTTGAACATTTAGGTCATTTTCGGTTTCCATAGGGTTATTCTAAACCACTTAGGGTTATTAAACAATCTTGCGCATCCAATAAGTGATATTGTGTCATTTGTTGAACATTTAGGTCATTTTCGTCATCAGTAGGCTTATTCTAATCCAATTATGGTTTTTAACCAATCTTGTGCATCCAATAAGTGATTTTGTGTCATTGGTTGAACATTTAGGTCATTTTCGACCTCCCTAGGCTTATTCTAATCCACTTAGGGTTTTTAACCAATCTTGTGCATCCAATAAGTGATTTTGTATCATTGGTTGAACATTTAGGTCGTTTTCGTCCTCCCTAGGCTTATTTTATTCCAATTAGGGTTTTTAACCAATATTGTTCATTCAATAAGTGATTTTGTGTCATTGGTTGAACATTTTGGTCATTTTCGGTTTCCCCAGGCTTATTATAATCCAATTAGGGTTTTTAACCAATCTTGTGCATCCAACAAGTGATTTTGTGTTATTGGTTCAACATTTAGGTCATTTTCGTCCTCCCAAGGCTTATTCTAATCCAATTAGGGTTTTTAACCAATCTTGTGCATTCAACAAGTGATTTTGTGTTATTGGTTCAACATTTAGGTCATTTTCGTCCTCCCAAGGCTTATTCTAATCCAATTAGGGTTTTTAACCAATCTTGTGCATCCAACAAGTGATTTTGTGTTATTGGTTGAACATTTAGGTCATTTTCGTCCTCCCAAGGCTTATTCTAATCCAATTAGGGTTTTTAACCAATCTTGTGCATTCAATAAGTGATTTTGTGTCATTGGTTGAACATTTAGGTCATTTTCGGTTTCCCCAGACTTATTATAATCCAATTAGGGTTTTTAACCAATCTTGTGCATCCAATAAGTGATTTTGAATCATTGGTTGAACATTTAGGTTATTTTCGTCCTCCCAAGGCTTATTATATTCCAATTAGGGTTTTTAACCAATCTTGTGCATCCAATAAGTGATCTTGGGTCATTGGTTGAACATTTAGGTCATTTTCGACCTCCCTAGGCTTATTCTAATCCACTTAGGGTTTTTAACCAATCTTGTGCATCCAATAAGTGATTTTGTGTCATTGGTTGAACATTTAGGTCGTTTTCGTCCTCCCTAGGCTTATTTTATTCCAATTAGGGTTTTTAACCAATATTGTTCATTCAATAAGTGATTTTGTGTCATTGGTTGAACATTTAGGTCATTTTCCGTTTCCCCAGGCTTATTATAATCCAATTAGGGTTTTTAACCAATCTTGTGCATTCAATAAGTGATTTTGTGTCATTGGTTGAACATTTAGGTCATTTTCGGTTTCCATAGGGTTATTCTAAACCACTTAGGGTTATTAAACAATCTTGCGCATCCAATAAGTGATATAGTGTCATTTGTTGAACATTTAGGTCATTTTCGTCATCAGTAGGCTTATTCTAATCCAATTAGGGTTTTTAACCAATCTTGTGCATCCAATAAGTGATTTTGTGTTATTGGTTGAACATTTAGGTCATTTTCGTCCTCCCAAGGCTTATTCTAATCCAATTAGGGTTTTTAACTAATCTTGTTCATTCAATAAGTGATTTTGTGTCATTGGTTGAACATTTAGGTCATTTTCGGTTTCCCCAGGCTTATTATAATCCAATTAGGGTTTTTAACCAATCTTGTGCATCCAATAAGTGATTTTGTGTTATTGGTTGAACATTTAGGTCATTTTCGTCCTCTTAAGGCTTATTCTAATCCAATTAGGGTTTTTAACCAATCTTGTGCATCCAATAAGTGATTTTGTGTCATTGGTTGAACATTTTGGTGATTTTCGGTTTCCCCAGGCTTATTATAATCCAATTAGGGTTTTTAACCAATCTTGTGCATCCAACAAGTGATTTTGTGTTATTGGTTCAACATTTAGGTCATTTTCGTCCTCCCAAGGCTTATTCTAATCCAATTAGGGTTTTTAACCAATCTTGTGCATTCAATAAGTGATTTTGTGTCATTGGTTGAACATTTAGGTCATTTTCGTCCTCCCAAGGCTTGTTCTAATCCAATTAGTGTTTTTAACCAATCTTGTGCATCCAATAAGTGATTTTGTGTTATTGGTTGAACATTTAGGTCATTTTCGTCCTCCCAAGGCTTATTCTAATCCAATTAGGGTTTTTAACCAATCTTGTGCATTCAATAAGTGATTTTGAGTCATTGGTTGAACATTTAGGTCATTTTCGGTTTCCCCAGGCTTATTATAATCCAATTAGGGTTTTTAACCAATCTTGTGCATCCAATAAGTGATTTTGAATCATTGGTTGAACATTTAGGTTATTTTCGTCCTCCCAAGGCTTATTATATTCCAATTAGGGTTTTTAACCAATCTTGTGCATCCAATAAGTGATTTGGTGTTATTGGTTGAACATTTAGGTAATTTTCGTCCTCCCAAGGCTTATTCTAATCCAATTAGGGTTTTTAACCAAACTTGTGCATCCAATAAGTGATTTTGTGTTATTGGTTGAACATTTAGGTCATTTTCGTCCTCCCAAGGCTTATTCTAATCCAATTAGGGTTTTTAACCAATCTTGTGCATTCAATAAGTGATTTTGTGTCATTGGTTGAACATTTAGGTCATTTTCGGTTTCCCCAGGCTTATTATAATCCAATTAGGGTTTTTAACCAATCTTGTGCATTCAATAAGTGATTTTGTGTCATTGGTTGAACATTTAGGTCATTTTCGGTTTCCATAGGGTTATTCTAAACCACTTAGGGTTATTAAACAATCTTGCGCATCCAATAAGTGATATTGTGTCATTTGTTGAACATTTAGGTCATTTTCGTCATCAGTAGGCTTATTCTAATCCAATTATGGTTTTTAACCAATCTTGTGCATCCAATAAGTGATTTTGTGTCATTGGTTGAACATTTAGGTCATTTTCGACCTCCCTAGGCTTATTCTAATCCACTTAGGGTTTTTAACCAATCTTGTGCATCCAATAAGTGATTTTGTATCATTGGTTGAACATTTAGGTCGTTTTCGTCCTCCCTAGGCTTATTTTATTCCAATTAGGGTTTTTAACCAATATTGTTCATTCAATAAGTGATTTTGTGTCATTGGTTGAACATTTTGGTCATTTTCGGTTTCCCCAGGCTTATTATAATCCAATTAGGGTTTTTAACCAATCTTGTGCATCCAACAAGTGATTTTGTGTTATTGGTTCAACATTTAGGTCATTTTCGTCCTCCCAAGGCTTATTCTAATCCAATTAGGGTTTTTAACCAATCTTGTGCATCCAATAAGTGATTTTGTGTTATTGGTTGAACATTTAGGTCATTTTCGTCCTCCCAAGGCTTATTCTAATCCAATTAGGGTTTTTAACCAATCTTGTGCATTCAATAAGTGATTTTGTGTCATTGGTTGAACATTTAGGTGATTTTCGGTTTCCCCAGGCTTATTATAATCCAATTAGGGTTTTTAACCAATCTTGTGCATCCAATAAGTGATTTTGAATCATTGGTTGAACATTTAGGTTATTTTCGTCCTCCCAAGGCTTATTATATTCCATTTAGGGTTTTTAACCAATCTTGTGCATCCAATAAGTGTATTTGTGTTATTGGTTGAACATTTAGGTAATTTTCGTCCTCCCAAGGCTTATTCTAATCCAATTAGGGTTTTTAACCAAACTTGTGAATCCAATGAGTGATTTTATGTCATTGGTTAAACATTTAGAGCATTTTCAGGTTCCCCAGGCCTATTATATTCCACTTAGGGTTTTTAACCAATCTTGTGCATCCAATAAGTGATTTTGTGTTATTGGTTGAACATTTAGGTCATTTTCGTCCTCCCAAGGCTTATTCTAATCCAATTAGGGTTTTTAACCAATCTTGTGCATTCAATAAGTGATTTTGTGTCATTGGTTGAACATTTAGGTCATTTTCGGTTTCCCCAAGCTTATTATATTCCACTTAGGGTTTTTAACCAATCTTGTGCATCCAATAAGTGATTTTGTGTTATTGGTTGAACATTTAGGTCATTTTCGTCCTCCCAAGGCTTATTCTAATCCAATTAGGGTTTTTAACCAATCTTGTGCATTCAATAAGTGATTTTGAGTCATTGGTTGAACATTTAGGTCATTTTCGGTTTCCCCAGGCTTATTATAATCCAATTAGGGTTTTTAACCAATCTTGTGCATCCAATAAGTGATTTTGAATCATTGGTTGAACATTTAGGTTATTTTCGTCCTCCCAAGGCTTATTATATTCCAATTAGGGTTTTTAACCAATCTTGTGCATCCAATAAGTGATTTGGTGTTATTGGTTGAACATTTAGGTAATTTTCGTCCTCCCAAGGCTTATTCTAATCCAATTAGGGTTTTTAACCAAACTTGTGCATCCAATAAGTGATTTTGTGTTATTGGTTGAACATTTAGGTCATTTTCGTCCTCCCAAGGCTTATTCTAATCCAATTAGGGTTTTTAACCAATCTTGTGCATTCAATAAGTGATTTTGTGTCATTGGTTGAACATTTAGGTCATTTTCGGTTTCCCCAGGCTTATTATAATCCAATTAGGGTTTTTAACCAATCTTGTGCATTCAATAAGTGATTTTGTGTCATTGGTTGAACATTTAGGTCATTTTCGGTTTCCATAGGGTTATTCTAAACCACTTAGGGTTATTAAACAATCTTGCGCATCCAATAAGTGATATTGTGTCATTTGTTGAACATTTAGGTCATTTTCGTCATCAGTAGGCTTATTCTAATCCAATTAGGGTTTTTAACCAATCTTGTGCATCCAATAAGTGATTTTGTGTCATTGGTTGAACATTTAGGTCATTTTCGACCTCCCTAGGCTTATTCTAATCCACTTAGGGTTTTTAACCAATCATGTGCATCCAATACGTGATTTTGTGTCATTGGTTGAACATTTAGGTCGTTTTCGTCCTCCCTAGGCTTATTTTATTCCAATTAGGGTTTTTAACCAATATTGTTCATTCAATAAGTGATTTTGTGTCATTGGTTGAACATTTAGGTCATTTTCGGTTTCCCCAGGCTTATTATAATCCAATTAGGGTTTTTAACCAATCTTGTGCATCCAATAAGTGATTTTGAATCATTGGTTGAACATTTAGGTTATTTTCGTCCTCCCAAGGTTTATTATATTCCAATTAGGGTTTTTAACCAATCTTGTGCATCCAATAAGTGATTTTGGGTCATTGGTTGAACATTTAGGTCATTTTCGACCTCCCTAGGCTTATTCTAATCCACTTAGGGTTTTTAACCAATCTTATGCATCCAATAAGTGATTTTGTGTCATTGGTTGAACATTTAGGTCGTTTTCGGCCTCCCTAGGCTTATTTTATTCCAATTAGGGTTTTTAACCAATATTGTTCATTCAATAAGTGATTTTGTGTCATTGGTTGAACATTTAGGTCATTTTCGGTTTCCCCAGGCTTATTATAATCCAATTAGGGTTTTTAACCAATCTTGTGCATCCAATAAGTGATTTTGTGTTATTGGTTGAACATTTAGGTCATTTTCGTCCTCCCTAGGCTTATTCTAATCCAATTAGGGTTTTTAACCAATCTTGTGCATCCAATAAGTGATTTTGTGTCATTGGTTGAACATTTAGGTCATTTTCGTCCTCCCAAGGCTTATTCTAATCCAATTAGGGTTTTTAACCAATCTTGTGCATTCAATAAGTGATTTTGTGTCATTGGTTGAACATTTAGGTCATTTTCGGTTTCCCCAGACTTATTATAATCCAATTAGGGTTTTTAACCAATCTTGTGCATCCAATAAGTGATTTTGAATCATTGGTTGAACATTTAGGTTATTTTCGTCCTCCCAAGGCTTATTATATTCCAATTAGGGTTTTTAACCAATCTTGTGCATCCAATAAGTGATTTGGTGTTATTGGTTGAACATTTAGGTCATTTTCGTCCTCCCAAGGCTTATTCTAATCCAATTAGGGTTTTTAACCAAACTTGTGCATCCAATAAGTGATTTTGTGTCATTGGTTGAACATTTAGAGCATTTTCAGGTTCCCCAGGCTTATTATATTCCACTTAGGGTTTATAACCAAACTTGTGCATCCAATAAGTGATTTTGTGTTATTGGTTGAACATTTAGGTCATTTTTGTCCTCCCTAGGCTTATTCCATTCCAATTAGGGTTAATAACCAATCTTATGCATTCAATAAGTGATTTTGTGTCATTGGTTGAACATTTAGGTCATTTACGGTTTCCCCAGGCTTATTCTAATCCAATTAGGGTTTTTAACCAATCTTGTGGATCCAGTAAGTGATTTTGTGTCATTGGTTGAACATTTAGGCCATTTTTCGTCTTACCTAGGGTTATTTTATTCCAATTAGGGTTTTTAACCAATCTTGTGCATCCAATAAGTGATTTTGTGTTATTGGTTGAACATTTAGGTCATTTTCGTCCTCCCAAGGCTTTCTCTAATCCAATTAGGGTTTTTAACCAATCTTGTGCATCCAATAAGTGATTTTTTGTTATTGGTTGAACATTTAGGTCATTTTCAGGTTCCCCAGGCTTATTATATTCCACTTAGGGTTTATAACCAATCTTGTGCATCCAATAAGTGATTTTGTGTTATTGGTTGAACATTTAGGTCATTTTCGTCCTCCCAAGGCTTATTCTAATCCAATTAGGGTTTTTAACCAATCTTGTGCATCCAATAAGTGATTTTGTGTTATTGGTTGAACATTTAGGTCATTTTCGTCCTCCATAGGCTTATTCTAATCCACTTAGGGTTATTAAACAAACTTGCGCATCCAATAAATGATATTGTGTCATTGATTAAACATTTAGGTCATTTTCGTCCTCCCTAGGCTTATTCTAATCCAATTAGGGTTTTTAACCAATCTTGTGCATCCAATAAGTGATTTTGTGTCATTGGTTGCACATTTAGGTCATTTTCGTCCTCCATAGGGTTATTCTAATGCACTTAGGGTTTTTAACCAAGCTTGTGCATCCAATAAGTGATTTTGTGTCATTGGTTGAACATTTAGGTCATTTTCGTCCTCCCTAGGCTTATTCTATTCCAATTAGGGTTTTTAACCAATCTTGTGCATTCAATAAGTGATTTTGTGTCATTGGTTGAACATTTAGGTCATTTTCGGTTTCCATAGGGTAATTCTAATCCACTTAGGGTTATTAAACAATCTTGCGCATCCAATAAGTGATATTGTGTCATTGGTTGAACATTTAGGTCATTTTCATCCTCCCAAGGCTTATTCTAATCCAAATAGGGTTTTTAACCAATCTTGTGCATTCAATAAGTTATTTTGTGTTATTGGTTGATTATTTAGGTCATTTTCATCCTCCCAAGGCTTATTCTAATCCAAATAGGGTTTTTAACCAATCTTGTGCATTCAATAAGTTATTTTGTGTCATTGGTTGAACATTTAGGTCATTTTCGGTTTCCCCAGGCTTATTATAATCCAGTTAGGGTTTTTAACCAATCTTGTGCATTCAATAAGTGATTTTGTGTCATTGGTTGAACATTTAGGTCATTTTCGGTTTCCATAGGGTTATTCTAATCCACTTAGGGTTATTAAACAATCTTGCGCATCCAATAAGTGATATTGTGTCATTTGTTGAACATTTAGGTCATTTTCGTCCTCAGTAGGCTTTTTCTAATCCAATTAGGGTTTTTAACCAATCTTGTGCATCCAATAAGTGATTTTGTGTTATTGGTTGAACATTTAGGTCATTTTCATCCTCCCAAGGCTTATTCTAATCCAAATAGGGTTTTTAACCAATCTTGTGCATTCAATAAGTTATTTTGTGTCATTGGTTGAACATTTAGGTCATTTTCGGTTTCCCCAGGCTTATTATAATCCAGTTAGGGTTTTTAACCAATCTTGTGCATTCAATAAGTGATTTTGTGTCATTGGTTGAACATTTAGGTCATTTTCGGTTTCCATAGGGTTATTCTAATCCACTTAGGGTTATTAAACAATCTTGCGCATCCAATAAGTGATATTGTGTCATTGGTTGAACATTTAGGTCATTTTCGTCCTCCCTAGGCTTATTCTAATCCACTTAGGGTTTTTAACCAATCTTGTGCATCCAATAAGTGATTTTGTGTCATTGGTTGAACATTTAGGTCGTTTTCGTCCTCCCTAGGCTTATTTTATTCCAATTAGGGTTTTTAACCAATATTGTTCATTCAATAAGTGATTTTGTGTCATTGGTTGAACATTTAGGTCATTTTCGTCCTCTTAAGGCTTATTCTAATCGAATTAGGGTTTTTAACCAATCTTGTGCATCCAATAAGTGATTTTGTGTCATTGGTTGAACATTTTGGTCATTTTCGGTTTCCCCAGGCTTATTATAATCCAATTAGGGTTTTTAACCAATCTTGTGTATCCAACAAGTGATCTTGTGTTATTGGTTCAACATTTAGGTCATTTTCGTACTCCCAAGGCTTATTCTAATCCAATTAGGGTTTTTAACCAATCTTGTGCATCCAATAAGTGATTTTGTGTTATTGGTTGAACATTTAGGTCATTTTCGTCCTCCCAAGGCTTATTCTAATCCAATTAGGGTTTTTAACCAATCTTGTTCATTCAATAAGTGATTTTGTGTCATTGGTTGAACATTTAGGTCATTTTCGGTTTCCCCAGGCTTATTATAATCCAATTAGGGTTTTTAACCAATCTTGTGCATCCAATAAGTGATTTTGAATCATTGGTTGAACATTTAGGTTATTTTCGTCCTCCCAAGGTTTATTACATTCCAATTAGGGTTTTTAACCAATCTTGTGCATCCAATAAGTGATTTGGTGTTATTGGTTGAACATTTAGGTAATTTTCGTCCTCCCAAGGCTTATTCTAATCCAATTAGGGTTTTTAACCAAACTTGTGCATCCAATAAGTGATTTTGTGTCATTGGTTGAACATTTAGAGCATTTTCAGGTTCCCCAGGCTTATTATATTCCACTTAGGGTTTATAACCAATCTTGTGCATCCAATAAGTGATTTTGTGTTATTGGTTGAACATTTAGGTCATTTTCGTCCTCCATAGGCTTATTCTAATCCACTTAGGGTTATTAAACAATCTTGCGCATCCAATAAATGATATTGTTTCATTGATTAAACATTTAGGTCATTTTCGTCCTCCCTAGGCTTATTCTAATCCAATTAGGGTTTTTAACCAATCTTGTGCATCCAATAAGTGATTTTGTGTCATTGGTTGCACATTTAGGTCATTTTCGTCCTCCATAGGGTTATTCTAATGCACTTAGGGTTTTTAACCAATCTTGTGCATCCAATAAGTGATTTTGTGTCATTGGTTGAACATTTAGGTCATTTTCGTCCTCCCTAGGCTTATTCTATTCCAATTAGGGTTTTTAACCAATCTTGTGCATTCAATAAGTGATTTTGTGTCATTGGTTGAACATTTAGGTCATTTTCGGTTTCCATAGGGTTATTCTAATCCACTTAGGGTTATTAAACAATCTTGCGCATCCAATAAGTGATATTGTGTCATTGGTTGAAGATTTAGGTCATTTTCGACCTCCCTAGGCTTATTCTAATCAACTTAGGGTTTTTAACCAATCTTGTGCATCCAATAAGTGATTTTGTGTTATTGGTTGAACATTTAGGTCATTTTCGTCCTCCCAAGGCTTATTCTAATCCAATTAGGGTTTTTAACCAATCTTGTGCATTCAATAAGTGATTTTGTGTCATTGGTTGAACATTTAGGTCATTTTCGGTTTCCCCAAGCTTATTATAATCCAATTAGGGTTTTTAACCAATCTTGTGCATCCAATAAGTGATTTTGAATCATTGGTTGAACATTTAGGTTATTTTCGTCCTCCCAAGGCTTATTATATTCCAATTAGGGTTTTTAACCAATCTTGTGCATCCAATAAGTGATTTGGTGTTATTGGTTGAACATTTAGGTCATTTTCGTCCTCCCAAGGCTTATTCTAATCCAATTAGGGTTTTTAACCAAACTTGTGCATCCAATAAGTGATTTTGTGTCATTGGTTGAACATTTAGAGCATTTTCAGGTTCCCCAGGCTTATTATATTCCACTTAGGGTTTATAACCAATCTTGTGCATCCAATAAGTGATTTTGTGTTATTGGTTGAACATTTAGGTCATTTTCGTCCTCCCAAGGCTTATTCTAATCCAATTAGGGTTTTTAACCAATCTTGTGCATTCAATAAGTGATTTTGTGTCATTGGTTGAACATTTAGGTCATTTTCGGTTTCCCGAGGCTTATTATAATCCAATTAGGGTTTTTAACCAATCTTGTGCATCCAATAAGTGATTTTGAATCATTGGTTGAACATTTAGGTTATTTTCGTCCTCCCAAGGCTTATTATATTCCAATTAGGGTTTTTAACCAATCTTGTGCATCCAATAAGTGATTTGGTGTTATTGGTTGAACATTTAGGTAATTTTCGTCCTCCCAAGGCTTATTCTAATCCAATTAGGGTTTTTAACCAAACTTGTGCATCCAATAACTGATTTTGTGTCATTGGTTGAACATTTAGAGCATTTTCAGGTTCCCCAGGCTTATTATATTCCACTTAGGGTTTATAACCAATCTTGTGCATCCAATAAGTGATTTTGTGTTATTGGTTGAACATTTAGGTCATTTTCGTCCTCCCAAGGCTTATTCTAATCCAATTAGGGTTTTTAACCAATCTTGTGCATTCAATAAGTGATTTTGTGTCATTGGTTGAACATTTAGGTCATTTTCGGTTTCCCCAGGCTTATTATAATCCAATTAGGGTTTTTAACCAATCTTGTGCATCCAATAAGTGATTTTGAATCATTGGTTGAACATTTAGGTTATTTTCGTCCTCCCAAGGCTTATTATATTCCAATTAGGGTTTTTAACCAATCTTGTGCATCCAATAAGTGATTTTGTGTCATTGGTTGAACATTTAGGTCATTTTCGTCCTCCCAAGGCTTATTCTAATCCAATTAGGGTTTTTAACCAATCTTGTGCATCCAATAAGTGATTTTGTGTTATTGGTTGAACATTTAGGTCATTTTCGTCCTCCCAAGGCT
Source organism: Cicer chorassanicum (assembly GCA_037974735.1). NCBI lineage: Eukaryota > Viridiplantae > Streptophyta > Magnoliopsida > Fabales > Fabaceae > Cicer > Cicer chorassanicum. Next base: position 39,637,944 of record JBBPBP010000004.1, on the reverse strand, counting down.
TATTCTAATCCAATTAGGGTTTTTAACCAATATTGTTCATTCAATAAGTGATTTTGTGTCATTGGTTGAACATTTAGGTCATTTTCGGTTTCCCCAGGCTTATTATAATCCAATTAGGGTTTTTAACCAATCTTGTGCATCCAATAAGTGATTTTGTGTCATTGGTTGAACATTTAGGTCATTTTCGTCCTCCCAAGGCTTATTCTAATCCAATTAGGGTTTTTAACCAATCTTGTGCATCCAATAAGTGATTTTGTGTCATTGGTTGAACATTTAGGTCATTTTCGTCCTCCCAAGGCTTATTCTCGTCCAATTAGGGTTTTTAACCAATCTTGTGCATCCATTAAGTGATTTTGTGCCATATGTTGAACATTTAGGTAATTTTCGTCCTCCCAAGGCTTATTCTCGTCCAATTAGGGTTTTTAACCAATTTTGTGCATCCAATAAGTACATGTGTGTCATTGGTTGAACATTTAAATCATTTTCATCCTCCCTAGGCTTATTCTCGTCCAATTAGGGTTTTTAACCAATCTTGTGCATCCAATAAGTACATTTGTGTCATTGGTTGAACATTTAGGTCATTTTCGTCCTCCCAAGGCTTATTCTCGTCCAATTAGGGTTTTTAACCAATCTTGTGCATCCAATAAGTGATTTTGTGTCGTTGATTGAACATTTAGGTCATTTTCGTCCTCCCAAGGCTTATTCTCGTCCAATTAGGGTTTTTAACCAATCTTGTGCATCCAATAAGTACATTTGTGTCATTGGTTGAACATTTAGGTCATTTTCGTCCTCCCAAGGCTTATTCTCGTCCAATTAGGGTTTTTAACCAATCTTGTGCATCCAATAAGTGATTTTGTGCCATACATTGAACATTTAGGTCATTTACGTCCTCCCAAGGCTTATTCTCGTCCAATTAGGGTTTTTAACCAATCTTGTGCATCCAATAAGTACATTTGTGTCATTGGTTGAACATTTAGGTCATTTTCGTCCTCCCAAGGCTTATTCTCGTCCAATTAGGGTTTTTAACCAATCTTGTGCATCCAATAAGTACATTTGTGTCATTGGTTGAACATTTAGGTCATTTTCGTCCTCCCAAGGCTTATTCTCGTCCAATTAGGGTTTTTAACCAATCTTGTGCATCCAATAAGTACATTTGTGTCATTGGTTGGACATTTAGGTCATTTTCGTCCTCCCAAGGCTTTTTCTCGTCCAATTAGGGTTTTTAACCAATCTTGTGCATCCAATAAGTACATTTTTGTCATTGGTTGAACATTTAGGTCATTTTCGTCCTCCCAAGGCTTACTCTCGTCCAATTAGGGTTTTTAACCAATCTTGTGCATCCAATAATTACATTTGTGTCATTGGTTGAACATTTAGGTCATTTTCGTCCTCCCAAGGCTTATTCTCGTCCAATTAGGGTTTTTAACCAATCTTGTGCATCCAATAAGTACATTTGTGTCATTGGTTGAACATTTAGGTCATTTTCGTCCTCCCAAGGCTTATTCTCGTCCAATTAGGGTTTTTAACCAATCTTGTGCATCCCATAAGTAAATTTGTGTCATTGGTTGAACATTTAGGTCATTTTCGTCCTCCCTAGGCTTATTCTCGTCCAATTAGGGTTTTTAACCAATCTTGTGCATCCAATAAGTACATTTGTGTCATTGGTTGAACATTTAGGTCATTTTCGTCCTCCCAAGGCCTATTATCGTACAATTAGTGTTTTTAACCAATCTTGTGCATCCAATAAGGGATTTTGTGTCATTGGTTGAACATTTAGGTCATTTTCGTCCTCCCTAGGCTTATTCTCGTCCAATTAGGGTTTTTAACCAATCTTGTGCATCCAATACGTACATTTGTGTCATTGGTTTAACAGTTAGGTAATGTTCGTCCTCCCAAGGCTTATTCTCGTCCAATTAGGGTTTTGAACCAATCTTGTGCATTCAATAAGTGATTTTGTGTCATTGGTTGAACATTTAGGTCATTTTCGTCCTCCCTAGGCTTATTCTC
>JBBPBP010000004.1:39598420-39635868 GCA_037974735.1 Cicer chorassanicum | reverse complement strand
ATTGGTTGAACATTTAGGTCATTTTCGTCCTCCCAAGGCTTATTCTCGTCCAATTAGGGTTTTGAACCAATCTTGTGCATCCAATAAGTGATTTTGTGTCATTTATTGAACATTTAGGTCATTTTCGTCCTCCCAAGGCTTATTCTCGTCCTATTAGGGTTTTTAACCAATCTTGTGCATCCAATAAGTACAATTGTGTCATTGGTTGAACATTTAGGTCATTTTCGTCCTCCCAAGTCTTATTCTCGTCCAATAAGGGTTTTGAACCAATCTTGTGCATCCAATAAGTGATTTTGTGTCATTGGTTGAACATTTAGGTCATTTTCGTCCTTCCAAGGCTTTTTCTCGTCCAATTAGGGTTTTTAACCAATCTTGTGCATCCAATAAGTGATTTTGTATCATTGGTTGAACATTTAGGTCATCTTCGTCCTCCCTAGGCTTATCCTCGTCCAATTAGGGTTTTTAACCAATCTTGTGCATCCAATAAGTGATTTTGTGTCATTGGTTGAACATTTAGGTCATTTTCTTCCTCCTAAGGCTTATTCTCGTCCAATTAGGGTTATTAACCAATCTTGTGCATCCAATAAGTGATTTTGTGTCCTTGGTTGATTATTTAGGTCATTTTCGTCCTCCCTAGGCTTATTCTCTTCCAATTAGGGTTTTTAACCAATCTTGTGCATCCAATAAGTGATTTTGTGTCATTGGTTGAACATTTAGGTCATTTTCGTCCTCCCTAGGCTTATTCTATTCCAATTAGGGTTTTTAACCAATCTTGTGCATTCAATAAGTGATTTTGTGTCATTGGTTGAACATTTAGGTCATTTTCGGTTTCCATAGGGTTATTCTAATCCACTTAGGGTTATTAAACAATCTTGCGGATCCAATAAGTGATATTGTGTCATTGGTTGAAGATTTAGGTCATTTTCGACCTCCCTAGGCTTATTCTAATCAACTTAGGGTTTTTAACCAATCTTGTGCATCCAATAAGTGATTTTGTGTCATTGGTTAAATATTTAGGTCGTTTTCGTCCTCCCTAGGCTTATTTTATTCCAATTAGGGTTTTTAACCAATATTGTTCTTTCAATAAGTGATTTTGTGTCATTGGTTGAACATTTAGGTCATTTTCGGTTTCCCCCGGCTTATTATAATCCAATTAGGGTTTTTAACCAATCTTGTGCATCCAAAAAGTGATTTTGTGTTATTGGTTGAACATTTAGGTAATTTTCGTCCTCCCAAGGCTTATTCTAATCCAATTAGGGTTTTTAACCAATCTTGTGCATTCAATAAGTGATTTTGTGTCATTGGTTGAACATTTAGAGCATTTTCAGGTTCCCCAGGCTTATTATATTCCATTTAGGGTTTTTAACCAATCTTGTGCATCCAATAAGTGATTTTGGGTCATTGGTTGAACATTTAGGTCATTTTCGACCTCCCTAGGCTTATTCTAATCCACTTAGGGTTTTTAACCAATCTTGTGCATCCAATAAGTGATTTTGTGTCATTGGTTGAACATTTAGGTCGTTTTCGTCCTCCTTAGGCTTATTTTATTCCAATTAGGGTTTTTAACCAATATTGTTCATTCAATAAGTGATTTTGTGTCATTGGTTGAACATTTAGGTTATTTTCGGTTTCCCCAAGCTTATTATAATCCAATTAGGGTTTTTAACCAATCTTGTGCATTCAATAAGTGATTTTGTGTCATTGGTTGAACATTTAGGTCATTTTCGGTTTCCATAGGGTTATTCTAAACCACTTAGGGTTATTAAACAATCTTGCGCATCCAATAAGTGATATAGTGTCATTTGTTGAACATTTAGGTCATTTTCGTCATCAGTAGGCTTATTCTAATCCAATTAGGGTTTTTAACCAATCTTGTGCATCCAATAAGTGATTTTGTGTTATTGGTTGAACATTTAGGTCATTTTCGTCCTCCCAAGGCTTATTCTAATCCAATTAGGGTTTTTAACTAATCTTGTTCATTCAATAAGTGATTTTGTGTCATTGGTTGAACATTTAGGTCATTTTCGGTTTCCCCAGGCTTATTATAATCCAATTAGGGTTTTTAACCAATCTTGTGCATCCAATAAGTGATTTTGTGTTATTGGTTGAACATTTAGGTCATTTTCGTCCTCTTAAGGCTTATTCTAATCCAATTAGGGTTTTTAACCAATCTTGTGCATCCAATAAGTGATTTTGTGTCATTGGTTGAACATTTTGGTGATTTTCGGTTTCCCCAGGCTTATTATAATCCAATTAGGGTTTTTAACCAATCTTGTGCATCCAACAAGTGATTTTGTGTTATTGGTTCAACATTTAGGTCATTTTCGTCCTCCCAAGGCTTATTCTAATCCAATTAGGGTTTTTAACCAATCTTGTGCATTCAATAAGTGATTTTGTGTCATTGGTTGAACATTTAGGTCATTTTCGTCCTCCCAAGGCTTGTTCTAATCCAATTAGGGTTTTTAACCAATCTTGTGCATCCAATAAGTGATTTTGTGTTATTGGTTGAACATTTAGGTCATTTTCGTCCTCCCAAGGCTTATTCTAATCCAATTAGGGTTTTTAACCAATCTTGTTCATTCAATAAGTGATTTTGTGTCATTGGTTGAACATTTAGGTCATTTTCGGTTTCCCCAGGCTTATTATAATCCAATTAGGGTTTTTAACCAATCTTGTGCATCCAATAAGTGATTTTGAATCATTGGTTGAACATTTAGGTTATTTTCGTCCTCCCAAGGTTTATTATATTCCAATTAGGGTTTTTAACCAATCTTGTGCATCCAATAAGTGATTTTGGGTCATTGGTTGAACATTTAGGTCATTTTCGACCTCCCTAGGCTTATTCTAATCCACTTAGGGTTTTTAACCAATCTTATGCATCCAATAAGTGATTTTGTGTCATTGGTTGAACATTTAGGTCGTTTTCGGCCTCCCTAGGCTTATTTTATTCCAATTAGGGTTTTTAACCAATATTGTTCATTCAATAAGTGATTTTGTGTCATTGGTTGAACATTTAGGTCATTTTCGGTTTCCCCAGGCTTATTATAATCCAATTAGGGTTTTTAACCAATCTTGTGCATTCAATAAGTGATTTTGTGTCATTGGTTGAACATTTAGGTCATTTTCGGTTTCCATAGGGTTATTCTAAACCACTTAGGGTTATTAAACAATCTTGCGCATCCAATAAGTGATATTGTGTCATTTGTTGAACATTTAGGTCATTTTCGTCATCAGTAGGCTTATTCTAATCCAATTAGGGTTTTTAACCAATCTTGTGCATCCAATAAGTGATTTTGTGTCATTGGTTGAACATTTAGGTCATTTTCGACCTCCCTAGGCTTATTCTAATCCACTTAGGGTTTTTAACCAATCATGTGCATCCAATACGTGATTTTGTGTCATTGGTTGAACATTTAGGTCGTTTTCGTCCTCCCTAGGCTTATTTTATTCCAATTAGGGTTTTTAACCAATATTGTTCATTCAATAAGTGATTTTGTGTCATTGGTTGAACATTTAGGTCATTTTCGGTTTCCCCAGGGTTATTATAATCCAATTAGGGTTTTTAACCAATCTTGTGCATCCAATATGTGATTTTGTGTTATTGGTTGAACATTTAGGTCATTTTCGTCCTCCCAAGGCTTATTCTAATCAAATTAGGGTTTTTAACCAATCTTGTGCATCCATTAAGTGAGTTTGTGTCATTGGTTGAACATTTTGGTCATTTTCGGTTTCCCCAGGCTTATTATAATCCAATTAGGGTTTTTAACCAATCTTGTGCATCCAACAAGTGATTTTGTGTTATTGGTTAAACATTTAGGTCATTTTCGTCCTCCCAAGGCTTATTCTAATCCAATTAGGGTTTTTAACCAATCTTGTGCATCCATTAAGTGAGGTTGTGTCATTGGTTGAACATTTTGGTCATTTTCGGTTTCCGCAGGCTTATTATAATCCAATTAGGGTTTTTAACCAATCTTGTGCATCCAACAAGTGATTTTGTGTTATTGGTTGAACATTTAGGTCATTTTCGTCCTCCCAAGGCTTATTCTAATCCAATTAGGGTTTTTAACCAATCTTGTGCATTCAATAAGTGATTTTGTGTCATTGGTTGAACATTTAGGTCATTTTCGGTTTCCCCAGGGTTATTATAATCCAATTAGGGTTTTTAACCAATCTTGTGCATCCAATAAGTGATTTTGTGTTATTGGTTGAACATTTAGGTCATTTTCGTCCTCCCAAGGCTTATTCTAATCCAATTAGGGTTTTTAACCAATCTTGTGCATTCAATAAGTGATTTTGTGTCATTGGTTGAACATTTAGGTCATTTTCGGTTTCCCCAAGCTTATTATATTCCACTTAGGGTTTTTAACCAATCTTGTGCATCCAATAAGTGATTTTGTGTTATTGGTTGAACATTTAGGTCATTTTCGTCCTCCCAAGGCTTATTCTAATCCAATTAGGGTTTTTAACCAATCTTGTGCATTCAATAAGTGATTTTGTGTCATTGGTTGAACATTTAGGTCATTTTCATCCTCCCAAGGCTTATTCTAATCCAAATAGGGTTTTTAACCAATCTTGTGCATTCAATAAGTTATTTTGTGTCATTGGTTGAACATTTAGGTCATTTTCGGTTTCCCCAGGCTTATTATAATCCAGTTAGGGTTTTTAACCAATCTTGTGCATTCAATAAGTGATTTTGTGTCATTGGTTGAACATTTAGGTCATTTTCGGTTTCCATAGGGTTATTCTAATCCACTTAGGGTTATTAAACAATCTTGCGCATCCAATAAGTGATATTGTGTCATTGGTTGAACATTTAGGTCATTTTCGTCCTCCCTAGGCTTATTCTAATCCACTTAGGGTTTTTAACCAATCTTGTGCATCCAATAAGTGATTTTGTGTCATTGGTTGAACATTTAGGTCGTTTTCGTCCTCCCTAGGCTTATTTTATTCCAATTAGGGTTTTTAACCAATATTGTTCATTCAATAAGTGATTTTGTGTCATTGGTTGAACATTTAGGTCATTTTTCGACCTCCCTAGGCTTATTCTAATCCACTTAGGGTTTTTAACCAATCTTGTGCATCCAATACGTGATTTTGTGTCATTTGTTGAACATTTAGATCATTTTCTTCCTCAGTAGGCTTATTCTAATCCAATTAGGGTTTTTTACCAATCTTGTGCATCCAATAAGTGATTTTGTGTCATTGGTTGAACATTTAGGTCATTTTTCGACCTCCCTAGGCTTATTCTAATCCACTTAGGGTTTTTAACCAATCTTGTGCATCTAATAAGTGATTTTGTGTCATTGGTTGAACATTTAGGTCGTTTTCCTCCTCCCTATGCTTATTCTAATCCAATTAGGTTTTTTAACCAAACTTGCGCATCCAATAAGTGATATTGTGTCATTTGTTGAACATTTAGGTCATTTTCGTCATCAGTAGGCTTATTCTAATCCAATTAGGGTTTTTTACCAATCTTGTGCATCAAATAAGTGATTTTGAATCATTGGTTTAACATTTAGGTTATTTTCGTCCTCCCAAGGCTTATTATATTCCAATTAGGGTTTTTAACCAATCTTGTGCATCCAATAAGTGATTTGGTGTTATTGGTTGAACATTTAGGTAATTTTCGTCCTCCCAAGGCTTATTCTAATCCAATTAGGGTTTTTAACCAAACTTGTGCATCCAATAAGTGATTTTGTGTCATTGGTTGAACATTTAGAGCATTTTCAGGTTCCCCAGGCTTATTATATTCCACTTAGGGTTTATAACCAATCTTGTGCATCCAATAAGTGATTTTGTGTTATTGGTTGAACATTTAGGTCATCTTCGTCCTCCCAAGGCTTATTCTAATCCAATTAGGGTTTTTAACCAATCTTGTACATCCAATAAGTGATTTTGTGTTATTGGTTGAACATTTAGGTCATTTTCGTCCTCCATAGGCTTATTCTAATCCACTTAGGGTTATTAAACAATCTTGTGCATCCAATAAATGATATTGTGTCATTGATTAAACATTTAGGTCATTTTCGTCCTCCCTAGGCTTATTCTAATCCAATTAGGGTTTTTAACCAATCTTGTGCATCCAATAAGTGATTTTGTGTCATTGGTTGCACATTTAGGTCATTTTCGTCCTCTTAAGGCTTATTCTAATCCAATTAGGGTTTTTAACCAATCTTATGCGTCCAATAAGTGATTTTGTGTCATTGGTTGAACATTTTGGTCATTTTCGGTTTCCCCAGGCTTATTATAATCCAATTAGGGTTTTTAACCAATCTTGTGCATCCAACAAGTGATTTTGTGTTATTGGTTCAACATTTAGGTCATTTTCGTCCTCCCAAGGCTTATTCTAATCCAATTAGGGTTTTTAACCAATCTTGTGCATTCAATAAGTGATTTTGTGTCATTGGTTGAACATTTAGGTCATTTTCGTCCTCCCAAGGCTTATTCTAATCCAATTAGGGTTTTTAACCAATCTTGTGCATCCAATAAGTGATTTTGTGTTATTGGTTGAACATTTAGGTCATTTTCGTCCTCCCAAGGCTTATTCTAATCCAATTAGGGTTTTTAACCAATCTTGTGCATTCAATAAGTGATTTTGTGTCATTGGTTGAACATTTAGGGCATTTTCGGTTTCCCCAGGCTTATTATAATCCAATTAGGGTTTTTAACCAATCTTGTGCATCCAATAAGTGATTTTGAATCATTGGTTGAACATTTAGGTTTTTTTCGTCCTCCCAAGGCTTATTCTAATCCAATTAGGGTTTTTAACCAATCTTGTGCATCCAATAAGCGATTTTGTGTCATTGGTTGAACATTTAGCGCATCTTCAGGTTCCCATGGCTTACTATATTCCACTTAGGGTTTTTAACCAATCTTGTGCATCCAACAAGTGATTTTGTGTTATTGGTTGAACATTTAGGTCATTTTTCGTCCTCCCAAGGCTTATTCTAATCCAATTAGGGTTTTTAACCAATCTTGTGCATTCAATAAGTGATTTTGTGTCATTGGTTGAACATTTAGGTCATTTTCGTCCTCCCAAGGCTTATTCTAATCCAATTAGGGTTTTTAACCAATCTTGTGCATCCAATAAGTGATTTTGTGTTATTGGTTGAACATTTAGGTCATTTTCGTCCTCCATAGGCTTATTCTAATCCACTTAGGGTTATTAAACAATCTTGCGCATCCAATAAATGATATTGTGTCATTGATTAAACATTTAGGTCATTTTCGTCCTCCCTAGGCTTATTCTAATCCAATTAGGGTTTTTAACCAAACTTGTGCATCCAATAAGTGATTTTGTGTCATTGGTTGAACATTTAGAGCATTTTCAGGTTCCCCAGGCTTATTATATTCCACTTAGGGTTTATAACCAATCTTGTGCATCCAATAAGTGATTTTGTGTTATTGGTTGAACATTTAGGTCATTTTCGTCCTCCCAAGGCTTATTCTAATCCAATTAGGGTTTTTAACCAATCTTGTGCATTCAATAAGTGATTTTGTGTCATTGGTTGAACATTTAGGTCATTTTCGGTTTCCCCAGGCTTATTATAATCCAATTAGGGTTTTTAACCAATCTTGTGCATCCAATAAGTGATTTTGAATCATTGGTTGAACATTTAGGTTATTTTCGTCCTCCCAAGGCTTATTATATACCAATTAGGGTTTTTAACCAATCTTGTGCATCCAATAAGTGATTTTGTGTTATAAGTTGAACATTTAGGTAATTTTCGTCCTCCCAAGGCTTATTCTAATCCAATTAGGGTTTTTAACCAATCTTGTGCATCCAATAAGTGATTTTGTGTTATTGGTTGAACATTTAGGTCATTTTCGTCCTCCCAAGGCTTATTCTAATCCAATTAGGGTTTTTAACCAATCTTGTTCATTCAATAAGTGATTTTGTGTCATTGGTTGAACATTTAGGTCATTTTCGGTTTCCCCAGGCTTATTATAATCCAATTAGGGTTTTTAACCAATCTTGTGCATCCAATAAGTGATTTTGTGTTATTGGTTGAACATTTAGGTCATTTTCGTCCTCTTAAGGCTTATTCTAATCCAATTAGGGTTTTTAACCAATCTTGTGCATCCAATAAGTGATTTTGTGTCATTGGTTGAACATTTTGGTGATTTTCGGTTTCCCCAGGCTTATTATAATCCAATTAGGGTTTTTAACCAATCTTGTGCATCCAACAAGTGATTTTGTGTTATTGGTTCAACATTTAGGTCATTTTCGTCCTCCCAAGGCTTATTCTAATCCAATTAGGGTTTTTAACCAATCTTGTGCATTCAATAAGTGATTTTGTGTCATTGGTTGAACATTTAGGTCATTTTCGTCCTCCCAAGGCTTGTTCTAATCCAATTAGTGTTTTTAACCAATCTTGTGCATCCAATAAGTGATTTTGTGTTATTGGTTGAACATTTAGGTCATTTTCGTCCTCCCAAGGCTTATTCTAATCCAATTAGGGTTTTTAACCAATCTTGTTCATTCAATAAGTGATTTTGTTTCATTGGTTGAACATTTAGGTCATTTTCGGTTTCCCCAGGCTTATTATAATCCAATTAGGGTTTTTAACCAATCTTGTGCATCCAATAAGTGATTTTGAATCATTGGTTGAACATTTAGGTTATTTTCGTCCTCCCAAGGTTTATTATATTCCAATTAGGGTTTTTAACCAATCTTGTGCATCCAATAAGTGATTTTGGGTCATTGGTTGAACATGTAGGTCATTTTCGACCTTCCTAGGCTTATTCTAATCCACTTAGGGTTTTTAACCAATCTTATGCATCCAATAAGTGATTTTGTGTCATTGGTTGAACATTTAGGTCGTTTTCGGCCTCCCTAGGCTTATTTTATTCCAATTAGGGTTTTTAACCAATATTGTTCATTCAATAAGTGATTTTGTGTCATTGGTTGAACATTTAGGTCATTTTCGGTTTCCCCAGGCTTATTATAATCCAATTAGGGTTTTTAACCAATCTTGTGCATTCAATAAGTGATTTTGTGTCATTGGTTGAACATTTAGGTCATTTTCGGTTTCCATAGGGTTATTCTAAACCACTTAGGGTTATTAAACAATCTTGCGCATCCAATAAGTGATATTGTGTCATTTGTTGAACATTTAGGTCATTTTCGTCATCAGTAGGCTTATTCTAATCGAATTAGGATTTTTAACCAATCTTGTGCATCCAATAAGTGATTTTGTGTCTTTGGTTGAACATTTAGGTCATTTTCGACCTCCCTAGGCTTATTCTAATCCACTTAGGGTTTTTAACCAATCTTGTGCATCCAATACGTGATTTTGTGTCATTGGTTGAACATTTAGGTCGTTTTCGTCCACCCTAGGATTATTTTATTCCAATTAGGGTTTTTAACCAATATTGTTCATTCAATAAGTGATTTTGTGTCATTGGTTGAACATTTTGGTCATTTTCGGTTTCCATAGGGTTATTCTAATCCACTTAGGGTTATTAAACAATCTTGCGCATCCAATAAGTGATATTGTGTCATTTGTTGAACATTTAGGTCATTTTCGTCATCAGTAGGCTTATTCTAATCCAATTAGGGTTTTTAACCAATCTTGTGCATCCTATAAGTGATTTTGTGTCATTGGTTGAACATTTAGGTCATTTTCGACCTCCCTAGGCTTATTCTAATCCACTTAGGGTTTTTAACCAATCTTGTGCATCCAATACGTGATTTTATGTCATTGGTTGAACATTTAGGTCGTTTTAGTCCTCCCTAGGCTTATTTTATTCCAATTAGGGTTTTTCACCAATATTGTTCATTCAATAAGTGATTTTGTGTCATTGGTTGAACATTTAGGTCATTTTCGGTTTCCCCAGGCTTATTATAATCCAGTTAGGGTTTTTACCAATCTTGTGCATTCAATAAGTTATTTTGTGTCATTGGTTGAACATTTAGGTCATTTTCGGTTTCCCCAGGCTTATTATAATCCAGTTAGGGTTTTTACCAATCTTGTGCATTCAATAAGTGATTTTGTGTCATTGGTTGAACATTTAGGTCATTTTCGGTTTCCATAGGGTTATTCTAATCCACTTAGGGTTATTAAACAATCTTGCGCATCCAATAAGTGATATTGTGTCATTTGTTGAACATTTAGATCATTTTCTTCCTCAGTAGGCTTATTCTAATCCAATTAGGGTTTTTTACCAATCTTGTGCATCCAATAAGTGATTTTGTGTCATTGGTTGAACATTTAGGTCATTTTTCGACCTCCCTAGGCTTATTCTAATCCACTTAGGGTTTTTAACCAATCTTGTGCATCTAATAAGTGATTTTGTGTCATTGGTTGAACATTTAGGTCGTTTTCCTCCTCCCTATGCTTATTCTAATCCAATTAGGTTTTTTAACCAAACTTGTGCATCCAATAAGTGATTTTGTGTCATTGGTTGAACATTTAGAGCATTTTCAGGTTCCCCAGGCTTATTATATTCCACTTAGGGTTTTTAACAAATCTTGTGCATTCAATAAGTGATTTTGTTTTATTGGTTGAACATTTAGGTCATTTTCGTCCTCCCAAGGCTTATTCTAATCCAATTAGGGTTTTTAACCAATCTTGTGCATTCAATAAGTGATTTTGTGTCATTGGTTGAACATTTAGGTCATTTTCGGTTTCCCCAGGCTTATTATAATCCAATTAGGGTTTTTAACCAATCTTGTGCATCAAATAAGTGATTTTGAATCATTGGTTGAACATTTAGGTTATTTTCGTCCTCCCAAGGCTTATTATATTCCAATTAGGGTTTTTAACCAATCTTGTGCATCCAATAAGTGATTTGGTGTTATTGGTTGAACATTTAGGTAATTTTCGTCCTCCCAAGGCTTATTCTAATCCAATTAGGGTTTTTAATTAAACTTGTGCATCCAATAAGTGATTTTGTGTCATCTGTTGAACATTTAGAGCATTTTCAGGTTCCCCAGGCTTATTATATTCCACTTAGGGTTTATAACCAATCTTGTGCATCCAATACGTAATTTTGTGTTATTGGTTGAACATTTAGGTCATTTTCGTCCTCCCAAGGCTTATTCTAATCCAATTAGGGTTTTTAACCAATCTTGTGCATCCAATAAGGGTTTTTGTTATTGGTTGAACATTTAGGTCATTTTCGTCCTCCATAGGCTTATTCTAATCCACTTAGGGTTATTAAACAAACTTGCGCATCCAATAAATGATATTGTGTCATTGATTAAACATTTAGGTCATTTTCGTCCTCCCTAGGCTTATTCTAATCCAATTAGGGTTTTTAACCAATCTTGTGCATCCAATAAGTGATTTTGTGTCATTGGTTGCACATTTAGGTCATTTTCGTCCTCCATAGGGTTATTCTAATGCACTTAGGGTTTTTAACCAAGCTTGTGCATCCAATAAGTGATTTTGTGTCATTGGTTGAACATTTAGGTCATTTTCGTCCTCCCTAGGCTTATTCTATTCCAATTAGGGTTTTTAACCAATCTTGTGCATTCAATAAGTGATTTTGTGTCATTGGTTGAACATTTAGGTCATTTTCGGTTTCCATAGGGTAATTCTAATCCACTTAGGGTTATTAAACAATCTTGCGCATCCAATAAGTGATATTGTGTCATTGGTTGAACATTTAGGTCATTTTCATCCTCCCAAGGCTTATTCTAATCCAAATAGGGTTTTTAACCAATCTTGTGCATTCAATAAGTTATTTTGTGTTATTGGTTGAACATTTAGGTCATTTTCATCCTCCCAAGGCTTATTCTAATCCAAATAGGGTTTTTAACCAATCTTGTGCATTCAATAAGTTATTTTGTGTCATTGGTTGAACATTTAGGTCATTTTCGGTTTCCCCAGGCTTATTAAAATCCAGTTAGGGTTTTTAACCAATCTTGTGCATTCAATAAGTGATTTTGTGTCATTGGTTGAACATTTAGGTCATTTTCGGTTTCCATAGGGTTATTCTAATCCACTTAGGGTTATTAAACAATCTTGCGCATCCAATAAGTGATATTGTGTCATTTGTTGAACATTTAGGTCATTTTCGTCCTCAGTAGGCTTATTCTAATCCAATTAGGGTTTTTAACCAATCTTGTGCATCCAATAAGTGATTTTGTGTTATTGGTTGAACATTTAGGTCATTTTCGTCCTCCCAAGGCTTATTCTAATCCAATTAGGGTTTTTAACCAATCTTGTGCATCCAATAAGTGATTTTGTGTCATTGGTTGAACATTTAGGTCATTTTCGTCCTCCCAAGGCTTATTCTAATCCAATTAGGGTTTTTAACCAATGTTGTGCATCCAATAAGTGATTTTGTGTTATTGGTTGAACATTTAGGTCATTTTCGTCCTCCCAAGGCTTATTCTAATCCAATTAGGGTTTTTAACCAATCTTGTGCATTCAATAAGTGATTTTGTGTCATTGGTTGAACATTTAGGTCATTTTCGGTTTCCCGAGGCTTATTATAATCCAATTAGGGTTTTTAACCAATCTTGTGCATCCAATAAGTGATTTTGAATCATTGGTTGAACATTTAGGTTATTTTCGTCCTCCCAAGGCTTATTATATTCCAATTAGGGTTTTTAACCAATCTTGTGCATCCAATAAGTGATTTTGTGTTATTGGTTGAACATTTAGGTAATTTTCGTCCTCCCAAGGCTTATTCTAATCCAATTAGGGTTTTTAACCAAACTTGTGCATCCAATAAGTGATTTTGTGTCATTGGTTGAACATTTAGAGCATTTTCAGGTTCCCCAGGCTTATTATATTCCACTTAGGGTTTATAACCAATCTTGTGCATCCAATAAGTGATTTTGTGTTATTGGTTGAACATTTAGGTCATTTTCGTCCTCCCAAGGCTTATTCTAATCCAATTAGGGTTTTTAACCAATCTTGTACATCCAATAAGTGATTTTGTGTTATTGGTTGAACATTTAGGTCATTTTCGTCCTCCATAGGCTTATTCTAATCCACTTAGGGTTATTAAACAATCTTGCGCATCCAATAAATGATATTGTGTCATTGATTAAACATTTAGGTCATTTTCGTCCTCCCTAGGCCTATTCTAATCCAATTAGGGTTTTTAACCAATCCTGTGCATCCAATAAGTGGTTTTGTGTCATTGGTTGCACATTTAGGTCATTTTCGTCCTCCATAGGGTTATTTTAATGCACTTAGGGTTTTTAACCAATCTTGTGCATCCAATAAGTGATTTTGTGTCATTGGTTGAACATTTAGGTCATTTTCGTCCTCCCTAGGCTTATTCTATTCCAATTAGGGTTTTTAACCAATCTTGTGCATTCAATAAGTGATTTTGTGTCATTGGTTGAACATTTAGGTCATTTTCGGTTTCCATAGGGTTATTCTAATCCACTTAGGGTTATTAAACAATCTTGCGCATCCAATAAGTGATATTGTGTCATTGGTTGAAGATTTAGGTCATTTTCGACCTCCCTAGGCTTATTCTAATCAACTTAGGGTTTTTAACCAATCTTGTGCATCCAATAAGTGATTTTGTGTTATTGGTTGAACATTTAGGTCATTTTCGTCCTCCCAAGGCTTATTCTAATCCAATTAGGGTTTTTAACCAATCTTGTGCATTCAATAAGTGATTTTGTGTCATTGGTTGAACATTTAGGTCATTTTCGGTTTCCCCAGGCTTATTCTAATCCAATTAGGGTTTTTAACCAATCTTGTGCATTCAATAAGTGATTTTGTGTCATTCGTTGAACATTTAGATCATTTTCGTCTTCCCTAGGCTTATTCCAATCCTATTACGGTTTTTAACCAATCTTGTGCATCCAACAAGTGATTTTGTGTCATTGGTTGAACATTTAGGTCTTTTTCGTGATCCAATGGCTTATTCTAATCCAATTAGGGTTTTTAACCAATCTTGTGCATCCAATAAGTGATTTTGTGTTATTGGTTGAACATTTAGGTCATTTTCGTCCTCCCAAGGCTTATTCTAATCCAATTAGGGTTTTTAACCAATCTTGTGCATTCAATAAGTGATTTTGTGTCATTGGTTGAACATTTAGGTCATTTTCGGTTTCCCCAGGCTTATTATAATCCAATTAGGGTTTTTAACCAATCTTGTGCATCAAATAAGTGATTTTGAATCATTGGTTGAACATTTAGGTTATTTTCGTCCTCCCAAGGCTTATTATATTCCAATTAGGGTTTTTAACCAATCTTGTGCATCCAATAAGTGATTTGGTGTTATTGGTTGAACATTTAGGTAATTTTCGTCCTCCCAAGGCTTATTCTAATCCAATTAGGGTTTTTAACCAAACTTGTGCATCCAATAAGTGATTTTGTGTTATTGGTTGAACATTTAGGTCATTTTCGTCCTCCCAAGGCTTATTCTAATCCAATTAGGGTTTTTAACCAATCTTGTGCATTCAATAAGTGATTTTGTGTCATTGGTTGAACATTTAGGTCATTTTCGGTTTCCCCAGGCTTATTATAATCCAATTAGGGTTTTTAACCAATCTTGTGCATCCAATAAGTGATTTTGAATCATTGGTTGAACATTTAGGTCATTTTCGGTTTCCATAGGGTTATTCTAATCCACTTAGGGTTATTAAACAATCTTGCGCATCCAATAAGTGATATTGTGTCATTGGTTGAAGATTTAGGTCATTTTCGACCTCCCTAGGCTTATTCTAATCAACTTAGGGTTTTTAACCAATCTTGTGCATCCAATAAGTGATTTTGTGTCATTGGTTAAATATTTAGGTCGTTTTCGTCCTCCCTAGGCTTATTTTATTCCAATTAGGTTTTTTAACCAATATTGCTCTTTCAATAAGTGATTTTGTGTCATTGGTTGAACATTTAGGTCATTTTCGGTTTCCCCAGGCTTATTATAATCCAATTAGGGTTTTTAACCAATCTTGTGCATCCAAAAAGTGATTTTGTGTTATTGGTTGAACATTTAGGTAATTTTCGTCCTCCCAAGGCTTATTCTAATCCAATTAGGGTTTTTAACCAATCTTGTGCATTCAATAAGTGATTTTGTGTCATTGGTTGAACATTTAGAGCATTTTCAGGTTCCCCAGGCTTATTATATTCCATTTAGGGTTTTTAACCAATCTTGTGCATCCAATAAGTGATTTTGGGTCATTGGTTGAACATTTAGGTCATTTTCGACCTCCCTAGGCTTATTCTAATCCACTTAGGGTTTTTAACCAATCTTGTGCATCCAATAAGTGATTTTGTGTCATTGGTTGAACATTTAGGTCGTTTTCGTCCTCCCTAGGCATATTTTATTCCAATTAGGGTTTTTAACCAATATTGTTCATTCAATAAGTGATTTTGTATCATTGGTTGAACATTTAGGTCATTTTCGGTTTCCCCAGGCTTATTATAATCCAATTAGGGTTTTTAACCAATCTTGTGCATTCAATAAGTGATTTTGTGTCATTGGTTGAACATTTAGGTCATTTTCGGTTTCCATAGGGTTATTCTAAACCACTTAGGGTTATTAAACAATCTTGCGCATCCAATAAGTGATATTGTGTCATTTGTTGAACATTTAGGTCATTTTCGTCATCAGTAGGCTTATTCTAATCCAATTAGGGTTTTTAACCAATCTTGTGCATCCTATAAGTGATTTTGTGTCATTGGTTGAACATTTAGGTCATTTTCGACCTCCCTAGGCTTATTCTAATCCACTTAGGGTTTTTAACCAATCTTGTGCATCCAATACGTGATTTTATGTCATTGGTTGAACATTTAGGTCGTTTTAGTCCTCCCTAGGCTTATTTTATTCCAATTAGGGTTTTTCACCAATATTGTTCATTCAATAAGTGATTTTGTGTCATTGGTTGAACATTTAGGTCATTTTCGGTTTCCCCAGGCTTATTATAATCCAGTTAGGGTTTTTACCAATCTTGTGCATTCAATAAGTTATTTTGTGTCATTGGTTGAACATTTAGGTCATTTTCGGTTTCCCCAGGCTTATTATAATCCAGTTAGGGTTTTTACCAATCTTGTGCATTCAATAAGTGATTTTGTGTCATTGGTTGAACATTTAGGTCATTTTCGGTTTCCATAGGGTTATTCTAATCCACTTAGGGTTATTAAACAATCTTGCGCATCCAATAAGTGATATTGTGTCATTTGTTGAACATTTAGATCATTTTCTTCCTCAGTAGGCTTATTCTAATCCAATTAGGGTTTTTTACCAATCTTGTGCATCCAATAAGTGATTTTGTGTCATTGGTTGAACATTTAGGTCATTTTTCGACCTCCCTAGGCTTATTCTAATCCACTTAGGGTTTTTAACCAATCTTGTGCATCTAATAAGTGATTTTGTGTCATTGGTTGAACATTTAGGTCGTTTTCCTCCTCCCTATGCTTATTCTAATCCAATTAGGTTTTTTAACCAAACTTGTGCATCCAATAAGTGATTTTGTGTCATTGGTTGAACATTTAGAGCATTTTCAGGTTCCCCATGCTTATTATATTCCACTTAGGGTTTTTAACAAATCTTGTGCATCCAATAAGTGATTTTGTTTTATTGGTTGAACATTTAGGTCATTTTCGTCCTCCCAAGGCTTATTCTAATCCAATTAGGGTTTTTAACCAATCTTGTGCATTCAATAAGTGATTTTGTGTCATTGGTTGAACATTTAGGTCATTTTCGGTTTCCCGAGGCTTATTATAATCCAATTAGGGTTTTTAACCAATCTTGTGCATCCAATAAGTGATTTTGAATCATTGGTTGAACATTTAGGTTATTTTCGTCCTCCTAAGGCTTATTATATTCCAATTAGGGTTTTTAACCAATCTTGTGCATCCAATAAGTGATTTGGTGTTATTGGTTGAACATTTAGGTAATTTTCGTCCACCCAAGGCTTATTCTAATCCAATTAGGGTTTTTAACCAAACTTGTGCATCCAATAAGTGATTTTGTGTCATTGGTTGAACATTTAGAGCATTTTCAGGTTCCCCAGGCTTATTATATTCCACTTAGGGTTTATAACCAATCTTGTGCATCCAATAAGTGATTTTGTGTTATTGGTTGAACATTTAGGTCATTTTCGTCCTCCCAAGGCTTATTCTAATCCAATTAGGGTTTTTAACCAATCTTGTGCATCCAATAAGTGATTTTGTGTTATTGGTTGAACATTTAGGTCATTTTCGTCCTCCATAGGCTTATTCTAATCCACTTAGGGTTATTAAACAAACTTGCGCATCCAATAAATGATATTGTGTCATTGATTAAACATTTAGGTCATTTTCGTCCTCCCTAGGCTTATTCTAATCCAATTAGGGTTTTTAACCAATCTTGTGCATCCAATAAGTGATTTTGTGTCATTGGTTGCACATTTAGGTCATTTTCGTCCTCCATAGGGTTATTCTAATGCACTTAGGGTTTTTAACCAATCTTGTGCATCCAATAAGTGATTTATTGTCATTGGTTGAACATTTAGGTCATTTTCGTCCTCCCTAGGCTTATTCTATTCCAATTAGGGTTTTTAACCAATCTTGTGCATTCAATAAGTGATTTTTTGTCATTGGTTGAACATTTAGGTCATTTTCGGTTTCCATAGGGTTATTCTAATCCACTTAGGGTTATTAAACAATCTTGCGCATCCAATAAGTGATATTGTGTCATTGGTTGAAGATTTAGGTCATTTTCGACCTCCCTAGGCTTATTCTAATCAACTTAGGGTTTTTAACCAATCTTGTGCATCCAATAAGTGATTTTGTGTCATTGGTTAAATATTTAGGTCGTTTTCGTCCTCCCTAGGCTTATTTTATTCCAATTAGGGTTTTTAACCAATATTGTTCATTCAATAAGTGATTTTGTGTCATTGGTTGAACATTTAGGTCATTTTTTGTTTCCCCAGGCTTATTATAATCCAATTAGGGTTTTTAACCAATCTTGTGCATCCAAAAAGTGATTTTGTGTTATGGGTTGAACATTTAGGTAATTTTCGTCCTCCCAAGGCTTATTCTAATCCAATTAGGGTTTTTAACCAATCTTGTGCATTCAATAAGTGATTTTGTGTCATTGGTTGAACATTTAGAGCATTTTCAGGTTCCCCAGGCTTATTATATTCCACTTAGGGTTTTTAACCAATCTTGTGCATCCAATAAGTGATTTTGGGTCATTGGTTGAACATTTAGGTCATTTTCGACCTCCCTAGGCTTATTCTAATCCACTTAGGGTTTTTAACCAATCTTGTGCATCCAATAAGTGATTTTGTGTCATTGGTTGAACATTTAGGTCGTTTTCGTCCTCCCTAGGCTTATTTTATTCCAATTAGGGTTTTTAACCAATATTGTTCATTCAATAAGTGATTTTGTGTCATTGGTTGAACATTTAGGTCATTTTCCGTTTCCCCAGGCTTATTATAATCCAATTAGGGTTTTTAACCAATCTTGTGCATTCAATAAGTGATTTTGTGTCATTGGTTGAACATTTAGGTCATTTTCGGTTTCCATAGGGTTATTCTAAACCACTTAGGGTTATTAAACAATCTTGCGCATCCAATAAGTGATATAGTGTCATTTGTTGAACATTTAGGTCATTTTCGTCATCAGTAGGCTTATTCTAATCCAATTAGGGTTTTTAACCAATCTTGTGCATCGAATAAGTGATTTTGTGTTATTGGTTGAACATTTAGGTCATTTTCGTCCTCCCAAGGCTTATTCTAATCCAATTAGGGTTTTTAACCAATCTTGTGCATTCAATAAGTGATTTTGTGTCATTGGTTGAACATTTAGGTCATTTTCGGTTTCCCCAGACTTATTATAATCCAATTAGGGTTTTTAACCAATCTTGTGCATCCAATAAGTGATTTTGAATCATTGGGTTAACATTTAGGTTATTTTCGTCCTCCCAAGGCTTATTATATTCCAATTAGGGTTTTTAACCAATCTTGTGCATCCAATAAGTGATTTTGGGTCATTGGTTGAACATTTAGGTAATTTTCGACCTCCCTAGGCTTATTCTAATCCACTTAGGGTTTTTAACCAATCTTGTGCATCCAATAAGTGATTTTGTGTCATTGGTTGAACATTTAGGTCGTTTTCGTCCTCCCTAGGCTTATTTTATTCCAATTAGGGTTTTTAACCAATATTGTTCATTCAATAAGTGATTTTGTGTCATTGGTTGAACATTTAGGTCATTTTCCGTTTCCCCAGGCTTATTATAATCCAATTAGGGTTTTTAACCAATCTTGTGCATTCAATAAGTGATTTTGTGTCATTGGTTGAACATTTAGGTCATTTTCGGTTTCCATAGGGTTATTCTAAACCACTTAGGGTTATTAAACAATCTTGCGCATCCAATAAGTGATATAGTGTCATTTGTTGAACATTTAGGTCATTTTCGTCATCAGTAGGCTTATTCTAATCCAATTAGGGTTTTTAACCAATCTTGTGCATCGAATAAGTGATTTTGTATTATTGGTTGAACATTTAGGTCATTTTCGTCCTCCCAAGGCTTATTCTAATCCAATTAGGGTTTTTAACCAATCTTGTGCATTCAATAAGTGATTTTGTGTCATTGGTTGAACATTTAGGTCATTTTCGGTTTCCCCAGACTTATTATAATCCAATTAGGGTTTTTAACCAATCTTGTGCATCCAATAAGTCATTTTGAATCATTGGTTGAACATTTAGGTTATTTTCGTCCTCCCAAGGCTTATTATATTCCAATTAGGGTTTTTAACCAATCTTGTGCATCCAATAAGTGATTTTGGGTCATTGGTTGAACATTTAGGTCATTTTCGACCTCCCTAGGCTTATTCTAATCCACTTAGGGTTTTTAACCAATCTTGTGCATCCAATAAGTGATTTTGTGTCATTGGTTGAACATTTAGGTCGTTTTCGTCCTCCCTAGGCTTATTTTATTCCAATTAGGGTTTTTAACCAATATTGTTCATTCAATAAGTGATTTTGTGTCATTGGTTGAACATTTAGGTCATTTTCCGTTTCCCCAGGCTTATTATAATCCAATTAGGGTTTTTAACCAATCTTGTGCATTCAATAAGTGATTTTGTGTCATTGGTTGAACATTTAGGTCATTTTCGGTTTCCATAGGGTTATTCTAAACCACTTAGGGTTATTAAACAATCTTGCGCATCCAATAAGTGATATAGTGTCATTTGTTGAACATTTAGGTCATTTTCGTCATCAGTAGGCTTATTCTAATCCAATTAGGGTTTTTAACCAATCTTGAGCATCGAATAAGTGATTTTGTGTTATTGGTTGAACATTTAGGTCATTTTCGTCCTCCCAAGGCTTATTCTAATCCAATTAAGGTTTTTAACCAATCTTGTGCATCCAATAAGTGATTTAGTGTTATTGGTTGAACATTTAGGTCATTTTCGTCCTCCCAAGGCTTATTCTAATCCAATTAGGGTTTTGAACCAATCTTGTTCATTCAATAAGTGATTTTGTGTCATTGGTTGAACATTTACGTCATTTTCGGTTTCCCCAGGCTTATTATAATCCAATTAGGGTTTTTAACCAATCTTGTGCATCCAATAAGTGATTTTGAATCATTGGTTGAACATTTAGGTTATTTTCGTCCTCCCAAGGCTTATTATATTCCAATTAGGGTTTTTAACCAATCTTGTGCATCCAATAAGTGATTTTGGGTCATTGGTTGAACATTTAGGTCATTTTTGACCTCCCTAGGCTTATTCTAATCCACTTAGGGTTTTTAACCAATCTTGTGCATTCAATAAGTGATTTTGTGTCATTGGTTGAACATTTAGGTCATTTTCGGTTTCCATATGGTTATTCTAAACCACTTAGGGTTATTAAACAATCTTGCGCATCCAATAAGTGATATTGTGTCATTTGTTGAACATTTAGGTCATTTTCGTCATCAGTAGGCTTATTCTAATCCAATTTGGGTTTTTAACCAATCTTGTGCATCCAAGAAGTGATTTTGTGTCATTGGTTGAACATTTAGGTCATTTTCGACCTCCCTAGGCTTATTCTAATCCACTTAGGGTTTTTAACCAATCTTGTGCATCCAATACGTGATTTTGTGTCATTGGTTGAACATTTAGGTCATTTTCGTCCTCCCTAGGCTTATTTTATTCCAATTAGGGTTTTTAACAAATATTGTTCATTCAATAAGTGATTTTGTGTCATTGGTTGAACATTTAGGTCATTTTCGGTTTCCCCAGGCTTATTATAATCCAATTAGGGTTTTTAACCAATCTTGTGCATCCAATAAGTGATTTTGTGTTATTGGTTGAACATTTAGGTCATTTTCATCCTCCTAAGGCTTATTCTAATCTAATTAGGGTTTTTAACCAATCTTGTGCATCCAATAAGTGATTTTGTGTCATTGGTTGAACATTTTGGTCATTTTCGGTTTCCCCAGGCTTATTATAAACCAATTAGGGTTTTTAACCAATCTTGTGCATCCAACAAGTGATTTTGTGTTATTGGTTCAACATTTAGGTCATTTTCGTCCTCCCAAGGCTTATTCTAATCCAATTAGGGTTTTTAACCAATCTTGTGCATTCAATAAGTGATTTTGTGTCATTGGTTGAACATTTAGGTCATTTTCGTCCTCCCAAGGCTTATTCTAATCCAATTAGGGTTTTTAACCAATCTTGTGCATCCAATAAGTGATTTTGTGTTATTGGTTGAACATTTAGGTCATTTTCGTCATCCCAAGGCTTATTCTAATCCAATTAGGGTTTTTAACCAATCTTGTTCATTCAATAAGTGATTTTGTGTCGTTGGTTGAACATTTAGGTCATTTTCGGTTTCCCCAGGCTTATTATAATCCAATTAGGGTTTTTAACCAATCGTGTGCATCCAATAAGTGATTTTGAATCATTGGTTGAACATTTAGGTTATTTTCGTCCTCCCAAGGCTTATTATATTCCAATTAGGGTTTTTAACCAATCTTGTGCATCCAATAAGTGATTTTGGGTCATTAGTTGAACATTTAGGTCATTTTCGACCTCCCTAGGCTTATTCTAATCCACTTAAGGTTTTTAACCAATCTTGTGCATCCAATAAGTGATTTTGTGTCATTGGTTGAACATTTAGGTTGTTTTCGTCCTCCCTAAGCTTATTTTATTCCAATTAGGGTTTTTAACCAATATTGTTCATTCAATAAGTGATTTTGTGTCATTGGTTGAACATTTAGGTCATTTTCGGTTTTCCCAGGCTTATTATAATCCAATTAGGGTTTCTAACCAATCTTGTGCATCCAATAAGTGATTTTGAATCATTGGTTGAACATTTAGGTTATTTTCGTCCTCCCAAGGCTTATTATATTCCAATTAGGGTTTTTAACCAATCTTGTGCATCCAATAAGTGATTTTGTGTCATTGGTTGAACATTTAGGTCATTTTCGTCCTCCCAAGGCTTATTCTAATCCAATTATGGTTTTTAACCAATCTTGTGCATCCAATAAGTGATTTTGTGTTATTGGTTGAACATTTAGGTCATTTTCGTCCTCCCAAGGCTTATTCTAATACAATTAGGGTTTTTAACCAATCTTGTGCATTCAATAAGTGATTTTGTGTCATTGGTTGAACATTTAGGTCATTTTCGGTTTCCCCAGGCTTATTATAATCCAAATAGGGTTTTTAACCAATCTTGTGCATCCAATAAGTGATTTTGAATCATTGGTTGAACATTTAGGTTATTTTCGTCCTCCCAAGGCTTATTATATTCCAATTAGGGTTTTTAACCAATCTTGTGCATCCAATAAGTGATTTTGTGTCATTGGTTGAACATTTAGGTCATTTTCGTCCTCCCAAGGCTTATTCTAATCCAATTATGGTTTTTAACCAATCTTGTGCATCCAATAAGTGATTTTGTGTTATTGGTTGAACATTTAGGTCATTTTCGTCCTCCCAAGGCTTATTCTAATCCAACTAGGGTTTTTAACCAATCTTGTGCATTCAATAAGTGATTTTGTGTCATTGGTTGAACATTTAGGTCATTTTCGGTTTCCATAGGGTTATTCTAATCCACTTAGGGTTATTAAACAATCTTGCGCATCCAATAAGTGATATTGTGTCATTTGTTGAACATTTAGGTCATTTTCGTCCTCAGTAGGCTTATTCTAATCCAATTAGGGTTTTTAACCAATCTCGTGCATCCAATAAGTGATTTTGTGTCATTGGTTGAACATTTAGGTCATTTTCGACCTCCCTAGGCTTATTCTAATCCACTTAGGGTTTTTAACCAATCTTGTGCATTCAATAAGTGATTTTGTGTCATCGGTTGAACATTTAGGTTGTTTTCGTCCTCCCTAGGCTTATTTTATTCCAATTAGGGTTTTTAACCAATATTGTTCATTCAATAAGTGATTTTGTGTCATTGGTTGAATATTTAGGTCATTTTCGGTTTCCCCAGGCTTATTATAATCCAATTAGGGTTTTTAACCAATCTTGTGCATCCAATAAGTGATTTTGTGTTATTGGTTGAACATTTAGGTCATTTTCGTCCTCCCAAGGCTTATTCTAATCCAATTAGGGTTTTTAACCAATCTTGTGCATCCAATAAGTGATTTTGTGTCACTAGTTGAACATTTAGTTCATTTTCGTCCTGCCAAGGCTTATTCTAATCCAATTAGGGTTTTTAACCAGTCTTGTGCATTCAATAAGTGATTATGTGTCATTGGTTGAACATTTAGGTCATTTTCGTCCTCTTAAGGCTTATTCTAATCCAATTAGGGTTTTTAACCAATCTTGTGCATCCAATAAGTGATTTTGTGTTATTGGTTGAACATTTAGGTCATTTTCGTCCTCCCAAGGCTTATTCTAATCCAATTAGGGTTTTTAACCAATCTTGTGCATTCAATAAGTGATTTTGTGTCATTGGTTGAACATTTAGGTGATTTTCGGTTTCCCCAGGCTTATTATAATCCAATTAGGGTTTTTAACCAATCTTGTGCATCCAATAAGTGATTTTGAATCATTGGTTGAACATTTAGGTTATTTTCGTCCTCCCAAGGCTTATTATATTCCATTTAGGGTTTTTAACCAATCTTGTGCATCCAATAAGTGTATTTGTGTTATTGGTTGAACATTTAGGTAATTTTCGTCCTCCCAAGGCTTATTCTAATCCAATTAGGGTTTTTAACCAAACTTGTGAATCCAATGAGTGATTTTATGTCATTGGTTAAACATTTAGAGCATTTTCAGGTTCCCCAGGCCTATTATATTCCACTTAGGGTTTTTAACCAATCTTGTGCATCCAATAAGTGATTTTGTGTTATTGGTTGAACATTTAGGTCATTTTCGTCCTCCCAAGGCTTATTCTAATCCAATTAGGGTTTTTAACCAATCTTGTGCATTCAATAAGTGATTTTGTGTCATTGGTTGAACATTTAGGTCATTTTCGGTTTCCCCAAGCTTATTATATTCCACTTAGGGTTTTTAACCAATCTTGTGCATCCAATAAGTGATTTTGTGTTATTGGTTGAACATTTAGGTCATTTTCGTCCTCCCAAGGCTTATTCTAATCCAATTAGGGTTTTTAACCAATCTTGTGCATTCAATAAGTGATTTTGTGTCATTGGTTGAACATTTAGGTCATTTTCGTCCTCCCAAGGCTTATTCTAATCCAATTAGGGTTTTTAACCAATCTTGTGCATTCAATAAGTGATTTTGTGTCATTGGTTGAACATTTAGGTCATTTTCGGTTTCCCCAGGCTTATTAAAATCCAAATAGGATTTTTAACCAATCTTGTGCATCCAATAAGTGATTTTGAATCATTGGTTGAACATTTAGGTTATTTTCGTCCTCCCAAGGCTTATTATATTCCAATTAGGGTTTTTAACCAATCTTGTGCATCCAATAAGTGATTTTGGGTCATTGGTTGAACATTTAGGTCATTTTCGACCTCCCTAGGCTTATTCTAATCCACTTAGGGTTTTTAACCAATCTTGTGCATCCAATAAGTGATTTTGTGTCATTGGTTGAACATTTACGTCATTTTCGGTTTCCCCAGGCTTATTATAATCCAATTAGGGTTTCTAACCAATCTTGTGCATCCAATAAGTGATTTTGAATCATTGGTTGAACATTTAGGTTATTTTCGTCCTCCCAAGGCTTATTATATTCCAATTAGGGTTTTTAACCAATCTTGTGCATCCAATAAGTGATTTTGTGTCATTGGTTGAACATTTAGGTCATTTTCGTCCTCCCAAGGCTTATTCTAATCCAATTATGGTTTTTAACCAATCTTGTGCATCCAATAAGTGATTTTGTGTTATTGGTTGAACATTTAGGTCATTTTCGTCCTCCCAAGGCTTATTCTAATCCAACTAGGGTTTTTAACCAATCTTGTGCATTCAATAAGTGATTTTGTGTCATTGGTTGAACATTTAGGTCATTTTCGGTTTCCATAGGGTTATTCTAATCCACTTAGGGTTATTAAACAATCTTGCGCATCCAATAAGTGATATTGTGTCATTTGTTGAACATTTAGGTCATTTTCGTCCTCAGTAGGCTTATTCTAATCCAATTAGGGTTTTTAACCAATCTCGTGCATCCAATAAGTGATTTTGTGTCATTGGTTGAACATTTAGGTCATTTTCGACCTCCCTAGGCTTATTCTAATCCACTTAGGGTTTTTAACCAATCTTGTGCATTCAATAAGTGATTTTGTGTCATCGGTTGAACATTTAGGTTGTTTTCGTCCTCCCTAGGCTTATTTTATTCCAATTAGGGTTTTTAACCAATATTGTTCATTCAATAAGTGATTTTGTGTCATTGGTTGAATATTTAGGTCATTTTCGGTTTCCCCAGGCTTATTATAATCCAATTAGGGTTTTTAACCAATCTTGTGCATCCAATAAGTGATTTTGTGTTATTGGTTGAACATTTAGGTCATTTTCGTCCTCCCAAGGCTTATTCTAATCCAATTAGGGTTTTTAACCAATCTTGTGCATCCAATAAGTGATTTTGTGTCACTAGTTGAACATTTAGTTCATTTTCGTCCTGCCAAGGCTTATTCTAATCCAATTAGGGTTTTTAACCAGTCTTGTGCATTCAATAAGTGATTATGTGTCATTGGTTGAACATTTAGGTCATTTTCGTCCTCTTAAGGCTTATTCTAATCCAATTAGGGTTTTTAACCAATCTTGTGCATCCAATAAGTGATTTTGTGTTATTGGTTGAACATTTAGGTCATTTTCGTCCTCCCAAGGCTTATTCTAATCCAATTAGGGTTTTTAACCAATCTTGTGCATTCAATAAGTGATTTTGTGTCATTGGTTGAACATTTAGGTGATTTTCGGTTTCCCCAGGCTTATTATAATCCAATTAGGGTTTTTAACCAATCTTGTGCATCCAATAAGTGATTTTGAATCATTGGTTGAACATTTAGGTTATTTTCGTCCTCCCAAGGCTTATTATATTCCATTTAGGGTTTTTAACCAATCTTGTGCATCCAATAAGTGTATTTGTGTTATTGGTTGAACATTTAGGTAATTTTCGTCCTCCCAAGGCTTATTCTAATCCAATTAGGGTTTTTAACCAAACTTGTGAATCCAATGAGTGATTTTATGTCATTGGTTAAACATTTAGAGCATTTTCAGGTTCCCCAGGCCTATTATATTCCACTTAGGGTTTTTAACCAATCTTGTGCATCCAATAAGTGATTTTGTGTTATTGGTTGAACATTTAGGTCATTTTCGTCCTCCCAAGGCTTATTCTAATCCAATTAGGGTTTTTAACCAATCTTGTGCATTCAATAAGTGATTTTGTGTCATTGGTTGAACATTTAGGTCATTTTCGGTTTCCCCAAGCTTATTATATTCCACTTAGGGTTTTTAACCAATCTTGTGCATCCAATAAGTGATTTTGTGTTATTGGTTGAACATTTAGGTCATTTTCGTCCTCCCAAGGCTTATTCTAATCCAATTAGGGTTTTTAACCAATCTTGTGCATTCAATAAGTGATTTTGTGTCATTGGTTGAACATTTAGGTCATTTTCGGTTTCCCCAGGCTTATTCTAATCCAATTAGGGTTTTTAACCAATCTTGTGCATCCAATAAGTGATTTTGTGTTATTGGTTGAACATTTAGGTCATTTTCGTCCTCCCAAGGCTTATTCTAATCCAATTAGGGTTTTTAACCAATCTTGTGCATCCAATAAGTGATTTTGTGTCATTGGTTGAACATTTAGGTCATTTTCGTCCTCCCAAGGCTTATTCTAATCCAATTAGGGTTTTTAACCAATCTTGTGCATTCAATAAGTGATTTTGTGTCATTGGTTGAACATTTAGGTCATTTTCGGTTTCCCCAGGCTTATTATAATCCAAATAGGGTTTTTAACCAATCTTGTGCATCCAATAAGTGATTTTGAATCATTGGTTGAACATTTAGGTTATTTTCGTCCTCCCAAGGCTTATTATATTCCAATTAGGGTTTTTAACCAATCTTGTGCATCCAATAAGTGATTTTGTGTTATTGGTTGAACATTTAGGTTATTTTCGTCCTCCCAAGGCTTATTCTAATCCAATTAGGTTTTTTAACCAAACTTGTGCATCCAATAAGTGATTTTGTGTCATTGGTTGAACATTTAGAGCATTTTCAGGTTCCCCAGGCTTATTATATTCCACTTAGGGTTTTTAACCAATCTTGTGCATCCAATAAGTGATTTTGTGTTATTGGTTGAACATTTAGGTCATTTTCGTCCTCCCAAGGCTTATTCTAATCCAATTAGGGTTTTTAACCAATCTTGTGCATTCAATAAGTGATTTTGTGTCATTGGTTGAACATTTAGGTCATTTTCGGTTTCCCCAGGCTTATTATAATCCAATTAGGGTTTTTAACCAATCTTGTGCATCCAATAAGTGATTTTAAATCATTGGTTGAACATTTAGGTTATTTTCGTCCTCCCAAGGCTTATTATATTCAAATTAGGGTTTTTAACCAATCTTGTGCATCCAATAAGTGATTTGGTGTTATTGGTTGAACATTTAGGTAATTTTCGTCCTCCCAAGGCTTATTCTAATCCAATTAGGGTTTTTAACCAAACTTGTGCATCCAATAAGTGATTTTGTGTTATTGGTTGAACATTTAGGTCATTTTTGTCCTCCCTAGGCTTATTCCATTCCAATTAGGGTTAATAACCAATCTTGTGCATTCAATAAGTGATTTTGTGTCATTGGTTGAACATTTAGGTAATTTACGGTTTCCCCAGGCTTATTCTAATCCAATTAGGGTTTTTAACCAATCTTGTGGATCCAGTAAGTGATTTTGTGTCATTGGTTGAACATTTAGGCCATTTTACGTCCTACCTAGGGTTATTTTATTCCAATTAGGGTTTTTAACCAATCTTGTGCATTCAATAAGTGATTTTGTGTCATTGGTTGAATATTTAGGTCATTTTCGGTTTCCCTAGGCTTATTATAATCCAATTAGGGTTTTTAACCAATCTTGTGCATCCAATAAGTGATTTTGTGTCATTGGTTGAACATTTAGGTCGTTTTCGTCCTCCCTAGGCTTATTTTATTCCAATTAGGGTTTTTAACCAATATTGTTCATTCCATAAGTGATTTTGTGTCATTGGTTGAACATTTAGGTCATTTTCGGTTTCCCCAGGCTTATTATAATCCAATTAGGGTTTTTAACCAATCTTGTGCATCCAATAAGTGATTTTGTGTTATTGGTTGAACATTTAGGTCATTTTCGTCCTCCCAAGGCTTATTCTAATCCAATTAGGGTTTTTAACCAATCTTGTGCATCCAATAAGTGATTTTGTGTCATTGGTTGAACATTTAGGTCATTTTCGTCCTGCCAAGGCTTATTCTAATCCAATTAGCGTTTTTAACCAATCTTGTGCATCCAATAAGTGATTTTGTGTTATTGGTTGAACATTTAGGTAATTTTCGTCCTCCCAAGGCTTATTCTAATCCAATTAGGTTTTTTAACCAAACTTGTGCATCCAATAAGTGATTTTGTGTCATTGGTTGAACATTTAGAGCATTTTCAGGTTCCCCAGGCTTATTATATTCCACTTAGGGTTTTTAACCAATCTTGTGCATCCAATAAGTGATTTTGTGTTATTGGTTGAACATTTAGGTCATTTTCGTCCTCCTAAGGCTTATTCTTATCCAATTAGGGTTTTTAACCAATCTTGTGCATTCAATAAGTGATTTTGTGTCATTGGTTGAACATTTAGGTCATTTTCGGTTTCCCCAGGCTTATTATAAACCAAATAGGATTTTTAACCAATCTTGTGCATCCAATAAGTGATTTTTAATCATTGGTTGAACATATAGGTTATTTTCGTCCTCCCAAGGCTTATTATATTCCAATTAGGGTTTTTAACCAATCTTGTGCATCCAATAAGTGATTTTGTGTTATTGGTTGAACATTTAGGTAATTTTCGTCCTCCCAAGGCTTATTCTAATCCAATTAGGTTTTTTAACCAAACTTGTGCATCCAATAAGTGATTTTGTGTCATTGGTTGAACATTTAGAGCATTTTCAGGTTCCCCAGGCTTATTATATTCCACTTAGGGTTTTTAACCAATCTTGTGCATCCAATAAGTGATTTTGTGTTATTGGTTGAACATTTAGGTCATTTTCGTCCTCCTAAGGCTTATTCTAATCCAATTAGGTTTTTTAACCAAACTTGTGCATCCAATAAGTGATTTTGTGTCATTGGTTGAACATTTAGAGCATTTTCAGGTTCCCCAGGCTTATTATATTCCACTTAGGGTTTTTAACCAATCTTGTGCATCCAATAAGTGATTTTGTGTTATTGGTTGAACATTTAGGTCATTTTCGTCCTCCCAAGACTTATTCTAATCCAATTAGGGTTTTTAACCAATCTTGTGCATCCAATAAGTGATTTGGTGTTATTGGTTGAACATTTAGGTAATTTTCGTCCTCCCAAGGCTTATTCTAATCCAATTAGGGTTTTTAACCAAACTTGTGCATCCAATAAGTGATTTTGTGTCATTGGTTGAACATTTAGAGCATTTTCAGGTTCCCCAGGCTTATTATATTCCACTTAGGGTTTTTAACCAATCTTGTGCATCCAATAAGTGATTTTGTGTCATTGGTTGAACATTTAGGTCATTTTCGTCCTCCCAAGGCTTATTCTAATCCAATTAGGGTTTTTAACCAATCTTGTGCATCCAATAAGTGATTTTGTGTTATTGGTTGAACATTTAGGTCATTTTCATCTTCCCAAGGCTTATTCTAATCCAAATAGGGTTTTTAACCAATCTTGTGCATTCAATAAGTTATTTTGTGTCATTGGTTGAACATTTAGGTCATTTTCGGTTTCCCCAGGCATATTATAATCCAGTTAGGGTTTTTAACCAATCTTGTGCATTCAATAAGTGATTTTGTGTCATTGGTTGAACATTTAGGTCATTTTCGGTTTCCATAGGGTTATTCTAATCCACTTAGGGTTATTAAACAATCTTGCGCATCCAATAAGTGATATTGTGTCATTTGTTGAACATTTAGGTCATTTTCGTCCTCAGTAGGCTTATTCTAATCCAATTAGGGTTTTTAACCAATCTCGTGCATCCAATAAGTGATTTTGTGTCATTGGTTGAACATTTAGGTCATTTTCGACCTCCCTAGGCTTATTCTAATCCACTTAGGGTTTTTAACCAATCTTGTGCATTCAATAAGTGATTTTGTGTCATCGGTTGAACATTTAGGTTGTTTTCGTCCTCCCTAGGCTTATTTTATTCCAATTAGGGTTTTTAACCAATATTGTTCATTCAATAAGTGATTTTGTGTCATTGGTTGAATATTTAGGTCATTTTCGGTTTCCCCAGGCTTATTATAATCCAATTAGGGTTTTTAACCAATCTTGTGCATCCAATAAGTGATTTTGTGTTATTGGTTGAACATTTAGGTCATTTTCGTCCTCCCAAGGCTTATTCTAATCCAATTAGGGTTTTTAACCAATCTTGTGCATCCAATAAGTGATTTTGTGTCACTAGTTGAACATTTAGTTCATTTTCGTCCTGCCAAGGCTTATTCTAATCCAATTAGGGTTTTTAACCAGTCTTGTGCATTCAATAAGTGATTATGTGTCATTGGTTGAACATTTAGGTCATTTTCGTCCTCTTAAGGCTTATTCTAATCCAATTAGGGTTTTTAACCAATCTTGTGCATCCAATAAGTGATTTTGTGTTATTGGTTGAACATTTAGGTCATTTTCGTCCTCCCAAGGCTTATTCTAATCCAATTAGGGTTTTTAACCAATCTTGTGCATTCAATAAGTGATTTTGTGTCATTGGTTGAACATTTAGGTGATTTTCGGTTTCCCCAGGCTTATTATAATCCAATTAGGGTTTTTAACCAATCTTGTGCATCCAATAAGTGATTTTGAATCATTGGTTGAACATTTAGGTTATTTTCGTCCTCCCAAGGCTTATTATATTCCATTTAGGGTTTTTAACCAATCTTGTGCATCCAATAAGTGTATTTGTGTTATTGGTTGAACATTTAGGTAATTTTCGTCCTCCCAAGGCTTATTCTAATCCAATTAGGGTTTTTAACCAAACTTGTGAATCCAATGAGTGATTTTATGTCATTGGTTAAACATTTAGAGCATTTTCAGGTTCCCCAGGCCTATTATATTCCACTTAGGGTTTTTAACCAATCTTGTGCATCCAATAAGTGATTTTGTGTTATTGGTTGAACATTTAGGTCATTTTCGTCCTCCCAAGGCTTATTCTAATCCAATTAGGGTTTTTAACCAATCTTGTGCATTCAATAAGTGATTTTGTGTCATTGGTTGAACATTTAGGTCATTTTCGGTTTCCCCAAGCTTATTATATTCCACTTAGGGTTTTTAACCAATCTTGTGCATCCAATAAGTGATTTTGTGTTATTGGTTGAACATTTAGGTCATTTTCGTCCTCCCAAGGCTTATTCTAATCCAATTAGGGTTTTTAACCAATCTTGTGCATTCAATAAGTGATTTTGTGTCATTGGTTGAACATTTAGGTCATTTTCATCCTCCCAAGGCTTATTCTAATCCAAATAGGGTTTTTAACCAATCTTGTGCATTCAATAAGTTATTTTGTGTCATTGGTTGAACATTTAGGTCATTTTCGGTTTCCCCAGGCTTATTATAATCCAGTTAGGGTTTTTAACCAATTTTGTGCATTCAATAAGTGATTTTGTGTCATTGGTTGAACATTTAGGTCATTTTCGGTTTCCATAGGGTTATTCTAATCCACTTAGGGTTATTAAACAATCTTGCGCATCCAATAAGTGATATTGTGTCATTTGTTGAACATTTAGGTCATTTTCGTCCTCAGTAGGCTTATTCTAATCTAATTAGGGTTTTTAACCAATCTTGTGCATCCAATAAGTGATTTTGTGTCATTGGTAGAACATTTAGGTCATTTTCGACCTCCCTAGGCTTATTCTAATCCACTTAGGGTTTTTAACCAATCTTGTGCATCCAATAAGTGATTTTGTGTCATTGGTTGAACATTTAGGTCGTTCTCGTCCTCCCTATGCTTATTTTATTCCAATTAGGGTTTTTAACCAATATTGTTCATTCAATAAGTGATTTTGTGTCGTTGGTTGAACATTTAGGTCATTTTCGGTTTCCCCAGGCTTATTATAATCCAATTAGGGTTTTTAACCAATCTTGTGCATCCAATAAGTGATTTTGTGTCATTGGTTGAACATTTAGGTCATTTTCGTCCTCCCAAGGCTTATTCTAATCCAATTAGGGTTTTTAACCAATCTTGTGCATCCAATAAGTGATTTTGTGTTATTGGTTGAATATTTAGGTCATTTTCGTCCTCCCAAGGCTTATTCTAATCCAATTAGGGTTTTTAACCAATCTTGTGCATCCAATAAGTGATTTTGTGTCATTGGTTGAACATTTAGGTCATTTTCGTCCTCCCAAGGCTTATTCTAATCCAATTAGGGTTTTTAACCAATCTTGTGCATCCAATAAGTGATTTTGTGTCATTGGTTGAACATTTAGGTCATTTTCGTCCTCCCAAGGCTTATTCTAATCCAATTAGGGTTTTTAACCAATCTTGTGCATCCAATAAGTTATTTTGTGTCATTGGTTGAACATTTAGGTCATTTTCGTCCTCCCAAGGCTTATTCTCGTCCAATTAGGGTTTTTAACCAATCTTGTGCATCCAATAAGTGGTTTTGTGTCATTGGTTGAACATTTAGTTCATTTTCATCCTCCCAAGGTTTATTCTCGTCCAATTAGGGTTTTTAACCAATCTTGTGAATCCAATAAGTGATTTTGTGTCATTGGTTGAACATTTAGGTCATTTTCGTCCTCCCAAGGCTTATTCTCGTCCAATTAGGGTTTTTAACCAATCTTGTGCATCCAATAAGTGATTTTGTGTCATTGGTTGAACATTTAGGTCATTTTCGTCCTCCCTAGGCTTATTCTCGTGCAGTTAGGGTTTTTAACCAATCTTGTGCATCCAATAATTGATTTTGTGTCATTGGTTGACCATTTAGGTCATTTTCGTCCTCCCAAGGCTTATTCTCGTCCAATTAGGGTTTTTAACCAATCTTGTGCATCCAATAAGTACATTTGTGTCATTGGTTGAACATTTATGTCATTTTCGTCCTCCCAAGGCTTATTCTTGTCCAATTAGGGTTCTTAACCAATCTTGTGCATCCAATAAGTACATTTGTGTCATTGGTTGAACATTTAGGTCATTTTCGTCCTCCCAAGGCTTATTCTCGTCCAATTAGGGTTTTTAACCAATCTTGTGCATCCAATAAGTGATTTTGTGTCATTGGTTGAACATTTAGGTCATTTTCGTCCTCCCAAGGCTTATTCTCGTCCAATTAGGGTTTTTAACCAATCTTGTGCATCCAATAAGTACATTTGTGTCATTGGTTGAACATTTAGGTCATTTTCGTCCTCCCAAGGCTAATTCTCGTCCAATTAGGGTTTTTAACAAATCTTGTGCATCTAATAAGTACATTTGTGTCATTGGTTGAACATTTAGGTCATTTTCGTCCTCCCTAGGCTTATTCTCGTCCAATTAGGGTTTTTAACCAATCTTGTGCATCCAATAAGTGATTTTGTGTCATTGGTTGAACATTTAGGTCATTTTCGTCCTCCCAAGGCTTATTCTCGTCCAATTAGCGTTTTTAACCAATCTTGTGCATCCAATAAGTGATTTTGTGTCTTTGGTTGAACATTTAGGTCATTTTCGTCCTCCCTAGGCTTATTCTCGTCCAATTAGGGTTTTTAACCAATCTTGTGCATCCAATAAGTGATTTTGTGTCATTGGTTGAACATTTAGGTCATTTTCGTCCTCCCTAGGCTTATTCTCGTCCAATTAGGGTTTTTAACCTATCTTGTGCATCCAATAAGTTTATTTGTGTCATTGGTTGAACATTTAGGTCATTTTCGTCCTCCCAAGGCTTATTCTCGTCCAATTAGGGTTTTTAACCAATCTTGTGCATCCAATAAGTGATTTTGTGTCATTGGTTGAACATTTAGGTCATTTTCGTCCTCCCTAGGCTTATTCTCGTCCAATTAGGGTTTTTAACCAATCTTGTGCATTTAATAAGTGATTTTGTGTCATTGGTTGAACATTTAGGTCATTTTCGTCCTCCCAAGTCTTATTCTCGTCCAATTAAGGTTTTTAACCAATCTTGTGCATCCAATAAGTTATTTTGTGTCATTGGTTGAACATTTAGGTCATTTTCGTCCTCCCAAGTCTTATTCTCGTCCAACTAAGGTTTTTAACCAATCTTGTGCATCCAAGAAGTTATTTTGTGTCATTGGTTGAACATTTAGGTCATTTTCGTCCTCCCTAGGCTTATTCTCTTCCAATTAGGGTTTTTAACCAATCTTGTGCATCCAATAAGTGATTTTGTGTCATTGGTTGAACATTTAGGTCATTTTCGTCCTCCCTAGGCTTATTCTATTCCAATTAGGGTTTTTAACCAATCTTGTGCATTCAATAAGTGATTTTGTGTCATTGGTTGAACATTTAGGTCATTTTCGGTTTCCATAGGGTTATTCTAATCCACTTAGGGTTATTAAACAATCTTGCGCATCCAATAAGTGATATTGTGTCATTGGTTGAAGATTTAGGTCATTTTCGACCTCCCTAGGCTTATTCTAATCAACTTAGGGTTTTTAACCAATCTTGTGCATCCAATAAGTGATTTTGTGTTATTGGTTGAACATTTAGGTCATTTTCGTCCTCCCAAGGCTTATTCTAATCCAATTAGGGTTTTTAACCAATCTTGTGCATTCAATAAGTGATTTTGTGTCATTGGTTGAACATTTAGGTCATTTTCGGTTTCCCCAAGCTTATTATAATCCAATTAGGGTTTTTAACCAATCTTGTGCATCCAATAAGTGATTTTGAATCATTGGTTGAACATTTAGGTTATTTTCGTCCTCCCAAGGCTTATTATATTCCAATTAGGGTTTTTAACCAATCTTGTGCATCCAATAAGTGATTTGGTGTTATTGGTTGAACATTTAGGTAATTTTCGTCCTCCCAAGGCTTATTCTAATCCAATTAGGGTTTTTAATTAAACTTGTGCATCCAATAAGTGATTTTGTGTCATCTGTTGAACATTTAGAGCATTTTCAGGTTCCCCAGGCTTATTATATTCCACTTAGGGTTTATAACCAATCTTGTGCATCCAATAAGTGATTTTGTGTTATTGGTTGAACATTTAGGTCATTTTCGTCCTCCCAAGGCTTATTCTAATCCAATTAGGGTTTTTAACCAATCTTGTGCATCCAATAAGTGATTTTGTGTTATTGGTTGAACATTTAGGTCATTTTCATCTTCCCAAGGCTTATTCTAATCCAAATAGGGTTTTTAACCAATCTTGTGCATTCAATAAGTTATTTTGTGTCATTGGTTGAACATTTAGGTCATTTTCGGTTTCCCCAAGCTTATTATAATCCAGTTAGGGTTTTTAACCAATCTTGTGCATTCAATAAGTGATTTTGTGTCATTGGTTGAACATTTAGGTCATTTTCGGTTTCCATAGGGTTATTCTAATCCGCTTAGGGTTATTAAACAATCTTGCGCATCCAATAAGTGATATTGTGTCATTTGTTGAACATTTAGGTCATTTTCGTCCTCAGTAGGCTTATTCTAATCCAATTAGGGTTTTTAACCAATCTTGTGCATCCAATAAGTGATTTTGTGTCATTGGTTGAACATTTAGGTCATGTTCGACCTCCCTAGGCTTATTCTAATCCACTTAGGGTTTTTAACCAATCTTGTGCATCCAATAAGTGATTTTGTGTCATTGGTTGAACATTTAGGTCATTCTCGTCCTCCCTATGCTTATTTTATTCCAATTAGGGTTTTTAACCAATATTGTTCATTCAATAAGTGATTTTGTGTCGTTGGTTGAACATTTAGGTCATTTTCGGTTTCCCCAGGCTTATTATAATCCAATTAGGGTTTTTAACCAATCTTGTGCATCCAATAAGTGATTTTGTGTTATTGGTTGAACATTTAGGTCATTTTCGTCCTCCCAAGGCTTATTCTAATCCAATTAGGGTTTTTAACCAATCTTGTGCATCCAATAAGTGATTTTGTGTCATTGGTTGAACATTTAGGTCATTTTCGTCCTCCCAAGGCTTATTCTAATCCAATTAGGGTTTTTAACCAATGTTGTGCATCCAATAAGTGATTTTGTGTTATTGGTTGAACATTTAGGTCATTTTCGTCCTCCCAAGGCTTATTCTAATCCAATTAGGGTTTTTAACCAATCTTGTGCATTCAATAAGTGATTTTGTGTCATTGGTTGAACATTTAGGTCATTTTCGGTTTCCCGAGGCTTATTATAATCCAATTAGGGTTTTTAACCAATCTTGTGCATCCAATAAGTGATTTTGAATCATTGGTTGAACATTTAGGTTATTTTCGTCCTCCCAAGGCTTATTATATTCCAATTAGGGTTTTTAACCAATCTTGTGCATCCAATAAGTGATTTTGGGTCATTGGTTGAACATTTAGGTCATTTTTGACCTCCCTAGGCTTATTCTAATCCACTTAGGGTTTTTAACCAATCTTGTGCATTCAATAAGTGATTTTGTGTCATTGGTTGAACATTTAGGTCATTTTCGGTTTCCATATGGTTATTCTAAACCACTTAGGGTTATTAAACAATCTTGCGCATCCAATAAGTGATATTGTGTCATTTGTTGAACATTTAGGTCATTTTCGTCATCAGTAGGCTTATTCTAATCCAATTTGGGTTTTTAACCAATCTTGTGCATCCAATAAGTGATTTTGTGTCATTGGTTGAACATTTAGGTCATTTTCGACCTCCCTAGGCTTATTCTAATCCACTTAGGGTTTTTAACCAATCTTGTGCATCCAATACGTGATTTTGTGTCATTGGTTGAACATTTAGGTCATTTTCGTCCTCCCTAGGCTTATTTTATTCCAATTAGGGTTTTTAACAAATATTGTTCATTCAATAAGTGATTTTGTGTCATTGGTTGAACATTTAGGTCATTTTCGGTTTCCCCAGGCTTATTATAA
>JBBPBP010000004.1:39550694-39597920 GCA_037974735.1 Cicer chorassanicum | reverse complement strand
TTGTGCATCCAATAAGTGATTTTGTGTTATTGGTTGAACATTTAGGTAATTTTCGTCCTCCCAAGGCTTATTCTAATCCAATTAGGGTTTTTAACCAAACTTGTGCATCCAATAAGTGATTTTGTGTCATTGGTTGAACATTTAGAGCATTTTCAGGTTCCCCAGGCTTATTATATTCCACTTAGGGTTTTTAACCAATCTTGTGCATCCAATAAGTGATTTTGTGTTATTGGTTGAACATTTAGGTCATTTTCGTCCTCCCAAGGCTTATTCTAATCCAATTAGGGTTTTTAACCAATCTTGTGCATCCAATAAGTGATTTTGTGTTATTGGTTAAACATTTAGGTCATTTTCATCCTCCCAAGGCTTATTCTAATCCAAATAGGGTTTTTAACCAATCTTGTGCATTCAATAAGTTATTTTGTGTCATTGGTTGAACATTTAGGTCATTTTCGGTTTCCCCAGGCTTATTATAATCCAGTTAGGGTTTTTAACCAATCTTGTGCATTCAATAAGTGATTTTGTGTCATTGGTTGAACATTTAGGTCATTTTCGGTTTCCATAGGGTTATTCTAATCCACTTAGGGTTATTAAACAATCTTGCGCATCCAATAAGTGATATTGTGTCATTTGTTGAACATTTAGGTCATTTTCGTCCTCAGTAGGCTTATTCTAATTCAATTAGGGTTTTTGACCAATCTTGTGCATCCAATAAGTGATTTTGTGTCATTGGTTGAACATTTAGGTCATTTTCGACCTCCCTAGGCTTATTCTAATCAACTTAGGGTTTTTAACCAATCTTGTGCATCCAATAAGTGATTTTGTGTCATTGGTTGAACATTTAGGTCGTTTTCGTCCTCCCTATGCTTATTTTATTCCAATTAGGGTTTTTAACCAATATTGTTCATTCAATAAGTGATTTTGTGTCATTGGTTGAACATTTAGGTCATTTTCGGTTTCCCCAGGCTTATTATAATCCAATTAGGGTTTTTAACCAATCTTGTGCATCCAATAAGTGATTTTGTGTTATTGGTTGAACATTTAGGTCATTTTCGTCCTCCCAAGGCTTATTCTAATCCAATTAGGGTTTTTAACCAATCTTGTGCATCCAATAAGTGATTTTGTGTCATTGGTTGAACATTTAGGTCATTTTCGTCCTCCCAAGGCTTATTCTAATCCAATTAGGGTTTTTAACCAATCTTGTGTATCCAATAAGTGATTTTGTGTTATTGGTTGAACATTTAGGTCATTTTCGTCCTCCCAAGGCTTATTCTAATCCAATTAGGGTTTTTAACCAATCTTGTGCATTCAATAAGTGATTTTGTGTCATTGGTTGAACATTTAGGTCATTTTCATCCTCCCAAGGCTTATTCTAATCCAAATAGGGTTTTTAACCAATCTTGTGCATTCAATAAGTTATTTTGTGTCATTGGTTGAACATTTAGGTCATTTTCGGTTTCCCCAGGCTTATTATAATCCAGTTAGGGTTTTTAACCAATTTTGTGCATTCAATAAGTGATTTTGTGTCATTGGTTGAACATTTAGGTCATTTTCGGTTTCCATAGGGTTATTCTAATCCACTTAGGGTTATTAAACAATCTTGCGCATCCAATAAGTGATATTGTGTCATTTGTTGAACATTTAGGTCATTTTCGTCCTCAGTAGGCTTATTCTAATCTAATTAGGGTTTTTAACCAATCTTGTGCATCCAATAAGTGATTTTGTGTCATTGGTAGAACATTTAGGTCATTTTCGACCTCCCTAGGCTTATTCTAATCCACTTAGGGTTTTTAACCAATCTTGTGCATCCAATAAGTGATTTTGTGTCATTGGTTGAACATTTAGGTCGTTCTCGTCCTCCCTATGCTTATTTTATTCCAATTAGGGTTTTTAACCAATATTGTTCATTCAATAAGTGATTTTGTGTCGTTGGTTGAACATTTAGGTCATTTTCGGTTTCCCCAGGCTTATTATAATCCAATTAGGGTTTTTAACCAATCTTGTGCATCCAATAAGTGATTTTGTGTTATTGGTTGAACATTTAGGTCATTTTCGTCCTCCCAAGGCTTATTCTAATCCAATTAGGGTTTTTAACCAATCTTGTGCATCCAATAAGTGATTTTGTGTCATTGGTTGAACATTTAGGTCATTTTCGTACTCCCAAGGCTTATTCTAATCCAATTAGGGTTTTTAACCAATCTTGTGCATCCAATAAGTGATTTTGTGTTATTGGTTGAACATTTAGGTAATTTTCGTCCTCCCAAGGCTTATTCTAATCCAATTAGGGTTTTTAACCAAACTTGTGCATCCAATAAGTGATTTTGTGTCATTGGTTGAACATTTAGAGCATTTTCAGGTTCCCCAGGCTTATTATATTCCACTTAGGGTTTATAACCAAACTTGTGCATCCAATAAGTGATTTTGTGTTATTGGTTGAACATTTAGGTCATTTTTGTCCTCCCTAGGCTTATTCCATTCCAATTAGGGTTAATAACCAATCTTATGCATTCAATAAGTGATTTTGTGTCATTGGTTGAACATTTAGGTCATTTACGGTTTCCCCAGGCTTATTCTAATCCAATTAGGGTTTTTAACCAATCTTGTGGATCCAGTAAGTGATTTTGTGTCATTGGTTGAACATTTAGGCCATTTTTCGTCTTACCTAGGGTTATTTTATTCCAATTAGGGTTTTTAACCAATCTTGTGCATCCAATAAGTGATTTTGTGTTATTGGTTGAACATTTAGGTCATTTTCGTCCTCCCAAGGCTTTCTCTAATCCAATTAGGGTTTTTAACCAATCTTGTGCATCCAATAAGTGATTTTTTGTTATTGGTTGAACATTTAGGTCATTTTCAGGTTCCCCAGGCTTATTATATTCCACTTAGGGTTTATAACCAATCT
Organism: Cicer chorassanicum; assembly: GCA_037974735.1. Classification (NCBI taxonomy): domain Eukaryota; kingdom Viridiplantae; phylum Streptophyta; class Magnoliopsida; order Fabales; family Fabaceae; genus Cicer; species Cicer chorassanicum. The sequence continues at coordinate 39,595,018 of JBBPBP010000004.1, read as the reverse complement.
TGTGCATCCAATAAGTGATTTTGTGTTATTGGTTGAACATTTAGGTCATTTTCGTCCTCCCAAGGCTTATTCTAATCCAATTAGGGTTTTTAACCAATCTTGTGCATTCAATAAGTGATTTTGTGTCATTGGTTGAACATTTAGGTCATTTTCGGTTTCCCCAGGGTTATTATAATCCAATTAGGGTTTTTAACCAATCTTGTGCATCCAATAAGTGATTTTGTGTTATTGGTTGAACATTTAGGTCATTTTCGTCCTCCCAAGGCTTATTCTAATCCAATTAGGGTTTTTAACCAATCTTGTGCATCCAATAAGTGATTTTGTGCCATTGGTTGAACATTTAGGTCATTTTCGTCAACCCAAGGCATATTCTAATCCAATTAGGGTTTTTAACTAATCTTGTGCATCCAATAAGTGATTTTGTGTTATTGGTTGAACATTTAGGTCATTTTCGTCCTCCCAAGGCTTATTCTAATCCAATTAGGGTTTTTAACCAATCTTGTGCATTCAATAAGTGATTTTGTGTCATTGGTTGAACATTTAGGTCATTTTCGGTTTCCCCAGGCTTATTCTAATCCAATTAGGGTTTTTAACCAATCTTGTGCATTCAATAAGTGATTTTGTGTCATTGGTTGAACATTTAGATCATTTTCGTCTTCCCTAGGCTTATTCCAATCCTATTACGGTTTTTAACCAATCTTGTGCATCCAACAAGTGATTTTGTGTCATTGGTTGAACATTTAGGTCTTTTTTCGTGATCCAATGGCTTATTCTAATCCAATTAGGGTTTTTAACCAATCTTGTGCATCCAATAAGTGATTTTGTGTTATTGGTTGAACATTTAGGTCATTTTCGTCCTTCCAAGGCTTATTCTAATCCAATTAGGGTTTTTAACCAATCTTGTGCATTCAATAAGTGATTTTGTGTCATTGGTTGAACATTTAGGTCATTTTCGGTTTCCCCAGGCTTATTATATTCCTTTTAGGGTTTTTAACCAATCTTGTGCATCCAATAAGTGATTTTGTGTTATTGGTTGAACATTTAGGTCATTTTCGTCCTCCCAAGGCTTATTCTAATCCAATTAGGGTTTTTAACCAATCTTGTGCATTCAATAAGTGATTTTGTGTCATTGGTTGAATATTTTGGTCATTTTCGGTTTCCCCAAGCTTATTATAATCCAATTAGGGTTTTTAACCAATCTTGTGCATCCAACAAGTGATTTTGTGTTATTGGTTGAACATTTAGGTCATTTTCGTCCTCCCAAGGCTTATTCTAATCCAATTAGTGTTTTTAACCAATCTTGTGCATTCAATAAGTGATTTTGTGTCATTGGTTGAACATTTAGGTCATTTTCGTCCTCCCAAGGCTTATTCTAATCCAATTAGGGTTTTTAACCAATCTTGTGCATCCAATAAGTGATTTTGTGTTATTGGTTGAACATTTAGGTCATTTTCGTCCTCCCAAGGCTTATTCTAATCCAATTAGGGTTTTTAACCAATCTTGTGCATCCAATAAGTGATTTTGAATCATTGGTTGAACATTTAGGTTTTTTTCGTCCTCCCAAGGCTTATTCTAATCCAATTAGGGTTTTTAACCAATCTTGTGCATCCAATAAGCGATTTTGTGTCATTGGTTGAACATTTAGCGCATCTTCAGGTTCCCATGGCTTACTATATTCCACTTAGGGTTTTTAACCAATCTTGTGCATCCAACAAGTGATTTTGTGTTATTGGTTGAACATTTAGGTCATTTTTCGTCCTCCCAAGGCTTATTCTAATCCAATTAGGGTTTTTAACCAATCTTGTGCATTCAATAAGTGATTTTGTGTCATTGGTTGAACATTTAGGTCATTTTCGTCCTCCCAAGGCTTATTCTAATCCAATTAGGGTTTTTAACCAATCTTGTGCATCCAATAAGTGATTTTGTGTTATTGGTTGAACATTTAGGTCATTTTCGTCCTCCCTAGGCTTATTCTAATCCAATTAGGGTTTTTAACCAATCTTGTGCATCCAATAAGTGATTTTGTGTCATTGGTTGAACATTTAGGTCATTTTCGTCCTCCCAAGGCATATTCTAATCCAATTAGGGTTTTTAACCAATCTTGTGCATCCAATAAGTGATTTTGTGTTATTGGTTGAACATTTAGGTCATTTTCGTCCTCCCAAGGCTTATTCTAATCCAATTAGGGTTTTTAACCAATCTTGTGCATTCAATAAGTGATTTTGTGTCATTGGTTGAACATTTAGGTCATTTTCGGTTTCCCCAGGCTTATTAAAATCCAAATAGGATTTTTAACCAATCTTGTGCATCCAATAAGTGATTTTGAATCATTGGTTGAACATTTAGGTTATTTTCGTCCTCCCAAGGCTTATTATATTCCAATTAGGGTTTTTAACCAATCTTGTGCATCCAATAAGTGATTTTGTGTCATTGGTTGAACATTTAGGTCATTTTCGTCCTCCCAAGGCTTATTCTAATCCAAATATGGTTTTTAACCAATCTTGTGCATCCAATAAGTGATTTTGTGTTATTGGTTGAACATTTAGGTCATTTTTGTCCTCCCAAGGCTTATTCTAATCCAATTAGGGTTTTTAACCAATCTTGTGCATTCAATAAGTGATTTTGTGTCATTGGTTGAACATTTAGGTCATTTTCGGTTTCCCCAGGCTTATTATAATCCAATTAGGGTTTTTAACCAATCTTGTGCATCCAATAAGTGATTTTGTATCATTGGTTGAACATTTAGGTTATTTTCGTCCTCCCAAGGCTTATTATATTCCAATTAGGGTTTTTAACCAATCTTGTGCATCCAATAAGTGATTTGGTGTTATTGGTTGAACATTTAGGTAATTTTCGTCCTCCCAAGGCTTATTCTAATCCAATTAGGGTTTTTAACCAAACTTGTGCATCCAATAAGTGATTTTGTGTTATTGGTTGAACATTTAGGTCATTTTCGTCCTCCCAAGGCTTATTCTAATCCAATTAGGGTTTTTAACCAATCTTGTGCATTCAATAAGTGATTTTGAGTCATTGGTTGAACATTTAGGTCATTTTCGGTTTCCCCAGGCTTATTATAATCCAATTAGGGTTTTTAACCAATCTTGTGCATCCAATAAGTGATTTTGAATCATTGGTTGAACATTTAGGTTATTTTCGTCCTCCCAAGGCTTATTATATTCCAATTAGGGTTTTTAACCAATCTTGTGCATCCAATAAGTGATTTGGTGTTATTGGTTGAACATTTAGGTAATTTTCGTCCTCCCAAGGCTTATTCTAATCCAATTAGGGTTTTTAATTAAACTTGTGCATCCAATAAGTGATTTTGTGTCATCTGTTGAACATTTAGAGCATTTTCAGGTTCCCCAGGCTTATTATATTCCACTTAGGGTTTATAACCAATCTTGTGCATCCAATAAGTGATTTTGTGTTATTGGTTGAACATTTAGGTCATTTTCGTCCTCCCAAGGCTTATTCTAATCCAATTAGGGTTTTTAACCAATCTTGTGCATCCAATAAGTGATTTTGTGTTATTGGTTGAACATTTAGGTCATTTTCGTCCTCCCAAGCCTTATTCTAATCCAATTAGGGTTTTTAACCAATCTTGTGCATCCAATAAGTGATTTTGTGTTATTGGTTGAACATTTAGGTCATTTTCATCCTCCCAAGGCTTATTCTAATCCAAATAGGGTTTTTAACCAATCTTGTGCATTCAATAAGTTATTTTGTGTCATTGGTTGAACATTTAGGTCATTTTCGGTTTCCCCAGGCTTATTATAATCCAGTTAGGGTTTTTAACCAATCTTGTGCATTCAATAAGTGATTTTGTGTCATTGGTTGAACATTTAGGTCATTTTCGGTTTCCATAGGGTTATTCTAATCCACTTAGGGTTATTAAACAATCTTGCGCATCCAATAAGTGATATTGTGTCATTTGTTGAACATTTAGGTCATTTTCGTCCTCAGTAGGCTTATTCTAATCCAATTAGGGTTTTTAACCAATCTTGTGCATCCAATAAGTGATTTTGTGTCATTAGTTGAACATTTAGGTCATTTTCGACCTCCCTATGCTTATTCTAATCAACTTAGGGTTTTTAACCAATCTTGTGCATCCAATAAGTGATTTTGTGTCATTGGTTGAACATTTAGGTCGTTTTCGTCCTCCCTATGCTTATTTTATTCCAATTAGGGTTTTTAACCAATATTGTTCATTCAATAAGTGATTTTGTGTCATTGGTTGAACATTTAGGTCATTTTCGGTTTCCCCAGGCTTATTATAATCCAATTAGGGTTTTTAACCAATCTTGTGCATCCAATAAGTGATTTTGTGTTATTGGTTGAACATTTAGGTCATTTTCGTCCTCCCAAGGCTTATTCTAATCCAATTAGGGTTTTTAACCAATCTTATGCATCCAATAAGTGATTTTGTGTCATTGGTTGAACATTTAGGTCATTTTTGGTTTCCCTAGGCTTATTATAATCCAATTTAGGGTTTTTAACCAATCTTGTGCATCCAATAAGTGATGTTGAATCATTGGTTGAACATTTAGGTTATTTTCGTCCTCCCAAGGCTTATTATATTCCAATGAGGGTTTTTAACCAATCTTGTGCATCCAATAAGTGATTTCGTGTTATTGGTTGAACATTTAGGTAATTTTCGTCCTCCCAAGGCTTATTCTAATGCAATTAGGGTTTTTAACCAAACTTGTGCATCCAATAAGTGATTTTGTGTCATTGGTTGAACATTTAGAGCATTTTCAGGTTCCCCAGGCTTATTATATTCCACTTAGTGTTTTTAACCAATCTTGTGCATCCAATAAGTGATTGTGTCATTGGTTGAACATTAGGTCATTTTCGACCTCCCTAAGCTTATTCTAATCCACTTAGGGTTTTTAACCAATCTTGTGCATCTAATAAGTGATTTTGTGTCATTGGTTGAACATTTAGGTCGTTTTCGTCCTCCCTAGGCTTATTATATTCCAATTAGGGTTTTTAACCAATATTGTTCATTCAATAAGTTATTTTGTGTGATTGGTTGAACATTTAGGTCATTTTCGGTTTCCCCAGGCTTATTATAATCCAATTAGGGTTTTTAACCAATCTTGTGCATTCAATAAGTGATTTTGTGTCATTGGTTGAACATTTAGGTCATTTTCGGTTTCCATAGGGTTATTCTAATCCACTTAGGGTTATTAAACAATCTTGCGCATCCAATAAGTGATATTGTGTCATTTGTTGAACATTTAGGTCATTTTCGTCCTCAGTAGGCTTATTCTAATCCAATTAGGGTTTTTAACCAATCTTGTGCATCCAATAAGTGATTTTGTGTTATTGGTTGAACATTTAGGTCATTTTCGTCCTCCCAAGGCTTATTCTAATCCAATTAGGGTTTTTAACCAATCTTGTGCATCCAATAAGTGATTTTGTGTCATTGGTTGAACATTTAGGTCATTTTCGGTTTCCCCAGGCTTATTATAATCCAATTAGGGTTTTTTACCAATCTTGTGCATCCAATAAGTGATTTTGAATCATTGGTTGAACATTTAGGTTATTTTCGTCCTCCCAAGGCTTATTATATTCCAATTAGGGTTTTTAACCAATCTTGTGCATCCAATAAGTGATTTGGTGTTATTGGTTGAACATTTAGGTAATTTTCGTCCTCCCAAGGCTTATTCTAATCCAATTACGGTTTTTTACCAAACTTGTGCATCCAATAAGTGATTTTGTGTTATTGGTTGAACATTTAGGTCATTTTTGTCCTCCCTAGGCTTATTCCATTCCAATTAGGGTTAATAACCAATCTTATGCATTCAATAAGTGATTTTGTGTCATTGGTTGAACATTTAGGTCATTTACGGTTTCCCCAGGCTTATTCTAATCCAATTAGGGTTTTTAACCAATCTTGTGGATCCAGTAAGTGATTTTGTGTCATTGGTTGAACATTTAGGCCATTTTTCGTCCTACCTAGGGTTATTTTATTCCAATTAGGGTTTTTAACCAATCTTGTGCATTCAATAAGTGATTTTGTGTCATTGGTTGAACATTTAGGTCATTTTCGGTTTCCCTAGGCTTATTATAATCCAATTAGGGTTTTTAACCAATCTTGTGCATCCAATAAGTGATTTTGTGTCATTGGTTGAACATTTAGGTCGTTTTCGTCCTCCCTTGGCTTATTTTATTCCAATTAGGGTTTTTAACCAATATTGTTCATTCAATAAGTGATTTTGTGTCATTGGTTGAACATTTAGGTCATTTTCGGTTTCCCCAGGCTTATTATAATCCAATTAGGGTTTTTAACCAATCTTGTGCATCCAATAAGTGATTTTGTGTTATTGGTTGAACATTTAGGTCATTTTCGTCCTCCCAAGGCTTATTCTAATCCAATTAGGGTTTTTAACCAATCTTGTGCATCCAATAAGTGATTTTGTGTCATTGGTTGAACATTTAGGTCATTTTCGTCCTCCCAAGGCTTATTCTAATCCAATTAACGTTTTTAACCAATCTTGTGCATCCAATAAGTGATTTTGTGTTATTGGTTGAACATTTAGGTAATTTTCGTCCTCCCAAGGCTTATTCTAATCCAATTAGGGTTTTTAACCAAACTTGTGCATCCAATAAGTGATTTTGTGTCATTGGTTGAACATTTAGAGCATTTTCAGGTTTCCCAGGCTTATTATATTCCACTTAGGGTTTTTAACCAATCTTGTGCATCCAATAAGTGATTTTGTGTCATTGGTTGAACATTTAGGTCATTTTCGCTTTCCCCAGGCTTATTATAATCCAAATAGAGTTTTTAACCAATCTTGTGCATCCAATAAGTGATTTTGTGTCATTGGTTGAACATTTAGGTCATTTTCGTCCTCCCTAGGCTTATTCTATTCCAATTAGGGTTTTTAACCAATCTTGTGCATTCAATAAGTGATTTTGTGTCATTGGTTGAACATTTAGGTCATTTTCGGGTTCCATAGGGTTATTCTAATCCACTTAGGGTTATTAAACAATCTTGCGCATCCAATAAGTGATATTGTGTCATTGGTTGAACATTTAGGTCATTTTCATCCTCCCAAGGATTATTCTAATCCAAATAGGGTTTTTAACAAATCTTGTGCATTCAATAAGTTATTTTGTGTTATTGGTTGAACATTTAGGTCATTTTCATCCTCCCAAGGCTTATTCTAATCCAAATAGGGTTTTTAACCAATCTTGTGCATTCAATAAGTTATTTTGTGTCATTGGTTGAACATTTAGGTCATTTTCGGTTTCCCTAGGCTTATTATAATCCAGTTAGGGTTTTTAACCAATCTTGTGCATTCAATAAGTGAATTTGTGTCATTGGTTGAACATTTAGGTCATTTTCGGTTTCCATAGGGTTATTCTAATCCACTTAGGGTTATTAAACAATCTTGCGCATCCAATAAGTGATATTGTGTCATTTGTTGAACATTTATGTCATTTTTGTCCTGAGTAGGCTTATTCTATTCCAATTAGGGTTTTTAACCAATCTTGTGCATCCAATAAGTGATTTTGTGTCATTGGTTGAACATTTAGGTCATTTTCGACCTCCCTAGGCTTATTCTAATCCACTTAGGGTTTTTAACCAATCTTGTGCATCCAATAAGTGATTTTGTGTCATTGGTTGAACATTTAGGTCGTTTTCGTCCTCCCTATGCTTATTTTATTCCAATTAGGGTTTTTAACCAATATTGTTCATTCAATAAGTGATTTTGTGTCATTGGTTGAACATTTAGGTCATTTTCGGTTTCCCCAGGCTTATTATAATCCAATAAGGGTTTTTAACCAATCTTGTGCATCCAATAAGTGATTTTGTGTTATTGGTTGAACATTTAGGTCATTTTCGTCCTCCCAAGGCTTATTCTAATCCAATTAGGGTTTTTAACCAATCTTGTGCATCCAATAAGTGATTTTGTGTCATTGGTTGAACATTTAGGTCATTTTCGTCCTCCCAAGGCTTATTCTAATCCAATTAGGGTTTTTAACCAATGTTGTGCATCCAATAAGTGATTTTGTGTTATTGGTTGAACATTTAGGTAATTTTCGTCCTCCCAAGGCTTATTCTAATCCAATTAGGGTTTTTAACCAAACTTGTGCATCCAATAAGTGATTTTGTGTCATTGGTTGAACATTTAGAGCATTTTCAGGTTCCCCAAGCTTATTATATTCCACTTAGGGTTTTTAACCAATCTTGTGCATCCAATAAGTGATTTTGTTTTATTGGTTGAACATTTAGGTCATTTTCGTCCTCCCAAGGCTTATTCTAATCCAATTAGGGTTTTTAACCAATCTTGTGCATCCAATAAGTGATTTTGTGTTATTGGTTGAACATTTAGGTCATTTTCATCTTCCCAAGGCTTATTCTAATCCAAATAGGGTTTTTAACCAATCTTGTGCATTCAATAAGTTATTTTGTGTCATTGGTTGAACATTTAGGTCATTTTCGGTTTCCCCAGGCTTATTATAATCCAGTTAGGGTTTTTAACCAATCTTGTGCATTCAATAAGTGATTTTGTGTCATTGGTTGAACATTTAGGTCATTTTCGGTTTCCATAGGGTTATTCTAATCCACTTAGGGTTATTAAACAATCTTGCGCATCCAATAAGTGATATTGTGTCATTTGTTGAACATTTAGGTCATTTTCGTCCTCAGTAGGCTTATTCTAATCCAATTAGGGTTTTTAACCAATCTTGTGCATCCAATAAGTGATTTTGTGTCATTGGTAGAACATTTAGGTCATTTTCGACCTCCCAAGGCTTATTCTAATCCACTTAGGGTTTTTAACCAATCTTGTGCATCCAATAAGTGATTTTGTGTCATTGGTTGAACATTTAGGTCATTTTCGTCCTCCCAAGGCTTATTCTAATCCAATTAGGGTTTTTAACCAATCTTGTGCATCCAATAAGTGATTTTGTGTTATTGGTTGAACATTTAGGTCATTTTCGTCCTCCCAAGGCTTATTCTAATCCAATTAGGGTTTTTAACCAATATTGTTCATTCAATAAGTGATTTTGTGTCATTGGTTGAACATTTAGGTCATTTTCGGTTTCCCCAGGCTTATTATAATCCAATTAGGGTTTTTAACCAATCTTGTGCATCCAATAAGTGATTTTGTGTTATTGGTTGAACATTTAGGTCATTTTCGTCCTCCCAAGGCTTATTCTAATCCAATTAGGGTTTTTAACCAATCTTGTGCATCCAATAAGTGATTTTGTGTCATTGGTTGAACATTTAGGTCATTTTCGTCCTCCCAAGGCTTATTCTAATCCAATTAGGGTTTTTAACCAATCTTGTGTATCCAATAAGTGATTTTGTGTTATTGGTTGAACATTTAGGTCATTTTCGTCCTCCCAAGGCTTATTCTAATCCAATTAGGGTTTTTAACCAATCTTGTGCATTCAATAAGTGATTTTGTGTCATTGGTTGAACATTTAGGTCATTTTCATCCTCCCAAGGCTTATTCTAATCCAAATAGGGTTTTTAACCAATCTTGTGCATTCAATAAGTTATTTTGTGTCATTGGTTGAACATTTAGGTCATTTTCGGTTTCCCCAGGCTTATTATAATCCAGTTAGGGTTTTTAACCAATCTTGTGCATTCAATAAGTGATTTTGTGTCATTGGTTGAACATTTAGGTCATTTTCGGTTTCCATAGGGTTATTCTAATCCACTTAGCGTTATTAAACAATCTTGCGCATCCAATAAGTGATATTGTGTCATTTGTTGAACATTTAGGTCATTTTCGTCCTCAGTAGGCTTATTCTAATCTAATTAGGGTTTTTAACCAATCTTGTGCATCCAATAAGTGATTTTGTGTCATTGGTAGAACATTTAGGTCATTTTCGACCTCCCTAGGCTTATTCTAATCCACTTAGGGTTTTTAACCAATCTTGTGCATCCAATAAGTGATTTTGTGTCATTGGTTGAACATTTAGGTCGTTCTCGTCCTCCCTATGCTTATTTTATTCCAATTAGGGTTTTTAACCAATATTGTTCATTCAATAAGTGATTTTGTGTCGTTGGTTGAACATTTAGGTCATTTTCGGTTTCCCCAGGCTTATTATAATCCAATTAGGGTTTTTAACCAATCTTGTGCATCCAATAAGTGATTTTGTGTCATTGGTTGAACATTTAGGTCATTTTCGTCCTCCCAAGGCTTATTCTAATCCAATTAGGGTTTTTAACCAATCTTGTGCATCCAATAAGTGATTTTGTGTTATTGGTTGAATATTTAGGTCATTTTCGTCCTCCCAAGGCTTATTCTAATCCAATTAGGGTTTTTAACCAATCTTGTGCATCCAATAAGTGATTTTGTGTCATTGGTTGAACATTTAGGTCATTTTCGTCCTCCCAAGGCTTATTCTAATCCAATTAGGGTTTTTAACCAATCTTGTGCATCCAATAAGTGATTTTGTGTTATTGGTTGAACATTTAGGTCATTTTCGTCCTCCCAAGGCTTATTCTAATCCAATTAGGGTTTTTAACCAATCTTGTGCATTCAATAAGTGATTTTGTGTCATTGGTTGAACATTTAGGTCATTTTCGCTTTCCCCAGGCTTATTATAATCCAAATAGAGTTTTTAACCAATCTTGTGCATCCAATAAGTGATTTTGTGTCATTGGTTGAACATTTAGGTCATTTTCGTCCTCCCTAGGCTTATTCTATTCCAATTAGGGTTTTTAACCAATCTTGTGCATTCAATAAGTGATTTTGTGTCATTGGTTGAACATTTAGGTCATTTTCGGGTTCCATAGGGTTATTCTAATCCACTTAGGGTTATTAAACAATCTTGCGCATCCAATAAGTGATATTGTGTCATTGGTTGAACATTTAGGTCATTTTCATCCTCCCAAGGATTATTCTAATCCAAATAGGGTTTTTAACCAATCTTGTGCATTCAATAAGTTATTTTGTGTTATTGGTTGAACATTTAGGTCATTTTCATCCTCCCAAGGCTTATTCTAATCCAAATAGGGTTTTTAACCAATCTTGTGCATTCAATAAGTTATTTTGTGTCATTGGTTGAACATTTAGGTCATTTTCGGTTTCCCTAGGCTTATTATAATCCAGTTAGGGTTTTTAACCAATCTTGTGCATTCAATAAGTGATTTTGTGTTATTGGTTGAACATTTAGGTCATTTTCGGTTTCCATAGGGTTATTCTAATCCACTTAGGGTTATTAAACAATCTTGCGCATCCAATAAGTGATATTGTGTCATTTGTTGAACATTTAGGTCATTTTCGTCCTCAGTAGGCTTATTCTAATCCAATTAGGGTTTTTAACCAATCTTGTGCATCCAATAAGTGATTTTGTGTTATTGGTTGAACATTTAGGTCATTTTCGTCCTCCCAAGGCTTATTCTAATCCAATTAGGGTTTTTAACCAATCTTGTGCATCCAATAAGTGATTTTGTGTCATTGGTTGAACATTTAGGTCATTTTCGTCCTCCCAAGGCTCATTCTAATCCAATTAGGGTTTTTAACCAATCTTGTGCATCCAATAAGTGATTTTGTGTTATTGGTTGAACATTTAGGTAATTTTCGTCCTCCCAAGGCTTATTCTATTCCAATTAGGGTTTTTAACCAAACTTGTGCATCCATTAAGTGATTTTGTGTCATTGGTTGAACATTTAGAGCATTTTCAGGTTCCCCAGGCTTATTATATTCCACTTAGGGTTTTTAACCAATCTTGTGCATCCAATAAGTGATTTTGTGTTATTGGTTGAACATTTAGGTCATTTTCGTCCTCCCAAGCCTTATTCTAATCCAATTAGGGTTTTTAACCAATCTTGTGCATCCAATAAGTGATTTTGTGTTATTGGTTGAACATTTAGGTCATTTTCATCCTCCCAAGGCTTATTCTAATCCAAATAGGGTTTTTAACCAATCTTGTGCATTCAATAAGTTATTTTGTGTCATTGGTTGAACATTTAGGTCATTTTCGGTTTCCCCAGGCTTATTATAATCCAGTTAGGGTTTTTAACCAATCTTGTGCATTCAATAAGTGATTTTGTGTCATTGGTTGAACATTTAGGTCATTTTCGGTTTCCATAGGGTTATTCTAATCCACTTAGGGTTATTAAACAATCTTGCGCATCCAATAAGTGATATTGTGTCATTGGTTGAACATTTAGGTCATTTTCGTCCTCCCTAGGCTTATTCTAATCCACTTAGGGTTTTTAACCAATCTTGTGCATCCAATAAGTGATTTTGTGTCATTGGTTGAACATTTAGGTCGTTTTCGTCCTCCCTAGGCTTATTTTATTCCAATTAGGGTTTTTAACCAATATTGTTCATTCAATAAGTGATTTTGTGTCATTGGTTGAACATTTAGGTCATTTTCCGTTTCCCCAGGCTTATTATAATCCAATTAGGGTTTTTAACCAATCTTGTGCATTCAATAAGTGATTTTGTGTCATTGGTTGAACATTTAGGTCATTTTCGGTTTCCATAGGGTTATTCTAAACCACTTAGGGTTATTAAACAATCTTGCGCATCCAATAAGTGATATAGTGTCATTTGTTGAACATTTAGGTCATTTTCGTCATCAGTAGGCTTATTCTAATCCAATTAGGGTTTTTAACCAATCTTGTGCATCCAATAAGTGATTTTGTGTTATTGGTTGAACATTTAGGTCATTTTCGTCCTCCCAAGGCTTATTCTAATCCAATTAGGGTTTTTAACCAATCTTGTTCATTCAATAAGTGATTTTGTGTCATTGGTTGAACATTTAGGTCATTTTCGGTTTCCCCAGGCTTATTATAATCCAATTAGGGTTTTTAACCAATCTTGTGCATCCAATAAGTGATTTTGTGTCATTGGTTGAACATTTAGGTTATTTTCGTCCTCCCAAGGCTTATTATATTCCAATTAGGGTTTTTAACCAATCTTGTGCACTCAATAAGTGATTTTGGGTCATTGGTTGAACATTTAGGTCATTTTCGTCCTCAATAGGCTTATTCTAATCCAATTAGGGTTTTTAACCAATCTTGTGCATCCAATAAGTGATTTTGTGTCATTGGTAGAACATTTAGGTCATTTTCGACCTCCCTAGGCTTATTCTAATCCACTTAGGGTTTTTAACCAATCTTGTGCATCCAATAAGTGATTTTGTGTCATTGGTTGAACATTTAGGTCGTTTTCGTCCTCCCTATGCTTATTTTATTCCAATTAGGGTTTTTAACCAATATTGTTCATTCAATAAGTGATTTTGTGTCGTTGGTTGAACATTTAGGTCATTTTCGGTTTCCCCAGGCTTATTATAATCCAATTAGGGTTTTTAACCAATCTTGTGCATCCAATAAGTGATTTTGTGTTATTGGTTGAACATTTAGGTCATTTTCGTCCTCCCAAGGCTTATTCTAATCCAATTAGGGTTTTTAACCAATCTTGTGCATCCAATAAGTGATTTTGTGTCATTGGTTGAACATTTAGGTCATTTTCGTCCTCCCAAGGCTTATTCTAATCCGATTAGGGTTTTTAACCAATCTTGTGCATCCAATAAGTGATTTTGTGTTATTGGTTGAACATTTAGGTCATTTTCGTCCTCCCAAGGCTTATTCTAATCCAATTAGGGTTTTTAACCAATCTTGTGCATCCAATAAGTGATTTTGTGTCATTGGTTGAACATTTAGGTCATTTTCGTCCTCCCAAGGCTCATTCTAATCCAATTAGGGTTTTTAACCAATCTTGTGCATCCAATAAGTGATTTTGTGTTATTGGTTGAACATTTAGGTAATTTTCGTCCTCCCAAGGCTTATTCTATTCCAATTAGGGTTTTTAACCAAACTTGTGCATCCATTAAGTGATTTTGTGTCATTGGTTGAACATTTAGAGCATTTTCAGGTTCCCCAGGCTTATTATATTCCACTTAGGGTTTTTAACCAATCTTGTGCATCCAATAAGTGATTTTGTGTTATTGGTTGAACATTTAGGTCATTTTCGTCCTCCCAAGCCTTATTCTAATCCAATTAGGGTTTTTAACCAATCTTGTGCATCCAATAAGTGATTTTGTGTTATTGGTTGAACATTTAGGTCATTTTCATCCTCCCAAGGCTTATTCTAATCCAAATAGGGTTTTTAACCAATCTTGTGCATTCAATAAGTTATTTTGTGTCATTGGTTGAACATTTAGGTCATTTTCGGTTTCCCCAGGCTTATTATAATCCAGTTAGGGTTTTTAACCAATCTTGTGCATTCAATAAGTGATTTTGTGTCATTGGTTGAACATTTAGGTCATTTTCGGTTTCCATAGGGTTATTCTAATCCACTTAGGGTTATTAAACAATCTTGCGCATCCAATAAGTGATATTGTGTCATTTGTTGAACATTTAGGTCATTTTCGTCCTCAGTAGGCTTATTCTAATCCAATTAGGGTTTTTAACCAATCTTGTGCATCCAATAAGTGATTTTGTGTCATTAGTTGAACATTTAGGTCATTTTCGACCTCCCTATGCTTATTCTAATCAACTTAGGGTTTTTAACCAATCTTGTGCATCCAATAAGTGATTTTGTGTCATTGGTTGAACATTTAGGTCGTTTTCGTCCTCCCTATGCTTATTTTATTCCAATTAGGGTTTTTAACCAATATTGTTCATTCAATAAGTGATTTTGTGTCATTGGTTGAACATTTAGGTCATTTTCGGTTTCCCCAGGCTTATTATAATCCAATTAGGGTTTTTAACCAATCTTGTGCATCCAATAAGTGATTTTGTGTTATTGGTTGATCATTTAGGTCATTTTCGTCCTCCCAAGGCTTATTCTAATCCAATTAGGGTTTTTAACCAATCTTGTGCATCCAATAAGTGATTTTGTGTCATTGGTTGAACATTTAGGTCATTTTCGTCCTCCCAAGGCTTATTCTATTCCAATTAGGGTTTTTAACCAATCTTGTGCATCCAATAAGTGATTTTGTGTTATTGGTTGAACATTTAGGTCATTTTCGTCCTCCCAAGGCTTATTCTAATCCAATTAGGGTTTTTAACTAATCTTGTTCATTCAATAAGTGATTTTGTGTCATTGGTTGAACATTTAGGTCATTTTCGGTTTCCCCAGGCTTATTATAATCCAATTAGGGTTTTTAACCAATCTTGTGCATCCAATAAGTGATTTTGTGTCATTGGTTGAACATTTAGGTTATTTTCGTCCTCCCAAGGCTTATTATATTCCAATTAGGGTTTTTAACCCATCTTGTGCACTCAATAAGTGATTTTGGGTCATTGGTTGAACATTTAGGTCATTTTCGACCTCCCTAGGCTTATTCTAATCCACTTAGGGTTTTTAACCAATCTTGTGCATCCAATAAGTGATTTTGTGTCATTGGTTGAACATTTAGGTCGTTTTCGTCCTCCCTAGGCTTATTTTATTCCAATTAGGGTTTTTAACCAATATTGTTCATTCAATAAGTGATTTTGTGTCATTGGTTAAACATTTAGGTCATTTTCGGTTTCCCCAGGCTTATTATAATCCAATTAGGGTTTTTAACCAATCTTGTGCATCCAACAAGTGATTTTGTGTTATTGGTTCAACATTTAGGTCATTTTCGTCCTCCCAAGGCTTATTCTAATCCAATTAGGGTTTTTAACCAATCTTGTGCATTCAATAAGTGATTTTGTGTCATTGGTTGAACATTTAGGTCATTTTCGTCCTCCCAAGGCTTATTCTAATCCAATTAGGGTTTTTAACCAATCTTGTGCATCCAATAAGTGATTTTGTGTTATTGGTTGAACATTTAGGTCATTTTCGTCCTCCCAAGGCTTATTCTAATCCAATTAGGGTTTTTAACTAATCTTGTTCATTCAATAAGTGATTTTGTGTCATTGGTTGAACATTTAGGTCATTTTCGGTTTCCCCAGGCTTATTATAATCCAATTAGGGTTTTTAACCAATCTTGTGCATCCAATAAGTGATTTTGTGTTATTGGTTGATCATTTAGGTCATTTTCGTCCTCCCAAGGCTTATTCTAATCCAATTAGGGTTTTTAACCAATCTTGTGCATCCAATAAGTGATTTTGTGTCATTGGTTGAACATTTAGGTCATTTTCGTCCTCCCAAGGCTTATTCTATTCCAATTAGGGTTTTTAACCAATCTTGTGCATCCAATAAGTGATTTTGTGTTATTGGTTGAACATTTAGGTCATTTTCGTCCTCCCAAGGCTTATTCTAATCCAATTAGGGTTTTTAACTAATCTTGTTCATTCAATAAGTGATTTTGTGTCATTGGTTGAACATTTAGGTCATTTTCGGTTTCCCCAGGCTTATTATAATCCAATTAGGGTTTTTAACCAATCTTGTGCATCCAATAAGTGATTTTGTGTCATTGGTTGAACATTTAGGTTATTTTCGTCCTCCCAAGGCTTATTATATTCCAATTAGGGTTTTTAACCAATCTTGTGCACTCAATAAGTGATTTTGGGTCATTGGTTGAACATTTAGGTCATTTTCGTCCTCAATAGGCTTATTCTAATCCAATTAGGGTTTTTAACCAATCTTGTGCATCCAATAAGTGATTTTGTGTCATTGGTAGAACATTTAGGTCATTTTCGACCTCCCTAGGCTTATTCTAATCCACTTAGGGTTTTTAACCAATCTTGTGCATCCAATAAGTGATTTTGTGTCATTGGTTGAACATTTAGGTCGTTTTCGTCCTCCCTATGCTTATTTTATTCCAATTAGGGTTTTTAACCAATATTGTTCATTCAATAAGTGATTTTGTGTCGTTGGTTGAACATTTAGGTCATTTTCGGTTTCCCCAGGCTTATTATAATCCAATTAGGGTTTTTAACCAATCTTGTGCATCCAATAAGTGATTTTGTGTTATTGGTTGAACATTTAGGTCATTTTCGTCCTCCCAAGGCTTATTCTAATCCAATTAGGGTTTTTAACCAATCTTGTGCATCCAATAAGTGATTTTGTGTCATTGGTTGAACATTTAGGTCATTTTCGTCCTCCCAAGGCTTATTCTAATCCAATTAGGGTTTTTAACCAATCTTGTGCATCCAATAAGTGATTTTGTGTTATTGGTTGAACATTTAGGTCATTTTCGTCCTCCCAAGGCTTATTCTAATCCAATTAGGGTTTTTAACCAATCTTGTGCATTCAATAAGTGATTTTGTGTCATTGGTTGAACATTTAGGTCATTTTCGCTTTCCCCAGGCTTATTATAATCCAAATAGAGTTTTTAACCAATCTTGTGCATCCAATAAGTGATTTTGAATCATTGGTTGAACATTTAGGTTATTTTCGTCCTCCCAAGGCTTATTATATTCCAATTAGGGTTTTTAACCAATCTTGTGCATCCAATAAGTGATTTTGTGTCATTGGTTGAACATTTAGGTCATTTTCGTCCTCCCAAGGCTTATTCTAATCCAATTAGGGTTTTTAACCAATCTTGTGCATCCAATAAGTGATTTTGTGTTATTGGTTGAACATTTAGGTAATTTTCGTCCTCCCAAGGCTTATTCTATTCCAATTAGGGTTTTTAACCAAACTTGTGCATCCATTAAGTGATTTTGTGTCATTGGTTGAACATTTAGAGCATTTTCAGGTTCCCCAGGCTTATTATATTCCACTTAGGGTTTTTAACCAATCTTGTGCATCCAATAAGTGATTTTGTGTTATTGGTTGAACATTTAGGTCATTTTCGTCCTCCCAAGGCTTATTCTAATCCAATTAGGGTTTTTAACCAATCTTGTGCATCCAATAAGTGATTTTGAATCATTGGTTGAACATTTAGGTTATTTTCGTCCTCCCAAGGCTTATTATATTCCAATTAGGGTTTTTAACCAATCTTGTGCATCCAATAAGTGATTTTGGGTCATTGGTTGAACATTTAGGTCATTTTCGACCTCCCTAGGCTTATTCTAATCCACTTAGGGTTTTTAACCAATCTTGTGCATCCAATAAGTGATTTTGTGTCATTGGTTGAACATTTAGGTCGTTTTCGTCCTCCCTAGGCTTATTTTATTCCAATTAGGGTTTTTAACCAATATTGTTCATTCAATAAGTGATTTTGTGTCATTGGTTAAACATTTAGGTCATTTTCGGTTTCCCCAGGCTTATTATAATCCAATTAGGGTTTTTAACCAATCTTGTGCATCCAACAAGTGATTTTGTGTTATTGGTTCAACATTTAGGTCATTTTCGTCCTCCCAAGGCTTATTCTAATCCAATTAGGGTTTTTAACCAATCTTGTGCATTCAACAAGTGATTTTGTGTTATTGGTTCAACATTTAGGTCATTTTCGTCCTCCCAAGGCTTATTCTAATCCAATTAGGGTTTTTAACCAATCTTGTGCATCCAACAAGTGATTTTGTGTTATTGGTTGAACATTTAGGTCATTTTCGTCCTCCCAAGGCTTATTCTAATCCAATTAGGGTTTTTAACCAATCTTGTGCATCCAAAAAGTGATTTTGTGTTATTGGTTGAACATTTAGGTCATTTTCGTCCTCCCAAGGCTTATTCTAATCCAATTAGGGTTTTTAACCAATCTTGTGCATTCAATAAGTGATTTTGTGTCATTGGTTGAACATTTAGGTCATTTTCGTCCTCCCAAGGCTTATTCTAATCCAATTAGGGTTTTTAACCAATCTTGTGCATCCAATAAGTGATTTTGTGTTATTGGTTGAACATTTAGGTCATTTTCGTCCTCCCAACGCTTATTCTAATCCAATTAGGGTTTTTAACCAATCTTGTGCATTCAATAAGTGATTTTGTGTCATTGGTTGAACATTTAGGTCATTTTTGTCCTCCCAAGGCTTATTCTAATCCAATTAGGGTTTTTAACCAATCTTGTGCATCCAATAAGTGATTTTGTGTCATTGGTTGAACATTTTGGTCATTTTCGGTTTCCCCAAGCTTATTACAATCGAATTAGGGTTTTTAACCAATTTTGTGCATCCAACAAGTGATTTTGTGTTATTGGTTGAACATTTAGGTCATTTTTCGTCCTCCCAAGGCTTATTCTAATCCAATTAGGGTTTTTAACCAATCTTCTGAATTCAATAAGTGATTTTGTGTCATTGGTTGAACATTTAGGTCATTTTCGGTTTCCCCAGGCTTATTATAATCCAATTAGGGTTTTTAACCAATCTTGTGCATCCAATAAGTGATTTTGAATCATTGGTTGAACATTTAGGTTTTTTTCGTCCTCCCAAGGCTTATTCTAATCCAATTAGGGTTTTTAACCAATCTTGTGCATCCAATAAGCGATTTTGTGTCATCGGTTGAACATTTAGAGCATCTTCAGGTTCCCATGGCTTATTATATTCCACTTAGGGTTTTTAACCAATCTTGTGCATCCAATAAGTGATTTTTAGTTATTGGTTGAACATTTAGGTCATTTTCGTCCTCCCAAGGCTTATTCTAATCCAATTAGGGTTTTTAACCAATCTTGTGCATCCAAAAAGTGATTTTGTGTTATTGGTTGAACATTTAGGTCATTTTCGTCCTCCCAAGGCTTATTATAATCCAATTAGGTTTTTAACCAATCTTGTGCATTCAATAAGTGATTTTGTGTCATTGGTTGAACATTTAGGTCATTTTCGGTTTCCCTAGGCTTATTATAAACCAATTAGGGTTTTTAACCAATGTTGTGCATCCAATAAGTGATTTTGTGTTATTGGTTGAACATTTAGGTTATTTTCGTCCTCCCAAGGCTTATTCTAATCCAATTAGGGTTTTTAACCAATCTTGTGCAACCAATAAGTGATTTTGTGTCATTGGTAGAACATTTAGGTCATTATTCGTCCTACAAAGGGTTATTTTATTCCAATTAGGGTTTTTAACCAAACTTGTGCATCCAATAAGCGATTTTGTGTCATTGGTTGAACATTTAGAGCATTTTCGACCTCCCTAGGCTTATTCTAATCAACTTAGGGTTTTTAACCAATCTTGTGCATCCAATAAGTGATTTTGTGTCATTGGTTGAACATTTAGGTCGTTTTCGTCCTCCCTAGGCTTATTTTATTCCAATTAGGGTTTTTAACCAATATTGTTCATTCAATAAGTGATTTTGTGTCATTGGTTGAACATTTAGGTCATATTCGGTTTCACCGGGCTTATTATAATCCAATTAGGGTTTTTAACCAATCTTGTGCATTCAATAAGTGATTTTGTGTCATTGGTTTAACATTTAGGTCATTTTCGGTTTCCATAGGGTTATTCTAATCCACTTAGGGTTATTAAACAATCTTGCGCATCCAATAAGTGATATTGTGTCATTTGTTGAACATTTAGGTCCTTTTCGTCCTCGGTAGGCTTATTCTAATCCAATTAGGGTTTTTAACCAATCTTGTGCATCCAATAAGTGATTTTGGGTCATTGGTTGAACATTTAGGTCGTTTTCGACCTCCCTAGGCTTATTCTAATCCACTTAGGGTTTTTAACCAATCTTGTGCATCCAATAAGTGATTTTGTGTCATTGGTTGAACATTTAGGTCATTTTTGTCCTCCCAAGGCTTATTCTAATCCACTTAGGGTTTTTAACCAATCTTGTGCATCCAATAAGTGATTTTGTGTTATTGGTTGAACATTTAGGTCATTTTTCGTCCTCCCAAGGCTTATTCTAATCCAATTAGGGTTTTTAACCAATCTTGTGCATTCAATAAGTGATTTTGTGTCATTGGTTGAACATTTAGGTCATTTTCGTCCTCCCAAGGCTTATTCTAATCCAATTAGGGTTTTTAACCAATCTTGTGCATCCAATAAGTGATTTTGTGTTATTGGTTGAACATTTAGGTCATTTTCGTCCTCCCAAGGCTTATTCTAATCCAATTAGGGTTTTTAACCAATCTTGTGCATTCAATAAGTGATTTTGTGTCATTGGTTGAACATTTAGGGCATTTTCGGTTTCCCCAGGCTTATTATAATCCAATTAGGGTTTTTAACCAATCTTGTGCATCCAATAAGTGATTTTGAATCATTGGTTGAACATTTAGGTTTTTTTCGTCCTCCCAAGGCTTATTCTAATCCAATTAGGGTTTTTAACCAATCTTGTGCATCCAATAAGCGATTTTGTGTCATTGGTTGAACATTTAGAGCATCTTCAGGTTCCCATGGCTTATTATATTCCACTTAGGGTTTTTAACCAATCTTGTGCATCCAATAAGTGATTTTGAGTTATTGGTTGAACATTTAGGTCATTTTCGTCCTCCCAAGGCTTATTCTAATCCAATTAGGGTTTTTAACCAATCTTGTGCATCCAATAAGTGATTTTGTGTTATTGGTTGAACATTTAGGTCATTTTCGTCCTCCCAAGGCTTATTCTAATCCAATTAGGTTTTTAACCAATCTTGTGCATTCAATAAGTGATTTTGTGTCATTGGTTGAACATTTAGGTCATTTTCGGTTTCCCCAGGCTTATTATAATCCAATTAGGGTTTTTAACCAATGTTGTGCATCCAATAAGTGATTTTGTGTTATTGGTTGAACATTTAGGTTATTTTCGTCCTCCCAAGGCTTATTCTAATCCAATTAGGGTTTTTAACCAATCTTGTGCAACCAATAAGTGATTTTGTGTCATTGGTAGAACATTTAGGTCATTATTCGTCCTACAAAGGGTTATTTTATTCCAATTAGGGTTTTTAACCAAACTTGTGCATCCAATAAGCGATTTTATGTCATTGGTTGAACATTTAGAGCATTTTCAGGTTCCCCAGGCTTATTATAATCCAATTAGGGTTTTTAACCAATCTTGTGCATCGAATAAGTGATTTTGTGTTATTGGTTGAACATTTAGGTCATTTTCGTCCTCCCAAGGCTTATTCTAATCCAATTAGGGTTTTTAACCAATCTTGTGCATTCAATAAGTGATTTTGTGTCATTGGTTGAACATTTAGGTCATTTTTGGTTTCCCTAGGCTTATTATAATCCAATTAGGGTTTTAACCAATCTTGTGCATCCAATAAGTGATTTTGTGTTATTGGTTGAACATTTAGGTCATTTTCGTCCTCCATAGGGTTATTCTAATGCTTTAGGGTTTTTAACCAATCTTGTGCATCCAATAAGTGATTTTGTGTCATTGATTGAACATTTAGGTCATTTTCGTCCTCCCTAGGCTTATTCTATTCAAATTAGGGTTTTTAACCAATCTTGTGCATTCAATAAGTGATTTTGTGTCATTGGTTGAACATTTAGGTCATTTTCGGTTTCCATAGGGTTATTCTAATCCACTTAGGGTTATTAAACAATCTTGCGCATCCAATAAGTGATATTGTGTCATTGGTTGAACATTTAGGTCATTTTCGAACTCCCTAGGCTTATTCTAATCAACTTATGGTTTTTAACCAATCTTGTGCATCCAATAAGTGATTTTGTGTCATTGGTTGAACATTTAGGTCGTTTTCGTCCTCCCTAGGCTTATTTTATTCCAATTAGGGTTTTTAACCAATATTGTTCATTCAATAAGTGATTTTGTGTCATTGGTTGAACATTTAGGTCATTTTCGGTTTCCCCAGGCTTATTAGAATCCAATTAGGGTTTTTAACCAATCTTGTGCATCCAATAAGTGATTTTGTGTTATTGGTTGAACATTTAGGTCATTTTCGTCCTCCCAAGGCTTATTCTAATCCAATTAGGGTTTTTAACCAATCTTATGCATCCAATAAGTGATTTTGTGTCATTGGTTGAACATTTAGGTCATTTTTGGTTTCCCTAGGCTTATTATAATCCAATTTAGGGTTTTTAACCAATCTTGTGCATCCAATAAGTGATGTTGAATCATTGGTTGAACATTTAGGTTATTTTCGTCCTCCCAAGGCTTATTATATTCCAATGAGGGTTTTTAACCAATCTTGTGCATCCAATAAGTGATTTCGTGTTATTGGTTGAACATTTAGGTAATTTTCGTCCTCCCAAGGCTTATTCTAATGCAATTAGGGTTTTTAACCAAACTTGTGCATCCAATAAGTGATTTTGTGTCATTGGTTGAACATTTAGAGCATTTTCAGGTTCCCCAGGCTTATTATATTCCACTTAGGGTTTTTAACCAATCTTGTGCATCCAATAAGTGATTGTGTCATTGGTTGAACATTTAGGTCATTTTCGACCTCCCTAAGCTTATTCTAATCCACTTAGGGTTTTTAACCAATCTTGTGCATCTAATAAGTGATTTTGTGTCATTGGTTGAACATTTAGGTCGTTTTCGTCCTCCCTAGGCTTATTATATTCCAATTAGGGTTTTTAACCAATATTGTTCATTCAATAAGTGATTTTGTGTGATTGGTTGAACATTTAGGTCATTTTCGGTTTCCCCAGGCTTATTATAATCCAATTAGGGTTTTTAACCAATCTTGTGCATTCAATAAGTGATTTTGTGTCATTGGTTGAACATTTAGGTCATTTTCGGTTTCCATAGGGTTATTCTAATCCACATAGGGTTATTAAACAATCTTGCGCATCCAATAAGTGATATTGTGTCATTTGTTGAACATTTAGGTCATTTTCGTCCTCAGTAGGCTTATTCTAATCCAATTAGGGTTTTTAACCTATCTTGTGCATCCAATAAGTGATTTTGTGTCATTGGTTGAACATTTAGGTCATTTTCGACCTCCCTAGGCTTATTCTAATCCACTTAGGGTTTTTAACCAATCTTGTGCATTCAATAAGTGATTTTGTGTCATCGGTTGAACATTTAGGTAATTTTCGTCCTCCCAAGGCTTATTCTAATCCAATTAGGGTTTTTAACCAAACTTGTGAATCCAATGAGTGATTTTATGTCATTGGTTAAACATTTAGAGCATTTTCAGGTTCCCCAGGCTTATTATAATCCAATTAGGGTTTTTAACCAATCTTGTGCATCCAATAAGTGATTTTGTGTTATTGGTTGAACATTTAGGTCATTTTCGTCCTCCCAAGGCTTATTCTAATCCAATTAGGGTTTTTAACCAATCTTGTGCATCCAATAAGTGATTTTGTGTCACTAGTTGAACATTTAGTTCATTTTCGTCCTGCCAAGGCTTATTCTAATCCAATTAGGGTTTTTAACCAGTCTTGTGCATTCAATAAGTGATTTTGTGTCATTGGTTGAACATTTAGGTCATTTTCGTCCTCTTAAGGCTTATTCTAATCCAATTAGGGTTTTTAACCAATCTTGTGCATTCAATAAGTGATTTTGTGTCATTGGTTGAACATTTAGGTGATTTTCGGTTTCCCCAGGCTTATTATAATCCAATTAGGGTTTTTAACCAATCTTGTGCATCCAATAAGTGATTTTGAATCATTGGTTGAACATTTAGGTTATTTTCGTCCTCCCAAGGCTTATTATATTCCATTTAGGGTTTTTAACCAATCTTGTGCATCCAATAAGTGTATTTGTGTTATTGGTTGAACATTTAGGTAATTTTCGTCCTCCCAAGGCTTATTCTAATCCAATTAGGGTTTTTAACCAAACTTGTGAATCCAATGAGTGATTTTATGTCATTGGTTAAACATTTAGAGCATTTTCAGGTTCCCCAGGCCTATTATATTCCACTTAGGGTTTTTAACCAATCTTGTGCATCCAATAAGTGATTTTGTGTTATTGGTTGAACATTTAGGTCATTTTCGTCCTCCCAAGGCTTATTCTAATCCAATTAGGGTTTTTAACCAATCTTGTGCATTCAATAAGTGATTTTGTGTCATTGGTTGAACATTTAGGTCATTTTCGGTTTCCCCAAGCTTATTATATTCCACTTAGGGTTTTTAACCAATCTTGTGCATCCAATAAGTGATTTTGTGTTATTGGTTGAACATTTAGGTCATTTTCGTCCTCCCAAGGCTTATTCTAATCCAATTAGGGTTTTTAACCAATCTTGTGCATTCAATAAGTGATTTTGTGTCATTGGTTGAACATTTAGGTCATTTTCATCCTCCCAAGGCTTATTCTAATCCAAATAGGGTTTTTAACCAATCTTGTGCATTCAATAAGTTATTTTGTGTCATTGGTTGAACATTTAGGTCATTTTCGGTTTCCCCAGGCTTATTATAATCCAGTTAGGGTTTTTAACCAATTTTGTGCATTCAATAAGTGATTTTGTGTCATTGGTTGAACATTTAGGTCATTTTCGGTTTCCATAGGGTTATTCTAATCCACTTAGGGTTATTAAACAATCTTGCGCATCCAATAAGTGATATTGTGTCATTTGTTGAACATTTAGGTCATTTTCGTCCTCAGTAGGCTTATTCTAATCTAATTAGGGTTTTTAACCAATCTTGTGCATCCAATAAGTGATTTTGTGTCATTGGTAGAACATTTAGGTCATTTTCGACCTCCCTAGGCTTATTCTAATCCACTTAGGGTTTTTAACCAATCTTGTGCATCCAATAAGTGATTTTGTGTCATTGGTTGAACATTTAGGTCGTTCTCGTCCTCCCTATGCTTATTTTATTCCAATTAGGGTTTTTAACCAATATTGTTCATTCAATAAGTGATTTTGTGTCGTTGGTTGAACATTTAGGTCATTTTCGGTTTCCCCAGGCTTATTATAATCCAATTAGGGTTTTTAACCAATCTTGTGCATCCAATAAGTGATTTTGTGTTATTGGTTGAACATTTAGGTCATTTTCGTCCTCCCAAGGCTTATTCTAATCCAATTAGGGTTTTTAACCAATCTTGTGCATCCAATAAGTGATTTTGTGTCATTGGTTGAACATTTAGGTCATTTTCGACCTCCCTAGGCTTATTCTAATCAACTTAGGGTTTTTAACCAATCTTGTGCATCCAATAAGTGATTTTGTGTCATTGGTTGAACATTTAGGTCGTTTTCGTCCTCCCTATGCTTATTTTATTCCAATTAGGGTTTTTAACCAATATTGTTCATTCAATAAGTGATTTTGTGTCATTGGTTGAACATTTAGGTCATTTTCGGTTTCCCCAGGCTTATTATAATCCAATTAGGGTTTTTAACCAATCTTGTGCATCCAATAAGTGATTTTGTGTTATTGGTTGATCATTTAGGTCATTTTCGTCCTCCCAAGGCTTATTCTAATCCAATTAGGGTTTTTAACCAATCTTGTGCATCCAATAAGTGATTTTGTGTCATTGGTTGAACATTTAGGTCATTTTCGTCCTCCCAAGGCTTATTCTAATCCAATTAGGGTTTTTAACCAATCTTGTGCATCCAATAAGTGATTTTGTGTTATTGGTTGAACATTTAGGTCATTTTCGTCCTCCCAAGGCTTATTCTAATCCAATTAGGGTTTTTAACCAATCTTGTGCATTCAATAAGTGATTTTGTGTCATTGGTTGAACATTTAGGTCATTTTCGCTTTCCCCAGGCTTATTATAATCCAAATAGAGTTTTTAACCAATCTTGTGCATCCAATAAGTGATTTTGAATCATTGGTTGAACATTTAGGTTATTTTCGTCCTCCCAAGGCTTATTATATTCCAATTAGGGTTTTTAACCAATCTTGTGCATCCAATAAGTGATTTTGTGTTATTGGTTGAACATTTAGGTCATTTTCGTCCTCCCAAGGCTTATTCTAATCCAATTAGGGTTTTTAACCAATCTTGTTCATCCAATAAGTGATTTTGTGTTATTGGTTGAACATTTAGGTCATTTTCGTCCTCCCAAGGCCTATTCTAATCCAATTAGGGTTTTTAACCAATCTTGTGCATTAAATAAGTGATTTTGTGTCAATGGTTGAACATTTAGGTCATTTTCGACCTCCCTAGGCTTATTCTAATCCACTTACGGTTTTTAACCAATCTTGTGCATCCAATAAGTGATTCTGTGTCATTAGTTGAACATTTAGGTCGTTTTCGTCCTCCCTAGGCTTATTTTATTCCAATTAGGGTTTTTAAACAATATTGTTCATTCAATAAGTGATTTTGTGTCATTGGTTGAACATTTAGGTCTTTTTCGATTTCCCCAGGCTTATTATAATACAATTAGGGTTTTTAACCAATCTTGTGCATCCAATAAGTGATTTTGTGTTATTGGTTGAACATTTAGGTCATTTTCGTCCTCCCAAGGCTTATTCTAATCCAATTAGGGTTTTTAACCAATTTTGTGCATTGAATAAGTGATTTTGTGTCATTGGTTGAACATTTAGGTTATTTTCGTCCTCCAAAGGCTTATTCTAATCCAATTAGGGTTTTTAACAAATCTTGTGCATCCAATAAGTGATTTTGTGTTATTGGTTGAACATTTAGGTCATTTTCGTCCTCCCAAGGCTTATTCTAATCCAATTTGGTATTTTAACCAATCTTGTGCATTCAATAAGTGATTTTGTGTCATTGGTTGAACATTTAGGTCATTTTCGGTTTCCCAAGGCTTATTATAATCCAATTAGGGTTTTTAACCAATCTTGTGCATCCAATAAGTGATTTTGAATCATTGGTTGAACATTTAGGTTATTTTTCGTCCTCCCAAGGCTTATTGTATTCCAATAACGGTTTTTAACCAATCTTGTGCATCCAATAAGTGATTTTGTGTTATTGGTTAAAGATTTAGGTAATTTTCGTCCTCCCAAGGCTTATTTAAATCCAATTAGGGTTTTTAACCAAACTTGTGCATCCAATAAGTCATTTTGTGTCATTGGTTGAACATTTAAAACATTTTCGGTTTCCCCAGGCTTATTATACTCCACTTAGGGTTTTTAACCAAACTTGTGCATCCAATAAGCGATTTTGTGTCATTGGTTGAACATTTAGAGCATTTTCAGGTTCCCCAGGCTTATTATAATCCAATTAGGGTTTTTAACCAATCTTGTGCATCGAATAAGTGATTTTGTGTTATTGGTTGAACATTTAGGTCATTTTCGTCCTCCCAAGGCTTATTCTAATCCAATTAGGGTTTTTAACCAATCTTGTGCATTCAATAAGTGATTTTGTGTCATTGGTTGAACATTTAGGTCATTTTCGTCCTCCCAGGGCTTATTATATTCCATTGAGGGTTTTTAACCAATCTTGTGAATCCAATAAGTGATTTTGTGTTATTGGTTGAACATTTAGGTAATTTTCGTCCTCCCAAGGCTTATTCTAATCCAATTAGGGTTTTTAACCAATCTTGTGCATTCAATAAGTGATTTTGTGTCATTGGTTCAACATTTAGGTCATTTTCGTCCTCCCAAGGCTTATTATATTCCATTGAGGGTTTTTAACCAATCTTGTGCATCCAATAAGTGATTTTGTGTTATTGGTTGAACATTTAGGTAATTTTCGTCCTCCCAAGGCTTATTCTAATGCAATTAGGGTTTTTAACCAATCTTGTGCATCCAATAAGTGATTTTGTGTCATTGGTTGAAAATTTAGGTCATTTTCGACCTCCCTAGGCTTATTCTAATCCACTTACGGTTTTTAACCAATCTTGTGCATCCAATAAGTGATTTTGTGTCATTAGTTGAACATTTAGGTCGTTTTCGTCCTCCCTAGGCTTATTTTATTCCAATTAGGGTCTTTAACCAATCTTGTGCATTCAATAAGTGATTTTGTGTCATTGGTTGAACATTTAGGTCATTTTCGGTTTCCATAGGGTTATTCTAATCTACTTAGGGTTATTAAACAATCTTGCGCATCCAATAAGTGATATTGTGTCATTTGTTGAACATTTAGGTCATTTTCGCCTTCACTAGGCTTATTCTAATCCAATTAGGGTTTTTAACCAATCTTGTGCATTCTATAAGTGATTTTGTGTCATTGGTTGAACATTTAGGTCATTTTCGTCCTCCTTAGGCTTATTCTAATCCACTTAGGGTTTTTAACCAATCTTGTGCATCCAATAAGTGATTTTGTGTCATTGGTTGAACATTTAGGTCGTTTTCGTTCTCCCTAGGCTTATTTTATTCCAATTAGGGTTTTTAACCAATATTGTTCATTCAATAAGTGATTTTGTGTCATTGGTTGAACATTTAGGTCATTTTCGATTTCCCCAGGCTTATTATAATCCAATTAGGGTTTTTAACCAATCTTGTGCATCCAATAAGTGATTTTGTGTTATTGGTTGAACATTTAGGTCATTTTCGTCCTCCCAAGGCTTATTCTAATCCAATTAGGGTTTTTAACCAATTTTGTGCATTGAATAAGTGATTTTGTGTCATTGGTTGAACATTTAGGTTATTTTCGTCCTCCAAAGGCTTATTCTAATCCAATTAGGGTTTTTAACAAATCTTGTGCATCCAATAAGTGATTTTGTGTTATTGGTTGAACATTTAGGTCATTTTCGTCCTCCCAAGGCTTATTCTAATCCAATTTGGTATTTTAACCAATCTTGTGCATTCAATAAGTGATTTTGTGTCATTGGTTGAACATTTAGGTCATTTTCGGTTTCCCAAGGCTTATTATAATCCAATTAGGGTTTTTAACCAATCTTGTGCATCCAATAAGTGATTTTGAATCATTGGTTGAACATTTAGGTTATTTTTCGTCCTCCCAAGGCTTATTGTATTCCAATAACGGTTTTTAACCAATCTTGTGCATCCAATAAGTGATTTTGTGTTATTGGTTAAAGATTTAGGTAATTTTCGTCCTCCCAAGGCTTATTTAAATCCAATTAGGGTTTTTAACCAAACTTGTGCATCCAATAAGTGATTTTGTGTCATTGGTTGAACATTTAAAACATTTTCGGTTTCCCCAGGCTTATTATACTCCACTTAGGGTTTTTAACCAAACTTGTGCATCCAATAAGCGATTTTGTGTCATTGGTTGAACATTTAGAGCATTTTCAGGTTCCCCAGGCTTATTATAATCCAATTAGGGTTTTTAACCAATCTTGTGCATCGAATAAGTGATTTTGTGTTATTGGTTGAACATTTAGGTCATTTTCGTCCTCCCAAGGCTTATTCTAATCCAATTAGGGTTTTTAACCAATCTTGTGCATTCAATAAGTGATTTTGTGTCATTGGTTGAACATTTAGGTCATTTTCGGTTTCCCTAGGCTTATTATAATCCAATTAGGGTTTTTAACCAATCTTGTGCATCCAATAACTGATTTTGTGTCATTGGTTGAACATTTAGGTCGTTTTCGTCCTCCCTAGGCATATTCTAATCCAATTAGGGTTTTTAACCAATCATGTGCATCCAATAAGTGATTTTGTGTTATTGGTTGAACATTTAGGTCATTTTCGTCCTCCCAAGGCTTATTCTAATCCAATTAGGGTTTTTAACCAATCTTGTGCATCCAATAAGTGATTTTGTGTCATTGGTTGAAC
The DNA here is from genome assembly GCA_037974735.1 of Cicer chorassanicum. NCBI lineage: Eukaryota > Viridiplantae > Streptophyta > Magnoliopsida > Fabales > Fabaceae > Cicer > Cicer chorassanicum. Next base: position 39,564,878 of record JBBPBP010000004.1, on the reverse strand, counting down.
ATTTAGGTCATTTTCGGTTTCCCCAGGCTTATTATAATCCAATTAGGGTTTTTAACCAATCTTGTGCATCCAATAAGTGATTTTGAATCATTGGTTGAACATTTAGGTTATTTTCGTCCTCCCAAGGCTTATTATATTCCATTTAGGGTTTTTAACCAATCTTGTGCATCCAATAAGTGTATTTGTGTTATTGGTTGAACATTTAGGTAATTTTCGTCCTCCTAAGGCTTATTCTAATCCAATTAGGGTTTTTAACCAAACTTGTGAATCCAATGAGTGATTTTATGTCATTGGTTAAACATTTAGAGCATTTTCAGGTTCCCCAGGCCTATTATATTCCACTTAGGGTTTTTAACCAATCTTGTGCATCCAATAAGTGATTTTGTGTTATTGGTTGAACATTTAGGTCATTTTCGTCCTCCCAAGGCTTATTCTAATCCAATTAGGGTTTTTAACCAATCTTGTGCATCCAATAAGTGATTTTGTGTTATTGGTTGAACATTTAGGTCATTTTCGTCCTCCCAAGGCCTATTCTAATCCAATTAGGGTTTTTAACCAATCTTGTGCATTAAATAAGTGATTTTGTGTCATTGGTTGAACATTTAGGTCATTTTCGACCTCCCTAGGCTTATTCTAATCCACTTACGGTTTTTAACCAATCTTGTGCATCCAATAAGTGATTTTGTGTCATTAGTTGAACATTTAGGTCGTTTTCGTCCTCCCTAGGCTTATTTTATTCCAATTAGGGTTTTTAAACAATATTGTTCATTCAATAAGTGATTTTGTGTCATTGGTTGAACATTTAGGTCTTTTACGATTTCCCCAGGCTTATTATAATCCAATTAGGGTTTTTAACCAATCTTGTGCATCCAATAAGTGATTTTGTGTTATTGGTTGAACATTTAGGTCATTTTCGTCCTCCCAAGGCTTATTCTAATCCAATTAGGGTTTTTAACCAATTTTGTGCATTGAATAAGTGATTTTGTGTCATTGGTTGAACATTTAGGTTATTTTCGTCCTCCAAAGGCTTATTCTAATCCAATTAGGGTTTTTAACAAATCTTGTGCATCCAATAAGTGATTTTGTGTTATTGGTTGAACATTTAGGTCATTTTCGTCCTCCCAAGGCTTATTCTAATCCAATTTGGTATTTTAACCAATCTTGTGCATTCAATAAGTGATTTTGTGTCATTGGTTGAACATTTAGGTCATTTTCGGTTTCCCAAGGCTTATTATAATCCAATTAGGGTTTTTAACCAATCTTGTGCATCCAATAAGTGATTTTGAATCATTGGTTGAACATTTAGGTTATTTTTCGTCCTCCCAAGGCTTATTGTATTCCAATAAGGGTTTTTAACCAATCTTGTGCATCCAATAAGTGATTTTGTGTTATTGGTTAAAGATTTAGGTAATTTTCGTCCTCCCAAGGCTTATTCAAATCCAATTAGGGTTTTTAACCAAACTTGTGCATCCAATAAGTGATTTTGTGTCATTGGTTGAACAATTAAAACATTTTCGGTTTCCCCAGGCTTATTATACTCCACTTAGGGTTTTTAACCAAACTTGTGCATCCAATAAGCGATTTTGTGTCATTGGTTGAACATTTAGAGCATATTCAGGTTCCCCAGGCTTATTATAATCCAATTAGGGTTTTTAACCAATCTTGTGCATCGAATAAGTGATTTTGTGTTATTGGTTGAACATTTAGGTCATTTTCGTCCTCCCAAGGCTTATTCTAATCCAATTAGGGTTTTTAACCAATCTTGTGCATTCAATAAGTGATTTTGTGTCATTGGTTGAACATTTAGGTCATTTTTGGTTTCCCTAGGCTTATTATAATCCAATTAGGGTTTTAACCAATCTTGTGCATCCAATAAGTGATTTTGTGTTATTGGTTGAACATTTAGGTCATTTTCGTCCTCCATAGGGTTATTCTAATGCTTTAGGGTTTTTAACCAATCTTGTGCATCCAATAAGTGATTTTGTGTCATTGATTGAACATTTAGGTCATTTTCGTCCTCCCTAGGCTTATTCTATTCAAATTAGGGTTTTTAACCAATCTTGTGCATTCAATAAGTGATTTTGTGTCATTGGTTGAACATTTAGGTCATTTTCGGTTTCCATAGGGTTATTCTAATCCACTTAGGGTTATTAAACAATCTTGCGCATCCAATAAGTGATATTGTGTCATTGGTTGAACATTTAGGTCATTTTCGACCTCCCTAGGCTTATTCTAATCAACTTAGGGTTTTTAACCAATCTTGTGCATCCAATAAGTGATTTTGTGTCATTGGTTGAACATTTAGGTCGTTTTCGTCCTCCCTAGGCTTATTTTATTCCAATTAGGGTTTTTAACCAATATTGTTCATTCAATAAGTGATTTTGTGTCATTGGTTGAACATTTAGGTCATTTTCGGTTTCCCCAGGCTTATTATAATCCAATTAGGGTTTTTAACCAATCTTGTGCATCCAATAAGTGATTTTGAATCATTGGTTGAACATTTAGGTTATTTTCGTCCTCCCAAGGCTTATTATATTCCATTTAGGGTTTTTAACCAATCTTGTGCATCCAATAAGTGTATTTGTGTTATTGGTTGAACATTTAGGTAATTTTCGTCCTCCCAAGGCTTATTCTAATCCAATTAGGGTTTTTAACCAAACTTGTGAATCCAATGAGTGATTTTATGTCATTGGTTAAACATTTAGAGCATTTTCAGGTTCCCCAGGCCTATTATATTCCACTTAGGGTTTTTAACCAATCTTGTGCATCCAATAAGTGATTTTGTGTTATTGGTTGAACATTTAGGTCATTTTCGTCCTCCCAAGGCTTATTCTAATCCAATTAGGGTTTTTAACCAATCTTGTGCATCCAATAAGTGATTTTGTGTTATTGGTTGAACATTTAGGTCATTTTCGTCCTCCCAAGGCCTATTCTAATCCAATTAGGGTTTTTAACCAATCTTGTGCATTAAATAAGTGATTTTGTGTCATTGGTTGAACATTTAGGTCATTTTCGACCTCCCTAGGCTTATTCTAATCCACTTACGGTTTTTAACCAATCTTGTGCATCCAATAAGTGAATCTGTGTCATTAGTTGAACATTTAGGTCGTTTTCGTCCTCTCTAGGCTTATTTTATTCCAATTTGGGTTTTTAAACAATATTGTTCATTCAATAAGTGATTTTGTGTCATTGGTTGAACATTTAGGTCTTTTTCGATTTCCCCAGGCTTATTATAATACAATTAGGGTTTTTAACCAATCTTGTGCATCCAATAAGTGATTTTGTGTTATTGGTTGAACATTTAGGTCATTTTCGTCCTCCCAAGGCTTATTCTAATCCAATTAGGGTTTTTAACCAATTTTGTGCATTGAATAAGTGATTTTGTGTCATTGGTTGAACATTTAGGTTATTTTCGTCCTCCAAAGGCTTATTCTAATCCAATTAGGGTTTTTAACAAATCTTGTGCATCCAATAAGTGATTTTGTGTTATTGGTTGAACATTTAGGTCATTTTCGTCCTCCCAAGGCTTATTCTAATCCAATTTGGTATTTTAACCAATCTTGTGCATTCAATAAGTGATTTTGTGTCATTGGTTGAACATTTAGGTCATTTTCGGTTTCCCAAGGCTTATTATAATCCAATTAGGGTTTTTAACCAATCTTGTGCATCCAATAAGTGATTTTGAATCATTGGTTGAACATTTAGGTTATTTTTCGTCCTCCCAAGGCTTATTGTATTCCAATAACGGTTTTTAACCAATCTTGTGCATCCAATAAGTGATTTTGTGTTATTGGTTAAAGATTTAGGTAATTTTCGTCCTCCCAAGGCTTATTTAAATCCAATTAGGGTTTTTAACCAAACTTGTGCATCCAATAAGTCATTTTGTGTCATTGGTTGAACATTTAAAACATTTTCGGTTTCCCCAGGCTTATTATACTCCACTTAGGGTTTTTAACCAAACTTGTGCATCCAATAAGCGATTTTGTGTCATTGGTTGAACATTTAGAGCATTTTCAGGTTCCCCAGGCTTATTATAATCCAATTAGGGTTTTTAACCAATCTTGTGCATCGAATAAGTGATTTTGTGTTATTGGTTGAACATTTAGGTCATTTTCGTCCTCCCAAGGCTTATTCTAATCCAATTAGGGTTTTTAACCAATCTTGTGCATTCAATAAGTGATTTTGTGTCATTGGTTGAACATTTAGGTCATTTTTGGTTTCCCTAGGCTTATTATAATCCAATTAGGGTTTTAACCAATCTTGTGCATCCAATAAGTGATTTTGTGTTATTGGTTGAACATTTAGGTCATTTTCGTCCTCCATAGGGTTATTCTAATGCTTTAGGGTTTTTAACCAATCTTGTGCATCCAATAAGTGATTTTGTGTCATTGATTGAACATTTAGGTCATTTTCGTCCTCCCTAGGCTTATTCTATTCAAATTAGGGTTTTTAACCAATCTTGTGCATTCAATAAGTGATTTTGTGTCATTGGTTGAACATTTAGGTCATTTTCGGTTTCCATAGGGTTATTCTAATCCACTTAGGGTTATTAAACAATCTTGCGCATCCAATAAGTGATATTGTGTCATTGGTTGAACATTTAGGTCATTTTCGAACTCCCTAGGCTTATTCTAATCAACTTATGGTTTTTAACCAATCTTGTGCATCCAATAAGTGATTTTGTGTCATTGGTTGAACATTTAGGTCGTTTTCGTCCTCCCTAGGCTTATTTTATTCCAATTAGGGTTTTTAACCAATATTGTTCATTCAATAAGTGATTTTGTGTCATTGGTTGAACATTTAGGTCATTTTCGGTTTCCCCAGGCTTATTAGAATCCAATTAGGGTTTTTAACCAATCTTGTGCATCCAATAAGTGATTTTGTGTTATTGGTTGAACATTTAGGTCATTTTCGTCCTCCCAAGGCTTATTCTAATCCAATTAGGGTTTTTAACCAATCTTATGCATCCAATAAGTGATTTTGTGTCATTGGTTGAACATTTAGGTCATTTTTGGTTTCCCTAGGCTTATTATAATCCAATTTAGGGTTTTTAACCAATCTTGTGCATCCAATAAGTGATGTTGAATCATTGGTTGAACATTTAGGTTATTTTCGTCCTCCCAAGGCTTATTATATTCCAATGAGGGTTTTTAACCAATCTTGTGCATCCAATAAGTGATTTCGTGTTATTGGTTGAACATTTAGGTAATTTTCGTCCTCCCAAGGCTTATTCTAATGCAATTAGGGTTTTTAACCAAACTTGTGCATCCAATAAGTGATTTTGTGTCATTGGTTGAACATTTAGAGCATTTTCAGGTTCCCCAGGCTTATTATAATCCAATTAGGGTTTTTAACCAATCTTGTGCATCGAATAAGTGATTTTGTATTATTGGTTGAACATTTAGGTCATTTTCGTCCTCCCAAGGCTTATTCTAATCCAATTAGGGTTTTTAACCAATCTTGTGCATTCAATAAGTGATTTTGTGTCATTGGTTGAACATTTAGGTCATTTTTGGTTTCCCTAGGCTTATTATAATCCAATTAGGGTTTTAACCAATCTTGTGCATCCAATAAGTGATTTTGTGTTATTGGTTGAACATTTAGGTCATTTTCGTCCTCCATAGGGTTATTCTAATGCTTTAGGGTTTTTAACCAATCTGGTGCATCCAATAAGTGATTTTGTGTCATTGATTGAACATTTAGGTCATTTTCGTCCTCCCTAGGCTTATTCTATTCAAATTAGGGTTTTTAACCAATCTTGTGCGTTCAATAAGTGATTTTGTGTCATTGGTTGAACATTTAGGTCATTTTCGGTTTCCATAGGGTTATTCTAATCCACTTAGGGTTATTAAACAATCTTGCGCATCCAATAAGTGATATTGTGTCATTGGTTGAACATTTAGGTCATTTTCGACCTCCCTAGGCTTATTCTAATCAACTTAGGGTTTTTAACCAATCTTGTGCATCCAATAAGTGATTTTGTGTCGTTGGTTGAACATTTAGGTCGTTTTCGTCCTCCCTAGGCTTATTTTATTCCAATTAGGGTTTTTAACCAATATTGTTCATTCAATAAGTGATTTTGTGTCATTGGTTGAACATTTAGGTCATTTTCGGTTTCCCCAGGCTTATTATAATCCAATTAGGGTTTTTAACCAATCTTGTGCATCCAATAAGTGATTTTGTGTTATTGGTTGAACATTTAGGTCATTTTCGTCCTCCCAAGGCTTATTCTAATCCAATTAGGGTTTTTAACCAATCTTGTGCATCCAATAAGTGATTTTGTGTCATTGGTAGAACATTTAGGTCATTTTCGACCTCCCTAGGCTTATTCTAATCCACTTAGGGTTTTTAACCAATCTTGTGCATCCAATAAGTGATTTTGTGTCATTGGTTGAACATTTAGGTCGTTTTCGTCCTCCCTATGCTTATTTTATTCCAATTAGGGTTTTTAACCAATATTGTTCATTCAATAAGTGATTTTGTGTCATTGGTTGAACATTTAGGTCATTTTCGGTTTCCCCAGGCTTATTATAATCCAATTAGGGTTTTTAACCAATCTTGTGCATCCAATAAGTGATTTTGTGTTATTGGTTGAACATTTAGGTCATTTTCGTCCTCTTAAGGCTTATTCTAATCCAATTAGGGTTTTTAACCAATCTTGTGCATCCAATAAGTGATTTTGTGTCATTGGTTGAACATTTTGGTGATTTTCGGTTTCCCCAGGCTTATTATAATCCAATTAGGGTTTTTAACCAATCTTGTGCATCCAACAAGTGATTTTGTGTTATTGGTTCAACATTTAGGTCATTTTCGTCCTCCCAAGGCTTATTCTAATCCAATTAGGGTTTTTAACCAATCTTGTGCATTCAATAAGTGATTTTGTGTCATTGGTTGAACATTTAGGTCATTTTCGTCCTCCCAAGGCTTATTATATTCCATTGAGGGTTTTTAACCAATCTTGTGCATCCAATAAGTGATTTTGTGTTATTGGTTGAACATTTAGGTAATTTTCGTCCTCCAAAGGCTTATTCTAATCCAATTAGGGTTTTTAACCAATCTTGTGCATTCAATAAGTGATTTTGTGTCATTGGTTCAACATTTAGGTCATTTTCGTCCTCCCAAGGCTTATTATATTTCATTGAGGGTTTTTAACCAATCTTGTGCATCCAATAAGTGATTTTGTGTTATTGGTTGAACATTTAGGTAATTTTCGTCCTCCCAAGGCTTATTCTAATCCAATTAGGGTTTTTAACCAATCTTGTGCATCCAATAAGTGATTTTGTGTCATTGGTTGAAAATTTAGGTCATTTTCGACCTCCCTAGGCTTATTCTAATCCACTTACGGTTTTTAACCAATCTTGTGCATCCAATAAGTGATTTTGTGTCATTAGTTGAACATTTAGGTCGTTTTCGTCCTCCCTAGGCTTATTTTATTCCAATTAGGGTTTTTAAACAATATTGTTCATTCAATAAGTGATTTTGTGTCATTGGTTGAACATTTAGGTCATTTCCGGTTTCCCCAGGCTTATTATAATCCAATTAGGGTTTTTAACCAATCTTGTGCATTCAATAAGTGATTTTGTGTCATTGGTTGAACATTTAGGTCATTTTCGGTTTCCATAGGGTTATTCTAATCCACTTAGGGTTATTAAACAATCTTGCGCATCCAATAAGTGATATTGTGTCATTGGTTGAACATTTAGGTCATTTTCGACCTCCCTAGGCTTATTCTAATCAACTTAGGGTTTTTAACCAATCTTGTGCATCCAATAAGTGATTTTGTGTCATTGGTTGAACATTTAGGTCGTTTTCGTCCTCCCTAGGCTTATTTTATTCCAATTAGGGTTTTTAACCAATATTGTTCATTCAATAAGTGATTTTGTGTCATTGGTTGAACATTTAGATCATTTTCGGTTTCCCCAGGCTTATTATAATCCAATTAGGGTTTTTAACCAATCTTGTGCATCCAATAAGTGATTTTGTGTTATTGGTTGAACATTTAGGTCATTTTCGTCCTCCCAAGGCTTATTCTAATCCAATTAGGGTTTTTAACCAATCTTGTGCATCCAATAAGTGATTTTGTGTCACTAGTTGAACATTTAGTTCATTTTCGTCCTGCCAAGGCTTATTCTAATCCAATTAGGGTTTTTAACCAGTCTTGTGCATTCAATAAGTGATTTTGTGTCATTGGTTGAACATTTAGGTCATTTTCGTCCTCTTAAGGCTTATTCTAATCCAATTAGGGTTTTTAACCAATCTTGTGCATCCAATAAGTGATTTTGTGTTATTGGTTGAACATTTAGGTCATTTTCGTCCTCCCAAGGCTTATTCTAATCCAATTAGGGTTTTTAACCAATCTTGTGCATTCAATAAGTGATTTTGTGTCATTGGTTGAACATTTAGGTGATTTTCGGTTTCCCCAGGCTTATTATAATCCAATTAGGGTTTTTAACCAATCTTGTGCATCCAATAAGTGATTTTGAATCATTGGTTGAACATTTAGGTTATTTTCGTCCTCCCAAGGCTTATTATATTCCATTTAGGGTTTTTAACCAATCTTGTGCATCCAATAAGTGTATTTGTGTTATTGGTTGAACATTTAGGTAATTTTCGTCCTCCCAAGGCTTATTCTAATCCAATTAGGGTTTTTAACCAAACTTGTGAATCCAATGAGTGATTTTATGTCATTGGTTAAACATTTAGAGCATTTTCAGGTTCCCCAGGCCTATTATATTCCACTTAGGGTTTTTAACCAATCTTGTGCATCCAATAAGTGATTTTGTGTTATTGGTTGAACATTTAGGTCATTTTCGTCCTCCCAAGGCTTATTCTAATCCAATTAGGGTTTTTAACCAATCTTGTGCATCCAATAAGTGATTTTGTGTTATTGGTTGAACATTTAGGTAATTTTCGTCCTCCCAAGGCTTATTCTAATCCAATTAGGGTTTTTAACCAAACTTGTGCATCCAATAAGTGATTTTGTGTCATTGGTTGAACATTTAGAGCATTTTCAGGTTCCCCAAGCTTATTATATTCCACTTAGGGTTTTTAACCAATCTTGTGCATCCAATAAGTGATTTTGTTTTATTGGTTGAACATTTAGGTCATTTTCGTCCTCCCAAGGCTTATTCTAATCCAATTAGGGTTTTTAACCAATCTTGTGCATCCAATAAGTGATTTTGTGTTATTGGTTGAACATTTAGGTCATTTTCATCTTCCCAAGGCTTATTCTAATCCAAATAGGGTTTTTAACCAATCTTGTGCATTCAATAAGTTATTTTGTGTCATTGGTTGAACATTTAGGTCATTTTCGGTTTCCCCAGGCTTATTATAATCCAGTTAGGGTTTTTAACCAATCTTGTGCATTCAATAAGTGATTTTGTGTCATTGGTTGAACATTTAGGTCATTTTCGGTTTCCATAGGGTTATTCTAATCCACTTAGGGTTATTAAACAATCTTGCGCATCCAATAAGTGATATTGTGTCATTTGTTGAACATTTAGGTCATTTTCGTCCTCAGTAGGCTTATTCTAATCCAATTAGGGTTTTTAACCAATCTTGTGCATCCAATAAGTGATTTTGTGTCATTAGTTGAACATTTAGGTCATTTTCGACCTCCCTATGCTTATTCTAATCAACTTAGGGTTTTTAACCAATCTTGTGCATCCAATAAGTGATTTTGTGTCATTGGTTGAACATTTAGGTCGTTTTCGTCCTCCCTATGCTTATTTTATTCCAATTAGGGTTTTTAACCAATATTGTTCATTCAATAAGTGATTTTGTGTCATTGGTTGAACATTTAGGTCATTTTCGGTTTCCCCAGGCTTATTATAATCCAATTAGGGTTTTTAACCAATCTTGTGCATCCAATAAGTGATTTTGTGTTATTGGTTGATCATTTAGGTCATTTTCGTCCTCCCAAGGCTTATTCTAATCCAATTAGGGTTTTTAACCAATCTTGTGCATCCAATAAGTGATTTTGTGTCATTGGTTGAACATTTAGGTCATTTTCGTCCTCCCAAGGCTTATTCTAATCCAATTAGGGTTTTTAACCAATCTTGTGCATCCAATAAGTGATTTTGTGTTATTGGTTGAACATTTAGGTCATTTTTGTCCTCCCTAGGCTTATTCCATTCCAATTAGGGTTAATAACCAATCTTGTGCATTCAATAAGTGATTTTGTGTCATTGGTTGAACATTTAGGTCATTTACGGTTTCCCCAGGCTTATTCTAATCCAATTAGGGTTTTTAACCAATCTTGTGCATCCAATAACTGATTTTGTGTCATTGGTTGAACATTTAGGTCGTTTTCGTCCTCCCTAGGCATATTCTAATCCAATTAGGGTTTTTAACCAATCTTGTGCATCCAATAAGTGATTTTGTGTTATTGGTTGAACATTTAGGTCATTTTCGTCCTCCCAAGGCTTATTCTAATCCAATTAGGGTTTTTAACCAATCTTGTGCATCCATTAAGTGAGTTTGTGTCATTGGTTGAACATTTTGGTCATTTTCGGTTTCCCCAGGCTTATTATAATCCAATTAGGGTTTTTAACCAATCTTGTGCATCCAACAAGTGATTTTGTGTTATTGGTTAAACATTTAGGTCATTTTCGTCCTCCCAAGGCTTATTCTAATCCAATTAGGGTTTTTAACCAATCTTGTGCATTCAATAAGTGATTTTGTGTCATTGGTTGAACATTTAGGTCATTTTCGTCCTCCCAAGGCTTATTATATTCCATTGAGGGTTTTTAACCAATCTTGTGCATCCAATAAGTGATTTTGTGTTATTGGTTGAACATTTAGGTCATTTTCGTCCTCCCAAGGCCTATTCTAATCCAATTAGGGTTTTTAACCAATCTTGTGCATTAAATAAGTGATTTTATGTCATTGGTTGAACATTTAGGTCATTTTCGACCTCCCTAGGCTTATTCTAATCCACTTACGGTTTTTAACCAATCTTGTGCATCCAATAAGTGATTTTGTGTCATTAGTTGAACATTTAGGTCGTTTTCATCCTCCCTAGGCTTATTTTATTCCAATTAGGGTTTTTAAACAATATTGTTCATTCAATAAGTGATTTTGTGTCATTGGTTGAACATTTAGGTCTTTTTCGATTTCCCCAGGCTTATTATAATCCAATTAGGGTTTTTAACCAATCTTGTGCATCCAATAGGTGATTTTGTGTTATTGGTTGAACATTTAGGTCATTTTCGTCCTCCCAAGGCTTATTCTAATCCAATTAGGGTTTTTAACCAATTTTGTGCATTGAATAAGTGATTTTGTGTCATTGGTTGAACATTTAGGTTATTTTCGTCCTCCAAAGGCTTATTCTAATCCAATTAGGGTTTTTAACAAATCTTGTGCATCCAATAAGTGATTTTGTGTTATTGGTTGAACATTTAGGTCATTTTCGTCCTCCCAAGGCTTATTCTAATCCAATTTGGTATTTTAACCAATCTTGTGCATTCAATAAGTGATTTTGTGTCATTGGTTGAACATTTAGGTCATTTTCGGTTTCCCAAGGCTTATTATAATCCAATTAGGGTTTTTAACCAATCTTGTGCATCCAATAAGTGATTTTGAATCATTGGTTGAACATTTAGGTTATTTTTCGTCCTCCCAAGGCTTATTGTATTCCAATAAGGGTTTTTAACCAATCTTGTGCATCCAATAAGTGATTTTGTGTTATTGGTTAAAGATTTAGGTAATTTTCGTCCTCCCAAGGCTTATTCAAATCCAATTAGGGTTTTTAACCAAACTTGTGCATCCAATAAGTGATTTTGTGTCATTGGTTGAACATTTAAAACATTTTCGGTTTCCCCAGGCTTATTATACTCCACTTAGGGTTTTTAACCAATCTTGTGCATCCAATAAGTGATTTTGTGTTATTGGTTGAACATTTAGGTCATTTTCTTCCTCCCAAGGCTTATTCTAATCCAATTAGGGTTTTTAACCAATCTTGTGCATCCAATAAGTGATTTTGTGTTATTGGTTGAACATTTAGGTCATTTTTGTCCTCCCAAGGCTTATTCTAATCCAATTACGGTTTTTAACCAATCTTTTGCATTCAATAAGTGATTTTGTGTCATTGGTTGAACATTTAGGTCATTTTCGGTTTCCCAAGGCTTATTATAATCCAATTAGGGTTTTTAACCAATCTTGTGCATCCAATAAGTGATTTTGTGTTATTGGTTGAACATTTATGTTATTTTCGTCCTCCCAAGGCTTATTCTAATCCAATTAATGTTTTTAACCAATCTTGTGCATCCAATAAGTGATTTTGTGTCATTGGTAGAACATTTAGGTCGTTTTCGTCCTCCCTAGGCTTATTTTATTCCAATTAGGGTTTTTAACCAATATTGTTCATTCAATAAGTGATTTTGTGTCATTGGTTGAACATTTAGGTCATTTTCGGTTTCCCCAGGGTTATTATAATCCAATTAGGGTTTTTAACCAATCTTGTGCATCCAATAAGTGATTTTGTGTTATTGGTTGAACATTTAGGTCATTTTCGTCCTCCCAAGGCTTATTCTAATCCAATTAGGGTTTTTAACCAATCTTGTGCATCCAATAAGTGATTTTGTGTTATTGGTTGAACATTTAGGTCATTTTCGTCCTCCCAAGGCCTATTCTAATCCAATTAGGGTTTTTAACCAATCTTGTGCATTAAATAAGTGATTTTGTGTCAATGGTTGAACATTTAGGTCATTTTCGACCTCCCTAGGCTTATTCTAATCCACTTACGGTTTTTAACCAATCTTGTGCATCCAATAAGTGATTCTGTGTCATTAGTTGAACATTTAGGTCGTTTTCGTCCTCCCTAGGCTTATTTTATTCCAATTAGGGTTTTTAAACAATATTGTTCATTCAATAAGTGATTTTGTGTCATTGGTTGAACATTTAGGTCTTTTACGATTTCCCCAGGCTTATTATAATCCAATTAGGGTTTTTAACCAATCTTGTGCATCCAATAAGTGATTTTGTGTTATTGGTTGAACATTTAGGTCATTTTCGTCCTCCCAAGGCTTATTCTAATCCAATTAGGGTTTTTAACCAATCTTATGCATCCAATAAGTGATTTTGTGTCATTGGTTGAACATTTAGGTCATTTTTGGTTTCCCTAGGCTTATTATAATCCAATTTAGGGTTTTTAACCAATCTTGTGCATCCAATAAGTGATGTTGAATCATTGGTTGAACATTTAGGTTATTTTCGTCCTCCCAAGGCTTATTATATTCCAATGAGGGTTTTTAACCAATCTTGTGCATCCAATAAGTGATTTCGTGTTATTGGTTGAACATTTAGGTAATTTTCGTCCTCCCAAGGCTTATTCTAATGCAATTAGGGTTTTTAACCAAACTTGTGCATCCAATAAGTGATTTTGTGTCATTGGTTGAACATTTAGAGCATTTTCAGGTTCCCCAGGCTTATTATATTCCACTTAGTGTTTTTAACCAATCTTGTGCATCCAATAAGTGATTGTGTCATTGGTTGAACATTAGGTCATTTTCGACCTCCCTAAGCTTATTCTAATCCACTTAGGGTTTTTAACCAATCTTGTGCATCTAATAAGTGATTTTGTGTCATTGGTTGAACATTTAGGTCGTTTTCGTCCTCCCTAGGCTTATTATATTCCAATTAGGGTTTTTAACCAATATTGTTCATTCAATAAGTGATTTTGTGTGATTGGTTGAACATTTAGGTCATTTTCGGTTTCCCCAGGCTTATTATAATCCAATTAGGGTTTTTAACCAATCTTGTGCATTCAATAAGTGATTTTGTGTCATTGGTTGAACATTTAGAGCATATTCAGGTTCCCCAGGCTTATTATAATCCAATTAGGGTTTTTAACCAATCTTGTGCATCGAATAAGTGATTTTGTGTTATTGGTTGAACATTTAGGTCATTTTCGTCCTCCCAAGGCTTATTCTAATCCAATTAGGGTTTTTAACCAATCTTGTGCATCCAATAAGTGATTTTGTGTCACTAGTTGAACATTTAGTTCATTTTCGTCCTGCCAAGGCTTATTCTAATCCAATTAGGGTTTTTAACCAGTCTTGTGCATTCAATAAGTGATTATGTGTCATTGGTTGAACATTTAGGTCATTTTCGTCCTCTTAAGGCTTATTCTAATCCAATTAGGGTTTTTAACCAATCTTGTGCATCCAATAAGTGATTTTGTGT
>JBBPBP010000004.1:39506084-39550194 GCA_037974735.1 Cicer chorassanicum | reverse complement strand
AGGGTTTTTAACCAATCTTGTGCATCCAATAAGTGATTTTGTGTTATTGGTTGAACATTTAGGTCATTTTCGTCCTCCCAAGGCTTATTCTAATCCAATTAGGGTTTTTAACCAATCTTGTGCATCCATTAAGTGAGGTTGTGTCATTGGTTGAACATTTTGGTCATTTTCGGTTTCCCCAGGCTTATTATAATCCAATTAGGGTTTTTAACCAATCTTGTGCATCCAACAAGTGATTTTGTGTTATTGGTTGAACATTTAGGTCATTTTCGTCCTCCCAAGGCTTATTCTAATCCAATTAAGGTATTTAACCAATCTTGTGCATTCAATAAGTGATTTTGTGTCATTGGTTGAACATTTAGGTCATTTTCGTCCTCCCAAGGCTTATTATATTCCATTGAGGGTTTTTAACCAATCTTGTGCATCCAATAAGTGATTTTGTGTTATTGGTTGAACATTTAGGTCATTTTCGTCCTCCCAAGGCTTATTTAATCCAATTAGGGTTTTTAACCAATCTTGTGCATCCAATAAGTGATTTTGTGTTATTGGTTGAACATTTAGGTCATTTTCGTCCTCCCAAGGCTTATTCTAATCCAATTACGGTTTTTAACCAATCTTGTGCATTCAATAAGTGATTTTGTGTCATTGGTTGAACATTTAGGTCATTTTCGGTTTCCCAAGGCTTATTATAATCCAATTAGGGTTTTTAACCAATCTGGTGCATCCAATAAGTGATTTTGTGTTATTGGTTGAACATTTATGTTATTTTCGTCCTCCCAAGGCTTATTCTAATCCAATTAATGTTTTTAACCAATCTTGTGCATCCAATAAGTGATTTTGTGTCATTGGTAGAACATTTAGGTCGTTTTCGTCCTCCCTAGGCTTATTTTATTCCAATTAGGGTTTTTAACCAATATTGTTCATTCAATAAGTGATTTTGTGTCATTGGTTGAACATTTAGGTCATTTTCGGTTTCCCCAGGGTTATTATAATCCAATTAGGGTTTTTAACCAATCTTGTGCATCCAATAAGTGATTTTGTGTTATTGGTTGAACATTTAGGTCATTTTCGTCCTCCTAAGGCTTATTCTAATCCAATTAGGGTTTTTAACCAATCTTGTGCATCCATTAAGTGAGGTTGTGTCATTGGTTGAACATTTTGGTCATTTTCGGTTTCCGCAGGCTTATTATAATCCAATTAGGGTTTTTAACCAATCTTGTGCATCCAACAAGTGATTTTGTGTTATTGGTTGAACATTTAGGTCATTTTCGTCCTCCCAAGGCTTATTCTAATCCAATTAGGGTTTTTAACCAATCTTGTGCATTCAATAAGTGATTTTGTGTCATTGGTTGAACATTTAGGTCATTTTCGTCCTCCCAAGGCTTATTATATTCCATTGAGGGTTTTTAACCAATCTTGTGCATCCAATAAGTTATTTTGTGTTATTGGTTGAACATTTAGGTCATTTTCGTCCTCCCAAGGCTTATTCTAATCCAATTAGGGTTTTTAACCAATCTTGTGCATCCATTAAGTGAGGTTGTGTCATTGGTTGAACATTTTGGTCATTTTCGGTTTCCCCAGGCTTATTATAATCCAATTAGGGTTTTTAACCAATCTTGTGCATCCAACAAGTGATTTTGTGTTATTGGTTGAACATTTAGGTCATTTTCGTCCTCCCAAGGCTTATTCTAATCCAATTAGTGTTTTTAACCAATCTTGTGCATTCAATAAGTGATTTTGTGTCATTGGTTGAACATTTAGGTCATTTTCGTCCTCCCAAGGCTTATTCTAATCCAATTAGGGTTTTTAATCAATCTTGTGCATCCAATAAGTGATTTTGTGTTATTGGTTGAACATTTAGGTCATTTTCGTCCTCCCAAGACTTATTCTAATCCAATTAGGGTTTTTAACCAATCTTGTGCATTCAATAAGTGATTTTGTGTCATTGGTTGAACATTTAGGTCATTTTCGGTTTCCCCAGGCTTATTATAATCCAATTAGGGATTTTAACCAATCTTGTGCATCCAATAAGTGATTTTGAATCATTGGTTGAACATTTAGGTTTTTTTCGTCCTCCCAAGGCTTATTATATACCAATTAGGGTTTTTAACCAATCTTGTGCATCCAATAAGTGATTTTGTTTTATAAGTTGAACATTTAGGTAATTTTCGTCCTCCCAAGGCTTATTCTAATCCAATTAGTGTTTTTAACCAAAGTTGTGCATCCAATAAGTGATTTTGTGTCATTGGTTGAACATTTAGAGCATTTTCAGGTTCCCAAGGCTTATTATATTCCACTTAGGGTTTTTAACCAATCTTGTGCATCCAATAAGTGATTTTGTGTTATTGGTTGAACATTTAGGTCATTTTCGTCCTCCCAAGGCTTATTCTAATCCAATTAGGGTTTTTAACCAATCTTGTGCATTCAATAAGTGATTTTGTGTCATTGGTTCAACATTTAGGTCATTTTCGTCCTCCCAAGGCTTATTATATTCCATTGAGGGTTTTTAACCAATCTTGTGCATCCAATAAGTGATTTTGTGTTATTGGTTGAACATTTAGGTAATTTTCGTCCTCCCAAGGCTTATTCTAATCCAATTAGGGTTTTTAACCAATCTTGTGCATTCAATAAGTGATTTTGTGTCATTGGTTGAACATTTAGGTCATTTTCGTCCTCCCAAGGCTTATTATATTCCATTGAGGGTTTTTAACCAATCTTGTGCATCCAATAAGTGATTTTGTGTTATTGGTTGAACATTTAGGTAATTTTCGTCCTCCAAAGGCTTATTCTAATCCAATTAGGGTTTTTAACCAATCTTGTGCATTCAATAAGTGATTTTGTGTCATTGGTTCAACATTTAGGTCATTTTCGTCCTCCCAAGGCTTATTATATTTCATTGAGGGTTTTTAACCAATCTTGTGCATCCAATAAGTGATTTTGTGTTATTGGTTGAACATTTAGGTAATTTTCGTCCTCCCAAGGCTTATTCTAATCCAATTAGGGTTTTTAACCAATCTTGTGCATCCAATAAGTGATTTTGTGTCATTGGTTGAAAATTTAGGTCATTTTCGACCTCCCTAGCCTTATTCTAATCCACTTACGGTTTTTAACCAATCTTGTGCATCCAATAAGTGATTTTGTGTCATTAGTTGAACATTTAGGTCGTTTTCGTCCTCCCTAGGCTTATTTTATTCCAATTAGGGTTTTTAAACAATATTGTTCATTCAATAAGTGATTTTGTGTCATTGGTTGAACATTTAGGTCATTTCCGGTTTCCCCAGGCTTATTATAATCGAATTAGGGTTTTTAACCAATCTTGTGCATTCAATAAGTGATTTTGTGTCATTGGTTGAACATTTAGGTCATTTTCGGTTTCCATAGGGTTATTCTAATCCACTTAGGGTTATTAAACAATCTTGCGCATCCAATAAGTGATATTGTGTCATTTGTTGAACATTTAGGTCATTTTCGCCGTCACTAGGCTTATTCTAATCCAATTAGGGTTTTTAACCAATTTTGTGCATTGAATAAGTGATTTTGTGTCATTGGTTGAACATTTAGGTTATTTTCGTCCTCCAAAGGCTTATTCTAATCCAATTAGGGTTTTTAACCAATCTTGTGCATCCAATAAGTGATTTTGTGTTATTGGTTGAACATTTAGGTCATTTTCGTCCTCCCAAGGCTTATTCTAATCCAATTTGGGTTTTTAACCAATTTTGTGCTTTCAATAAGTGATTTTGTGTCATTGGTTGAACATTTAGGTCATTTTCGGTTTCCCAAGGCTTATTATAATCCAATTAGGGTTTTTAACCAATCTTGTGCATCCAATAAGTGATTTTGTGTTATTGGTTGAACATTTAGGTAATTTTCGTCCTCCCAAGGCTTATTCTAATCCAATTAGGGTTTTTAACCAATCTTGTGCATCCAATAAGTGATTTTGTGTCATTGGTAGAACATTTAGGTCGTTTTCGTCCTCCCTAGGCTTATTTTATTCCAATTAGGGTTTTTAACCAATATTGTTCATTCAATAAGTGATTTTGTGTCATTGGTTGAACATTTAGGTCATTTTCGGTTTCCCCAGGGTTATTATAATCCAATTAGGGTTTTTAACCAATCTTGTGCATCCAATATGTGATTTTGTGTTATTGGTTGAACATTTAGGTCATTTTCGTCCTCCCAAGGCTTATTCTAATCAAATTAGGGTTTTTAACCAATCTTGTGCATCCATTAAGTGAGTTTGTGTCATTGGTTGAACATTTTGGTCATTTTCGGTTTCCCCAGGCTTATTATAATCCAATTAGGGTTTTTAACCAATCTTGTGCATCCAACAAGTGATTTTGTGTTATTGGTTAAACATTTAGGTCATTTTCGTCCTCCCAAGGCTTATTCTAATCCAATTAGGGTTTTTAACCAATCTTGTGCATCCATTAAGTGAGGTTGTGTCATTGGTTGAACATTTTGGTCATTTTCGGTTTCCGCAGGCTTATTATAATCCAATTAGGGTTTTTAACCAATCTTGTGCATCCAACAAGTGATTTTGTGTTATTGGTTGAACATTTAGGTCATTTTCGTCCTCCCAAGGCTTATTCTAATCCAATTAGGGTTTTTAACCAATCTTGTGCATTCAATAAGTGATTTTGTGTCATTGGTTGAACATTTAGGTCATTTTCGTCCTCCCAAGGCTTATTATATTCCATTGAGGGTTTTTAACCAATCTTGTGCATCCAATAAGTTATTTTGTGTTATTGGTTGAACATTTAGGTCATTTTCGTCCTCCCAAGGCTTATTCTAATCCAATTAGGGTTTTTAACCAATCTTGTGCATCCATTAAGTGAGGTTGTGTCATTGGTTGAACATTTTGGTCATTTTCGGTTTCCCCAGGCTTATTATAATCCAATTAGGGTTTTTAACCAATCTTGTGCATCCAACAAGTGATTTTGTGTTATTGGTTGAACATTTAGGTCATTTTCGTCCTCCCAAGGCTTATTCTAATCCAATTAGTGTTTTTAACCAATCTTGTGCATTCAATAAGTGATTTTGTGTCATTGGTTGAACATTTAGGTCATTTTCGTCCTCCCAAGGCTTATTCTAATCCAATTAGGGTTTTTAACCAATCTTGTGCATCCAATAAGTGATTTTGTGTTATTGGTTGAACATTTAGGTCATTTTCGTCCTCCCAAGGCTTATTCTAATCCAATTACGGTTTTTAACCAATCTTGTGCATTCAATAAGTGATTTTGTGTCATTGGTTGAACATTTAGGTCATTTTCGGTTTCCCAAGGCTTATTATAATCCAATTAGGGTTTTTAACCAATCTGGTGCATCCAATAAGTGATTTTGTGTTATTGGTTGAACATTTATGTTATTTTCGTCCTCCCAAGGCTTATTCTAATCCAATTAATGTTTTTAACCAATCTTGTGCATCCAATAAGTGATTTTGTGTCATTGGTAGAACATTTAGGTCGTTTTCGTCCTCCCTAGGCTTATTTTATTCCAATTAGGGTTTTTAACCAATATTGTTCATTCAATAAGTGATTTTGTGTCATTGGTTGAACATTTAGGTCATTTTCGGTTTCCCCAGGGTTATTATAATCCAATTAGGGTTTTTAACCAATCTTGTGCATCCAATAAGTGATTTTGTGTTATTGGTTGAACATTTAGGTCATTTTCGTCCTCCCAAGGCTTATTCTAATCCAATTAGGGTTTTTAACCAATCTTGTGCATTCAATAAGTGATTTTGTGTCATTGGTTCAACATTTAGGTCATTTTCGTCCTCCCAAGGCTTATTATATTCCATTGAGGGTTTTTAACCAATCTTGTGAATCCAATAAGTGATTTTGTGTTATTGGTTGAACATTTAGGTAATTTTCGTCCTCCCAAGGCTTATTCTAATCCAATTAGGGTTTTTAACCAATCTTGTGCATTCAATAAGTGATTTTGTGTCATTGGTTGAACATTTAGGTCATTTTCGTCCTCCCAAGGCTTATTATATTCCATTGAGGGTTTTTAACCAATCTTGTGCATCCAATAAGTGATTTTGTGTTATTGGTTGAACATTTAGGTAATTTTCGTCCTCCAAAGGCTTATTCTAATCCAATTAGGGTTTTTAACCAATCTTGTGCATTCAATAAGTGATTTTGTGTCATTGGTTCAACATTTAGGTCATTTTCGTCCTCCCAAGGCTTATTATATTTCATTGAGGGTTTTTAACCAATCTTGTGCATCCAATAAGTGATTTTGTGTTATTGGTTGAACATTTAGGTAATTTTCGTCCTCCCAAGGCTTATTCTAATCCAATTAGGGTTTTTAACCAATCTTGTGCATCCAATAAGTGATTTTGTGTCATTGGTTGAAAATTTAGGTCATTTTCGACCTCCCTAGGCTTATTCTAATCCACTTACGGTTTTTAACCAATCTTGTGCATCCAATAAGTGATTTTGTGTCATTAGTTGAACATTTAGGTCGTTTTCGTCCTCCCTAGGCTTATTTTATTCCAATTAGGGTTTTTAAACAATATTGTTCATTCAATAAGTGATTTTGTGTCATTGGTTGAACATTTAGGTCATTTCCGGTTTCCCCAGGCTTATTATAATCCAATTAGGGTTTTTAACCAATCTTGTGCATTCAATAAGTGATTTTGTGTCATTGGTTGAACATTTAGGTCATTTTCGGTTTCCATAGGGTTATTCTAATCCACTTAGGGTTATTAAACAATCTTGCGCATCCAATAAGTGATTTTGTGTTATTGGTTGAACATTTAGGTCATTTTCGTCCTCCCAAGGCTTATTCTAATCCAATTTGGGTTTTTAACCAATTTTGTGCTTTCAATAAGTGATTTTGTGTCATTGGTTGAACATTTAGGTCATTTTCGGTTTCCCAAGGCTTATTATAATCCAATTAGGGTTTTTAACCAATCTTGTGCATCCAATAAGTGATTTTGTGTTATTGGTTGAACATTTAGGTAATTTTCGTCCTCCCAAGGCTTATTCTAATCCAATTAGGGTTTTTAACCAATCTTGTGCATCCAATAAGTGATTTTGTGTCATTGGTAGAACATTTAGGTCGTTTTTGTCCTCCCTAGGCTTATTTTATTCCAATTAGGGTTTTTAACCAATATTGTTCATTCAATAAGTGATTTTGTGTCATTGGTTGAACATTTAGGTCATTTTCGGTTTCCCCAGGGTTATTATAATCCAATTAGGGTTTTTAACCAATCTTGTGCATCCAATATGTGATTTTGTGTTATTGGTTGAACATTTAGGTCATTTTCGTCCTCCCAAGGCTTATTCTAATCAAATTAGGGTTTTTAACCAATCTTGTGCATCCATTAAGTGAGTTTGTGTCATTGGTTGAACATTTTGGTCATTTTCGGTTTCCCCAGGCTTATTATAATCCAATTAGGGTTTTTAACCAATCTTGTGCATCCAACAAGTGATTTTGTGTTATTGGTTAAACATTTAGGTCATTTTCGTCCTCCCAAGGCTTATTCTAATCCAATTAGGGTTTTTAACCAATCTTGTGCATCCATTAAGTGAGGTTGTGTCATTGGTTGAACATTTTGGTCATTTTCGGTTTCCGCAGGCTTATTATAATCCAATTAGGGTTTTTAACCAATCTTGTGCATCCAACAAGTGATTTTGTGTTATTGGTTGAACATTTAGGTCATTTTCGTCCTCCCAAGGCTTATTCTAATCCAATTAGGGTTTTTAACCAATCTTGTGCATTCAATAAGTGATTTTGTGTCATTGGTTGAACATTTAGGTCATTTTCGTCCTCCCAAGGCTTATTATATTCCATTGAGGGTTTTTAACCAATCTTGTGCATCCAATAAGTTATTTTGTGTTATTGGTTGAACATTTAGGTCATTTTCGTCCTCCCAAGGCTTATTCTAATCCAATTAGGGTTTTTAACCAATCTTGTGCATCCATTAAGTGAGGTTGTGTCATTGGTTGAACATTTTGGTCATTTTCGGTTTCCCCAGGCTTATTATAATCCAATTAGGGTTTTTAACCAATCTTGTGCATCCAACAAGTGATTTTGTGTTATTGGTTGAACATTTAGGTCATTTTCGTCCTCCCAAGGCTTATTCTAATCCAATTAGTGTTTTTAACCAATCTTGTGCATTCAATAAGTGATTTTGTGTCATTGGTTGAACATTTAGGTCATTTTCGTCCTCCCAAGGCTTATTCTAATCCAATTAGGGTTTTTAATCAATCTTGTGCATCCAATAAGTGATTTTGTGTTATTGGTTGAACATTTAGGTCATTTTCGTCCTCCCAAGGCTTATTCTAATCCAATTAGGGTTTTTAACCAATCTTGTGCATTCAATAAGTGATTTTGTGTCATTGGTTGAATATTTTGGTCATTTTCGGTTTCCCCAAGCTTATTATAATCCAATTAGGGTTTTTAACCAATCTTGTGCATCCAACAAGTGATTTTGTGTTATTGGTTGAACATTTAGGTCATTTTCGTCCTCCCAAGGCTTATTCTAATCCAATTAGTGTTTTTAACCAATCTTGTGCATTCAATAAGTGATTTTGTGTCATTGGTTGAACATTTAGGTCATTTTCGGTTTCCCCTGGCTTATTATAATCCAATTAGGGTTTTTAACCAATGTTGTGCATCCAATAAGTGATTTTGTGTTATTGGTTGAACATTGAGGTCATTTTCGTCCTCCCAAGGCTTATTCTAATCCAATTAGGGTTTTTAACCAATCTTGTGCATTCAATAAGTGATTGTGTCATTGGTTGAATATTTTGGTCATTTTCGGTTTCCCCAAGCTTATTATAATTCAATTAGGGTTTTTAACCAATCTTGTGCATCCAACAAGTGATTTTGTGTTATTGGTTGAACATTTAGGTCATTTTCGTCCTCTTAAGGCTTATTCTAATCCAATTAGTGTTTTTAACCAATCTTGTGCATTCAATAAGTGATTTTGTGTCATTGGTTGAACATTTAGGTCATTTTCGTCCTCCCAAGGCTTATTCTAATCCAATTAGGGTTTTTAATCAATCTTGTGCATCCAATAAGTGATTTTGTGTTATTGGTTGAACATTTAGGTCATTTTCGTCCTCCCAAGACTTATTCTAATCCAATTAGGGTTTTTAACCAATCTTGTGCATTCAATAAGTGATTTTGTGTCATTGGTTGAACATTTAGGTCATTTTCGGTTTCCCAGGCTTATTATAATCCAATTAGGGATTTTAACCAATCTTGTGCATCCAATAAGTGATTTTGAATCATTGGTTGAACATTTAGGTTATTTTCGTCCTCCCAAGGCTTATTATATACCAATTAGGGTTTTTAACCAATCTTGTGCATCCAATAAGTGATTTTGTTTTATAAGTTGAACATTTAGGTAATTTTCGTCCTCCCAAGGCTTATTCTAATCCAATTAGGGTTTTTAACCAAAGTTGTGCATCCAATAAGTGATTTTGTGTCATTGGTTGAACATTTAGAGCATTTTCAGGTTCCCAAGGCTTATTATATTCCACTTAGGGTTTTTAACCAATCTTGTGCATCCAATAAGTGATTTTGTGTTATTGGTTGAACATTTAGGTCATTTTCGTCCTCCCAAGGCTTATTCTAATCCAATTAGGGTTTTTAACCAATCTTGTGCATCCATTAAGTGAGTTTGTGTCATTGGTTGAACATTTTGGTCATTTTCGGTTTCCCCAGGCTTATTATAATCCAATTAGGGTTTTTAACCAATCTTGTGCATCCAACAAGTGATTTTGTGTTATTGGTTAAACATTTAGGTCATTTTCGTCCTCCCAAGGCTTATTCTAATCCAATTAGGGTTTTTAACCAATCTTGTGCATTCAATAAGTGATTTTGTGTCATTGGTTGAACATTTAGGTCATTTTCGTCCTCCCAAGGCTTATTATATTCCATTGAGGGTTTTTAACCAATCTTGTGAATCCAATAAGTGATTTTGTGTTATTGGTTGAACATTTAGGTAATTTTCGTCCGCCCAAGGCTTATTCTAATCCAATTAGGGTTTTTAACCAATCTTGTGCATTCAATAAGTGATTTTGTGTCATTGGTTCAACATTTAGGTCATTTTCGTCCTCCCAAGGCTTATTATATTCCATTGAGGGTTTTTAACCAATCTTGTGCATCCAATAAGTGATTTTGTGTTATTGGTTGAACATTTAGGTAATTTTCGTCCTCCCAAGGCTTATTTTAATCCAATTAGGGTTTTTAACCAATCTTGTGCATCCAATAAGTGATTTTGTGTCATTGGTTGAAAATTTAGGTCATTTTCGACCTCCCTAGGCTTATTCTAATCCACTTACGGTTTTTAACCAATCTTGTCCATCCAATAAGTGATTTTGTGTCATTAGTTGAACATTTAGGTCGTTTTCGTCCTCCCTAGGCTTATTTTATTCCAATTAGGGTTTTTAAACAATATTGTTCATTCAATAAGTGATTTTGTGTCATTGGTTGAACATTTAGGTCATTTTCGGTTTCCCCAGGCTTATTATAATCCAATTAAGGTTTTTAACCAATCTTGTGCATTCAATAAGTGATTTTGTGTCATTGGTTGAACATTTAGGTCATTTTCGGTTTCCATAGGGTTATTCTAATCCACTTAGGGTTATTAAACAATCTTGCGCATCCAATAAGTGATATTGTGTCATTTGTTGAACATTTAGGTCATTTTCGCCGTCACTAGGCTTATTCTAATCCAATTAGGGTTTTTAACCAAATTTGTGCATTGAATAAGTGATTTTGTGTCATTGGTTGAACATTTAGGTTATTTTCGTCCTCCAAAGGCTTATTCAAATCCAATTAGGGTTTTTAACCAATCTTGTGCATGCAATAAGTGATTTTGTGTTATTGGTTGAACATTTAGGTCATTTTCGTCCTCCCAAGGCTTATTCTAATCCAATTTGGGTTTTTAACCAATCTTGTGCATTCAATAAGTGATTTTGTGTCATTGGTTGAACATTTAGGTCATTTTCGGTTTCCCAAGGCTTATTATAATCCAATTAGGGTTTTTAACCAATCTTGTGCATCCAATAAGTGATTTTGAATCATTGGTTGAACATTTAGGTTATTTTTCGTCCTCCCAAGGCTTATTGTATTCCAATAAGGGTTTTTATCCAATCTTGTGCATCCAATAAGTGATTTTGTGTTATTGGTTAAACATTTAGGTAATTTTCGTCCTCCCAAGGCTTATTCAAATCCAATTAGGGTTTTTAACCAAACTTGTGCATCCAATAAGTGATTTTGTGTCATTGGTTGAACATTTAAAACATTTTCGGCTTCCCTAGGCTTATTATACTCCACTTAGGGTTTTTAACCAATCTTGTGCATCCAATAAGTGATTTTGTGTTATTGGTTGAACATTTAGGTCATTTTCGTCCTCCCAAGGCTTATTCTAATCCAATTAGGGTTTTTAACCAATCTTGTGCATCCAATAAGTGATTTTGTGTTATTGGTTGAACATTTAGGTCATTTTCGTCCTCCCAAGGCTTATTCTAATCCAATTACGGTTTTTAACCAATCTTGTGCATTCAATAAGTGATTTTGTGTCATTGGTTGAACATTTAGGTCATTTTCGGTTTCCCAAGGCTTATTATAATCCAATTAGGGTTTTTAACCAATCTGGTGCATCCAATAAGTGATTTTGTGTTATTGGTTGAACATTTATGTTATTTTCGTCCTCCCAAGGCTTATTCTAATCCAATTAATGTTTTTAACCAATCTTGTGCATCCAATAAGTGATTTTGTGTCATTGGTAGAACATTTAGGTCGTTTTCGTCCTCCCTAGGCTTATTTTATTCCAATTAGGGTTTTTAACCAATATTGTTCATTCAATAAGTGATTTTGTGTCATTGGTTGAACATTTAGGTCATTTTCGGTTTCCCCAGGGTTATTATAATCCAATTAGGGTTTTTAACCAATCTTGTGCATCCAATAAGTGATTTTGTGTTATTGGTTGAACATTTAGGTCATTTTCGTCCTCCTAAGGCTTATTCTAATCCAATTAGGGTTTTTAACCAATCTTGTGCATCCATTAAGTGAGGTTGTGTCATTGGTTGAACATTTTGGTCATTTTCGGTTTCCGCAGGCTTATTATAATCCAATTAGGGTTTTTAACCAATCTTGTGCATCCAACAAGTGATTTTGTGTTATTGGTTGAACATTTAGGTCATTTTCGTCCTCCCAAGGCTTATTCTAATCCAATTAGGGTTTTTAACCAATCTTGTGCATTCAATAAGTGATTTTGTGTCATTGGTTGAACATTTAGGTCATTTTCGTCCTCCCAAGGCTTATTCTAATCCAATTAGGGTTTTTAATCAATCTTGTGCATCCAATAAGTGATTTTGTGTTATTGGTTGAACATTTAGGTCATTTTCGTCCTCCCAAGACTTATTCTAATCCAATTAGGGTTTTTAACCAATCTTGTGCATTCAATAAGTGATTTTGTGTCATTGGTTGAACATTTAGGTCATTTTCGGTTTCCCAGGCTTATTATAATCCAATTAGGGATTTTAACCAATCTTGTGCATCCAATAAGTGATTTTGAATCATTGGTTGAACATTTAGGTTATTTTCGTCCTCCCAAGGCTTATTATATACCAATTAGGGTTTTTAACCAATCTTGTGCATCCAATAAGTGATTTTGTTTTATAAGTTGAACATTTAGGTAATTTTCGTCCTCCCAAGGCTTATTCTAATCCAATTAGGGTTTTTAACCAAAGTTGTGCATCCAATAAGTGATTTTGTGTCATTGGTTGAACATTTAGAGCATTTTCAGGTTCCCAAGGCTTATTATATTCCACTTAGGGTTTTTAACCAATCTTGTGCATCCAATAAGTGATTTTGTGTTATTGGTTGAACATTTAGGTCATTTTCGTCCTCCCAAGGCTTATTCTAATCCAATTAGGGTTTTTAACCAATCTTGTGCATTCAATAAGTGATTTTGTGTCATTGGTTGAATATTTTGGTCATTTTCGGTTTCCCCAAGCTTATTATAATCCAATTAGGGTTTTTAACCAATCTTGTGCATCCAATAAGTGATTTTGTGTTATTGGTTGAACATTTAGGTCATTTTCGTCCTCCCAAGGCTTATTCTAATCCAATTAGGGTTTTTAACCAATCTTGTGCATTCAATAAGTGATTTTGTGTCATTGGTTCAACATTTAGGTCATTTTCGTCCTCCCAAGGCTTATTATATTCCATTGAGGGTTTTTAACCAATCATGTGCATCCAATAAGTGATTTTGTGTTATTGGTTGAACATTTAGGTAATTTTCGTCCTCCCAAGGCTTATTCTAATCCAATTAGGGTTTTAAACCAATCTTGTGCATCCAATAATTGATTTTGTGTCATTGGTTGAAAATTTAGGTCATTTTCGACCTCCCTAGGCTTATTCTAATCCACTTACGGTTTTTAACCAATCTTGTCCATCCAATAAGTGATTTTGTGTCATTAGTTGAACATTTAGGTCGTTTTCGTCCTCCCTAGGCTTATTTTATTCCAATTAGGGTTTTTAAACAATATTGTTCATTCAATAAGTGATTTTGTGTCATTGGTTGAACATTTAGGTCATTTCCGGTTTCCCCAGGCTTATTATAATCCAATTAGGGTTTTTAACCAATCTTGTGCATTCAATAAGTGATTTTGTGTCATTGGTTGAACATTTAGGTCATTTTCGGTTTCCATAGGGTTATTCTAATCCACTTAGGGTTATTAAACAATCTTGCGCATCCAATAAGTGATATTGTGTCATTTGTTGAACATTTAGGTCATTTTCGCCGTCACTAGGCTTATTCTAATCCAATTAGGGTTTTTAACCAATTTTGTGCATTGAATAAGTGATTTTGTGTCATTGGTTGAACATTTAGGTTATTTTCGTCCTCCAAAGGCTTATTCTAATCCAATTAGGGTTTTTAACCAATCTTGTGCATCCAATAAGTGATTTTGTGTTATTGGTTGAACATTTAGGTCATTTTCGTCCTCCCAAGGCTTATTCTAATCCAATTTAGGTTTTTAACCAATCTTGTGCATTCAATAAGTGATTTTGTGTCATTGGTTGAACATTTAGGTCATTTTCGGTTTCCCAAGGCTTATTATAATCCAATTAGGGTTTTTAACCAATCTTGTGCATCCAATAAGTGATTTTGTGTCATTGGTTGAACATTTAAAACATTTTCGGTTTCCCTAGGCTTATTATACTCCACTTAGGGTTTTTAACCAATCTTGTGCATCCAATAAGTGATTTTGTGTTATTGGTTGAACATTTAGGTCATTTTCGTCCTCCCAAGGCTTATTCTAATCCAATTAGGGTTTTTAACCAATCTTGTGCATCCAATAAGTGATTTTGTGTTATTGGTGTAACATTTAGGTCATTTTCGGTTTCCATAGGGTTATTCTAATCCACTTAGGGTTACTAAACAAACTTGCGCATCCAATAAGTGATATTGTGTCATTTGTTGAACATTTAGGTCATTTTCGCCCTCACTAGGCTTATTCTAATCCAATTAGGGTTTTTAACCAATCTTGTGCATTCAATAAGTGATTTTGTGTCATTGGTTGAACATTTAGGTCATTTTCGTCCTCCTTAGGCTTATTCTAATCCACTTAGGGTTTTTAACCAATCTTGTGCATCCAATAAGTGATTTTGTGTCATTGGTTGAACATTTAGGTCGTTTTCGTTCTCCCTAGGCTTATTTTATTCCAATTAGGGTTTTTAACCAATATTGTTCATTCAATAAGTGATTTTGTGTCATTGGTTGAACATTTAGGTCATTTTCGGTTTCCCCAGGGTTATTATAATCCAATTAGGGTTTTTAACCAATCTTGTGCATCCAATAAGTGATTTTGTGTTATTGGTTGAACATTTAGGTCATTTTCGTCCTCCCAAGGCTTATTCTCATCCAATTAGGGTTTTTAACCAATCTTGTGCATCCATTAAGTGAGGTTGTGTCATTGGTTGAACATTTTGGTCATTTTCGGTTTCCCCAGGCTTATTATAATCCAATTAGGGTTTTTAACCAATCTTGTGCATCCAACAAGTGATTTTGTGTTATTGGTTGAACATTTAGGTCATTTTCGTCCTCCCAAGGCTTATTCTAATCCAATTAGTGTTTTTAACCAATCTTGTGCATTCAATAAGTGATTTTGTGTCATTGGTTGAACATTTAGGTCATTTTCGTCCTCCCAAGGCTTATTCTAATCCAATTAGGGTTTTTAATCAATCTTGTGCATCCAATAAGTTATTTTGTGTTATTGGTTGAACATTTAGGTCATTTTCGTCCTCCCAAGACTTATTCTAATCCAATTAGGGTTTTTAACCAATCTTGTGCATTCAATAAGTGATTTTGTGTCATTGGTTGAACATTTAGGTCATTTTCGGTTTCCCCAGGCTTATTATAATCCAATTAGGGATTTTAACCAATCTTGTGCATCCAATAAGTGATTTTGAATCATTGGTTGAATATTTAGGTTATTTTCGTCCTCCCAAGGCTTATTATATACCAATTAGGGTTTTTAACCAATCTTGTGCATCCAATAAGTGATTTTGTTTTATAAGTTGAACATTTAGGTAATTTTCGTCCTCCCAAGGCTTATTCTAATCCAATTAGGGTTTTTAACCAAAGTTGTGCATCCAATAAGTGATTTTGTGTCATTGGTTGAACATTTAGAGCATTTTCAGGTTCCCAAGGCTTATTATATTCCACTTAGGGTTTTTAACCAATCTTGTGCATCCAATAAGTGATTTTGTGTTATTGGTTGAACATTTAGGTCATTTTCGTCCTCCCAAGGCTTATTCTAATCCAATTAGGGTTTTTAACCAATCTTGTGCATTCAATAAGTGATTTTGTGTCATTGGTTGAATATTTTGGTCATTTTCGGTTTCCCCAAGCTTATTATAATCCAATTAGGGTTTTTAACCAATCTTGTGCATCCAACAAGTGATTTTGTGTTATTGGTTGAACATTTAGGTCATTTTCGTCCTCCCAAGGCTTATTCTAATCCAATTAGTGTTTTTAACCAATCTTGTGCATTCAATAAGTGATTTTGTGTCATTGGTTGAACATTTAGGTCATTTTCGGTTTCCCCTGGCTTATTATAATCCAATTAGGGTTTTTAACCAATGTTGTGCATCCAATAAGTGATTTTGTGTTATTGGTTGAACATTGAGGTCATTTTCGTCCTCCCAAGGCTTATTCTAATCCAATTAGGGTTTTTAACCAATCTTGTGCATTCAATAAGTGATTGTGTCATTGGTTGAATATTTTGGTCATTTTCGGTTTCCCCAAGCTTATTATAATTCAATTAGGGTTTTTAACCAATCTTGTGCATCCAACAAGTGATTTTGTGTTATTGGTTGAACATTTAGGTCATTTTCGTCCTCTTAAGGCTTATTCTAATCCAATTAGTGTTTTTAACCAATCTTGTGCATTCAATAAGTGATTTTGTGTCATTGGTTGAACATTTAGGTCATTTTCGTCCTCCCAAGGCTTATTCTAATCCAATTAGGGTTTTTAATCAATCTTGTGCATCCAATAAGTGATTTTGTGTTATTGGTTGAACATTTAGGTCATTTTCGTCCTCCCAAGACTTATTCTAATCCAATTAGGGTTTTTAACCAATCTTGTGCATTCAATAAGTGATTTTGTGTCATTGGTTGAACATTTAGGTCATTTTCGGTTTCCCCAGGCTTATTATAATCCAATTAGGGATTTTAACCAATCTTGTGCATCCAATAAGTGATTTTGAATCATTGGTTGAACATTTAGGTTTTTTTCGTCCTCCCAAGGCTTATTATATACCAATTAGGGTTTTTAACCAATCTTGTGCATCCAATAAGTGATTTTGTTTTATAAGTTGAACATTTAGGTAATTTTCGTCCTCCCAAGGCTTATTCTAATCCAATTAGTGTTTTTAACCAAAGTTGTGCATCCAATAAGTGATTTTGTGTCATTGGTTGAACATTTAGAGCATTTTCAGGTTCCCAAGGCTTATTATATTCCACTTAGGGTTTTTAACCAATCTTGTGCATCCAATAAGTGATTTTGTGTTATTGGTTGAACATTTAGGTCATTTTCGTCCTCCCAAGGCTTATTCTAATCCAATTAGGGTTTTTAACCAATCTTGTGCATTCAATAAGTGATTTTGTGTCATTGGTTCAACATTTAGGTCATTTTCGTCCTCCCAAGGCTTATTATATTCCATTGAGGGTTTTTAACCAATCTTGTGAATCCAATAAGTGATTTTGTGTTATTGGTTGAACATTTAGGTAATTTTCGTCCTCCCAAGGCTTATTCTAATCCAATTAGGGTTTTTAACCAATCTTGTGCATTCAATAAGTGATTTTGTGTCATTGGTTCAACATTTAGGTCATTTTCGTCCTCCCAAGGCTTATTATATTCCATTGAGGGTTTTTAACCAATCTTGTGCATCCAATAAGTGATTTTGTGTTATTGGTTGAACATTTAGGTAATTTTCGTCCTCCCAAGGCTTATTCTAATGCAATTAGGGTTTTTAACCAATCTTGTGCATCCAATAAGTGATTTTGTGTCATTGGTTGAAAATTTAGGTCATTTTCGACCTCCCTAGGCTTATTCTAATCCACTTACGGTTTTTAACCAATCTTGTGCATCCAATAAGTGATTTTGTGTCATTAGTTGAACATTTAGGTCGTTTTCGTCCTCCCTAGGCTTATTTTATTCCAATTAGGGTCTTTAACCAATCTTGTGCATTCAATAAGTGATTTTGTGTCATTGGTTGAACATTTAGGTCATTTTCGGTTTCCATAGGGTTATTCTAATCTACTTAGGGTTATTAAACAATCTTGCGCATCCAATAAGTGATATTGTGTCATTTGTTGAACATTTAGGTCATTTTCGCTTTCACTAGGCTTATTCTAATCCAATTAGGGTTTTTAACCAATCTTGTGCATTCTATAAGTGATTTTGTGTCATTGGTTGAACATTTAGGTCATTTTCGTCCTCCTTAGGCTTATTCTAATCCACTTAGGGTTTTTAACCAATCTTGTGCATCCAATAAGTGATTTTGTGTCATTGGTTGAACATTTAGGTCGTTTTCGTTCTCCCTAGGCTTATTTTATTCCAATTAGGGTTTTTAACCAATATTGTTCATTCAATAAGTGATTTTGTGTCATTGGTTGAACATTTAGGTCATTTTCGTTTTCCCCAGGCTTATTATAATCCAATTAGTGTTTTTAACCAATCTTGTGCATCCAATAAGTGATTTTGTGTTATTGGTTGAACATTTAGGCCATTTTCGTCCTCCCAAGGGTTATTCTAATCCAATTAGGGTTTTTAACCAATCTTGTGCATCCAATAAGTGATTTTGTGTTATTGGTTGAACATTTAGGTCATTTTCGACCGCCCAAGGCTTATTCTAATCCAATTAGGGTTTTTAACCAATCTTGTGCATTCAATAAGTGATTTTGTTTCATTGGTTGAACATTTAGGTCATTTTCGGTTTCCCTAGGCTTATTATAATCCAATTAGGGTTTTTAACCAATCTTGTGCATCCAATAAGTGATTTTGTGTTATTGGTTGAACATTTAGGTTATTTTCGTCCTCCCAAGGCTTATTCTTATCCAATTAGGGTTTTTAACCAATCTTGTGCATCCAATAAGTGATTTTGTGTCATTGGTAGAACATTTATGTCATTATTCGTCCTACCTAGGGTTATTTTATTCCAATTAGGGTTTTTAACCAATCTTATGCATTCAATTAGTGATTTTGTGTCATTGGTTGAACATTTAGGTCATTTTCGTCCGCTCAAGGCTTATTCTAATCCAATTAGGGTTTTTAACCAATCTTGTGCATTCAATAAGTGATTTTGTGTCATTGGTTGAACATTTAGGTCATTTTCGGTTTCCCTAGGCTTATTATAATCCAATTAGGGTTTTTAACCAATCTTGTGCATCCAATAAGTGATTTTGTGTTATTGGTTGAACATTTAGGTCATTTTCGTCCTCCCAAGGCTTATTCTAATCCAATTAGGGTTTTTAACCAATCTTGTGCATCCAATAAGTGATTTTGTGTTATTGGTTGAACATTTAGGTCATTTTTGTCCTCCCAAGGCTTATTCTAATCCAATTACGGTTTTTAACCAATCTTTTGCATTCAATAAGTGATTTTGTGTCATTGGTTGAACATTTAGGTCATTTTCGGTTTCCCAAGGCTTATTATAATCCAATTAGGGTTTTTAACCAATCTTGTGCATCCAATAAGTGATTTTGTGTTATTGGTTGAACATTTATGTTATTTTCGTCCTCCCAAGGCTTATTCTAATCCAATTAATGTTTTTAACCAATCTTGTGCATCCAATAAGTGATTTTGTGTCATTGGTAGAACATTTAGGTCGTTTTCGTCCTCCCTAGGCTTATTTTATTCCAATTAGGGTTTTTAACCAATATTGTTCATTCAATAAGTGATTTTGTGTCATTGGTTGAACATTTAGGTCATTTTCGGTTTCCCCAGGGTTATTATAATCCAATTAGGGTTTTTAACCAATCTTGTGCATCCAATAAGTGATTTTGTGTTATTGGTTGAACATTTAGGTCATTTTCGTCCTCCTAAGGCTTATTCTAATCCAATTAGGGTTTTTAACCAATCTTGTGCATCCATTAAGTGAGGTTGTGTCATTGGTTGAACATTTTGGTCATTTTCGGTTTCCGCAGGCTTATTATAATCCAATTAGGGTTTTTAACCAATCTTGTGCATCCAACAAGTGATTTTGTGTTATTGGTTGAACATTTAGGTCATTTTCGTCCTCCCAAGGCTTATTCTAATCCAATTAGGGTTTTTAACCAATCTTGTGCATTCAATAAGTGATTTTGTGTCATTGGTTGAACATTTAGGTCATTTTCGTCCTCCCAAGGCTTATTCTAATCCAATTAGGGTTTTTAATCAATCTTGTGCATCCAATAAGTGATTTTGTGTTATTGGTTGAACATTTAGGTCATTTTCGTCCTCCCAAGACTTATTCTAATCCAATTAGGGTTTTTAACCAATCTTGTGCATTCAATAAGTGATTTTGTGTCATTGGTTGAACATTTAGGTCATTTTCGGTTTCCCCAGGCTTATTATAATCCAATTAGGGATTTTAACCAATCTTGTGCATCCAATAAGTGATTTTGAATCATTGGTTGAACATTTAGGTTTTTTTCGTCCTCCCAAGGCTTATTATATACCAATTAGGGTTTTTAACCAATCTTGTGCATCCAATAAGTGATTTTGTTTTATAAGTTGAACATTTAGGTAATTTTCGTCCTCCCAAGGCTTATTCTAATCCAATTAGTGTTTTTAACCAAAGTTGTGCATCCAATAAGTGATTTTGTGTCATTGGTTGAACATTTAGAGCATTTTCAGGTTCCCAAGGCTTATTATATTCCACTTAGGGTTTTTAACCAATCTTGTGCATCCAATAAGTGATTTTGTGTTATTGGTTGAACATTTAGGTCATTTTCGTCCTCCCAAGGCTTATTCTAATCCAATTAGGGTTTTTAACCAATCTTGTGCATTCAATAAGTGATTTTGTGTCATTGGTTGAACATTTAGGTCATTTTCGGTTTCCCCAAGCTTATTATATTCCACTTAGGGTTTTTAACCAATCTTGTGCATCCAATAAGTGATTTTGTGTTATTGGTTGAACATTTAGGTCATTTTCGTCCTCCCAAGGCTTATTCTAATCCAATTAGGGTTTTTAACCAATCTTGTGCATTCAATAAGTGATTTTGTGTCATTGGTTGAATATTTTGGTCATTTTCGGTTTCCCCAAGCTTATTATAATCCAATTAGGGTTTTTAACCAATCTTGTGCATCCAACAAGTGATTTTGTGTTATTGGTTGAACATTTAGGTCATTTTCGTCCTCCCAAGGCTTATTCTAATCCAATTAGTGTTTTTAACCAATCTTGTGCATTCAATAAGTGATTTTGTGTCATTGGTTGAACATTTAGGTCATTTTCGGTTTCCCCTGGCTTATTATAATCCAATTAGGGTTTTTAACCAATGTTGTGCATCCAATAAGTGATTTTGTGTTATTGGTTGAACATTGAGGTCATTTTCGTCCTCCCAAGGCTTATTCTAATCCAATTAGGGTTTTTAACCAATCTTGTGCATTCAATAAGTGATTTTGTGTCATTGGTTGAACATTTTGGTCATTTTCGGTTTCCCCAAGCTTATTATAATCCAATTAGGGTTTTTAACCAATCTTGTGCATCCAACAAGTGATTTTGTGTTATTGGTTGAACATTTAGGTCATTTTCGTCCTCCCAAGGCTTATTCTAATCCAATTAGTGTTTTTAACCAATCTTGTGCATTCAATAAGTGATTTTGTGTCATTGGTTGAACATTTAGGTCATTTTCGGTTTCCCAGGCTTATTATAATCCAATTAGGGATTTTAACCAATCTTGTGCATCCAATAAGTGATTTTGAATCATTGGTTGAACATTTAGGTTATTTTCGTCCTCCCAAGGCTTATTATATACCAATTAGGGTTTTTAACCAATCTTGTGCATCCAATAAGTGATTTTGTTTTATAAGTTGAACATTTAGGTAATTTTCGTCCTCCCAAGGCTTATTCTAATCCAATTAGGGTTTTTAACCAAAGTTGTGCATCCAATAAGTGATTTTGTGTCATTGGTTGAACATTTAGAGCATTTTCAGGTTCCCAAGGCTTATTATATTCCACTTAGGGTTTTTAACCAATCTTGTGCATCCAATAAGTGATTTTGTGTTATTGGTTGAACATTTAGGTCATTTTCGTCCTCCCAAGGCTTATTCTAATCAAATTAGGGTTTTTAACCAATCTTGTGCATCCAATAAGTGATTTTGTGTTATTGGTTGAACATTTAGGTCATTTTCGTCCTCTAAAGGCTTATTCTAATCCAATTAGGTTTTTAACCAATCTTGTGCATTCAATAAGTGATTTTGTGTCATTGGTTGAACATTTAGGTCATTTTCGGTTTCCTTAGGCTTATTATAATCCAATTAGGGTTTTTAACCAATGTTGTGCATCCAATAAGTGATTTTGTGTTATTGGTTGAACATTTATGTCATTTTCGTCCTCCCAATGGTTATTCTAATCCAATTAGGGTTTTTAACCAATCTTGTGGATCCAATAAGTGATTTTGTGTCATTGGTTGAACATTTAGGTCATTTTTGGTTTCCCCAGGCTTATTATAATCCAATTAGGGTTTTTAACCAATCTTGTGCATCCAATAAGTGATTTTGAATCATTGGGTGAACATTTAGGTTATTTTCGTCCTCCCAAGGCTTATTATATTCCAATGAGGGTTTTTAACCAATCTTGTGCATCCAATAAGTGATTTTGTGTTATTGGTTGAACATTGAGGTAATTTTCGTCCTCCCAAGGCTTATTCTAATCCAATTAGGGTTTTTAACCAATTTTGTGCATTGAATAAGTGATTTTGTGTCATTGGTTGAACATTTAGGTTATTCTCGTCCTCCAAAGGCTTATTCTAATCCAATTAGGGTTTTTAACCAATCTTGTGCATCCAATAAGTGATTTTGTGTTATTGGTTGAACATTTAGGTCATTTTCGTCCTCCCAAGGCTTATTCTAATCCAATTTAGGTTTGTAACCAATCTTGTGCATTCAATAAGTGATTTTGTGTCATTGGTTGAACATTTAGGTCATTTTCGGTTTCCCAAGGCTTATTATAATCCAATTAGGGTTTTTAACCAATCTTGTGCATCCAATAAGTGATTTTGAATCATTGGTTGAACATTTAGGTTATTTTTCGTCCTCCCAAGGCTTATTGTATTCCAATAAGGGTTTTTATCCAATCTTGTGCATCCAATAAGTGATTTTGTGTTATTGGTTAAACATTTAGGTAATTTTCGTCCTCCCAAGGCTTATTCAAATCCAATTAGGGTTTTTAACCAAACTTGTGCATCCAATAAGTGATTTTGTGTCATTGGTTGAACATTTAAAACATTTTCGGCTTCCCTAGGCTTATTATACTCCACTTAGGGTTTTTAACCAATCTTGTGCATCCAATAAGTGATTTTGTGTTATTGGTTGAACATTTAGGTCATTTTCGTCCTCCCAAGGCTTATTCTAATCCAATTAGGGTTTTTAACCAATCTTGTGCATCCAATAAGTGATTTTGTGTTATTGGTTGAACATTTAGGTCATTTTCGTCCTCCCAAGGCTTATTCTAATCCAATTACGGTTTTTAACCAATCTTGTGCTTTCAATAAGTGATTTTGTGTCATTGGTTGAACATTTAGGTCATTTTCGGTTTCCCAAGGCTTATTATAATCCAATTAGGGTTTTTAACCAATCTTGTGCATCCAATAAGTGATTTTGTGTTATTGGTTGAACATTTAGGTTATTTTAGTCCTCCCAACGCTTATTCTAATCCAATTAAGGTTTTTAACCAATCTTGTGCATCCAATAAGTGATTTTGTGTCATTGGTAGAACATTTAGGTCGTTTTCGTCCTCCCTAGGCTTATTTTATTCCAATTAGGGTTTTTAACCAATATTGTTCATTCAATAAGTGATTTTGTGTCATTGGTTGAACATTTAGGTCATTTTCGGTTTCCCCAGGGTTATTATAATCCAATTTGGGTTTTTAACCAATCTTGTGCATCCAATAAGTGATTTTGTGTTATTGGTTGAACATTTAGGTCATTTTCGTCCTCCCAAGGCTTATTCTAATCCAATTAGGGTTTTTAACCAATCTTGTGCATCCATTAAGTGAGTTTGTGTCATTGGTTGAACATTTAGGTCATTTTCGGTTTCCCCAGGCTTATTATAATCCAATTAGGGTTTTTAACCAATCTTGTGCATCCAACAAGTGATTTTGTGTTATTGGTTGAACATTTAGGTCATTTTCGTCCTCCCAAGGCTTATTCTAATCCAATTAGGGTTTTTAACCAATCTTGTGCATTCAATAAGTGATTTTGTGTCATTGGTTGAACATTTAGGTCATTTTCGTCCTCCCAAGGCTTATTCTAATCCAATTAGGGTTTTTAATCAATCTTGTGCATCCAATAAGTGATTTTGTGTTATTGGTTGAACATTTAGGTCATTTTCGTCCTCCCAAGACTTATTCTAATCCAATTAGGGTTTTTAACCAATCTTGTGCATTCAATAAGTGATTTTGTGTCATTGGTTGAACATTTAGGTCATTTTCGGTTTCCCCAGGCTTATTATAATCCAATTAGGGATTTTAACCAATCTTGTGCATCCAATAAGTGATTTTGAATCATTGGTTGAACATTTAGGTTTTTTTCGTCCTCCCAAGGCTTATTATATACCAATTAGGGTTTTTAACCAATCTTGTGCATCCAATAAGTGATTTTGTTTTATAAGTTGAACATTTAGGTAATTTTCGTCCTCCCAAGGCTTATTCTAATCCAATTAGTGTTTTTAACCAAAGTTGTGCATCCAATAAGTGATTTTGTGTCATTGGTTGAACATTTAGAGCATTTTCAGGTTCCCAAGGCTTATTATATTCCACTTAGGGTTTTTAACCAATCTTGTGCATCCAATAAGTGATTTTGTGTTATTGGTTGAACATTTAGGTCATTTTCGTCCTCCCAAGGCTTATTCTAATCCAATTAGGGTTTTTAACCAATCTTGTGCATTCAATAATTGATTTTGTGTCATTGGTTGAACATTTAGGTCATTTTCGGTTTCCCCAGGCTTATTATAATCCAATTAGGGTTTTTAACCGATCTTGTGCATCCAATAAGTGATTTTGAATCATTGGTTGAACATTTAGGTTATTTTCGTCCTTCCAAGGCTTATTATAATCCAATTAGGGTTTTTAACCAATCTTGTGCATCCAATAAGTGATTTTGGGTTATTGGTTGAACATTTATGTAATTTTCGTCCTTCCAAGGCTTATTCTAATCCAATTAGGGTTTTTAACCAAACTTGTGCATCCAATAAGTGATTTTGTGTCATTGGTTGAACATTTAAAGCATTTTCGGTTTCCCCAGGCTTATTATATTCCACTTAGGGTTTTTAACCAATCTTGTGCATCCAATAAGTGATTTTGTGTTATTGGTTGAACATTTAGGTCATTTTCGTCCTCCTAAGGCTTATTCTAATCCAATTAGGGTTTTTAACCAATCTTGTGCATTGAATAAGTGATTTTGTGTCATTGGTTGAACATTTAGGTTATTTTCGTCCTCCCAAGGCTTATTCTAATCCAATTAGGGTTTTTAACCAATCTTGTGCATCCAATAAGTGATTTTGTGTTATTGGTTGAACATTTAGGTCATTTTCGTCCTCCCAAGGCTTATTCTAATCCAATTACGGTTTTTAACCAATCTTGTGCATTCAATAAGTGATTTTGTGTCATTGGTTGAACATTTAGGTCATTTTCGGTTTCCCAAGGCTTATTATAATCCAATTAGGGTTTTTAACCAATCTGGTGCATCCAATAAGTGATTTTGTGTTATTGGTTGAACATTTATGTTATTTTCGTCCTCCCAAGGCTTATTCTAATCCAATTAATGTTTTTAACCAATCTTGTGCATCCAATAAGTGATTTTGTGTCATTGGTAGAACATTTAGGTCGTTTTCGTCCTCCCTAGGCTTATTTTATTCCAATTAGGGTTTTTAACCAATATTGTTCATTCAATAAGTGATTTTGTGTCATTGGTTGAACATTTAGGTCATTTTCGGTTTCCCCAGGGTTATTATAATCCAATTAGGGTTTTTAACCAATCTTGTGCATCCAATAAGTGATTTTGTGTTATTGGTTGAACATTTAGGTCATTTTCGTCCTCCTAAGGCTTATTCTAATCCAATTAGGGTTTTTAACCAATCTTGTGCATCCATTAAGTGAGGTTGTGTCATTGGTTGAACATTTTGGTCATTTTCGGTTTCCGCAGGCTTATTATAATCCAATTAGGGTTTTTAACCAATCTTGTGCATCCAACAAGTGATTTTGTGTTATTGGTTGAACATTTAGGTCATTTTCGTCCTCCCAAGGCTTATTCTAATCCAATTAGGGTTTTTAACCAATCTTGTGCATTCAATAAGTGATTTTGTGTCATTGGTTGAACATTTAGGTCATTTTCGTCCTCCCAGGGCTTATTATATTCCATTGAGGGTTTTTAACCAATCTTGTGAATCCAATAAGTGATTTTGTGTTATTGGTTGAACATTTAGGTAATTTTCGTCCTCCCAAGGCTTATTCTAATCCAATTAGGGTTTTTAACCAATCTTGTGCATTCAATAAGTGATTTTGTGTCATTGGTTCAACATTTAGGTCATTTTCGTCCTCCCAAGGCTTATTATATTCCATTGAGGGTTTTTAACCAATCTTGTGCATCCAATAAGTGATTTTGTGTTATTGGTTGAACATTTAGGTAATTTTCGTCCTCCCAAGGCTTATTCTAATGCAATTAGGGTTTTTAACCAATCTTGTGCATCCAATAAGTTATTTTGTGTCATTGGTTGAAAATTTAGGTCATTTTCGACCTCCCTAGGCTTATTCTAATCCACTTACGGTTTTTAACCAATCTTGTGCATCCAATAAGTGATTTTGTGTCATTAGTTGAACATTTAGGTCGTTTTCGTCCTCCCTAGGCTTATTTTATTCCAATTAGGGTCTTTAACCAATCTTGTGCATTCAATAAGTGATTTTGTGTCATTGGTTGAACATTTAGGTCATTTTCGGTTTCCATAGGGTTATTCTAATCTACTTAGGGTTATTAAACAATCTTGCGCATCCAATAAGTGATATTGTGTCATTTGTTGAACATTTAGGTCATTTTCGCCTTCACTAGGCTTATTCTAATCCAATTAGGGTTTTTAACCAATCTTGTGCATTCTATAAGTGATTTTGTGTCATTGGTTGAACATTTAGGTCATTTTCGTCCTCCTTAGGCTTATTCTAATCCACTTAGGGTTTTTAACCAATCTTGTGCATCCAATAAGTGATTTTGTGTCATTGGTTGAACATTTAGGTCGTTTTCGTTCTCCCTAGGCTTATTTTATTCCAATTAGGGTTTTTAACCAATATTGTTCATTCAATAAGTGATTTTGTGTCATTGGTTGAACATTTAGGTCATTTTCGATTTCCCCAGGCTTATTATAATCCAATTAGGGTTTTTAACCAATCTTGTGCATCCAATAAGTGATTTTGTGTTATTGGTTGAACATTTAGGTCATTTTCGTCCTCCCAAGGCTTATTCTAATCCAATTAGGGTTTTTAACCAATCTTGTGCATTCAATAATTGATTTTGTGTCATTGGTTGAACATTTAGGTCATTTTCGGTTTCCCCAGGCTTATTATAATCCAATTAGGGTTTTTAACCGATCTTGTGCATCCAATAAGTGATTTTGAATCATTGGTTGAACATTTAGGTTATTTTCGTCCTTCCAAGGCTTATTATAATCCAATTAGGGTTTTTAACCAATCTTGTGCATCCAATAAGTGATTTTGGGTTATTGGTTGAACATTTATGTAATTTTCGTCCTTCCAAGGCTTATTCTAATCCAATTAGGGTTTTTAACCAAACTTGTGCATCCAATAAGTGATTTTGTGTCATTGGTTGAACATTTAAAGCATTTTCGGTTTCCCCAGGCTTATTATATTCCACTTAGGGTTTTTAACCAATCTTGTGCATCCAATAAGTGATTTTGTGTTATTGGTTGAACATTTAGGTCATTTTCGTCCTCCTAAGGCTTATTCTAATCCAATTAGGGTTTTTAACCAATCTTGTGCATTGAATAAGTGATTTTGTGTCATTGGTTGAACATTTAGGTTATTTTCGTCCTCCCAAGGCTTATTCTAATCCAATTAGAGTTTTTAACTAATCTTGTGCATCCAATAAGTGATTTTGGGTTATTGGTTGAACATTTATGTAATTTTC
Organism: Cicer chorassanicum; assembly: GCA_037974735.1. Taxonomy (NCBI): domain Eukaryota; kingdom Viridiplantae; phylum Streptophyta; class Magnoliopsida; order Fabales; family Fabaceae; genus Cicer; species Cicer chorassanicum. Next base: position 39,522,329 of record JBBPBP010000004.1, on the reverse strand, counting down.
GTCCTTCCAAGGCTTATTCTAATCCAATTAGGGTTTTTAACCAAACTTGTGCATCCAATAAGTGATTTTGTGTCATTGGTTGAACATTTAAAGCATTTTCGGTTTCCCCAGGCTTATTATATTCCACTTAGGGTTTTTAACCAATCTTGTGCATCCAATAAGTGATTTTGTGTTATTGGTTGAACATTTAGGTCATTTTCGTCCTCCCAAGGCTTATTCTAATCCAATTAGGGTTTTTTTACCAATTTTGTGCATCCAAAAAGTGATTTTGTGTTATTGGTTGAACATTTAGGTCATTTTCGTCCGCCCAAGGCTTATTCTAATCCAATTAGGGTTTTTAACCAATCTTGTGCATCCAATAAGTGATTTTGTGTTATCGGTTGAATATTTAGGTCATTTTCGTCCTCCCAAGGCTTATTCTAATCCAATTAGGGTTTTTAACCAATCTTGTGCATTCAATAATTGATTTTGTGTCATTGGTTGAACATTTAGGTCATTTTCGGTTTCCCCAGGCTTATTATAATCCAATTAGGGTTTTTAACCAATCTTGTGCATCCAATAAGTGATTTTGAATCATTGGTTGAACATTTAGGTTATTTTCGTCCTCCCAAGGCTTATTATATTCCATTTAGGGTTTTTAACCAATCTTGTGCATCCAATAAGTGTATTTGTGTTATTGGTTGAACATTTAGGTAATTTTCGTCCTCCCAAGGCTTATTCTAATCCAATTAGGGTTTTTAACCAAACTTGTGAATCCAATGAGTGATTTTATGTCATTGGTTAAACATTTAGAGCATTTTCAGGTTCCCCAGGCCTATTATATTCCACTTAGGGTTTTTAACCAATCTTGTGCATCCAATAAGTGATTTTGTGTTATTGGTTGAACATTTAGGTCATTTTCGTCCTCCCAAGGCTTATTCTAATCCAATTAGGGTTTTTAACCAATCTTGTGCATCCAATAAGTGATTTTGTGTTATTGGTTGAACATTTAGGTAATTTTCGTCCTCCCAAGGCTTATTCTAATCCAATTAGGGTTTTTAACCAAACTTGTGCATCCAATAAGTGATTTTGTGTCATTGGTTGAACATTTAGAGCATTTTCAGGTTCCCCAGGCTTATTATATTCCACTTAGGGTTTATAACCAATCTTGTGCATCCAATAAGTGATTTTGTGTTATTGGTTGAACATTTAGGTCATTTTCGTCCTCCCAAGGCTTATTCTAATCCAATTAGGGTTTTTAACCAATCTTGTGCATTCAATAAGTGATTTTGTGTCATTGGTTGAACATTTAGGTCATTTTCGGTTTCCCCAGGCTTATTATAATCCAATTAGGGTTTTTAAACAATGTTGTGCATCCAATAAGTGATTTTGTGTTATTGGTTGAACATTGAGGTCATTTTCGTCCTCCCAAGGCTTATTCTAATCCAATTAGGGTTTTTAACCAATCTTGTGCATTCAATAAGTGATTTTGTGTCATTGGTTGAACATTTTGGTCATTTTCGGTTTCCCCAAGCTTATTATAATCCAGTTAGGGTTTTTAACCAATCTTGTGCATCCAACAAGTGATTTTGTGTTATTGGTTGAAGATTTAGGTCATTTTCGTCCTCCCAAGGCTTAATCTAATCCAATTAGTGTTTTTAACCAATCTTGTGCATTCAATAAGTGATTTTGTGTCATTGGTTGAACATTTAGGTCATTTTCGTCCTCCCAAGGCTTATTCTAATCCAATTAGGGTTTTTAATCAATCTTGTGCATCCAATAAGTGATTTTGTGTTATTGGTTGAACATTTAGGTCATTTTCGTCCTCCCAAGACTTATTCTAATCCAGTTAGGGTTTTTAACCAATCTTGTGCATTCAATAAGTGATTTTGTGTCATTGGTTGAACATTTAGGTCATTTTCGGTTTCCCCAGGCTTATTATAATCCAATTTGGGTTTTTAACCAATCTTGTGCATCCAATAAGTGATTTTGAATCATTGGTTGAACATTTAGGTTATTTTCGTCCTCCCAAGGCTTATTATATACCAATTAGGGTTTTTAACCAATCTTGTGCATCCAATAAGTGATTTTGTGTTATAAGTTGAACATTTAGGTAATTTTCGTCCTCCCAAGGCTTATTCTAATCCAATTAGGGTTTTTAACCAATCTTGTGCATTCAATAAGTGATTTTGTGTCATTGGTTGAACATTTAGGTCATTTTCGGTTTCCCCTGGCTTATTATAATCCAATTAGGGTTTTTAACCAATGTTGTGCATCCAATAAGTGATTTTGTGTTATTGGTTGAACATTGAGGTCATTTTCGTCCTCCCAAGGCTTATTCTAATCCAATTAGGGTTTTTAACCAATCTTGTGCATTCAATAAGTGATTGTGTCATTGGTTGAATATTTTGGTCATTTTCGGTTTCCCCAAGCTTATTATAATTCAATTAGGGTTTTTAACCAATCTTGTGCATCCAACAAGTGATTTTGTGTTATTGGTTGAACATTTAGGTCATTTTCGTCCTCTTAAGGCTTATTCTAATCCAATTAGTGTTTTTAACCAATCTTGTGCATTCAATAAGTGATTTTGTGTCATTGGTTGAACATTTAGGTCATTTTCGTCCTCCCAAGGCTTATTCTAATCCAATTAGGGTTTTTAATCAATCTTGTGCATCCAATAAGTGATTTTGTGTTATTGGTTGAACATTTAGGTCATTTTCGTCCTCCCAAGACTTATTCTAATCCAATTAGGGTTTTTAACCAATCTTGTGCATTCAATAAGTGATTTTGTGTCATTGGTTGAACATTTAGGTCATTTTCGGTTTCCCCAGGCTTATTATAATCCAATTAGGGATTTTAACCAATCTTGTGCATCCAATAAGTGATTTTGAATCATTGGTTGAACATTTAGGTTTTTTTCGTCCTCCCAAGGCTTATTATATACCAATTAGGGTTTTTAACCAATCTTGTGCATCCAATAAGTGATTTTGTTTTATAAGTTGAACATTTAGGTAATTTTCGTCCTCCCAAGGCTTATTCTAATCCAATTAGTGTTTTTAACCAAAGTTGTGCATCCAATAAGTGATTTTGTGTCATTGGTTGAACATTTAGAGCATTTTCAGGTTCCCAAGGCTTATTATATTCCACTTAGGGTTTTTAACCAATCTTGTGCATCCAATAAGTGATTTTGTGTTATTGGTTGAACATTTAGGTCACTTTCGTCCTCCCAAGGCTTATTCTAATCCAATTAGGGTTTTTAACCAATCTTGTGCATTCAATAAGTGATTTTGTGTCATTGGTTGAACATTTAGGTCATTTTCGGTTTCCCCTGGCTTATTATAATCCAATTAGGGTTTTTAACCAATCTTGTGCATTCAATAAGTGATTTTGTGTCATTGGTTGAACATTTAGGTCATTTTCGTCCTCCCAAGGCTTATTCTAATCCAATTAGGGTTTTTAATCAATCTTGTGCATCCAATAAGTGATTTTGTGTTATTGGTTGAACATTTAGGTCATTTTCGTCCTCCCAAGACTTATTCTAATCCAGTTAGGGTTTTTAACCAATCTTGTGCATTCAATAAGTGATTTTGTGTCATTGGTTGAACATTTAGGTCATTTTCGGTTTCCCCTAGCTTATTATAATCCAATTAGGGTTTTTAACCAATGTTGTGCATCCAATAAGTGATTTTGTGTTATTGGTTGAACATTGAGGTCATTTTCGTCCTCCCAAGGCTTATTCTAATCCAATTAGGGTTTTTAACCAATCTTGTGCATTCAATAAGTGATTTTGTGTCATTGGTTGAATATTTTGGTCATTTTCGGTTTCCCCAAGCTTATTATAATCCAATTAGGGTTTTTAACCAATCTTGTGCATCCAACAAGTGATTTTGTGTTATTGGTTGAACATTTAGGTCATTTTCGTCCTCCCAAGGCTTATTCTAATCCAATTAGGGTTTTTAACCAATCTTGTGCATTCAATAAGTGATTTTGTGTCATTGGTTGAACATTTAGGTCATTTTCGTCCTCCCAGGGCTTATTATATTCCATTGAGGGTTTTTAACCAATCTTGTGAATCCAATAAGTGATTTTGTGTTATTGGTTGAACATTTAGGTAATTTTCGTCCTCCCAAGGCTTATTCTAATCCAATTAGGGTTTTTAACCAATCTTGTGCATTCAATAAGTGATTTTGTGTCATTGGTTCAACATTTAGGTCATTTTCGTCCTCCCAAGGCTTATTATATTCCATTGAGGGTTTTTAACCAATCTTGTGCATCCAATAAGTGATTTTGTGTTATTGGTTGAACATTTAGGTAATTTTCGTCCTCCCAAGGCTTATTCTAATGCAATTAGGGTTTTTAACCAATCTTGTGCATCCAATAAGTGATTTTGTGTCATTGGTTGAAAATTTAGGTCATTTTCGACCTCCCTAGGCTTATTCTAATCCACTTACGGTTTTTAACCAATCTTGTGCATCCAATAAGTGATTTTGTGTCATTAGTTGAACATTTAGGTCGTTTTCGTCCTCCCTAGGCTTATTTTATTCCTATTAGGGTCTTTAACCAATCTTGTGCATTCAATAAGTGATTTTGTGTCATTGGTTGAACATTTAGGTCATTTTCGGTTTCCATAGGGTTATTCTAATCCACTTAGGGTTATTAAACAATCTTGCGCATCCAATAAGTGATATTGTGTCATTTGTTGAACATTTAGGTCATTTTCGCCCTCACTAGGCTTATTCTAATCCAATTAGGGTTTTTAACCAATCTTGTGCATTCAATAAGTGATTTTGTGTCATTGGTTGAACATTTTGGTCATTTTCGGTTTCCCCAAGCTTATTATAATCCAATTAGGGTTTTTAACCAATCTTGTGCATCCAACAAGTGATTTTGTGTTATTGGTTGAACATTTAGGTCATTTTCGTCCTCCCAAGGCTTATTCTAATCCAATTAGTGTTTTTAACCAATCTTGTGCATTCAATAAGTGATTTTGTGTCATTGGTTGAACATTTAGGTCATTTTCGTCCTCCCAAGGCTTATTCTAATCCAATTAGGGTTTTTAATCAATCTTGTGCATCCAATAAGTGATTTTGTGTTATTGGTTTAACATTTAGGTCATTTTCGTCCTCCCAAGACTTATTCTAATCCAGTTAGGGTTTTTAACCAATCTTGTGCATTCAATAAGTGATTTTGTGTCATTGGTTGAACATTTAGGTCATTTTCGGTTTCCCCAGGCTTATTATAATCCAATTAGGGTTTATAACCAATCTTGTGCATCCAATAAGTGATTTTGAATCATTGGTTGAACATTTAGGTTATTTTCGTCCTCCCAAGGCTTGTTATATACCAATTAGGGTTTTTAACCAATCTTGTGCATCCAATAAGTGATTTTGTGTTATAAGTTGAACATTTAGGTAATTTTCGTCCTCCCAAGGCTTATTCTAATCCAATTAGGGTTTTTAACCAATCTTGTGCATTCAATAAGTGATTTTGTGTCATTGGTTGAACATTTAGGTCATTTTCGGTTTCCCCTGGCTTATTATAATCCAATTAGGGTTTTTAACCAATGTTGTGCATCCAATAAGTGATTTTGTGTTATTGGTTGAACATTTAGGTCATTTTCGTCCTCCCAAGGCTTATTCTAATCCAATTAGGGTTTTTAACCAATCTTGTGCATTCAATAAGTGATTTTGTGTCATTGGTTGAATATTTTGGTCATTTTCGGTTTCCCCAAGCTTATTATAATCCAATTAGGGTTTTTAACCAATCTTGTGCATCCAACAAGTGATTTTGTGTTATTGGTTGAACATTTAGGTCATTTTCGTCCTCCCAAGGCTTATTCTAATCCAATTAGGGTTTTTAATCAATCTTGTGCATCCAATAAGTGATTTTGTGTTATTGGTTGAACATTTAGGTCATTTTCGTCCTCCCAAGACTTATTCTAATCCAGTTAGGGTTTTTAACCAATCTTGTGCATTCAATAAGTGATTTTGTGTCATTGGTTGAACATTTAGGTCATTTTCGGTTTCCCCAGGCTTATTATAATCCAATTTGGGTTTTTAACCAATCTTGTGCATCCAATAAGTGATTTTGAATCATTGGTTGAACATTTAGGTTATTTTCGTCCTCCCAAGGCTTATTATATACCAATTAGGGTTTTTAACCAATCTTGTGCATCCAATAAGTGATTTTGTGTTATAAGTTGAACATTTAGGTAATTTTCGTCCTCCCAAGGCTTATTCTAATCCAATTAGGGTTTTTAACCAATCTTGTGCATTCAATAAGTGATTTTGTGTCATTGGTTGAACATTTAGGTCATTTTCGGTTTCCCCTGGCTTATTATAATCCAATTAGGGTTTTTAACCAATGTTGTGCATCCAATAAGTGATTTTGTGTTATTGGTTGAACATTGAGGTCATTTTCGTCCTCCCAAGGCTTATTCTAATCCAATTAGGGTTTTTAACCAATCTTGTGCATTCAATAAGTGATTGTGTCATTGGTTGAATATTTTGGTCATTTTCGGTTTCCCCAAGCTTATTATAATTCAATTAGGGTTTTTAACCAATCTTGTGCATCCAACAAGTGATTTTGTGTTATTGGTTGAACATTTAGGTCATTTTCGTCCTCTTAAGGCTTATTCTAATCCAATTAGTGTTTTTAACCAATCTTGTGCATTCAATAAGTGATTTTGTGTCATTGGTTGAACATTTAGGTCATTTTCGTCCTCCCAAGGCTTATTCTAATCCAATTAGGGTTTTTAATCAATCTTGTGCATCCAATAAGTGATTTTGTGTTATTGGTTGAACATTTAGGTCATTTTCGTCCTCCCAAGACTTATTCTAATCCAATTAGGGTTTTTAACCAATCTTGTGCATTCAATAAGTGATTTTGTGTCATTGGTTGAACATTTAGGTCATTTTCGGTTTCCCAGGCTTATTATAATCCAATTAGGGATTTTAACCAATCTTGTGCATCCAATAAGTGATTTTGAATCATTGGTTGAACATTTAGGTTATTTTCGTCCTCCCAAGGCTTATTATATACCAATTAGGGTTTTTAACCAATCTTGTGCATCCAATAAGTGATTTTGTTTTATAAGTTGAACATTTAGGTAATTTTCGTCCTCCCAAGGCTTATTCTAATCCAATTAGGGTTTTTAACCAAAGTTGTGCATCCAATAAGTGATTTTGTGTCATTGGTTGAACATTTAGAGCATTTTCAGGTTCCCAAGGCTTATTATATTCCACTTAGGGTTTTTAACCAATCTTGTGCATCCAATAAGTGATTTTGTGTTATTGGTTGAACATTTAGGTCATTTTCGTCCTCCCAAGGCTTATTCTAATCCAATTAGGGTTTTTAACCAATCTTGTGCATTCAATAATTGATTTTGTGTCATTGGTTGAACATTTAGGTCATTTTCGGTTTCCCCAGGCTTATTATAATCCAATTAGGGTTTTTAACCGATCTTGTGCATCCAATAAGTGATTTTGAATCATTGGTTGAACATTTAGGTTATTTTCGTCCTTCCAAGGCTTATTATAATCCAATTAGGGTTTTTAACCAATCTTGTGCATCCAATAAGTGATTTTGGGTTATTGGTTGAACATTTATGTAATTTTCGTCCTTCCAAGGCTTATTCTAATCCAATTAGGGTTTTTAACCAAACTTGTGCATCCAATAAGTGATTTTGTGTCATTGGTTGAACATTTAAAGCATTTTCGGTTTCCCCAGGCTTATTATATTCCACTTAGGGTTTTTAACCAATCTTGTGCATCCAATAAGTGATTTTGTGTTATTGGTTGAACATTTAGGTCATTTTCGTCCTCCTAAGGCTTATTCTAATCCAATTAGGGTTTTTAACCAATCTTGTGCATTGAATAAGTGATTTTGTGTCATTGGTTGAACATTTAGGTTATTTTCGTCCTCCCAAGGCTTATTCTAATCCAATTAGGGTTTTTAACCAATCTTGTGCATCCAATAAGTGATTTTGTGTTATTGGTTGAACATTTAGGTCATTTTCGTCCTCCCAAGGCTTATTCTAATCCAATTAGGGTTTTTAACCAAACTTGTGCATCCAATAAGTGATTTTGTGTCATTGGTTGAACATTTAGAGCATTTTCAGGTTCCCCAGGCTTATTATATTCCACTTAGGGTTTTTAACCAATCTTGTGCATCCAATAAGAGATTTTGTGTCATTGGTTGAACATTTAGGTCATTTTCGACATCCCTAGGCTTATTCGAATCCACTTAGGGTTTTTAACCAATCTTGTGCATCTAATAAGTGATTTTGTGTCATCGGTTGAACATTTAGGTCGTTTTCGTCCTCCCTAGGCTTATTTTATTCCAATTAGGGTTTTTAACCAGTATTGTTCATTCAATAAGTGATTTTGTGTCATTGGTTGAACATTTAGGTCATTTTCGGTTTCCCCAAGCTTATTATAATCCAATTAGGGTTTTTAACCAATCTTGTGCATTCAATAAGTGATTTTGTGTCATTGGTTGAACATTTAGGTCATTTTCGGTTTCCATAGGGTTATTCTAAACCACTTAGGGTTATTAAACAATCTTGCGCATCCAATAAGTGATATAGTGTCATTTGTTGAACATTTAGGTCATTTTCGTCATCAGTAGGCTTATTCTAATCCAATTAGGGTTTTTAACCAATCTTGTGCATCCAATAAGTGATTTTGTGTTATTGGTTGAACATTTAGGTCATTTTCGTCCTCCCAAGGCTTATTCTAATCCAATTAGGGTTTTTAACCAATCTTGTGCATTCAATAAGTGATTTTGTGTCATTGGTTGAACATTTAGGTCATTTTCGGTTTCCCCAGGCTTATTAAAATCCAAATAGGATTTTTAACCAATCCTTTGCATCCAATAAGTGTTTTTGAATCATTGGTTGAACATTTAGGTTATTTTCGTCCTCCCAAGGCTTATTATATTCCAATTAGGGTTTTTAACCAATCTTGTGCATCCAATAAGTGATTTTATGTCATTGGTTGAACATTTAGGTCATTTTCGTCCTCCCAAGGCTTATTCTAATCCAAATATGGTTTTTAACCAATCTTGTGCATCCAATAAGTGATTTTGTGTTATTGGTTGAACATTTAGGTCATTTTTGTCCTCCCAAGGCTTATTCTAATCCAATTAGGGTTTTTAACCAATCTTCTGCATTCAATAAGTGATTTTGTGTCATTGGTTGAACATTTAGGTCATTTTCGGTTTCCCCAGGCTTATTATAATCCAAATAGGGTATTTAACCAATCTTGTGCATCCAATAAGTGATTTTGAATCATTGGTTGAACATTTAGGTTATTTTCGTCCTCCCAAGGCTTATTATATTCCAATTAGGGTTTTTAACCAATCTTGTGCAACCAATAAGTGATTTTGTGTTATTGGTTGAACATTTAGGTAATTTTCGTCCTCCCAAGGCTTATTCTAATCCAATTAGGTTTTTTAACCAAACTTGTGCATCCAATAAGTGATTTTGTTTCATTGGTTGAACATTTAGAGCATTTTCAGGTTCCCCAGGCTTATTATATTCCACTTAGGGTTTTTAACCAATCTTGTGCATCCAATAAGTGATTCTGTGTTATTGGTTGAACATTTAGGTCATTTTCGTCCTCCCAAGGCTTATTCTAATCCAATTAGGGTTTTTAACCAATCTTGTGCATTCAATAAGTGATTTTGTGTCATTGGTTGAACATTTAGGTCATTTTCGGTTTCCCAAGGCTTATTATAATCCAATTAGGGTTTTTAACCAATCTTGTGCATCCAATAAGTGATTTTGAATCATTGGTTGAACATTTAGGTTATTTTTCGTCCTCCCAAGGCTTATTATATTCCAATAAGGGTTTTTAACCAATCTTGTGCATCCAATAAGTGATTTTGTGTTATTGGTTGAACATTTATGTAATTTTCGTCCTCCCAAGGCTTATTCTAATCCAATTAGGGTTTTTAACCAAACTTGTGCATCCAATAAGTGATTTTGTGTCATTGGTTGAACATTTAAAGCATTTTCGGTTTCCCCAGGCTTATTATATTCCAATAAGGGTTTTTAACCAATCTTGTGCATCCAATAAGTGATTTTGTGTTTTTGGTTGAACATTTAGGTCATTTTCGTCCTCCCAAGGCTTATTCTAATCCAATTAGGGTTTTTTACCAATTTTGTGCATCCAAAAAGTGATTTTGTGTTATTGGTTGAACATTTAGGTCATTTTCGTCCGCCCAAGGCTTATTCTAATCCAATTAGGGTTTTTAACCAATCTTGTGCATTAAATAAGTGATTTTGTGTCATTGGTTGAACATTTAAAGCATTTTCGGTTTCCCCAGGCTTATTATATTCCACTTAGGGTTTTTAACCAATCTTGTGCATCCAATAAGTGATTTTGTGTTATTGGTTGAACATTTAGGTCATTTTCGTCCTCCCAAGGCTTATTCTAATCCAATTAGGGTTTTTTTTACCAATTTTGTGCATCCAAAAAGTGATTTTGTGTTATTGGTTGAACATTTAGGTCATTTTCGTCCGCCCAAGGCTTATTCTAATCCAATTAGGGTTTTTAACCAATCTTGTGCATCCAATAAGTGATTTTGTGTCATTGGTAGAACATTTATGTCATTATTATTCCTACCTAGGGTTATTGTATTCCAATTAGGGTTTTTAACCAATCTTATGCATTCAATTAGTGATTTTGTGTCATTGGTAGAACATTTATGCCATTATTCGTCCTACCTAGGGTTATTTTATTCCAATTAGGATTTTTAACCAATCTTATGCATTCAATTAGTGATTTTGTGTCATTGGTTGAACATTTATGTCATTTTCAGTTTCCCTAGGCTTATTATAATCCAATTAGGGTTTTTAACCAATCTTGTGCATCCAATAAGTGATTTTGGGTTATTGGTTGAACATTTATGTAATTTTCGTCCTTCCAAGGCTTATTCTAATCCAATTAGGGTTTTTAACCAAACTTGTGCATCCAATAAGTGATTTTGTGTCATTGGTTGAACATTTAAAGCATTTTCGGTTTCCCCAGGCTTATTATATTCCACTTAGGGTTTTTAACCAATCTTGTGCATCAAATAAGTGATTTTGTGTTATTGGTTGAACATTTAGGTCATTTTCGTCCTCCCAAGGCTTATTCTAATCCAATTAGGGTTTTTTACCAATTTTGTGCATCCAAAAAGTGATTTTGTGTTATTGGTTGAACATTTAGGTCATTTTCGTCCGCCTAAGGCTTATTCTAATCCAATTAGGGTTTTTAACCAATCTTGTGCATTCAATAAGTGATTTTGTGTCATTGGTTGAACATTTAAAGCATTTTCGGTTTCCCCAGGCTTATTATATTCCACTTAGGGTTTTTAACCAATCTTGTGCATCCAATAAGTGATTTTGTGTTATTGGTTGAACATTTAGGTCATTTTCGTCCTCCTAAGGCTTATTCTAATCCAATTAGGGTTTTTAACCAATCTTGTGCATTGAATAAGTGATTTTGTGTCATTGGTTGAACATTTAGGTTATTTTCGTCCTCCCAAGGCTTATTCTAATCCAATTAGAGTTTTTAACTAATCTTGTGCATCCAATAAGTGATTTTGGGTTATTGGTTGAACATTTATGTAATTTTCGTCCTTCCAAGGCTTATTCTAATCCAATTAGGGTTTTTAACCAAACTTGTGCATCCAATAAGTGATTTTGTGTCATTGGTTGAACATTTAAAGCATTTTCGGTTTCCCCAGGCTTATTATATTCCAATAAGGGTTTTTAACCAATCTTGTGCATCCAATAAGTGATTTTGTGTTTTTGGTTGAACATTTAGGTCATTTTCGTCCTCCCAAGGCTTATTCTAATCCAATTAGGGTTTTTTACCAATTTTGTGCATCCAAAAAGTGATTTTGTGTTATTGGTTGAACATTTAGGTCATTTTCGTCCGCCCAAGGCTTATTCTAATCCAATTAGGGTTTTTAACCAATCTTGTGCATTAAATAAGTGATTTTGTGTCATTGGTTGAACATTTAAAGCATTTTCGGTTTCCCCAGGCTTATTATATTCCACTTAGGGTTTTTAACCAATCTTGTGCATCCAATAAGTGATTTTGTGTTATTGGTTGAACATTTAGGTCATTTTCGTCCTCCCAAGGCTTATTCTAATCCAATTAGGGTTTTTTTTACCAATTTTGTGCATCCAAAAAGTGATTTTGTGTTATTGGTTGAACATTTAGGTCATTTTCGTCCGCCCAAGGCTTATTCTAATCCAATTAGGGTTTTTAACCAATCTTGTGCATCCAATAAGTGATTTTGTGTCATTGGTAGAACATTTATGTCATTATTATTCCTACCTAGGGTTATTGTATTCCAATTAGGGTTTTTAACCAATCTTATGCATTCAATTAGTGATTTTGTGTCATTGGTAGAACATTTATGCCATTATTCGTCCTACCTAGGGTTATTTTATTCCAATTAGGATTTTTAACCAATCTTATGCATTCAATTAGTGATTTTGTGTCATTGGTTGAACATTTATGTCATTTTCAGTTTCCCTAAGCTTATTATAATCCAATTAGGGTTTTTAACCAATCTTGTGCATCCAATAAGTGATTTTGTGTTATTGGTTGAACATTTAGGTCATTTTCGTGCTCCCAAGGCTTAATCTAATCCAATTTGGGTTTTTAACCAAACTTGTGCATTGAATAAGTGATTTTGTGTCATTGGTTGAACATTTAGGTTATTTTCGTCCTCCCAAGGCTTATTCTAATCCAATTAGGGTTTTTAACCAATCTTGTCCATCCAATAAGTGATTTTGTGTTATTGGTTGAACATTTAGGTCATTTTCGTCCTCCCAAGGCTTATTCTAATCCAATTAGGGTTTTTAACCAATCTTGTGCATCCAATAAGTGATTTTGTGTCATTGGTTGAACATTTAGGTCATTTTCGGTTTCCCGAGGCTTATTAAAATCCAAGTAGGGTTTTTAACCAATCTTGTGCATCCAATAAGTGATTTTGTGTTATTGGTTGAACATTTAGGTCATTTTCGTCCTCCTAAGGCTTATTCTAATCCAATTAGGGTTTTTAACCAATCTTGTGCATTGAATAAGTGATTTTGTGTCATTGGTTGATCATTTAGGTTATTTTCGTCCTCCCAAGGCTTATTCTAATCCAATTAGGGTTTTTAACCAATCTTGTGCATCCAATAAGTGAATTTGGGTTATTGGTTGAACATTTAGGTCATTTTCGTCCTCCCAAGGCTTATTCTAATCCAATTAGGGTTTTTAACCAAACTTGTGCATTCAATAAGTGATTTTGTGTCATCGGTTGAACATTTAGGTCATTTTCGGTTTCCCAAGGCTTATTATAATCCAATTAGGGTTTTTAACCAATCTTGTGCATCCAATAAGAGATTTTGAATCATTGGTTGAACATTTAGGTTATTTTTCGTCCTCCCAAGGCTTATTATATTCCAATAAGGGTTTTTAACCAATCTTGTACATCCAATAAGTGATTTTGTGTTATTGGTTGAACATTTATGTAATTTTCGTCCTCCCAAGGCTTATTCTAATCCAATTAGGGTTTTTAACCAATCTTGTGCATCCAATAAGTGATTTTGTGTTATTGGTTGAACATTTAGGTCATTTTCGTCCTCCCAAGGCTTATTCTAATCCAATTAGGGTTTTTAACCAATCTTGTGCATTCAATAATTGATTTTGTGTCATTGGTTGAACATTTAGGTCATTTTCGGTTTCCCCAGGCTTATTATAATCCAATTAGGGTTTTTAACCAATCTTGTGCATCCAATAAGTGATTTTGAATCATTGGTTGAACATTTAGGTTATTTTCGTCCTTCCAAGGCTTATTATAATCCAATTAGGGTTTTTAACCAATCTTGTGCATCCAATAAGTGATTTTGGGTTATTGGTTGAACATTTATGTAATTTTCGTCCTTCCAAGGCTTATTCTAATCCAATTAGGGTTTTTAACCAAACTTGTGCATCCAATAAGTGATTTTGTGTCATTGGTTGAACATTTAAAGCATTTTCGGTTTCCCCAGGCTTATTATATTCCACTTAGGGTTTTTAACCAATCTTGTGCATCCAATAAGTGATTTTGTGTTATTGGTTGAACATTTAGGTCATTTTCGTCCTCCCAAGGCTTATTCTAATCCAATTAGGGTTTTTTACCAATTTTGTGCATCCAAAAAGTGATTTTGTGTTATTGGTTGAACATTTAGGTCATTTTCGTCCTCCCAAGGCTTATTCTAATCCAATTAGGGTTTTTAACCAATCTTGTGCATTAAGTAAGTGATTTTGTGTCATTGGTTGAACATTTAAAGCATTTTCGGTTTCCCCAGGCTTATTATATTCCACTTAGGGTTTTTAACCAATCTTGTGCATCCAATAAGTGATTTTGTGTTATTGGTTGAACATTTAGGTCATTTTCGTCCTCCCAAGGCTTATTCTAATCCAATTAGGGTTTTTTTACCAATTTTGTGCATCCAAAAAGTGATTTTGTGTTATTGGTTGAACATTTAGGTCATTTTCGTCCGCCCAAGGCTTATTCTAATCCAATTAGGGTTTTTAACCAATCTTGTGCATCCAATAAGTGATTTTGTGTTATCGGTTGAATATTTAGGTCATTTTCGTCCTCCCAAGGCTTATTCTAATCCAATTAGGGTTTTTAACCAATCTTGTGCATTCAATAATTGATTTTGTGTCATTGGTTGAACATTTAGGTCATTTTCGGTTTCCCCAGGCTTATTATAATCCAATTAGGGTTTTTAACCAATCTTGTGCATCCAATAAGTGATTTTGAATCATTGGTTGAACATTTAGGTTATTTTTGTCCTTCCAAGGCTTATTATAATCCAATTAGGGTTTTTAACCAATCTTGTGCATCCAATAAGTGATTTTGGGTTATTGGTTGAACATTTATGTAATTTTCGTCCTTCCAAGGCTTATTCTAATCCAATTAGGGTTTTTAACCAAACTTGTGCATCCAATAAGTGATTTTGTGTCATTGGTTGAACATTTAAAGCATTTTCGGTTTCCCCAGGCTTATTATATTCCACTTAGGGTTTTTAACCAATCTTGTGCATCCAATAAGTGATTTTGTGTTATTGGTTGAACATTTAGGTCATTTTCGTCCTCCTAAGGCTTATTCTAATCCAATTAGGGTTTTTAACCAATCTTGTGCATTGAATAAGTGATTTTGTGTCATTGGTTGAACATTTAGGTTATTTTCGTCCTCCCAAGGCTTATTCTAATCCAATTAGAGTTTTTAACTAATCTTGTGCATCCAATAAGTGATTTTGGGTTATTGGTTGAACATTTATGTAATTTTCGTCCTTCCAAGGCTTATTCTAATCCAATTAGGGTTTTTAACCAAACTTGTGCATCCAATAAGTGATTTTGTGTCATTGGTTGAACATTTAAAGCATTTTCGGTTTCCCCAGGCTTATTATATTCCACTTAGGGTTTTTAACCAATCTTGTGCATCCAATAAGTGATTTTGTGTTATTGGTTGAACATTTAGGTCATTTTCGTCCTCCTAAGGCTTATTCTAATCCAATTAGGGTTTTTAACCAATCTTGTGCATTGAATAAGTGATTTTGTGTCATTGGTTGAACATTTAGGTTATTTTCGTCCTCCCAAGGCTTATTCTAATCCAATTAGAGTTTTTAACTAATCTTGTGCATCCAATAAGTGATTTTGGGTTATTGGTTGAACATTTATGTAATTTTCGTCCTTCCAAGGCTTATTCTAATCCAATTAGGGTTTTTAACCAAACTTGTGCATCCAATAAGTGATTTTGTGTCATTGGTTGAACATTTAAAGCATTTTCGGTTTCCCCAGGCTTATTATATTCCACTTAGGGTTTTTAACCAATCTTGTGCATCCAATAAGTGATTTTGTGTTATTGGTTGAACATTTAGGTCATTTTCGTCCTCCCAAGGCTTATTCTAATCCAATTAGGGTTTTTTACCAATTTTGTGCATCCAAAAAGTGATTTTGTGTTATTGGTTGAACATTTAGGTCATTTTCGTCCTCCCAAGGCTTATTCTAATCCAATTAGGGTTTTTAACCAATCTTGTGCATTAAATAAGTGATTTTGTGTCATTGGTTGAACATTTAAAGCATTTTCGGTTTCCCCAGGCTTATTATATTCCACTTAGGGTTTTTAACCAATCTTGTGCATCCAATAAGTGATTTTGTGTTATTGGTTGAACATTTAGGTCATTTTCGTCCTCCCAAGGCTTATTCTAATCCAATTAGGGTTTTT
>JBBPBP010000004.1:39489815-39501199 GCA_037974735.1 Cicer chorassanicum | reverse complement strand
CAATAAGTGATTTTGTGTCATTGGTTGAACATTTAGGTCATTTTCGGTTTCCCCAGGCTTATTAAAATCCAAGTAGGGTTTTTAACCAATCTTGTGCATCCAATAAGTGATTTTGTGTTATGGGTTGAACATTTAGGTCATTTTCGTCCTCCCAAGGCTTATTCTAATCCAATTCGGGGTTTTAACCAATCTTGTGCATTGAATAAGTGATTTTGTGTCATTGGTTGAACATTTAGGTTATTTTCGTCCTCCCAAGGCTTATTCTAATCCAATTAGGGTTTTTAACCAATCTTGTGCATCCAATAAGTGATTTTGTGTTATTGGTTGAACATTTAGGTCATTTTCGTCCTCCCAAGGCTTATTCTAATCCAATTAGGGTTTTTAACCAATCTTGTGCATTCAATAAGTGATTTTGTGTCATTGGTTGAACATTTAGGTCATTTTCGGTTTCCCAAGGCTTATTATAATCCAATTAGGGTTTTTAACCAATCTTGTGCATCCAATAAGTGATTTTGAATCATTGGTTGAACATTTAGGTTATTTTTCGTCCTCCCAAGGCTTATTATATTCCAATAAGGGTTTTTAACCAATCTTGTGCATCCAATAAGGGATTTTGTGTTATTGGTTGAACATTTATGTAATTTTCGTCCTCCCAAGGCTTCTTCTAATCCAATTAGGGTTTTTAACCAAACTTGTGCATCCAATAAGTGATTTTGTGTCATTGGTTGAACATTTAAAGCATTTTCGGTTTCCCCAGGCTTATTATATTCCACTTAGGGTTTTTAACGAATCTTGTCCATCCAATAAGTGATTTTGTGTTATTGGTTGAACATTTAGGTCATTTTCGTCCTCCCAAGGCTTATTCTAATCCAATTAGGGTTTTTAACCAATCTTGTGCATCCAATTAGTGATTTTGTGTCATTGGTTGAACATTTAGGTCATTTTCGGTTTCCCCAGGCTTATTAAAATCCAAGTAGGGTTTTTTACCAATCTTGTGCATCCAATAAGTGATTTTGTGTTATTGGTTGAACATTTAGGTCATTTTCGTCCTCCTAAGGCTTATTCTAATCCAATTAGGGTTTTTAACGAATCTTGTGCATTGAATAAGTGATTTTGTGTCATTGGTTGAACATTTAGGTTATTTTTGTCCTCCCAAGGCTTATTCTAATCCAATTAGGGTTTTTAACCAATCTTGTGCATCCAATAAGTGATTTTGGGTTATTGGTTGAACATTTATGTAATTTTCGTCCTTCCAAGGCTTATTCTAATCCAATTAGGGTTTTTAACCAAACTTGTGCATCCAATAAGTGATTTTGTGTCATTGGTTGAACATTTAAAGCATTTTCGGTTTCCCCAGGCTTATTATATTCCACTTAGGGTTTTTAACCAATCTTGTGCATCCAATAAGTGATTTTGTGTTATTGGTTGAACATTTAGGTCATTTTCGTCCTCCTAAGGCTTATTCTAATCCAATTAGGGTTTTTAACCAATCTTGTGCATTGAATAAGTGATTTTGTGTCATTGGTTGAACATTAAGGTTATTTTCGTCCTCCCAAGGCTTATTCTAATCCAATTAGGGTTTTTAACCAATCTTGTGCATCCAATAAGTGATTTTGGGTTATTGGTTGAAGATTTATGTAATTTTCGTCCTTCCAAGGCTTATTCTAATCCAATTAGGGTTTTTAACCAAACTTGTGCATCCAATAAGTGATTTTGTTTCATTGGTTGAACATTTAAAGCATTTTCGGTTTCCCCAGGCTTATTATATTCCACTTAGGGTTTTTAACCAATCTTGTGCATCCAATAAGTGATTTTGTGTTATTGGTTGAACATTTAGGTCATTTTCGTCCTCCTAAGGCTTATTCTAATCCAATTAGGGTTTTTAACCAATCTTGTGCATTGAATAAGTGATTTTGTGTCATTGGTTGAACATTTAGGTTATTTTCGTCCTCCCAAGGCTTATTCTAATCCAATTAGAGTTTTTAACTAATCTTGTGCATCCAATAAGTGATTTTGGGTTATTGGTTGAACATTTATGTAATTTTCGTCCTTCCAAGGCTTATTCTAATCCAATTAGGGTTTTTAACCAAACTTGTGCATCCAATAAGTGATTTTGTGTCATTGGTTGAACATTTAAAGCATTTTCGGTTTCCCCAGGCTTATTATATTCCACTTAGGGTTTTTAACCAATCTTGTGCATCCAATAAGTGATTTTGTGTTATTGGTTGAACATTTAGGTCATTTTCGTCCTCCCAAGGCTTATTCTAATCCAATTAGGGTTTTTTTACCAATTTTGTGCATCCAAAAAGTGATTTTGTGTTATTGGTTGAACATTTAGGTCATTTTCGTCCGCCCAAGGCTTATTCTAATCCAATTAGGGTTTTTAACCAATCTTGTGCATCCAATAAGTGATTTTGTGTTATCGGTTGAATATTTAGGTCATTTTCGTCCTCCCAAGGCTTATTCTAATCCAATTAGGGTTTTTAACCAATCTTGTGCATTCAATAATTGATTTTGTGTCATTGGTTGAACATTTAGGTCATTTTCGGTTTCCCCAGGCTTATTATAATCCAATTAGGGTTTTTAACCAATCTTGTGCATCCAATAAGTGATTTTGAATCATTGGTTGAACATTTAGGTTATTTTCGTCCTCCCAAGGCTTATTATATTCCAATTAGGGTTTTTAACCAATCTTGTGCATCCAATAAGTGATTTGGTGTTATTGGTTGAACATTTAGGTAATTTTCGTCCTCCCAAGGCTTATTCTAATCCAATTAGGGTTTTTAACCAAACTTGTGCATCCAATAAGTGATTTTGTGTTATTGGTTGAACATTTAGGTCATTTTCGTCCTCCCAAGGCTTATTCTAATCCAATTAGGGTTTTTAACCAATCTTGTGCATTCAATAAGTGATTTTGTGTCATTGGTTGAACATTTAGGTCATTTTCGGTTTCCCCAGGCTTATTATAATCCAATTAGGGTTTTTAACCAATCTTGTGCATCCAATAAGTGATTTTGAATCATTGGTTGAACATTTAGGTTATTTTCGTCCTCCCAAGGCTTATTATATACCAATTAGGGTTTTTAACCAATCTTGTGCATCCAATAAGTGATTTTGTGTTATAAGTTGAACATTTAGGTAATTTTCGTCCTCCCAAGGCTTATTCTAATCCAATTAGGGTTTTTAACCAATCTTGTGCATCCAATAAGTGATTTTGTGTTATTGGTTGAACATTTAGGTCATTTTCGTCCTCCCAAGGCTTATTCTAATCCAATTAGGGTTTTTAACCAAACTTGTGCATTCAATAAGTGATTTTGTGTCATCGGTTGAACATTTAGGTCATTTTCGGTTTCCCAAGGCTTATTATAATCCAATTAGGGTTTTTAACCAATCTTGTGCATCCAATAAGAGATTTTGAATCATTGGTTGAACATTTAGGTTATTTTTCGTCCTCCCAAGGCTTATTATATTCCAATAAGGGTTTTTAACCAATCTTGTACATCCAATAAGTGATTTTGTGTTATTGGTTGAACATTTATGTAATTTTCGTCCTCCCAAGGCTTATTCTAATCCAATTAGGGTTTTTAACCAATCTTGTGCATCCAATAAGTGATTTTGTGTTATTGGTTGAACATTTAGGTCATTTTCGTCCTCCCAAGGCTTATTCTAATCCAATTCGGGTTTTTAATCAATCTTGTGCATCCAATAAGTGATTTTGTGTCATTGGTTGAACATTTAGGTCATTTTCGTCCTCCATATTCGGGTTTTTAACCAATCTTGTGCATCCTATAAGTGATTTTGTATCATTGACTGAACATTTAGGTCGTTTTCCTCCTCCTAAGGCTTATTCTAATCCAATTAGGGTTTTTAACCAATCTTGTGCATCCAATAAGTAATTTCGTGTTATTGGTTGAACATTTAGGTCATTTTCGTCCTCCCAAGGCTTATTCTAATCCAATTAGGGTTTTTAACCAATCTTGTGCATCCAATAAGTGATTTTGTGTCATTGGTTGAACATTTAGGTCATTTTCGTCCTCCCAAGGCTTATTCTAATCCAATTCGGGTTTTTAACCAATCTTGTGCATCCAATAAGTGATTTTGTGTCATTGGCTGAACAATTAGGTCGTTTTCCTCCTCGTAAAGCTTATTCTAATCCAATTAGGGTTTTTAATTAATCTTGTGCATCCAATAAGTAATTTTGTGTCATTGGTTGAACATTTAGGTCATTTTCGTCCTCCCAAGGCTTATTCTAATCCAATTAGGGTTTTTAACCAATCTTGTGCATCCAATAAGTGATTTTGTGTCATTGGTTGAACATTTAGGTCATTTTTGTCCTCCAAATGCTTATTCTCATCCAATTAGGGTTTTTAACCAATCTTGTGCATCCAATAAGTGATTTTGTGACATTGGTTGAACATTTAGGTCATTTTCGTCCTCCCTAGGCTTATTCTCATCCAATTAGGGTTTTTAACCAATCTTGTGCATCCAATAAGTGATTTTGTGTCATTGGTTGAACATTTAGGTCATTTTCGTCCTCCAATGGCTTATTCTCGTCCAATTAGGGTTTTTAACCAATCTTGTGCATCCAATAAGTACATTTGTGTCATTGGTTGAACATTTAGGTCATTTTCGTCCTCCCAAGGCTTATTCTCGTCCAATTAGGGTTTTTAACCAATCTTGTGCATCCAATAAGTACTTTTGTGTCATTGGATGAACTTTAGGTCATTTTAGTCCTCCCAAGGCTTATTCTCGTCCAATTAGGGTTTTTAACCAATCTTGTGCATCCAATAAGTGATTTTGTGTCATTGGTTGAACATTTAGGTCATTTTCGTCCTCCTAAGGCTTATTCTCGTCCAATTAGGGTTTTTAACCAATCTTGTGCATCCAATAAGTGATTTTGTGTCATTGGTTGAACATTTAGGTCATTTTCGTCCTCCCAAGACTTATTCTCGTCAAATTAGGGGTTTTAACCAATCTTGTGCATCCAATAAGTACATTTGTGTCATTGGTTGAACATTTAGGTCATTTTCGTCCTCCCAAAGCTTATTCTCGTCCAATTAGGGTTTTTAACCAATCTTGTGCATCCAATAAGTGATTTTGTGTCATTGGTTGAACATTCAGGTCATTTTCGTCCTCCCAAGGCTTATTCTCGTCCAATTAGGGTTTTTAACCAATCTTGTGCATCCAATAAGTGATTTTGTGTCATTGGTTGAACATTTAGGTCATTTTCGTCCTCCCAAGGCTTATTCTAATCCAATTAGGGTTTTTAACCAATCTTGTGCATTCAATAAGTGATTTTGTGTCATTGGTTGAACATTTAGGTCATTTTCGGTTTCCCAAGGCTTATTATAATCCAATTAGGGTTTTTAACCAATCTTGTGCATCCAATAAGTGATTTTGAATCATTGGTTGAACATTTAGGTTATTTTTCGTCCTCCCAAGGCTTATTATATTCCAATAAGGGTTTTTAACCAATCTTGTGCATCCAATAAGTGATTTTGTGTTATTGGTTGAACATTTATGTAATTTTCGTCCTCCCAAGGCTTATTCTAATCCAATTAGGGTTTTTAACCAAACTTGTGCATCCAATAAGTGATTTTGTGTCATTGGTTGAACATTTAAAGCATTTTCGGTTTCCCCAGGCTTATTATATTCAACTTAGGGTTTTTAACCAATCTTGTCCATCCAATAAGTGATTTTGTGTTATTGGTTGAACATTTAGGTCATTTTCGTCCTCCCAAGGCTTATTCTAATCCAATTAGGGTTTTTAACCAATCTTGTGCATCCAATAAGTGATTTTGTGTCATTGGTTGAACATTTAGGTCATTTTCGGTTTCCCGAGGCTTATTAAAATCCAAGTAGGGTTTTTAACCAATCTTGTGCATCCAATAAGTGATTTTGTGTTATTGGTTGAACATTTAGGTCATTTTCGTCCTCCTAAGGCTTATTCTAATCCAATTAGGGTTTTTAACCAATCTTGTGCATTGAATAAGTGATTTTGTGTCATTGGTTGATCATTTAGGTTATTTTCGTCCTCCCAAGGCTTATTCTAATCCAATTAGGGTTTTTAACCAATCTTGTGCATCCAATAAGTGAATTTGGGTTATTGGTTGAACATTTAGGTCATTTTCGTCCTCCCAAGGCTTATTCTAATCCAATTAGGGTTTTTAACCAAACTTGTGCATTCAATAAGTGATTTTGTGTCATCGGTTGAACATTTAGGTCATTTTCGGTTTCCCAAGGCTTATTATAATCCAATTAGGGTTTTTAACCAATCTTGTGCATCCAATAAGAGATTTTGAATCATTGGTTGAACATTTAGGTTATTTTTCGTCCTCCCAAGGCTTATTATATTCCAATAAGGGTTTTTAACCAATCTTGTACATCCAATAAGTGATTTTGTGTTATTGGTTGAACATTTATGTAATTTTCGTCCTCCCAAGGCTTATTCTAATCCAATTAGGGTTTTTAACCAATCTTGTGCATCCAATAAGTGATTTTGTGTTATTGGTTGAACATTTAGGTCATTTTCGTCCTCCCAAGGCTTATTCTAATCCAATTAGGGTTTTTAACCAATCTTGTGCATCCAATAAGTGATTTTGTGTCATTGGTTGAACATTTAGGTTATTTTCGGTTTCCCCAGGCTTATTAAAATCCAAGTAGGGTTTTGAACCAATCTTGTGCATCCAATAAGTGATTTTGTGTTATTGGTTGAACATTTAGGTCATTTTCGTCCTCCCAAGGCTTATTCTAATCCAATTCGGGTTTTTAACCAATCTTGTGCATTGAATAAGTGATTTTGTGTCATTGGTTGAACATTTAGGTTATTTTCGTCCTCCCAAGGCTTATTCTAATCCAATTAGGGTTTTTAACCAATCTTGTGCATTCAATAAGTGATTTTGTGTCATTGGTTGAACATATAGGTCATTTTCGGTTTCCCAAGGCTTATTATAATCCAATTAGGGTTTTTAACCAATCTTGTGCATCCAATAAGTGATTTTGAATCATTGGTTGAACATTTAGGTTATTTTTCGTCCTCCCAAGGCTTATTATATTCCAATAAGGGTTTTTAACCAATCTTGTGCATCCAATAAGTGATTTTGTGTTATTGGTTGAACATTTATGTAATTTTCGTCCTCCCAAGGCTTATTCTAATCCAATTAGGGTTTTTAACCAAACTTGTGCATCCAATAAGTGATTTTGTGTCATTGGTTGAACATTTAGGTTATTTTCGTCCTCCCAAGGCTTATTCTAATCCAATTAGGGTTTTTAACCAATCTTGTGCATCCAATAAGTGATTTTGTGTCATTGGTTGAACATTTAGGTCATTTTCGGTTTCCCCAGGCTTATTAAAATCCAAGTAGGGTTTTTAACCAATCTTGTGCATCCAATAAGTGATTTTGTGTTATTGGTTGAACATTTAGGTCATTTTCGTCCTCCTAAGGCTTATTCTAATCCAATTTGGGTTTTTAACCAATCTTGTGCATTGAATAAGTGATTTTGTGTCATTGGTTGAACATTTAGGTTATTTTCGTCCTCCCAAGGCTTATTCTAATCCAATTAGGGTTTTTAACCAATCTTGTGCATCCAATAAGTGATTTTGTGTTATTGGTTGAACATTTAGGTCAGTTTCGTCCTCCCAAGGCTTATTCTAATCCAATTAGGGTTTTTAACCAATCTTGTGCATTCAATAAGTGATTTTGTGTCATTGGTTGAACATATAGGTCATTTTCGGTTTCCCAAGGCTTATTATAATCCAATTAGGGTTTTTAACCAATCTGGTGCATCGAATAAGTGATTTTGTGTCATTGGTTGAACATTTAGGTCATTTTCGTCCTCCCTAGGCTTATTCTATTCCAATTAGGGTTTTTAACCAATCTTGTGCATTCAATAAGTGATTTTGTGTCATTGGTTGAACATTTAGGTCATTTTCGGTTTCCATAGGGTTATTCTAATCCACTTAGGGTTATTAAACAATCTTACGCATCCAATAAGTGATATTGTGTTATTGGTTGAACATTTAGGTTATTTTCGTCCTCCCAAGGCTTATTCTAATCCAATTAGGGTTTTTAACCAATCTTGTGCATCCAATAAGTGATTTTGTGTCATTGGTTGAACATTTAGGTCATTTTCGGTTTCCCCAGGCTTATTAAAATCCAAGTAGGGTTTTTAACCAATCTTGTGCATCCAATAAGTGATTTTGTGTTATTGGTTGAACATTTAGGTCATTTTCGTCCTCCTAAGGCTTATTCTAATCCAATTTGGGTTTTTAACCAATCTTGTGCATTGAATAAGTGATTTTGTGTCATTGGTTGAACATTTAGGTTATTTTCGTCCTCCCAAGGCTTATTCTAATCCAATTAGGGTTTTTAACCAATCTTGTGCATCCAATAAGTGATTTTGTGTTATTGGTTGAACATTTAGGTCATTTTCGTCCTCCCAAGGCTTATTCTAATCCAATTACGGTTTTTAACCAATCTTGTGCATTCAATAAGTGATTTTGTGTCATTGGTTGAACATTTAGGTCATTTTCGGTTTCCCAAGGCTTATTATAATCCAATTAGGGTTTTTAACCAATCTGGTGCATCCAATAAGTGATTTTGTGTTATTGGTTGAACATTTATGTTATTTTCGTCCTCCCAAGGCTTATTCTAATCCAATTAATGTTTTTAACCAATCTTGTGCATCCAATAAGTGATTTTGTGTCATTGGTAGAACATTTAGGTCGTTTTCGTCCTCCCTAGGCTTATTTTATTCCAATTAGGGTTTTTAACCAATATTGTTCATTCAATAAGTGATTTTGTGTCATTGGTTGAACATTTAGGTCATTTTCGGTTTCCCCAGGGTTATTATAATCCAATTAGGGTTTTTAACCAATCTTGTGCATCCAATAAGTGATTTTGTGTTATTGGTTGAACATTTAGGTCATTTTCGTCCTCCCAAGGCTTATTCTAATCCAATTAGGGTTTTTAACCAATCTTGTGCATTCAATAATTGATTTTGTGTCATTGGTTGAACATTTAGGTCATTTTCGGTTTCCCCAGGCTTATTATAATCCAATTAGGGTTTTTAACCGATCTTGTGCATCCAATAAGTGATTTTGAATCATTGGTTGAACATTTAGGTTATTTTCGTCCTTCCAAGGCTTATTATAATCCAATTAGGGTTTTTAACCAATCTTGTGCATCCAATAAGTGATTTTGGGTTATTGGTTGAACATTTATGTAATTTTCGTCCTTCCAAGGCTTATTCTAATCCAATTAGGGTTTTTAACCAAACTTGTGCATCCAATAAGTGATTTTGTGTCATTGGTTGAACATTTAAAGCATTTTCGGTTTCCCCAGGCTTATTATATTCCACTTAGGGTTTTTAACCAATCTTGTGCATCCAATAAGTGATTTTGTGTTATTGGTTGAACATTTAGGTCATTTTCGTCCTCCTAAGGCTTATTCTAATCCAATTAGGGTTTTTAACCAATCTTGTGCATTGAATAAGTGATTTTGTGTCATTGGTTGAACATTTAGGTTATTTTCGTCCTCCCAAGGCTTATTCTAATCCAATTAGGGTTTTTAACCAATCTTGTGCATCCAATAAGTGATTTTGGGTTATTGGTTGAACATTTAGGTCACTTTCGTCCTCCCAAGGCTTATTCTAATCCAATTAGGGTTTTTAACCAAACTTGTGCATTCAATAAGTGATTTTGTGTCATTGGTTGAACATTTAGGCCATTTTCGGTTTCCCAAGGCTTATTATAATCCAATTAGGGTTTTTAACCAATCTTGTGCATCCAATAAGTGATTTTGAATCATTGGTTGAACATTTAGGTTATTTTTCGTCCTTCCAAGGCTTATTATATTCCAATAAGGGTTTTTAACCAATCTTGTGCATCCAATAAGTGATTTTGTGTTATTGGTTGAACATTTATGTAATTTTCGTTCTCCCAAGGCTTATTCTAATCCAATTAGGGTTTTTAACCAAACTTGTGCATCCAATAAGTGATTTTGTGTCATTGGTTGAACATTTAAAGCATTTTCGGTTTCCCCAGGCTTATTATATTCCACATAGGGTTTTTAACCAATCTTGTGCATCCAATAAGTGATTTTGTGTTATTGGTTGAACATTTAGGTCATTTTCGTCCTCCCAAGGCTTATTCTAATCCAATTAGGGTTTTTTACCAATTTTGTGCATCCAAAAAGTGATTTTGTGTTATTGGTTGAACATTTAGGTCATTTTCGTCCGCCTAAGGCTTATTCTAATCCAATTAGGGTTTTTAACCAATCTTGTGCATTCAATAAGTGATTTTGTGTCATTGGTTGAACATTTAAAGCATTTTCGGTTTCCCCAGGCTTATTATATTCCACTTAGGGTTTTTAACCAATCTTGTGCATCCAATAAGTGATTTTGTGTTATTGGTTGAACATTTAGGTCATTTTCGTCCTCCCAAGGCTTATTCTAATCCAATTAGGGTTTTTTACCAATCTTGTGCATCCAAAAAGTGATTTTGTGTTATTGGTTGAAAATTTAGGTCATTTTCGTCCGCCCAAGGCTTATTCTAATCCAATTAGGGTTTTTAACCAATCTTGTGCATCCAATAAGTGATTTTGTATCATTGGTAGAACATTTATGTCATTATTCGTCCTACCTAGCGTTATTGTATTCCAATTAGGGTTTTTAACCAATCTTATGCATTCAATTAGTGATTTTGTGTCATTGGTAGAACATTTATGCCATTATTCGTCCTACCTAGGGTTATTTTATTCCAATTAGGAATTTTAACCAATCTTATGCATTCAATTAGTGATTTTGTGTCATTGGTTGAACATTTATGTCATTTTCAGTTTCCCTAGGCTTATTATAATCCAATTAGGGTTTTTAACCAATCTTGTGCATCCAATAAGTGATTTTGTGTTATTGGTTGAACATTTAGGTCATTTTCATCCTCCCAAGGCTTATTCTAATCCAATTAGGGTTTTTAACCAATCTTGTGCATCCAGTAAGTGATTTTGTGTCATTAGTTGAACATTTAGGTCATTTTCGGTTTCCCCAGGCTTATTCTAATCCACTTAGGGTTTTTAACCAATCTTGTGCATCCAATAAGTAATTTTGTGTTATTGGTTGAACATTTAGGTCATTTTCGTGCTCCCAAGGCTTATTCTAATCAAATTAGGGTTTTTAACTAATCTTGTGCATCCAATAAGTGATTTTATGTCATTGGTTGAACATTTAGGTCATTTTCGTCCTCCCTAGGCTTATTCCTTTCCAATTAGGGTTTTTAACCAATCTTGTGCATTCAATAAGTGATTTTGTGTCATTGGTTGAACATTTAGGTCATTTTCGTTTTCCCCAGGCTTATTATAATCCAATTAGGGTTTTTAACCAATCTT
>JBBPBP010000004.1:39431290-39489409 GCA_037974735.1 Cicer chorassanicum | reverse complement strand
TAAGTGATTTTGTGTCATTGGTTGAACATTTAGGTCATTTTCGTTTTCCCCAAGCTTATTCTATTCCACTTAGGGTTTTTAACCCTTCTTGTGCATCCAATAAGTAATTTTGTGTTCTTGGTTGATTATTTAGGTCATTTTCGTCCTCCATAGGGTTATTCTAATGCACTTAGGGTTTTTAACCAATCTTGTGCATCCAATAAGTGATTTTGTGTCATTGGTTGAACATCTAGGTCATTTTCGTCCTCCCTAGGCTTATTCTATTCCAATTAGGGTTTTTAACCAATCTTGTGCATTCAATAAGTGATTTTGTGTCATTGGTTGAACATTTAGGTCATTTTCGTTTTCCCCAGGCTTATTATAATCCAATTAAGGTTTTTAACCAATCTTGTGCATCCAATAAGTGATTTTGTGTTATTGGTTGAACATTTAGGTCATTTTTGTCCTCCCAAGGCTTATTCTATTCCAATTAGGGTTTTTAACCAATCTTGTGGATCCAGTAAGTGATTTTGTGTCATTGGTTGAACATTTAGGTCATTTTCGTTTTCCCCAGGCTTATTCTAATCCACTTAGGGTTTTTAACCCTTCTTGTGCATCCAATAAGTAATTTTGTGTTCTTGGTTGAACATTTAGGTCATTTTCGTCCTCCATAGGGTTATTCTAATGCACTTAGGGTTTTTAACCAATGTTGTGTATCCAATAAGTGATTTTGTGTCATTGGTTGAACATTTAGGTCGTTTTCGTCCTCCCTAGGCTTATTCTATTCCAATTAGGGTTTTTAACCAATCTTCTGCATTCAATAAGTGATTTTGTGTCATTGGTTGAACATTTAGGTCATTTTCGGTTTCCATAGGGTTATTCTAATCCACTTAGGGTTATTAAACAATCTTACGCATCCAATAAGTGATATTGTGTCATTGGTTGAACATTTAGGTCATTTTCGTCCTCACTAGGCTTATTCTAATCCAATTAGGGTTTTTAACCAATCTTGTGCATCCAATAAGTGATTTTGTGTCATTGGTTGAACATTTAGGTCGTTTTCGTCCTCCCTAGGCTTATTTTATTCCAATTAGGGTTTTTAACCAATATTGTTCATTTAATAAGTGATTTTGTGTCATTGGTTGAACATTTAGGTCATTTTCGCTTTCCCCAGGCTTATTATAATCCAATTAGTGTTTTTAACCAATCTTGTGCATCCAATAAGTGATTTTGTGTTATTGGTTGAACATTTAGGTCATTTTCGTGCTCCCAAGGCTTATTCTAATCCAATTAGGGTTTTTAACCAATCTTGTGCATTCAATAAGTGAATTTGTGTCATTGGTTGAACATTTAGGTCATTTTCGGTTTCCCCAGGCTTATTATAATCCAATTAGGGTTTTTAACCAATCTTGTGCATCCAATAAGTGATTTTGTGTTATTGGTTGAACATTTAGGTCATTTTTGTCCTCCCAAGGCTTATTCTATTCCAATTAGGGTTTTTAACCAATCTTGTGGATCCAGTAAGTGATTTTGTGTCATTGGTTGAACATTTAGGTCATTTTCGTTTTCCCTAGGCTTATTCTAATCCACTTAGGGTTTTTAACCCTTCTTGTGCATCCAATAAGTGATTTTATGTCATTGGTTGAACATTTAGGTCATTTTCGTCCTCCCTAGGCTTATTCCTTTCCAATTAGGGTTTTTAACCAATCTTGTGCATTCAATAAGTGATTTTGTGTCATTGGTTGAACATTTAGGTCATTTTCGGTTTCCCCAGGCTTATTATAATCCAATTAGGGTTTTTAACCAATCTTGTGCATCCAATAAGTGATTTTGTGTTATTGGTTGAACATTTAGGTTATTTTCGTCCTCCCAAGGCTTATTCTAATCCAATTAGGGTTTTTAACCAATCTTGTGCATCCAATAAGTGATTTTGTGTCATTGGTAGAACATTTATGTCATTTTCGTCCTCCCTAGGGTAATTCTAATCCACTTAGGGTTTTTAACCAATCTTGTGCATCCAATAAGTGATTTTGTGTCATTCGTTGAACATTTAGGTCGTTTTCATCCTCCCTAGGCTTATTTTATTCCAATTAGGGTTTTTAACCAATATTGTTCATTCAATAAGTGATTTTGTGTCATTGGTTGAACATTTAGGTCATTTTCGCTTTCCCCAGGCTTATTATAATCCAATTAGTGTTTTTAACCAATCTTGTGCATCCAATAAGTGATTTTGTGTTATTGGTTGAACATTTAGGTCATTTTCGTCCTCCCAAGGCTTATTCTAATCCAATTAGGGTTTTTAACCAATCTTGTGCATCCAATAAGTGATTTTGTGTTATTGGTTGAACATTTAGGTCATTTTCGTCCGCCCAAGGCTTATTCTAATCCAATTAGGGTTTTTAACCAATCTTGTGCATTCAATAAGTGATTTTGTGTCATTGGTTGAACATTTAGGTCATTTTCGGTTTCCCTAGGCTTATTATAATCCAATTAGGGTTTTTAACCAATCTTGTGCATCCAATAAGTGATTTTGTGTTATTGGTTGAACATTTAGGTCATTTTCGTGCTCCCAAGGCTTATTCTAATCCAATTAGGGTTTTTAACCAATCTTGTGCATCCAAAAAGTGATTTTATGTCATTGGTTGAACATTTAGGTCATTTTCGTCCTCTCTAGGCTTATTCCTTTCCAATTAGGGTTTTTAACCAATCTTGTGCATTCAATAAGTGATTTTGTGTCATTGGTTGAACATTTAGGTCATTTTCGGTTTCCCCAGGCTTATTATAATCCAATTAGGGTTTTTAACCAATCTTGTGCATCCAATAAGTGATTTTGTGTTATTGGTTGAACATTTAGGTCATTTTTGTCCTCCCAAGGCTTATTCTATTCCAATTAGGGTTTTTAACCAATCTTGTGGATCCAGTAAGTGATTTTGTGTCATTGGTTGAACATTTAGGTCATTTTCGTTTTCCCTAGGCTTATTCTAATCCACTTAGGGTTTTTAACCCTTCTTGTGCATCCAATAAGTGATTTTATGTCATTGGTTGAACATTTAGGTCATTTTCGTCCTCCCTAGGCTTATTCCTTTCCAATTAGGGTTTTTAAACAATCTTGTGCATTCAATAAGTGATTTTGTGTCATTGGTTGAACATTTAGGTCATTTTCGCTTTCCCCAAGCTTATTATAATCCAATTAAGGTTTTTAACCAATCTTGTGCATCCAATAAGTGATTTTGTGTTATTGGTTGAACATTTAGGTCATTTTTGTCCTCCCAAGGCTTATTCTATTCCAATTAGGGTTTTTAACCAATCTTGTGGATCCAGTAAGTGATTTTGTGTCATTGGTTGAACATTTAGGTCATTTTCGTTTTCCCCAGGCTTATTCTAATCCACTTAGGGTTTTTAACCCTTCTTGTGCATCCAATAAGTAATTTTGTGTTCTTGGTTGAACATTTAGGTCATTTTCGTCCTCCATAGGGTTATTCTAATGCACTTAGGGTTTTTAACCAATGTTGTGTATCCAATAAGTGATTTTGTGTCATTGGTTGAACATTTAGGTCGTTTTCGTCCTCCCTAGGCTTATTTTATTCCAATTAGGGTTTTTAACCAATATTGTTCATTTAATAAGTGATTTTGTGTCATTGGTTGAACATTTAGGTCATTTTCGCTTTCCCCAGGCTTATTATAATCCAATTAGTGTTTTTAACCAATCTTGTGCATCCAATAAGTGATTTTGTGTTATTGGTTGAACATTTAGGTCATTTTCGTGCTCCCAAGGCTTATTCTAATCCAATTAGGGTTTTTAACCAATCTTGTGCATTCAATAAGTGAATTTGTGTCATTGGTTGAACATTTAGGTCATTTTCGGTTTCCCCAGGCTTATTATAATCCAATTAGGGTTTTTAACCAATCTTGTGCATCCAATAAGTGATTTTGTGTTATTGGTTGAACATTTAGGTCATTTTTGTCCTCCCAAGGCTTATTCTATTCCAATTAGGGTTTTTAACCAATCTTGTGGATCCAGTAAGTGATTTTGTGGCATTGGTTGAACATTTAGGTCATTTTCGTTTTCCCTAGGCTTATTCTAATCCACTTAGGGTTTTTAACCCTTCTTGTGCATCCAATAAGTGATTTTATGTCATTGGTTGAACATTTAGGTCATTTTCGTCCTCCCTAGGCTTATTCCTTTCCAATTAGGGTTTTTAAACAATCTTGTGCATTCAATAAGTGATTTTGTGTCATTGGTTGAACATTTAGGTCATTTTCGGTTTCCCCAAGCTTATTATAATCCAATTAAGGTTTTTAACCAATCTTGTGCATCCAATAAGTGATTTTGTGTTATTGGTTGAACATTTAGGTCATTTTTGTCCTCCCAAGGCTTATTCTATTCCAAATAGGGTTTTTAACCAATCTTGTGGATCCAGTAAGTGATTTTGTGTCATTGGTTGAACATTTAGGTCATTTTCGTTTTCCCCAAGCTTATTCTATTCCACTTAGGGTTTTTAACCCTTCTTGTGCATCCAATAAGTAATTTTGTGTTCTTGGTTGATTATTTAGGTCATTTTCGTCCTCCATAGGGTTATTCTAATGCACTTAGGGTTTTTAACCAATCTTGTGCATCCAATAAGTGATTTTGTGTCATTGGTTGAACATCTAGGTCATTTTCGTCCTCCCTAGGCTTATTCTATTCCAATTAGGGTTTTTAACCAATCTTGTGCATTCAATAAGTGATTTTGTGTCATTGGTTGAACATTTAGGTCATTTTCGGTTTCCATAGGGTTATTCTAATCAACTTAGGGTTATTAAACAATCTTACGCATCCAATAAGTGATATTGTGTCATTGGTTGAACATTTAGGTCATTTTCGTCCTCACTAGGCTTATTCTAATCCAATTAGGGTTTTTAACCAATCTTGTGCATCCAATAAGTGATTTTGTGTCATTGGTTGAACATTTAGGTCGTTTTCGTCCTCCCTAGGCTTATTTTATTCCAATTAGGGTTTTTAACCAATATTGTTCATTTAATAAGTGATTTTGTGTCATTGGTTGAACATTTAGGTCATTTTCGCTTTCCCCAGGCTTATTATAATCCAATTAGTGTTTTTAACCAATCTTGTGCATCCAATAAGTGATTTTGTGTTATTGGTTGAACATTTAGGTCATTTTCGTCCTCCCAAGGCTTATTCTAATCCAATTAGGGTTTTTAACCAATCTTGTGCATCCAATAAGTGATTTTGTGTTATTGGTTGAACATTTAGGTCATTTTCGTCCGCCCAAGGCTTATTCTAATCCAATTAGGGTTTTTAACCAATCTTGTGCATTCAATAAGTGATTTTGTGTCATTGGTTGAACATTTAGGTCATTTTCGGTTTCCCTAGGCTTATTATAATCCAATTAGGGTTTTTAACCAATCTTGTGCATCCAATAAGTGATTTTGTGTTATTGGTTGAACATTTAGGTTATTTTCGTCCTCCCAAGGCTTATTCTAATCCAATTAGGGTTTTTAACCAATCTTGTGCATCCAATAAGTGATTTAGTGTCATTGGTAGAACATTTATGTCATTATTCGTCCTACCTAGGGTTATTTTATTCCAATTAGGGCTTTTAACCAATCTTATGCATTCAATTAGTGATTTTGTGTCATTGGTTGAACATTTAGGTCATTTTCGGTTTCCCTAGGCTTATTATAATCCAATTAGGGTTTTTAACCAATCTTGTGCATCCAATAAGTGATTTTGTGTTATTGGTTGAACTTTTAGGTCATTTTCATCCTCCCAAGGCTTATTCTAATCCAATTAGGGTTTTTAACCAATCTTGTGCATCCAGTAAGTGATTTTGTGTCATTAGTTGAACATTTAGGTCATTTTCGGTTTCCCCAGGCTTATTCTAATCCACTTAGGGTTTTTAACCAATCTTGTGCATCCAATAAGTAATTTTGTGTTATTGGTTGAACATTTAGGTCATTTTCGTGCTCCCAAGGCTTATTCTAATCCAATTAGGGTTTTTAACCAATCTTGTGCATCCAATAAGTGATTTTATGTCATTGGTTGAACATTTAGGTCATTTTCGTCCTCCCTAGGCTTATTCCTTTCCAATTAGGGTTTTTAACCAATCTTGTGCATTCAATAAGTGATTTTGTGTCATTGGTTGAACATTTAGGTCATTTTCGGTTTCCCCAGGCTTATTATAATTCAATTAGGGTTTTCAACCAATCTTGTGCATCCAATAAGTGATTTTGTGTTATTGGTTGAACATTTAGGTCATTTTTGTCCTCCCAAGGCTTATTCTATTCCAATTTGGGTTTTTAACCAATCTTGTGGATCCAATAAGTGATTTTGTGTCAGTGGTTGAACATTTATGTCATTTTCGTTTTCCCTAAGCTTATTCTAATCCACTTAGGGTTTTTAACCCATCTTGTGCATCCAATAAGTAATTTTGTGTTCTTGGTTGAACATTTAGGTCATTGTCGTCCTCCATAGGGTTATTCTAATGCTTTAGGGTTTTTAACCAATCTGGTGCATCGAATAAGTGATTTTGTGTCATTGGTTGAACATTTAGGTCATTTTCGTCCTCCCTAGGCTTATTCTATTCCAATTAGGGTTTTTAACCAATCTTGTGCATTCAATAAGTGATTTTGTGTCATTGGTTGAACATTTAGGTCATTTTCGGTTTCCATAGGGTTATTCTAATCCACTTAGGGTTATTAAACAATCTTACGCATCCAGTAAGTGATTTTGTGTCATTAGTTGAACATTTAGGTCATTTTCGGTTTCCCCAGGCTTATTCTAATCCAATTAGGGTTTTTAACCAATCTTGTGCATCCAATAAGTAATTTTGTGTTATTGGTTGAACATTTAGGTCATTTTCGTGCTCCCAAGGCTTATTCTAATCCAATTAGGGTTTTTAACCAATCTTGTGCATCCAATAAGTGATTTTATGTCATTGGTTGAACATTTAGGTCATTTTCGTCCTCCCTAGGCTTATTCCTTTCCAATTAGGGTTTTTAACCAATCTTGTGCATTCAATAAGTGATTTTGTGTCATTGGTTGAACATTTAGGTCATTTTCGGTTTCCCCAGGCTTATTATAATTCAATTAGGGTTTTTAACCAATCTTGTGCATCCAATAAGTGATTTTGTGTTATTGGTTGAACATTTAGGTCATTTTTGTCCTCCCAAGGCTTATTCTATTCCAATTTGGGTTTTTAACCAATCTTGTGGATCCAATAAGTGATTTTGTGTCAGTGGTTGAACATTTATGTCATTTTCGTTTTCCCTAAGCTTATTCTAATCCACTTAGGGTTTTTAACCCATCTTGTGCATCCAATAAGTAATTTTGTGTTCTTGGTTGAACATTTAGGTCATTGTCGTCCTCCATAGGGTTATTCTAATGCTTTAGGGTTTTTAACCAATCTGGTGCATCGAATAAGTGATTTTGTGTCATTGGTTGAACATTTAGGTCATTTTCGTCCTCCCTAGGCTTATTCTATTCCAATTAGGGTTTTTAACCAATCTTGTGCATTCAATAAGTGATTTTGTGTCATTGGTTGAACATTTAGGTCATTTTCGGTTTCCATAGGGTTATTCTAATCCACTTAGGGTTATTAAACAATCTTACGCATCCAATAAGTGATATTGTGTTATTGGTTGAACATTTAGGTTATTTTCGTCCTCCCAAGGCTTATTCTAATCCAATTAGGGTTTTTAACCAATCTTGTGCATCCAATAAGTGATTTTGTGTCATTGGTTGAACATTTAGGTCATTTTCGGTTTCCCCAGGCTTATTAAAATCCAAGTAGGGTTTTTAACCAATCTTGTGCATCCAATAAGTGATTTTGTGTTATTGGTTGAACATTTAGGTCATTTTCGTCCTCCTAAGGCTTATTCTAATCCAATTTGGGTTTTTAACCAATCTTGTGCATTGAATAAGTGATTTTGTGTCATTGGTTGAACATTTAGGTTATTTTCGTCCTCCCAAGGCTTATTCTAATCCAATTAGGGTTTTTAACCAATCTTGTGCATCCAATAAGTGATTTTGTGTTATTGGTTGAACATTTAGGTCATTTTCGTCCTCCCAAGGCTTATTCTAATCCAATTAGGGTTTTTAACTAATCTTGTTCATTCAATAAGTGATTTTGTGTCATTGGTTGAACATTTAGGTCATTTTCGGTTTCCCCAGGCTTATTATAATCCAATTAGGGTTTTTAACCAATCTTGTGCATCCAATAAGTGATTTTGTGTTATTGGTTGAACATTTAGGTTATTTTCGTCCTCCCAAGGCTTATTCTAATCCAATTAGGGTTTTTAACCAATCTTGTGCATCCAATAAGTGATTTTGTGTCATTGGTAGAACATTTATGTCATTTTCGTCCTCCCTAGGGTAATTCTAATCCACTTAGGGTTTTTAACCAATCTTGTGCATCCAATAAGTGATTTTGTGTCATTCGTTGAACATTTAGGTCGTTTTCATCCTCCCTAGGCTTATTTTATTCCAATTAGGGTTTTTAACCAATATTGTTCATTCAATAAGTGATTTTGTGTCATTGGTTGAACATTTAGGTCATTTTCGCTTTCCCCAGGCTTATTATAATCCAATTAGTGTTTTTAACCAATCTTGTGCATCCAATAAGTGATTTTGTGTTATTGGTTGAACATTTAGGTCATTTTCGTCCTCCCAAGGCTTATTCTAATCCAATTAGGGTTTTTAACCAATCTTGTGCATCCAATAAGTGATTTTGTGTTATTGGTTGAACATTTAGGTCATTTTCGTCCGCCCAAGGCTTATTCTAATCCAATTAGGGTTTTTAACCAATCTTGTGCATTCAATAAGTGATTTTGTGTCATTGGTTGAACATTTAGGTCATTTTCGGTTTCCCTAGGCTTATTATAATCCAATTAGGGTTTTTAACCAATCTTGTGCATCCAATAAGTGATTTTGTGTTATTGGTTGAACATTTAGGTCATTTTCGTGCTCCCAAGGCTTATTCTAATCCAATTAGGGTTTTTAACCAATCTTGTGCATCCAAAAAGTGATTTTATGTCATTGGTTGAACATTTAGGTCATTTTCGTCCTCTCTAGGCTTATTCCTTTCCAATTAGGGTTTTTAACCAATCTTGTGCATTCAATAAGTGATTTTGTGTCATTGGTTGAACATTTAGGTCATTTTCGGTTTCCCCAGGCTTATTATAATCCAATTAGGGTTTTTAACCAATCTTGTGCATCCAATAAGTGATTTTGTGTTATTGGTTGAACATTTAGGTCATTTTTGTCCTCCCAAGGCTTATTCTATTCCAATTAGGGTTTTTAACCAATCTTGTGGATCCAGTAAGTGATTTTGTGTCATTGGTTGAACATTTAGGTCATTTTCGTTTTCCCTAGGCTTATTCTAATCCACTTAGGGTTTTTAACCCTTCTTGTGCATCCAATAAGTGATTTTATGTCATTGGTTGAACATTTAGGTCATTTTCGTCCTCCCTAGGCTTATTCCTTTCCAATTAGGGTTTTTAAACAATCTTGTGCATTCAATAAGTGATTTTGTGTCATTGGTTGAACATTTAGGTCATTTTCGCTTTCCCCAAGCTTATTATAATCCAATTAAGGTTTTTAACCAATCTTGTGCATCCAATAAGTGATTTTGTGTTATTGGTTGAACATTTAGGTCATTTTCGTCCTCCCTAGGCTTATTCTATTCCAATTAGGGTTTTTAACCAATCTTGTGCATTCAATAAGTGATTTTGTGTCATTGGTTGAACATTTAGGTCATTTTCGGTTTCCATAGGGTTATTCTAATCCACTTAGGGTTATTAAACAATCTTACGCATCCAATAAGTGATATTGTGTTATTGGTTGAACATTTAGGTCATTTTCGTCCTCAGCAGGCTTATTCTAATCCAATTAGGGTTTTTAACCAATATTGTGCATCCAATAAGTGATTTTGTGTCATTGGTTGAACATTTAGGTCATTTTCGTCCTCCCTAGGGTTATTCTAATCCACTTAGGGTTTTTAACCAATCTTGTGCATCCAATAAGTGATTTTATGTCATTGGTTGAACATTTAGGTCGTTTTCGTCCTCCCTAGGCATATTTTATTCCAATTAGGGTTTTTAACCAATATTGTTCATTCAATAAGTGATTTTGTGTCATTGGTTGAACAGTTAGGTCATTTTCGCTTTCCCCAGGCTTATTATAATCCAATTAGTGTTTTTAACCAATCTTGTGCATCCAATAAGTGATTTTGTGTTATTGGTTGAACATTTAGGTCATTTTCGTCCTCCCAAGGCTTATTCTAATCCAATTAGGGTTTTTAACCAATCTTGTGCATCCAATAAGTGATTTTGTGTTATTGGTTGAACATTTAGGTCATTTTCGTCCGCCCAAGGCTTATTCTAATCCAATTAGGGTTTTTAACCAATCTTGTGCATTCAATAAGTGATTTTGTGTCATTGGTTGAACATTTAGGTCATTTTCGGTTTCCCTAGGCTTATTATAATCCAATTAGGGTTTTTAACCAATCTTGTGCATCCAATAAGTGATTTTGTGTTATTGGTTGAACATTTAGGTCATTTTCGTGCTCCCAAGGCTTATTCTAATCCAATTAGGGTTTTTAACCAATCTTGTGCATCCAATAAGTGATTTTATGTCATTGGTTGAACATTTAGGTCATTTTCGTCCTCCCTAGGCTTATTCCTTTCCAATTAGGGTTTTTAACCAATCTTGTGCATTCAATAAGTGATTTTGTGTCATTGGTTGAACATTTAGGTCATTTTCGGTTTCCCCAGGCTTATTATAATTCAATTAGGGTTTTTAACCAATCTTGTGCATCCAATAAGTGATTTTGTGTTATTGGTTGAACATTTAGGTCATTTTTGTCCTCCCAAGGCTTATTCTATTCCAATTTGGGTTTTTAACCAATCTTGTGGATCCAATAAGTGATTTTGTGTCAGTGGTTGAACATTTATGTCATTTTCGTTTTCCCTAAGCTTATTCTAATCCACTTAGGGTTTTTAACCCATCTTGTGCATCCAATAAGTAATTTTGTGTTCTTGGTTGAACATTTAGGTCATTGTCGTCCTCCATAGGGTTATTCTAATGCTTTAGGGTTTTTAACCAATCTGGTGCATCGAATAAGTGATTTTGTGTCATTGGTTGAACATTTAGGTCATTTTCGTCCTCCCTAGGCTTATTCTATTCCAATTAGGGTTTTTAACCAATCTTGTGCATTCAATAAGTGATTTTGTGTCATTGGTTGAACATTTAGGTCATTTTCGGTTTCCATAGGGTTATTCTAATCCACTTAGGGTTATTAAACAATCTTGCGCATCCAATAAGTGATATTGTGTCATTTGTTGAACATTTAGGTCATTTTCGTCCTCAGTAGGCTTATTCTAATCTAATTAGGGTTTTTAACCAATCTTGTGCATCCAATAAGTGATTTTGTGTCATTGGTAGAACATTTAGGTCATTTTCGACCTCCCTAGGCTTATTCTAATCCACTTAGGGTTTTTAACCAATCTTGTGCATCCAATAAGTGATTTTGTGTCATTGGTTGAACATTTAGGTCGTTCTCGTCCTCCCTATGCTTATTTTATTCCAATTAGGGTTTTTAACCAATATTGTTCATTCAATAAGTGATTTTGTGTCGTTGGTTGAACATTTAGGTCATTTTCGGTTTCCCCAGGCTTATTATAATCCAATTAGGGTTTTTAACCAATCTTGTGCATCCAATAAGTGATTTTGTGTTATTGGTTGAACATTTAGGTCATTTTCGTCCTCCCAAGGCTTATTCTAATCCAATTAGGGTTTTTAACCAATCTTGTGCATCCAATAAGTGATTTTGTGTTATTGGTTGAACATTTAGGTCATTTTTGTCCTCCCTAGGCTTATTCCATTCCAATTAGGGTTAATAACCAATCTTGTGCATTCAATAAGTGATTTTGTGTCATTGGTTGAACATTTAGGTCATTTACGGTTTCCCCAGGCTTATTCTAATCCAATTAGGGTTTTTAACCAATCTTGTGGATCCAGTAAGTGATTTTGTGTCATTGGTTGAACATTTCGGCCATTTTTCGTCCTACCTAGGGTTATTTTATTCCAATTAGGGTTTTTAACCAATCTTGCGCATTCAATAAGTGATTTTGTGTCATTGGTTGAACATTTAGGTCATTTTC
Source organism: Cicer chorassanicum (assembly GCA_037974735.1). Classification (NCBI taxonomy): domain Eukaryota; kingdom Viridiplantae; phylum Streptophyta; class Magnoliopsida; order Fabales; family Fabaceae; genus Cicer; species Cicer chorassanicum. The sequence goes on along the minus strand of JBBPBP010000004.1, from coordinate 39,477,268 downwards.
GGTTTCCCTAGGCTTATTATAATCCAATTAGGGTTTTTAACCAATCTTGTGCATCCAATAAGTGATTTTGTGTTATTGGTTGAACATTTAGGTCATTTTCATCCTCCCAAGGCTTATTCTAATCCAATTAGGGTTTTTAACCAATCTTGTGCATCCAGTAAGTGATTTTGTGTCATTAGTTGAACATTTAGGTCATTTTCGGTTTCCCCAGGCTTATTCTAATCCACTTAGGGTTTTTAACCAATCTTGTGCATCCAATAAGTAATTTTGTGTTATTGGTTGAACATTTAGGTCATTTTCGTGCTCCCAAGGCTTATTCTAATCCAATTAGGGTTTTTAACCAATCTTGTGCATCCAATAAGTGATTTTATGTCATTGGTTGAACATTTAGGTCATTTTCGTCCTCCCTAGGCTTATTCCTTTCCAATTAGGGTTTTTAACCAATCTTGTGCATTCAATAAGTGATTTTGTGTCATTGGTTGAACATTTAGGTCATTTTCGGTTTCCCCAAGCTTATTATAATTCAATTAGGGTTTTTAACCAATCTTGTGCATCCAATAAGTGATTTTGTGTTATTGGTTGAACATTTAGGTCATTTTTGTCCTCCCAAGGCTTATTCTATTCCAATTAGGGTTTTTAACCAATCTTGTGGATCCAGTAAGTGATTTTATTTCATTGGTTGAAAATTTAGGCCATTTTCGTTTTCCCTAAGCTTATTCTAATCCACTTAGGGTTTTTAACCCATCTTGTGCATCCAATAACTAATTTTGTGTTCTTGGTTGAACATTTAGGTCATTTTTTGCCTCCATAGGGTTATTCTAATGCACTTAGGGTTTTTAACCAATCTTGTGCATCGAATAAGTGATTTTGTGTCATTGGTTGAACATTTAGGTCATTTTCGTCCTCCCTAGGCTTATTCTATTTTAATTAGGGTTTTTAACCAATCTTGTGCATTCAATTAGTGATATTGTGTCATTGGTTGAACATTTAGGTCATTTTCGGTTTCCATAGGGTTATTCTAATCCACTTAGGGTTATTAAAAAATCCGGCGCATCCAATAAGTGATATTGTGTCATTGGTTGAACATTTAGGTCATTTTCGTCCTCACTAGGCTTATTCTAATCTAATTAGGGTTTTTAACCAATATTGTGCATCCAATAAGTGATTTTGTGTCATTGGTTGAACATTTAGGTCATTTTCGTCCTCCCTAGGGTTATTCTAATCCACTTTGGGTTTTTAACCAATCTTGTGCATCAATAAGTGATTTTGTGTCATTTGTTGAACATTTAGGTCGTTTTCATCCTCCCTAGGCTTATTTTATTCCCATTAGGGTTTTTAACCAATATTGTTCATTCAATAAGTGATTTTGTGTCATTGGTTGAACATTTAGATCATTTTCGCTTTCCCCAGGCTTATTATAATCCAATTAGTGTTTTTAACCAATCTTGTGCATCCAATAAGTGATTTTGCGTTATTGGTTGAACATTTAGGCCATTTTCGTCCTCCCAAGGCTTATTCTAATCCAATTAGGGTTTTTAACCAATCTTGTGCATCAAATAAGTTGTTTTGTGTTATTGGTTGAACATTTAGGTCATTTTCGTCCGCCCAAGGCTTATTCTAATCCAATTAGGGTTTTTAACCAATCTTGTGCATTCAATAAGTGATTTTGTGTCATTGGTTGAACATTTAGGTCATTTTCGGTTTCCCTAGGCTTATTATAATCCAATTAGGGTTTTTAACCAATCTTGTGCATCCAATAAGTGATTTTGTGTTATTGGTTGAACATTTAGGTCATTTTCGTGCTCCCAAGGCTTATTCTAATCCAATTAGGGTTTTTAACCAATCTTGTGCATCCAAAAAGTGATTTTATGTCATTGGTTGAACATTTAGGTCATTTTCGTCCTCTCTAGGCTTATTCCTTTCCAATTAGGGTTTTTAACCAATCTTGTGCATTCAATAAGTGATTTTGTGTCATTGGTTGAACATTTAGGTCATTTTCGGTTTCCCCAGGCTTATTATAATCCAATTAGGGTTTTTAACCAATCTTGTGCATCCAATAAGTGATTTTGTGTTATTGGTTGAACATTTAGGTCATTTTTGTCCTCCCAAGGCTTATTCTATTCCAATTAGGGTTTTTAACCAATCTTGTGGATCCAGTAAGTGATTTTGTGTCATTGGTTGAACATTTAGGTCATTTTCGTTTTCCCTAGGCTTATTCTAATCCACTTAGGGTTTTTAACCCTTCTTGTGCATCCAATAAGTGATTTTATGTCATTGGTTGAACATTTAGGTCATTTTCGTCCTCCCTAGGCTTATTCCTTTCCAATTAGGGTTTTTAAACAATCTTGTGCATTCAATAAGTGATTTTGTGTCATTGGTTGAACATTTAGGTCATTTTCGCTTTCCCCAAGCTTATTATAATCCAATTAAGGTTTTTAACCAATCTTGTGCATCCAATAAGTGATTTTGTGTTATTGGTTGAACATTTAGGTCATTTTTGTCCTCCCAAGGCTTATTCTATTCCAATTAGGGTTTTTAACCAATCTTGTGGATCCAGTAAGTGATTTTGTGTCATTGGTTGAACATTTAGGTCATTTTCGTTTTCCCCAGGCTTATTCTAATCCACTTAGGGTTTTTAACCCTTCTTGTGCATTCAATAAGTGATTTTGTGTCATTGGTTGAACATTTAGGTCATTTTCGCTTTCCCCAGGCTTATTTTAATCCAATTAGTGTTTTTAACCAATCTTGTGCATCCAATAAGTGATTTTGTGTTATTGGTTGAACATTTAGGTCATTTTCGTCCTCCCAAGGCTTATTCTAATCCAATTAGGGTTTTTAACCAATCTTGTGCATCCAATAAGTGATTTTGTGTTATTGGTTGAACATTTAGGTCATTTTCGTCCGCCCAAGGCTTATTCTAATCCAATTAGGGTTTTTAACCAATCTTGTACATTCAATAAGTGATTTTGTGTCATTGGTTGAACATTTAGGTCATTTTCGGTTTCCCTAGGCTTATTATAATCCAATTAGGGTTTTTAAGCAATCTTGTGCATCCAATAAGTGATTTTGTGTTATTGGTTGAACATTTAGGTTATTTTCGTCCTCCCAAGGCTTATTCTAATCCAATTAGGGTTTTTAACCAATCTTATGCATCCAATAAGTGATTTAGTGTCATTGGTAGAACATTTATGTCATTATTCGTCCTACCTAGGGTTATTTTATTCCAATTAGGGCTTTTAACCAATCTTATGCATTCAATTAGTGATTTTGTGTCATTAGTTGAACATTTAGGTCATTTTCGGTTTCCCCAGGCTTATTCTAATCCACTTAGGGTTTTTAACCAATCTTGTGCATCCAATAAGTAATTTTGTGTTATTGGTTGAACATTTAGGTCATTTTCGGGCTCCCAAGGCTTATTCTAATCCAATTAGGGTTTTTAACCAATCTTGTGCATCCAATAAGTGATTTTATGTCATTGGTTGAACATTTAGGTCATTTTCGTCCTCCCTAGGCTTATTCCTTTCCAATTAGGGTTTTTAACCAATCTTGTGCATTCAATTAGTGATTTTGTGTCATTGGTTGAACATTTAGGTCATTTTCGGTTTCCCCAGGCTTATTATAATTCAATTAGGGTTTTTAACCAATCTTGTGCATCCAATAAGTGATTTTGTGTTATTGGTTGAACATTTAGGTCATTTTTGTCCTCCCAAGGCTTATTCTATTCCAATTTGGGTTTTTAACCAATCTTGTGGATCCAGTAAGTGATTTTGTATCAGTGGTTGAACATTTAGGTCATTTTCGTTTTCCCTAAGCTTATTCTAATCCACATAGGGTTTTTAACCCATCTTGTGCATCCAATAAGTAATTTTGTGTTCTTGGTTGAACATTTAGGTCACTGTCGTCCTCCATAGGGTTATTCTAATGCTTTAGGGTTTTTAACCAATCTGGTGCATCGAATAAGTGATTTTGTGTCATTGGTTGAACATTTAGGTCATTTTCGTCCTCCCTAGGCTTATTCTATTCCAATTAGGGTTTTTAACCAATCTTGTGCATTCAATAAGTGATTTTGTGTCATTGGTTGAACATTTAGGTCATTTTCGGTTTCCACAGGGTTATTCTAATCCACTTAGGGTTATTAAACAATCTCGCGCATCCAATAAGTCATATTGTGTCATTGGTTGAACATTTAGGTCATTTTCGTCCTCACTAGGCTTATTCTAATCCAATTAGGGTTTTTAACCAATATTGTGCATCCAATAAGTGATTTTGTGTCATTGGTTGAACATTTAGGTCATTTTCGTCCTCCCTAGGCTTATTCTCTTCTAATTAGGGTTTTTAACCAATCTTGTGCATTCAATAAGTGATTTTATGTCATTGGTTGAACATTTAGGTCATTTTCGGTTTCCATAGGGTTATTCTAATCCACTTAGGGTTATTAAACAATCTTACGCATCCAATAAGTGATATTGTGTCATTGGTTGAACATTTAGGTCATTTTCGTCCTCACTAGGCTTATTCTAATCCAATTAGGGTTTTTAACCAATATTGTGCATCCAATAAGTGATTTTTTGTCGTTGGTTGAACATTTAGGTCATTTTCGTCCTCCCTAGGGTTATTCTAATCCACTTAGGGTTTTTAACCAATCTTGTGCATCCAATAAGTGATTTTGTGTCATTGGTTGAACATTTAGGTCGTTTTCGTCCTCCCTAGGCATATTTTATTCCAATTAGGGTTTTTAACCAATATTGTTCATTCAATAAGTAATTTTGTGTCATTGGTTGAACATTTAGGTCATTTTCGCTTTCCCCAGGCTTATTATAATCCAATTAGTGTTTTTAACCAATCTTGTGCATCCAATAAGTGATTTTGTGTTATTGGTTGAACATTTAGGTCATTTTTGTCCTCCCAAGGCTTATTCTAATCCAATTAGGGTTTTTAACCAATCTTGTGCATCCAATAAGTGATTTTGTCTTATTGGTTGAACATTTAGGTCATTTTCGTCCGCCCAAGGCTTATTCTAATCCAATTAGGGTTTTTAACCAATCTTGTGCATTCTATAAGTGATTTTGTGTCATTGGTTGAACATTTAGGTCATTTTCGGTTTCCCTAGGCTTATTATAATCCAATTAGGGTTTTTAACCAATCTTGTGCATCCAATAAGTGATTTTGTGTTATTGGTTGAACATTTAGGTCATTTTTGTCCTCCCAAGGCTTATTCTACTCCAATTTGGGTTTTTAACCAATCTTGTGGATCCAGTAAGTGATTTTGTATCAGTGGTTGAACATTTAGGTCATTTTCGTTTTCCCTAAGCTTATTCTAATCCACATAGGGTTTTTAACCCATCTTCTGCATCCAATAAGTAATTTTGTGTTCTTGGTTGAACATTTAGGTCATTTTCGTCCTCCCTAGGGTTATTCTAATCCACTTAGGGTTTTTAACCAATCTTGTGCATCCAATAAGTGATTTTGTGTCATTGGTTGAACATTTAGGTCGTTTTCGTCCTCCCCAGGCTTATTTTATTCCAATTAGGGTTTTTAACCAATATTGTTCATTCAATAAGTGATTTTGTGTCATTGGTTGAACATTTAGGTCATTTTCGCTTTCCCCAGGCTTATTATAATCCAATTAGTGTTTTTAACCAATCTTGTGCATCCAATAAGTGATTTTGTGTTATTGGTTGAACATTTAGGCCATTTTCGTCCTCCCAAGGCTTATTCTAATCCAATTAGGGTTTTTAACCAATCTTGTGCATCCAATAAGTGATTTTGTGTTATTGGTTGAACATTTAGGTCATTTTCGTCCGCCCAAGGCTTATTCTAATCCAATTAGGGTTTTTAACCAATCTTGTGCATTCAATAAGTGATTTTGTGTCATTGGTTGAACATTTAGGTCATTTTCGGTTTCCCTAGGCTTATTATAATCCAATTAGGGTTTTTAACCAATCTTGTGCATCCAATAAGTGATTTTGTGTTATTGGTTGAACATTTAGGTTATTTTCGTCCTCCCAAGGCTTCTTCTAATCCAATTAGGGTTTTTAACCAATCTTGTGCATCCAATAAGTGATTTAGTGTCATTGGTAGAACATTTATGTCATTATTCGTCCTACCTAGGGTTATTTTATTCCAATTAGGGCTTTTAACCAATCTTATGCATTCAATTAGTGATTTTGTGTCATTGGTTGAACATTTAGGTCATTTTCGGTTTCCCTAGCCTTATTATAATCCAATTAGGGTTTTTAACCAATCTTGTGCATCCAATAAGTGATTTTGTGTTATTGGCTGAACATTTAGGTCATTTTCATCCTCCCAAGGCTTATTCTAATCCAATTAGGGTTTTTAACCAATCTTATGCATCCAGTAAGTGATTTTGTGTCATTAGTTGAACATTTAGGTCATTTTCGGTTTCCCCAGGCTTATTCTAATCCACTTAGGGTTTTTAACCAATCTTGTGCATCCAATAAGTGATTTTGTGTCATTGGTTGAACATTTAGGTCGTTTTCGTCCTCCCCAGGCTTATTTTATTCCAATTAGGGTTTTTAACCAATATTGTTCATTCAATAAGTGATTTTGTGTCATTGGTTGAACATTTAGGTCATTTTCGCTTTCCCCAGGCTTATTATAATCCAATTAGTGTTTTTAACCAATCTTGTGCATCCAATAAGTGATTTTGTGTTATTGGTTGAACATTTAGGTCATTTTCGTCCTCCCAAGGCTTATTCTAATCCAATTAGGGTTTTTAACCAATCTTGTGCATCCAATAAGTGATTTTGTGTTATTGGTTGAACATTTAGGTCATTTTCGTCCGCCCAAGGCTTATTCTAATCCAATTAGGGTTTTTAACCAATCTTGTGCATTCAATAAGTGATTTTGTGTCATTGGTTGAACATTTAGGTCATTTTCGGTTTCCCTAGGCTTATTATAATCCAATTAGGGTTTTTAACCAATCTTGTGCATCCAATAAGTGATTTTGTGTTATTGGTTGAACATTTAGGTTATTTTCGTCCTCCCAAGGCTTCTTCTAATCCAATTAGGGTTTTTAACCAATCTTGTGCATCCAATAAGTGATTTAGTGTCATTGGTAGAACATTTATGTCATTATTCGTCCTACCTAGGGTTATTTTATTCCAATTAGGGCTTTTAACCAATCTTATGCATTCAATTAGTGATTTTGTGTCATTGGTTGAACATTTAGGTCATTTTCGGTTTCCCTAGCCTTATTATAATCCAATTAGGGTTTTTAACCAATCTTGTGCATCCAATAAGTGATTTTGTGTTATTGGCTGAACATTTAGGTCATTTTCATCCTCCCAAGGCTTATTCTAATCCAATTAGGGTTTTTAACCAATCTTGTGCATCCAGTAAGTGATTTTGTGTCATTAGTTGAACATTTAGGTCATTTTCGGTTTCCCCAGGCTTATTCTAATCCACTTAGGGTTTTTAACCAATCTTGTGCATCCAATAAGTAATTTTGTGTTATTGGTTGAACATTTAGGTCATTTTCGTGCTCCCAAGGCTTATTCTAATCCAATTAGGGTTTTTAACCAATCTTGTGCATCCAATAAGTGATTTTATGTCATTGGTTGAACATTTAGGTCATTTTCGTCCTCCCTTGGCTTATTCCTTTCCAATTAGGGTTTTTAACCAATCTTGTGCATTCAATAAGTGATTTTGTGTCATTGGTTGAACATTTAGGTCATTTTCGGTTTCCCCAGGCTTATTATAATTCAATTAGGGTTTTTAACCAATCTTGTGCATCCAATAAGTGATTTTGTGTTATTGGTTGAACATTTAGGTCATTTTTGTCCTCCCAAGGCTTATTCTATTCCAATTAGGGTTTTTAACCAATCTTGTGGATCCAGTAAGTGATTTTATTTCATTGGTTGAAAATTTAGGCCATTTTCGTTTTCCCTAAGCTTATTCTAATCCACTTAGGGTTTTTAACCCATCTTGTGCATCCAATAAGTAATTTTGTGTTCTTGGTTGAACATTTAGGTCATTTTTTGCCTCCATAGGGTTATTCTAATGCACTTAGGGTTTTTAACCAATCTTGTGCATCGAATAAGTGATTTTGTGTCATTGGTTGAACATTTAGGTCATTTTCGTCCTCCCTAGGCTTATTCTATTTTAATTAGGGTTTTTAACCAATCTTGTGCATTCAATTAGTGATTTTGTGTCATTGGTTGAACATTTAGGTCATTTTCGGTTTCCATAGGGTTATTCTAATCCACTTAGGGTTATTAAAAAATCCGGCGCATCCAATAAGTGATATTGTGTCATTGGTTGAACATTTAGGTCATTTTCGTCCTCACTAGGCTTATTCTAATCTAATTAGGGTTTTTAACCAATATTGTGCATCCAATAAGTGATTTTGTGTCATTGGTTGAACATTTAGGTCATTTTCGTCCTCCCTAGGGTTATTCTAATCCACTTAGGGTTTTTAACCAATCTTGTGCATCAATAAGTGATTTTGTGTCATTTGTTGAACATTTAGGTCGTTTTCATCCTCCCTAGGCTTATTTTATTCCCATTAGGGTTTTTAACCAATATTGTTCATTCAATAAGTGATTTTGTGTCATTGGTTGAACATTTAGATCATTTTCGCTTTCCCCAGGCTTATTATAATCCAATTAGTGTTTTTAACCAATCTTGTGCATCCAATAAGTGATTTTGCGTTATTGGTTGAACATTTAGGCCATTTTCGTCCTCCCAAGGCTTATTCTAATCCAATTAGGGTTTTTAACCAATCTTGTGCATCAAATAAGTTGTTTTGTGTTATTGGTTGAACATTTAGGTCATTTTCGTCCGCCCAAGGCTTATTCTAATCCAATTAGGGTTTTTAACCAATCTTGTGCATTCAATAAGTGATTTTGTGTCATTGGTTGAACATTTAGGTCATTTTCGGTTTCCACAGGGTTATTCTAATCCACTTAGGGTTATTAAACAATCTCGCGCATCCAATAAGTAATTTTGTGTTCTTGGTTGAACATTTAGGTCACTGTCGTCTTCCATAGGGTTATTCTAATGCTTTAGGGTTTTTAACCAATCTGGTGCATCGAATAAGTGATTTTGTGTCATTGGTTGAACATTTAGGTCATTTTCGTCCTCCCTAGGCTTATTCTATTCCAATTAGGGTTTTTAACCAATCTTGTGCATTCAATAAGTGATTTTGTGTCATTGGTTGAACATTTAGGTCATTTTCGGTTTCCACAGGGTTATTCTAATCCACTTAGGGTTATTAAACAATCTCGCGCATCCAATAAGTCATATTGTGTCATTGGTTGAACATTTAGGTCATTTTCGTCCTCACTAGGCTTATTCTAATCCAATTAGGGTTTTTAACCAATATTGTGCATCCAATAAGTGATTTTGTGTCATTGGTTGAACATTTAGGTCATTTTCGTCCTCCCTAGGCTTATTCTATTCTAATTAGGGTTTTTAACCAATCTTGTGCATTCAATAAGTGATTTTATGTCATTGGTTGAACATTTAGGTCATTTTCGGTTTCCATAGGGTTATTCTAATCCACTTAGGGTTATTAAACAATCTTACGCATCCAATAAGTGATATTGTGTCATTGGTTGAACATTTAGGTCATTTTCGTCCTCTCTAGGCTTATTCCTTTCCAATTAGGGTTTTTAACCAATCTTGTGCATTCTATAAGTGATTTTGTGTCATTGGTTGAACATTTAGGTCATTTTCGGTTTCCCTAGGCTTATTATAATCCAATTAGGGTTTTTAACCAATCTTGTGCATCCAATAAGTGATTTTGTGTTATTGGTTGAACATTTAGGTCATTTTTGTCCTCCCAAGGCTTATTCTATTCCAATTTGGGTTTTTAACCAATCTTGTGGATCCAGTAAGTGATTTTGTATCAGTGGTTGAACATTTAGGTCATTTTCGTTTTCCCTAAGCTTATTCTAATCCACATAGGGATTTTAACCCATCTTGTGCATCCAATAAGTAATTTTGTGTTCTTGGTTGAACATTTAGGTCATTTTCGTCCTCCCTAGGGTTATTCTAATCCACATAGGGTTTTTAACCAATCTTGTGCATCCAATAAGTGATTTTGTGTCATTGGTTGAACATTTAGGTCGTTTTCGTCCTCCCCAGGCTTATTTTATTCCAATTAGGGTTTTTAACCAATATTGTTCATTCAATAAGTGATTTTGTGTCATTGGTTGAACATTTAGGTCATTTTCGCTTTCCCCAGGCTTATTATAATCCAATTAGTGTTTTTAACCAATCTTGTGCATCCAATAAGTGATTTTGTGTTATTGGTTGAACATTTAGGTCATTTTCGTCCTCCCAAGGCTTATTCTAATCCAATTAGGGTTTTTAACCAATCTTGTGCATTCAATAAGTGATTTTGTGTCATTGGTTGAACATTTAGGTCATTTTCATCCTCCCAAGGCTTATTCTAATCCAAATAGGGTTTTTAACCAATCTTGTGCATTCAATAAGTTATTTTGTGTCATTGGTTGAACATTTAGGTCATTTTCGGTTTCCCCAGGCTTATTATAATCCAGTTAGGGTTTTTAACCAATCTTGTGCATTCAATAAGTGATTTTGTGTCATTGGTTGAACATTTAGGTCATTTTCGGTTTCCATAGGGTTATTCTAATCCACTTAGGGTTATTAAACAATCTTGCGCATCCAATAAGTGATATTGTGTCATTTGTTGAACATTTAGGTCATTTTCGTCCTCAGTAGGCTTATTCTAATCCAATTAGGGTTTTTAACCAATCTTGTGCATCCAATAAGTGATTTTGTGTCATTAGTTGAACATTTAGGTCATTTTCGACCTCCCTATGCTTATTCTAATCAACTTAGGGTTTTTAACCAATCTTGTGCATCCAATAAGTGATTTTGTGTCATTGGTTGAACATTTAGGTCGTTTTCGTCCTCCCTATGCTTATTTTATTCCAATTAGGGTTTTTAACCAATATTGTTCATTCAATAAGTGATTTTGTGTCATTGGTTGAACATTTAGGTCATTTTCGGTTTCCCCAGGCTTATTATAATCCAATTAGGGTTTTTAACCAATCTTGTGCATCCAATAAGTGATTTTGTGTTATTGGTTGAACATTTAGGTTATTTTCGTCCTCCCAAGGCTTATTCTAATCCAATTAGGGTTTTTAACCACTCTTGTGCATCCAATAAGTGATTTTGTGTCATTGGTAGAACATTTATGTCATTATTCGTCCTACCTAGGGTTATTTTATTCCAATTAGGGTTTTTAACCAATCTTATGCATTCAATTAGTGATTTTGTGTCATTGGTTGAACATTTAGGTCATTTTCGTCCGCTCAAGGCTTATTCTAATCCAATTAGGGTTTTTAACCAATCTTGTGCATTCAATAAGTGATTTTGTGTCATTGGTTGAACATTTAGGTCATTTTCGGTTTCCCTAGGCTTATTATAATCCAATTAGGGTTTTTAACCAATCTTGTGCATCCAATAAGTGATTTTGTGTTATTGGTTGAACATTTAGGTTATTTTCGTCCTCCCAAGGCTTATTCTAATCCAATTAGGGTTTTTAACCAATCTTGTGCATCCAATAAGTGATTTAGTGTCATTGGTAGAACATTTATGTCATTATTCGTCCTACCTAGGGTTATTTTATTCCAATTAGGGCTTTTAACCAATCTTATGCATTCAATTAGTGATTTTGTGTCATTGGTTGAACATTTAGGTCATTTTCGGTTTCCCTAGCCTTATTATAATCCAATTAGGGTTTTTAACCAATCTTGTGCATCCAATAAGTGATTTTGTGTTATTGGTTGAACATTTAGGTCATTTTCATCCTCCCAAGGCTTATTCTAATCCAATTAGGGTTTTTAACCAATCTTGTGCATCCAGTAAGTGATTTTGTGTCATTAGTTGAACATTTAGGTCATTTTCGGTTTCCCCAAGCTTATTCTAATCCACTTAGGGTTTTTAACCAATCTTGTGCATCCAATAAGTAATTTTGTGTTATTGGTTGAACATTTAGGTCATTTTCGTGCTCCCAAGGCTTATTCTAATCCAATTAGGGTTTTTAACCAATCTTGTGCATCCAATAAGTGATTTTATGTCATTGGTTGAACATTTAGGTCATTTTCGTCCTCCCTAGGCTTATTCCTTTCCAATTAGGGTTTTTAACCAATCTTGTGCATTCAATAAGTGATTTTGTGTCATTGGTTGAACATTTAGGTCATTTTCGGTTTCCCCAGGCTTATTATAATCCAATTAGGGTTTTTAACCAATCTTGTGCATCCAATAAGTGATTTTGAATCATTGGTTGAACATTTAGGTTATTTTCGTCCTCCCAAGGCTTATTATATTCCAATTAGGGTTTTTAACCAATCTTGTGCATCCAATAAGTGATTTTGTGTTATTGGTTGAACATTTAGGTCATTTTCGTCCTCCCAAGGCTTATTCTAATCCAATTAGGGTTTTTAACCAATCTTGTGCATCCAATAAGTGATTTTGTGTCATTGGTTGAACATTTAGGTCATTTTCGTCCTCCCAAGGCTTATTCTAAACCAATTAGCGTTTTTAACCAATCTTGTGCATCCAATAAGTGATTTTGTGTCATTGGTTGAACATTTAGAGCATTTTCAGGTTCCCCAGGCTTATGATATTCCACTTAGGGTTTTTAACCAATCTTGTGCATCCAATAAGTGATTTTGTGTCATTGGTTGAACATTTAGGTCATTTTCGTCCTCCCAAGGCTTATTCTAATCCAATTAGGGTTTTTAACCAATCTTGTGCATTCAATAAGTGATTTTGTGTCATTGGTTGAACATTTAGGTCATTTTCGGTTTCCCTAGGCTTATTATAATCCAATTAGGGTTTTTAACCAATCTTGTGCATCCAATAAGTGATTTTGTGTTATTGGTTGAACATTTAGGTCATTTTCGTCCTCCCAAGGCTTATTCTAATCCAATTAGGGTTTTTAACCAATCTTGTGCATCCAATAAGTGATTTTGTGTTATTGGTTGAACATTTAGGTCATTTTCGTCCGCCCAAGGCTTATTCTAATCCAATTAGGGTTTTTAACCAATCTTGTGCATTCAATAAGTGATTTTGTGTCATTGGTTGAACATTTAGGTCATTTTCGGTTTCCCTAGGCTTATTATAATCCAATTAGGGTTTTTAACCAATCTTGTGCATCCAATAAGTGATTTTGTGTTATTGGTTGAACATTTAGGTCATTTTCATCCTCCCAAGGCTTATTCTAATCCAATTAGGGTTTTTAACCAATCTTGTGCATCCAGTAAGTGATTTTGTGTCATTAGTTGAACATTTAGGTCATTTTCGGTTTCCCCAGGCTTATTCTAATCCACTTAGGGTTTTTAACCAATCTTGTGCATCCAATAAGTAATTTTGTGTTATTGGTTGAACATTTAGGTCATTTTCGTGCTCCCAAGGCTTATTCTAATCCAATTAGGGTTTTTAACCAATCTTGTGCATCCAATAAGTGATTTTATGTCATTGGTTGAACATTTAGGTCATTTTCGTCCTCCCTAGGCTTATTCCTTTCCAATTAGGGTTTTTAACCAATCTTGTGCATTCAATAAGTGATTTTGTGTCATTGGTTGAACATTTAGGTCATTTTCGGTTTCCCCAAGCTTATTATAATTCAATTAGGGTTTTTAACCAATCTTGTGCATCCAATAAGTGATTTTGTGTTATTGGTTGAACATTTAGGTCATTTTTGTCCTCCCAAGGCTTATTCTATTCCAATTAGGGTTTTTAACCAATCTTGTGGATCCAGTAAGTGATTTTATTTCATTGGTTGAAAATTTAGGCCATTTTCGTTTTCCCTAAGCTTATTCTAATCCACTTAGGGTTTTTAACCCATCTTGTGCATCCAATAACTAATTTTGTGTTCTTGGTTGAACATTTAGGTCATTTTTTGCCTCCATAGGGTTATTCTAATGCACTTAGGGTTTTTAACCAATCTTGTGCATCGAATAAGTGATTTTGTGTCATTGGTTGAACATTTAGGTCATTTTCGTCCTCCCTAGGCTTATTCTATTTTAATTAGGGTTTTTAACCAATCTTGTGCATTCAATTAGTGATATTGTGTCATTGGTTGAACATTTAGGTCATTTTCGGTTTCCATAGGGTTATTCTAATCCACTTAGGGTTATTAAAAAATCCGGCGCATCCAATAAGTGATATTGTGTCATTGGTTGAACATTTAGGTCATTTTCGTCCTCACTAGGCTTATTCTAATCTAATTAGGGTTTTTAACCAATATTGTGCATCCAATAAGTGATTTTGTGTCATTGGTTGAACATTTAGGTCATTTTCGTCCTCCCTAGGGTTATTCTAATCCACTTTGGGTTTTTAACCAATCTTGTGCATCAATAAGTGATTTTGTGTCATTTGTTGAACATTTAGGTCGTTTTCATCCTCCCTAGGCTTATTTTATTCCCATTAGGGTTTTTAACCAATATTGTTCATTCAATAAGTGATTTTGTGTCATTGGTTGAACATTTAGATCATTTTCGCTTTCCCCAGGCTTATTATAATCCAATTAGTGTTTTTAACCAATCTTGTGCATCCAATAAGTGATTTTGCGTTATTGGTTGAACATTTAGGCCATTTTCGTCCTCCCAAGGCTTATTCTAATCCAATTAGGGTTTTTAACCAATCTTGTGCATCAAATAAGTTGTTTTGTGTTATTGGTTGAACATTTAGGTCATTTTCGTCCGCCCAAGGCTTATTCTAATCCAATTAGGGTTTTTAACCAATCTTGTGCATTCAATAAGTGATTTTGTGTCATTGGTTGAACATTTAGGTCATTTTCGGTTTCCCTAGGCTTATTATAATCCAATTAGGGTTTTTAACCAATCTTGTGCATCCAATAATTGATTTTGTGTTATTGGTTGAACATTTATGTAATTTTCGTCCTCCCAAGGCTTATTCTAATCCAATTAGGGTTTTTAACCAATCTTGTGCATCCAATAAGTGATTTTGTGTCATTGGTAGAACATTTATGTCATTATTCGTCCTACCTAGGGTTATTTTATTCCAATTAGGGATTTTAACCAATCTTATGCATTCAATTAGTGATTTTGTGTCATTGGTTGAACATTTAGGTCATTTTCGGTTTACCTAGGCTTATTATAATCCAATTAGGGTTTTTAACCAATCTTGTGCATCCAATAAGTGATTTTGTATTATTGGTTGAACATTTAGGTCATTTTCATCCTCCCAAGGCTTATTCTAATCCAATTAGGGTTTTTAACCAATCTTGTGCATCCAGTAAGTGATTTTGTGTCATTAGTTGAACATTTAGGTCATTTTCGTTTTCCCCAGGCTTATTCTAATCCACTTAGGGTTTTTAACCAATCATGTGCATCCAATAAGTAATTTTGTGTTATTGGTTGAACATTTAGGTCATTTTCGTGCTCCCAAGGCTTATTCTAATCCAATTAGGGTTTTTAACCAATCTTGTGCATCCAATAAGTGATTTTATGTCATTGGTTGAACATTTAGGTCATTTTCGCCCTCCCTAGGCTTATTCCTTTCCAATTAGGGTTTTTAACCAATCTTGTATATTCAATTAGTGATTTTGTGTCATTGGTTGAACATTTAGGTCATTTTCGGTTGCCCCAGGCTTATTATAATCCAATTAGGGTTTTTAACCAATCTTGTGCATCCAATAAGTGATTTTGAATCATTGGTTGAACATTTAGGTTATTTTCGTCCTTCCAAGGCTTATTATAATCCAATTAGGGTTTTTAACCAATCTTGTGCATCCAATAAGTGATTTTGGGTTATTGGTTGAACATTTATGTAATTTTCGTCCTTCCAAGGCTTATTCTAATCCAATTAGGGTTTTTAACCAAACTTGTGCATCCAATAAGTGATTTTGTGTCATTGGTTGAACATTTAAAGCATTTTCGGTTTCCCCAGGCTTATTATATTCCACTTAGGGTTTTTAACCAATCTTGTGCATCCAATAAGTGATTTTGTGTTATTGGTTGAACATTTAGGTCATTTTCGTCCTCCTAAGGCTTATTCTAATCCAATTAGGGTTTTTAACCAATCTTGTGCATTGAATAAGTGATTTTGTGTCATTGGTTGAACATTTAGGTTATTTTCGTCCTCCCAAGGCTTATTCTAATCCAATTAGAGTTTTTAACTAATCTTGTGCATCCAATAAGTGATTTTGGGTTATTGGTTGAACATTTATGTAATTTTCGTCCTTCCAAGGCTTATTCTAATCCAATTAGGGTTTTTAACCAAACTTGTGCATCCAATAAGTGATTTTGTGTCATTGGTTGAACATTTAAAGCATTTTCGGTTTCCCCAGGCTTATTATATTCCACTTAGGGTTTTTAACCAATCTTGTGCATCCAATAAGTGATTTTGTGTTATTGGTTGAACATTTAGGTCATTTTTGTCCTCCCAAGGCTTATTCTATTCCAATTAGCGTTTTTAACCAATCTTGTGGATCTAGTAAGTGATTTTGTGTCATTGGTTGAACATTTAGGTCATTTTCGTCCTCACTAGGTTTATTCTAATACAATTAGGGTTTTTAACCAATCTTGTGCATTCAATAAGTGATTTTGTGTCATTGGTTGAACATTTAGGTCATTTTCGGTTTCCATAGGGTTATTCTAATCCACTTAGGGTTATTAAACAATCTTGCGCATCCAATAAGTGATATTGTATCATTGGTTGAACATTTAGGTCATTTTCGTCCTCACTAGGTTTATTCTAATACAATTAGGGTTTTTAACAAATATTGTGCATCCAATAAGTGATTTTGTGTCATTGGTTGAACATTTAGGTCATTTTCGTCCTCCCTAGGGTTATTCTAATCCACTTAGGGTTTTTAACCAATCTTGTGCATCCAATAAGTGATTTTGTGTCATTGGTTGAACATTTAGGTCGTTTTCGTCCTCCCTAGGCTTATTTTATTCCAATTAGGGTTTTTAACCAATATTGTTCATTCAATAAGTGATTTTGTGTCATTGGTTGAACATTTAGGTCATTTTCGCTTTCCCCAGGCTTATTATAATCCAATTAGTGTTTTTAACCAATCTTGTACATCCAATAAGTGATTTTGTGTTATTGGTTGAACATTTAGGCCATTTTCGTCCTCCGAAGGCTTATTCTAATCCAATTAGGGTTTTTAACCAATCTTGTGCATCCAATAAGTGATTTTGTGTTATTGGTTGAACATTTAGGTCATTTTCGTCCGCCCAAGGCTTATTCTAATCCAATTAGGGTTTTTAACCACTCTTGTGCATTCAATAAGTGATTTTGTGTCATTGGTTGAACATTTAGGTCATTTTCGGTTTCCCTAGGCTTATTATAGTCCAATTAGGGTTTTAAACCAATCTTGTGCATCCAATAAGTGATTTTGTGTTATTGGTTGAACATTTAGGTTATTTTCGTCCTCCCAAGGCTTATTCTAATCCAATTAGGGTTTTTAACCAATCTTGTGCATCCAATAAGTGATTTTGTGTCATTGGTAGAACATTTATGTCATTATTCGTCCTACCTAGGGTTATTTTATTCCAATTAGGGTTTTTAACCAATCTTATGCATTCAATTAGTGATTTTGTGTCATTGGTTGAACATTTAGGTCATTTTCGGTTTCCCTAGGCTTATTATAATCCAATTAGGGTTTTTAACCAATCTTGTGCATCCAATAAGTGAATTTGTGTTATTGGTTGAACATTTAGGTCATTTTCATCCTCCCAAGGCTTATTCTTATCCAATTAGGGTTTTTAACCAATCTTGTGCATCCAGTAAGTGATTTTGTGTCATTAGTTGAACATTTAGGTCATTTTCGGTTTCCCCAGGCTTATTCTAATCCACTTAGGGTTAATAACCAATCTTGTGCATCCAATAAGTAATTTTGTGTTATTGGTTGAATATTTAGGTCATTTTCGGTTTCCCTAGGCTTATTATAATCCAATTAGGGTTTTTTACCAATCTTGTGCATCCAATAAGTGATTTTGTGTTATTTTTTTACCAATCGGTTTCCCCAGCGGAGTCGCCAGCTGTCGCGTCCGGTTTTTCCGCGAAAAAGGAGTCGCCACCAATTTTATTTTATTCAAAGGAAAAAATTGGATAAAACCTAAAATAATGATTTTTGAACCAAAAATTCGGATTCGGGAGTCGATTACGAGTAGGGAAGGTATTAGCACCCTACAACGTTCGTTAAACGGTTACCCTATAATTAATTGTATACAAACTATTTATTTATTTATTCATTTATTTTTACCCCAAAAAAAGAATAATAAAAAAAATAAATAAATTATTTACATTAATAAAAGAAGGAAAAATATTTTTTTTTATTAATTTGGTTTGACAAGGAAAAAACCTTGCTCCTACGTATCCCCAGGTGCAATAGGGAAATCAAAACACACGTAGTTCTTGGGTAGAAAATATTTATGTGTTGACTGATTTTATTATTAATTTTACTTTATATATATATATACATATCAAAATAAATTAACAACATAATAGTGATAATAATAATAGTAATAACGGTAATATTGATAATGATAATAATAATAATAATAATAGGAGTGATGTGTTGTATATTGATTTGTGTATCGTTTTATTTTAAGGAAACACTTTTGTTACTTTTTAACTTTTACAAATTGTAAAGGATAAAAATTCAAGAGCAGATTCGCGAGTTGGCGGCGCATATGTAGCGCGGACCGGCGACGATAATAAAAAAAAAGTTTAAAATACAAGAAACAAAACAAAATAAAGATAAGATATCACGAATTTGATAAAGAAATAAACGATTATACAACAATCGACTTTATTCTTATTAGTTAATTCCAAAACTTGATCAAGAAACCGAAAAAAAATTCTTGTTTATATCATATGTGCATAGAATAGTAAAAAAAACTCTATAACAACAATAATGTCAAAAAAATAGACGAGGAGAAAAAAAAGAAAAAGAAAGTGTTTACCGCACTATTATTAGTTCCTGGTTCCAATCTATCTTCTCTATTTTTCTGCCTATTATCCTCTCTTCTCTTTTGTTTTTTTGGTGCTCTCAATTGTGCTCCCAATAGTACTCAATCGTCCTCCCATTCCACTCTTACTATCGATTATTTATAGGCCTTTCGGGTGTAGGTTACAAAAGACAAGGGAATAATTGCCAATTGATCACCATTTTATTACTATTAATCTCTTTCTTTGTGGTTTCTTTTCTTTCAATTGATTATCATTATACCGATTTTTATGACCATCAATCCATTCAATTGATCCTCATTATACCGATTTTTATGACCATCAATCCATTTCTTTTCAGTTTCTTTCACACAATTATGTATATTTATTTATTTTTTATTATTTTTTTTATATATTTTTATATATATGTTTTTTATTTTTCTATTTTTTAGAAAAGAGTCTAAACAAGAATTAGAGGCAAAAAAACTAGGAACATATGTGATTGTTTAAAGTTTAAAGCCCTAATTATTTATTTTTATTTTTATATTTCTATACATTTATTATTATTATTTCCCTTTTTTTTAATAAAAAGTAAAAAATAAATAAATAGATAAATAAATAACAAGCGGACAAAATTAGGTGTCAACACTTATTATAATCCAATTAGGGTTTTTTACCAATCTTGTGCATCCAATAAGTGATTTTGTGTTATTGGTTGAACATTTAGGTTATTTTCGTCCTCCCAAGGCTTATTCTAATCCAATTAGGGTTTTTAACCAATCTTGTGCATCCAATAAGTGATTTTGTGTCATTGGTAGAACATTTATGTCATTTTCGTCCTCCCTAGGGTAATTCTAATCCACTTAGGGTTTTTAACCAATCTTGTGCATCCAATAAGTGATTTTGTGTCATTCGTTGAACATTTAGGTCGTTTTCATCCTCCCTAGGCTTATTTTATTCCAATTAGGGTTTTTAACCAATATTGTTCATTCAATAAGTGATTTTGTGTCATTGGTTGAACATTTAGGTCATTTTCGCTTTCCCCAGGCTTATTATAATCCAATTAGTGTTTTTAACCAATCTTGTGCATCCAATAAGTGATTTTGTGTTATTGGTTGAACATTTAGGTCATTTTCGTCCTCCCAAGGCTTATTCTAATCCAATTAGGGTTTTTAACCAATCTTGTGCATCCAATAAGTGATTTTGTGTTATTGGTTGAACATTTAGGTCATTTTCGTCCGCCCAAGGCTTATTCTAATCCAATTAGGGTTTTTAACCAATCTTGTGCATTCAATAAGTGATTTTGTGTCATTGGTTGAACATTTAGGTCATTTTCGGTTTCCCTAGGCTTATTATAATCCAATTAGGGTTTTTAACCAATCTTGTGCATCCAATAAGTGATTTTGTGTTATTGGTTGAACATTTAGGTTATTTTCGTCCTCCCAAGGCTTATTCTAATCCAATTAGGGTTTTTAACCAATCTTGTGCATCCAATAAGTGATTTAGTGTCATTGGTAGAACATTTATGTCATTATTCGTCCTACCTAGGGTTATTTTATTCCAATTAGGGCTTTTAACCAATCTTATGCATTCAATTAGTGATTTTGTGTCATTGGTTGAACATTTAGGTCATTTTCGGTTTCCCTAGCCTTATTATAATCCAATTAGGGTTTTTAACCAATCTTGTGCATCCAATAAGTGATTTTGTGTTATTGGTTGAACATTTAGGTCATTTTCATCCTCCCAAGGCTTATTCTAATCCAATTAGGGTTTTTAACCAATCTTGTGCATCCAGTAAGTGATTTTGTGTCATTAGTTGAACATTTAGGTCATTTTCGGTTTCCCCAAGCTTATTCTAATCCACTTAGGGTTTTTAACCAATCTTGTGCATCCAATAAGTAATTTTGTGTTATTGGTTGAACATTTAGGTCATTTTCGTGCTCCCAAGGCTTATTCTAATCCAATTAGGGTTTTTAACCAATCTTGTGCATCCAATAAGTGATTTTATGTCATTGGTTGAACATTTAGGTCATTTTCGTCCTCCCTAGGCTTATTCCTTTCCAATTAGGGTTTTTAACCAATCTTGTGCATTCAATAAGTGATTTTGTGTCATTGGTTGAACATTTAGGTCATTTTCGGTTTCCCCAGGCTTATTATAATCCAATTAGGGTTTTTAACCAATCTTGTGCATCCAATAAGTGATTTTGTGTTATTGGTTGAACATTTAGGTTATTTTCGTCCTCCCAAGGCTTATTCTAATCCAATTAGGGTTTTTAACCACTCTTGTGCATCCAATAAGTGATTTTGTGTCATTGGTAGAACATTTATGTCATTATTCGTCCTACCTAGGGTTATTTTATTCCAATTAGGGTTTTTAACCAATCTTATGCATTCAATTAGTGATTTTGTGTCATTGGTTGAACATTTAGGTCATTTTCGGTTTCCCTAGGCTTATTATAATCCAATTAGGGTTTTTAACCAATCTTGTGCATCCAATAAGTGATTTTGTGTTATTGGTTGAACATTTAGGTCATTTTCATCCTCCCAAGGCTTATTATAATCCAATTAGGGTTTTTAACCAATCTTGTGCATCCAATAAGTGATTTTGTGTTATTGGTTGAACATTTAGGTTATTTTCGTCCTCCCAAGGCTTATTCTAATCCAATTAGGGTTTTTAACCACTCTTGTGCATCCAATAAGTGATTTTGTGTCATTGGTAGAACATTTATGTCATTATTCGTCCTACCTAGGGTTATTTTATTCCAATTAGGGTTTTTAACCAATCTTATGCATTCAATTAGTGATTTTGTGTCATTGGTTGAACATTTAGGTCATTTTCGTCCGCTCAAGGCTTATTCTAATCCAATTAGGGTTTTTAACCAATCTTGTGCATTCAATAAGTGATTTTGTGTCATTGGTTGAACATTTAGGTCATTTTCGGTTTCCCTAGGCTTATTATAATCCAATTAGGGTTTTTAACCAATCTTGTGCATCCAATAAGTGATTTTGTGTTATTGGTTGAACATTTAGGTTATTTTCGTCCTCCCAAGGCTTATTCTAATCCAATTAGGGTTTTTAACCAATCTTGTGCATCCAATAAGTGATTTTGTGTTATTGGTTGAACATTTAGGTCATTTTCGTCCGCCCAAGGCTTATTCTAATCCAATTAGGGTTTTTAACCACTCTTGTGCATTCAATAAGTGATTTTGTGTCATTGGTTGAACATTTAGGTCATTTTCGGTTTCCCTAGGCTTATTATAGTCCAATTAGGGTTTTAAACCAATCTTGTGCATCCAATAAGTGATTTTGTGTTATTGGTTGAACATTTAGGTTATTTTCGTCCTCCCAAGGCTTATTCTAATCCAATTAGGGTTTTTAACCAATCTTGTGCATCCAATAAGTGATTTTGTGTCATTGGTAGAACATTTATGTCATTATTCGTCCTACCTAGGGTTATTTTATTCCAATTAGGGTTTTTAACCAATCTTATGCATTCAATTAGTGATTTTGTGTCATTGGTTGAACATTTAGGTCATTTTCGGTTTCCCTAGGCTTATTATAATCCAATTAGGGTTTTTAACCAATCTTGTGCATCCAATAAGTGAATTTGTGTTATTGGTTGAACATTTAGGTCATTTTCATCCTCCCAAGGCTTATTCTTATCCAATTATGGTTTTTAACCAATCTTGTGCATCCAGTAAGTGATTTTGTGTCATTAGTTCAACATTTAGGTCATTTTCGGTTTCCCCAGGCTTATTCTAATCCACTTAGGGTTTATAACCAATCTTGTGCATCCAATAAGTGATTTTGTGTTATTGGTTGAACATTTAGGTTATTTTCGTCCTCCCAAGGCTTATTCTAATCCAATTAGGGTTTTTAACCAATCTTGTGCATCCAATAAGTGATTTTGTGTCATTGGTAGAACATTTATGTCATTTTCGTCCTCCCTAGGGTAATTCTAATCCACTTAGGGTTTTTAACCAATCTTGTGCATCCAATAAGTGATTTTGTGTCATTCGTTGAACATTTAGGTCGTTTTCATCCTCCCTAGGCTTATTTTATTCCAATTAGGGTTTTTAACCAATATTGTTCATTCAATAAGTGATTTTGTGTCATTGGTTGAACATTTAGGTCATTTTCGCTTTCCCCAGGCTTATTATAATCCAATTAGTGTTTTTAACCAATCTTGTGCATCCAATAAGTGATTTTGTGTTATTGGTTGAACATTTAGGTCATTTTCGTCCTCCCAAGGCTTATTCTAATCCAATTAGGGTTTTTAACCAATCTTGTGCATCCAATAAGTGATTTTGTGTCACTAGTTGAACATTTAGTTCATTTTCGTCCTGCCAAGGCTTATTCTAATCCAATTAGGGTTTTTAACCAGTCTTGTGCATTCAATAAGTGATTATGTGTCATTGGTTGAACATTTAGGTCATTTTCGTCCTCTTAAGGCTTATTCTAATCCAATTAGGGTTTTTAACCAATCTTGTGCATCCAATAAGTGATTTTGTGTTATTGGTTGAACATTTAGGTCATTTTCGTCCTCCCAAGGCTTATTCTAATCCAATTAGGGTTTTTAACCAATCTTGTGCATTCAATAAGTGATTTTGTGTCATTGGTTGAACATTTAGGTGATTTTCGGTTTCCCCAGGCTTATTATAATCCAATTAGGGTTTTTAACCAATCTTGTGCATCCAATAAGTGATTTTGAATCATTGGTTGAACATTTAGGTTATTTTCGTCCTCCCAAGGCTTATTATATTCCATTTAGGGTTTTTAACCAATCTTGTGCATCCAATAAGTGTATTTGTGTTATTGGTTGAACATTTAGGTAATTTTCGTCCTCCCAAGGCTTATTCTAATCCAATTAGGGTTTTTAACCAAACTTGTGAATCCAATGAGTGATTTTATGTCATTGGTTAAACATTTAGAGCATTTTCAGGTTCCCCAGGCCTATTATATTCCACTTAGGGTTTTTAACCAATCTTGTGCATCCAATAAGTGATTTTGTGTTATTGGTTGAACATTTAGGTCATTTTCGTCCTCCCAAGGCTTATTCTAATCCAATTAGGGTTTTTAACCAATCTTGTGCATCCAATAAGTGATTTTGTGTCATTGGTTGAACATTTAGGTCATTTTCGTACTCCCAAGGCTTATTCTAATCCAATTAGGGTTTTTAACCAATCTTGTGCATCCAATAAGTGATTTTGTGTCATTGGTTGAACATTTAGGTCATTATTGTCCTCCAAATGCTTATTCTCATCCAATTAGGGTTTTTAACCAATCTTGTGCATCCAATAAGTGATTTTGTGTCATTGGTTGAACATTTAGGTCATTATTGTCCTCCAAATGCTTATTCTCATCCAATTAGGGTTTTTAACCAATCTTGTGCATCCAATAAGTGATTTTGTGTCATTGGTTGAACATTTAGGTCATTTTCGTCCTCCCAAGGCTTATTCTAATCCAATTAGGGTTTTTAACCAATCTTGTGCATTCAATAAGTGATTTTGTGTCATTGGTTGAACATTTAGGTCATTTTCGGTTTCCCTAGGCTTATTATAATCCAATTAGGGTTTTTAACCAATCTTGTGCATCCAATAAGTGATTTTGTGTTATTGGTTGAACATTTAGGTCATTTTCGTCCTCCCAAGGCTTATTCTAATCCAATTAGGGTTTTTAACCAATCTTGTGCATCCAATAAGTGATTTTGTGTCATTGGTTGAACATTTAGGTCATTTTCGACCTCCCTAGGCTTATTCTAATCAACTTAGGGTTTTTAACCAATCTTGTGCATCCAATAAGTGATTTTGTGTCATTGGTTGAACATTTAGGTCGTTTTCGTCCTCCCTATGCTTA
This sequence comes from Cicer chorassanicum, assembly GCA_037974735.1. Lineage (NCBI taxonomy): Eukaryota > Viridiplantae > Streptophyta > Magnoliopsida > Fabales > Fabaceae > Cicer > Cicer chorassanicum. The sequence goes on along the minus strand of JBBPBP010000004.1, from coordinate 39,452,488 downwards.
TTTTATTCCAATTAGGGTTTTTAACCAATATTGTTCATTCAATAAGTGATTTTGTGTCATTGGTTGAACATTTAGGTCATTTTCGGTTTCCCCAGGCTTATTATAATCCAATTAGGGTTTTTAACCAATCTTGTGCATCCAATAAGTGATTTTGTGTTATTGGTTGAACATTTAGGTTATTTTCGTCCTCCCAAGGCTTATTCTAATCCAATTAGGGTTTTTAACCACTCTTGTGCATCCAATAAGTGATTTTGTGTCATTGGTAGAACATTTATGTCATTATTCGTCCTACCTAGGGTTATTTTATTCCAATTAGGGTTTTTAACCAATCTTATGCATTCAATTAGTGATTTTGTGTCATTGGTTGAACATTTAGGTCATTTTCGTCCGCTCAAGGCTTATTCTAATCCAATTAGGGTTTTTAACCAATCTTGTGCATTCAATAAGTGATTTTGTGTCATTGGTTGAACATTTAGGTCATTTTCGGTTTCCCTAGGCTTATTATAATCCAATTAGGGTTTTTAACCAATCTTGTGCATCCAATAAGTGATTTTGTGTTATTGGTTGAACATTTAGGTTATTTTCGTCCTCCCAAGGCTTATTCTAATCCAATTAGGGTTTTTAACCAATCTTGTGCATCCATTAAGTGATTTTGTGTCATTGGTAGAACATTTATGTCATTATTCGTCCTACCTAGGGTTATTTTATTCCAATTAGGGTTTTTAACCAATCTTATGCATTCAATTAGTGATTTTGTGTCATTGGTTGAACATTTAGGTCATTTTCGGTTTCCCTAGGCTTATTATAATCCAATTAGGGTTTTTAACCAATCTTGTGCATCCAATAAGTGATTTTGTGTTATTGGTTGAACATTTAGGTCATTTTCATCCTCCCAAGGCTTATTCTAATCCAATTAGGGTTTTTAACCAATCTTGTGCATCCAGTAAGTGATTTTGTGTCATTAGTTGAACATTTAGGTCATTTTCGGTTTCCCCAGGCTTATTCTAATCCACTTAGGGTTTTTAACCAATCTTGTGCATCCAATAAGTAATTTTGTGTTATTGGTTGAACATTTAGGTCATTCTCGTGCTCCCAAGGCTTATTCTAATCCAATTAGGGTTTTTAACCAATCTTGTGCATCCAATAAGTGATTTTATGTCATTGGTTGAACATTTAGGTCATATTCGTCCTCCCTAGGCTTATTCCTTTCCAATTAGGGTTTTTAACCAATCTTGTGCATTCAATAAGTGATTTTGTGTCATTGGTTGAACATTTAGGTCATTTTCGGTTGCCCTTGGCTTATTATAATCCAATTAGGGTTTTTAACCAATCTTGTGCATCCAATAAGTGATTTTGTGTTATTGGTTGAACATTTAGGTCATTTTTGTCCTCCCAAGGCTTATTCTATTCCAATGAGGGTGTTTAACCAATATTGTGGATCCAGTAAGTGATTTTGTGTCATTGGTTGAACATTTAGGTCATTTTTGTTTTCCCCATGCTTATTCTAATCCACATAGGGTTTTTAACCCATCTTGTGCATCCAATAAGTAATTTTGTGTTCTTGGTTGAACATTTAGGTCATTTTCGTCCTCCATAGGGTTATTCTAATGCACTTACGGTTTTTAACCAATCTTGTGCATCCAATAAGTGATTTTGTGTCATTGGTTGAACATTTAGGTCATTTTCGTCCTCCCTAGGCTTATTCTATTCCAATTAGGGTTTTTAACAAATCTTGTGCATTCAATAAGTGATTTTGTGTCATTGGTTGAACATTTAGGTCATGTTCGGTTTCCATAGGGTTATTCTAATCCACTTAGGGTTATTAAACAATCTTGCGCATCCAATAAGTGATATTGTGTCATTGGTTGAACATTTAGGCCATTTTCGTCCTCACTAGGCTTATTCTAATCCAATTAGGGTTTTTAACCAATATTGTGCATCCAATAAGTGATTTTGTGTCATTGGTTGAACATTTAGGTCTTTTTTGTCCTCCCTAGGGTTATTCTAATCCACTTAGGGTTTTTAACCAATCTTGTGCATCCAATAAGTGATTTTGTGTCATTGGTTGAACATTTAGGTCGTTTTCGTCCTCCCTAGGCTTATTTTATTCCAATTAGGGTTTTTAACCAATATTGTTCATTCAATAAGTGATTTTATGTCATTGGTTGAACATTTAGGTCGTTTTCGTATTCCCCAGGCTTATTATAATCCAATTAGTGTTTTTAACCAATCTTGTGCATCCAATAAGTGATTTTGTGTTATTGGTTGAACATTTAGGCCATTTTCGTCCTCCCAAGGGTTATTCTAATCCAATTAGGGTTTTTAACCAATCTTGTGCATTCAATAAGTGATTTTGTGTTATTGGTTGAACATTTAGGTCATTTTCGTCCGCCCAAGGCTTATTCTAATCCAATTAGGGTTTTTAACCAATCTTGTGCATTTAATAAGTGATTTTGTTTCATTGGTTGAACATTTAGGTCATTTTCGGTTTCCCTAGGCTTATTATAATCCAATTAGGGTTTTTAACCAATCTTGTGCATCCAATCAGTGATTTTGTGTTATTGGTTGAACATTTAGGTTATTTTCGTCCTCCCAAGGCTTATTCTTATCCAATTAGGGTTTTTAACCAATCTTGTGCATCGAATAAGTGATTTTTTGTCATTGGTAGAACATTTATGTCATTATTCGTCCTACCTAGGGTTATTTTATTCCAATTAGGGTTTTTAACCAATCTTATGCATTCAATTAGTGATTTTGTGTCATTGGTTGAACATTTAGGTCATTTTCGGTTTCCCTAGGCTTATTATAATCCAATTAGGGTTTTTAACCAATCTTGTGCATCCAATAAGTGATTTTGTGTCATTGGTTAAACATTTAGGTCATTTTTCGTCCTCCCTAGGCTTATTCTAATCCACTTAGGGTTTTTAACCAATCTTGTGCATCTAATAAATGATTTTGTGTCATTGGTTGAACTTTTAGGTTATTTTCATCCTCCATAGGCTTATTATATTCCAATTAGGGTTTTTAACCAATATTGTTCATTCAATAAGTGATTTTGTGTCATTGGTTGAACATTTAGGTCATTTTCGTCCTCCCTAGGCTTATTCCATTCCAATTAGGGTTTTTAACCAATCTTGTGCATTCAATAAGTGATTTTGTGTTATTGGTTGAACATTTAGGTCATTTTCGTCCTCCCAAGGCTTATTCTAATACAATTATGGTTTTTAACCAATCTTGTGCATCCAATAAGTGATTTTGTGTTATTGGTTGAACATTTAGGTCATTTTCGTCCTCCCAAGGCTTATTCTAATCCAACTAGGGTTTTTAACCAATCTTGTGCATTCAATAAGTGATTTTGTGTCATTGGTTGAACATTTAGGTCATTTTCGGTTTCCATAGGGTTATTCTAATCCACTTAGGGTTATTAAACAATCTTGCGCATCCAATAAGTGATATTGTGTCATTGGTTGAACATTTAGGTCATTTTCGTCCTCACTAGGCTTATTCTAATCCAATTAGGGTTTTTAACCAATATTGTGCATCCAATAAGTGATTTTGTGTCATTGGTTGAACATTTAGGTCATTTTCGTCCTCCCTAGGGTTATTCTAATCCACTTAGGGTTTTTAACCAATCTTGTGCATCCAATAAGTGATTTTGTGTCATTGGTTGAACATTTAGGTCGTTTTCGTTCTCCCTAGTCTTATTTTATTCCAATTAGGGTTTTTAACCAATATTGTTCATTCAATAAGTGATTTTGTGTCATTGGTTGAACATTTAGGTCATTTTCGTTTTCCCCAGGCTTATTATAATCCAATTAGTGTTTTTAACCAATCTTGTGCATCCAATAAGTGATTTTGTGTTATTGGTTGAACATTTAGGCCATTTTCGTCCTCCCAAGGGTTATTCTAATCCAATTAGGGTTTTTAACCAATCTTGTGCATCCAATAAGTGATTTTGTGTTATTGGTTGAACATTTAGGTCATTTTCGACCGCCCAAGGCTTATTCTAATCCAATTAGGGTTTTTAACCAATCTTGTGCATTCAATAAGTGATTTTGTTTCATTGGTTGAACATTTAGGTCATTTTCGGTTTCCCTAGGCTTATTATAATCCAATTAGGGTTTTTAACCAATCTTGTGCATCCAATAAGTGATTTTGAGTTATTGGTTGAACATTTAGGTCATTATTCGTCCTACCTAGGGTTATTTTATTCCAATTAGGGTTTTTAACCAATCTTATGCATTCAATTAGTGGTTTTGAGTCATTGGTTGAACATTTAGGTCATTTTCGGTTTCCCTAGGCTTATTATAATCCAATTAGGGTTTTTAACCAATCTTGTGCATCCAATAAGTGATTTTGTGTCATTGGTTAAACATTTAGGTCATTTTCGTCCTCCCTAGGCTTATTCTAATCCACTTAGGGTTTTTAACCAATCTTGTGCATCTAATAAATGATTTTGTGTCATTGGTTGAACTTTTAGGTCATTTTCATCCTCCATAGGCTTATTATATTCCAATTAGGGTTTTTAACCAATATTGTTCATTCAATAAGTGATTTTGTGTCATTGGTTGAACATTTAGGTCATTTTCGGTTTCCCTAGGCTGATTATAATCCAATTAGTGTTTTTAACCAATCTTGTGCATCCAATAAGTGATTTTGTGTTATTGGGTTAACATTTAGGTCATTTTCGTCCTCCCAAGGCTTATTCTAATCCAATTATGGTTTTTAACCAATCTTGTGCATCCAATAACTGATTTTGTGTCATTGGTTGAACATTTAGGTCATTTTCGTCTTCCCAAGGCTTATTCTAATCCAACTAGGGTTTTTAACCAATCTTGTGCATTCAATAAGTGATTTTGTGTCATTGGTTGAACATTTAGGTCATTTTCGGTTTCCATAGTGTTATTCTAATCCACTTAGGGTTATTAAACAATCTTGCGCATCCAATAAGTGATATTGTGTCATTGGTTGAACATTTAGGTCATTTTCGGTTTCCATAGTGTTATTCTAATCCACTTAGGGTTATTAAACAATCTTGCGCATCCAATAAGTGATATTGTGTCATTGGTTGAACATTTAGGTCATTTTCGTCCTCCCTAGGCTTATTCTAATCCACTTAGGGTTTTTAACCAATCTTGTGCATCCAATATGTGATTTTGTGTCATTGGTTGAACATTTAGGTTGTTTTCGTGCTCCCTAGGCTTATTTTATTCCAAGTAGGGTTTTTAACAAATATTGTTCATTTAATAAGTGATTTTGTGTCATTGGTTGAACATTTAGGTCATTTTCGGTTTCCATAGGGTTATTCTAATCCACTTAGGGTTATTAAACAATCTTGCGCATCCAATAAGTGATATTGTGTCATTGGTTGAACATTTAGGTCATTTTCGTCCTCACTAGGCTTATTCTAATCCAATTAGGGTTTTTAACCAATATTGTGCATCCAATAAGTGATTTTTTGTCATTGGTTGAACATTTAGGTCGTTTTCGTCCTCCCTAGGCTTATTTTATTCCAATTAGGGTTTTTAACCAATATTGTTCATTCAATAAGTGATTTTGTGTCATTGGTTGAACATTTAGGTCATTTTCGGTTTCCCTAGGCTGATTATAATCCAATTAGTGTTTTTAACCAATCTTGTGCATCCAATAAGTGATTTTGTGTTATTGGTTGAACATTTAGGTCATTTTCGTCCTCCCAAGGCTTATTCGAATCCAATTATGGTTTTTAACCAATCTTGTGCATCCAATAAGTGATTTTGTGTCATTGGTTGAACATTTAGGTCATTTTCGTCCTCCCAAGGCTTATTCTAATCCAACTAGGGTTTTTAACCAATCTTGTGCATTCAGTAAGTGATTTTGTGTCATTGGTTGAACATTTAGGTCATTTTCGGTTTCCATAGTGTTATTCTAATCCACTTAGGGTTATTAAACAATCTTGCGCATCCAATAAGTGATATTGTGTCATTGGTTGAACATTTATGTCATTTTCGTCCTCCCTAGGCTTATTCTAATCCACTTAGGGTTTTTAACCAATCTTGTGCATCCAATAAGTGATTTTGTGTCATTGGTTGAACATTTAGGTCGTTTTCGTCCTCCCTAGGCTTATTTTATTCCAAGTAGGGTTTTTAACAAATATTGTTCATTTAATAAGTGATTTTATGTCATTGGTTGAACATTTAGGTAATTTTCGGTTTCCCCAGGCTTATTATAATCCAATTAGGGTTTTTAACCAATCTTGTGCATCCAATAAGTGATTTTGTGTTATTGGTTGAACATTTAGGTCATTTTCGTCCTCCCAAGGCTTATTCTATTCCAATTAGGGTTTTTAACTAATCTTGTGTATCCAATAAGTTATTTTATGTCATTGGTTGAACATTTAGGTCATTTTCGTCCTCCCTAGGCTTATTCCATTCCAATTAGGGTTTTTAACCAATCTTGTGCATTCAATAAGTGATTTTGTGTCATTGGTTGAACATTTAGGTCATTTTTGGTTTCCCCAGGCTTATTATAATCCAATTAGGGTTTTTAACCAATCTTGTGCATCCAATAAATGATTTTGTGTTATTGGTTGAACATTTAGGCCTTTTTCGTCCTCCCAAGGCTTATTCTAATCCAATTAGGGTTTTAAACCAATCTTGTGGATCCAATAAGTGATTTTGTGTCATTGGTTGAACATTTAGGTCATTTTTGGTTTCCCCAGGCTTATTCTAATCCACTTAGGGTTTTTAACCAATCTTGTGCATCCGATAAGTAATTTTGTGTTCTTGGTTGAACATTTAGGTCATTTTCGTCCTCCATAGGCTTATTCTAATCTACTTAGGGTTATTAAACAATCTTGCGCATCCAATAAGTGATTTTGTGTCATTGGTTGAACATTTAGGTCATTTTCGTCCTCCCTAGGCTTATTCTATTCCAATTAGGGTTTTTAACAAATCTTGTGCATTCAATAAGTGATTTTGAGCTATTGGTTGAACATTTAGGTCATTTTCGGTTTCCATAGGGTTATTCTAATCCACTTAGGGTTATTAATCAATCTTGCGCATCCAATAAGTGATATTGTGTCATTGGTTGAACATTTAGGTCATTTTCGTCCTCCCAAGGCTTATTCTAATCCACTTAGGGTTTTTAACCAATCTTGTGCATCCGATAAGTAATTTTGTGTTCTTGGTTGAACATTTAGGTCATTTTCGTCCTCCATAGGCTTATTCTAATCTACTTAGGGTTATTAAACAATCTTGCGCATCCAATAAGTGATTTTGTGTCATTGGTTGAACATTTAGGTCATTTTCGTCCTCCCTAGGCTTATTCTATTCCAATTAGGGTTTTTAACCAATATTGTTCATTCAATAAGTGATTTTGTGTCATTGGTTGAACATTTAGGTCATTTTCGTTTTCCCCAGGCTTATTATAATCCAATTAGTGTTTTTAACCAATCTTGTGCATCCAATAAGTGATTTTGTGTCATTGGTTGAACATTTAGGTCATTTTTGGTTTCCCCAGGCTTATTCTAATCCACTTAGGGTTTTTAACCAATCTTGTGCATCCGATAAGTAATTTTGTGTTCTTGGTTGAACATTTAGGTCATTTTCGTCCTCCATAGGCTTATTCTAATCTACTTAGGGTTATTAAACAATCTTGCGCATCCAATAAGTGATTTTGTGTCATTGGTTGAACATTTAGATCATTTTCGTCCTCCCTAGGCTTATTCTATTCCAATTAGGGTTTTTAACTAATATTGTTCATTCAATAAGTGATTTTGTGTCATTGGTTGAACATTTAGGTCATTTTCGTTTTCCCCAGGGTTATTATAATCCAATTAGTGTTTTTAACCAATCTTGTGCATCCAATAAGTGATTTTGTGTCATTGGTTGAACATTTAGGTCATTTTTGGTTTCCCCAGGCTTATTCTAATCCACTTAGGGTTTTTAACCAATCTTGTGCATCCGATAAGTAATTTTGTGTTCTTGGTTAAACATTTAGGTCATTTTCGTCCTCCATAGGCTTATTCTAATCTACTTAGGGTTATTAAACAATCTTGCGCATCCAATAAGTGATTTTGTGTCATTGGTTGAACATTTAGGTCATTTTCGTCCTCCCTAGGCTTATTCTATTCCAATTAGGGTTTTTAACCAATATTGTTCATTCAATAAGTGATTTTGTGTCATTGGTGGAAGATTTAGGTCATTTTCTTTTTCCCCAGGCTTATTATAATCCAATTAGTGTTTTTAACCAATCTTGTGCATCCAATAAGTGATTTTGTGTTATTGGTTGAACATTTAGGCCATTTTCGTCCTCCCAAGGGTTATTCTAATCCAATTAGGGTTTTTAACCAATCTTGTGCATCCAATAAGTGATATTGTGTTATTGGTTGAACATTTAGGTCATTTTCGTCCGCCCAAGGCTTATTTTAATCCAATTAGGGTTTTTAACCAATCTTGTGCATTCAATAAGTGATTTTGTTTCATTGGTTGAACATTTAGGTCATTTTCGGTTTCCCTAGGCTTATTATAATCCAATTAGGGTTTTTAACCAATCTTGTGCATCCAATAAGTGATTTTGTGTTATTGGTTGAACATTTAGGTTATTTTCGTCCTCCCAAGGCTTATTCTTATCCAATTAGGGTTTTTAACCAATCTTGTGCATCCAATAAGTGATTTTGTGTCATTGGTAGAACATTTATGTCATTATTCGTCCTACCTAGGGTTATTTTATTCCAATTAGGGTTTTTAACCAATCTTATGCATTCAATTAGTGATTTTGTGTCATAGGTTGAACATTTAGGTCATTTTCGGTTTCCCTAGGCTTATTATAATCCAATTAGGGTTTTTAACCAATCTTGTGCATCCAATAAGTGATTTTGTGTCATTGGTTAAACATTTAGGCCATTTTCGTCCTCCCAAGGCTTATTCTAATCCAATTATGGTTTTTAACCAATCTTGTGCATCCAATAAGTGATTTTGTGTTATTTGTTGAACATTTAGGTCATTTTCGTCCTCCCAAGGCTTATTCTAATCCAACTAGGGTTTTTAACCAATCTTGTGCATTCAATAAGTGATTTTGTGTCATTGGTTGAACATTTAGGTCATTTTCGGTTTCCATAGGGTTATTCTAATCCACTTAGGGTTATTAAACAATCTTGCGCATCCAATAAGTGATTTTGTGTCATTGGTTGAACATTTAGGTCGTTTTCGTCCTCCCTAGGCTTATTTTATTCCAATTAGGGTTTTTAACAAATATTGTTCATTTAATAAGTGATTTTATGTCATTGGTTGAACATTTAGGTAATTTTCGGTTTCCCCAGGCTTATTATAATCCAATTAGGGTTTTTAACCAATCTTGTGCATCCAATAAGTGATTTTGTGTTATTGGTTGAATATTTAGGTCATTTTCGTCCTCCCAAGGCTTATTCTAATCCAATTAGGGTTTTTAACTAATCTTGTGTATCCAATAAGTTATTTTATGTCATTGGTTGAACATTTAGGTCATTTTCGTCCTCCCTAGGCTTATTCCATTCCAATTAGGGTTTTTAACCAATCTTGTGCATTCAATAAGTGATTTTGTGTCATTGGTTGAACATTTAGGTCATTTTTGGTTTCCCCAGGCTTATTATAATCCAATTAGGGATTTTAACCAATCTTGTGCATCCAATAAATGATTTTGTGTTATTGGTTGAACATTTAGGCCATTTTCGTCCTCCCAAGGCTTATTCTAATCCAATTAGGGTTTTAAACCAATCTTGTGCATCCAATAAGTGATTTTGTGTTATTGGTTGAACATTTAGGTCATTTTTGGTTTCCCCAGGCTTATTCTAATCCACTTAGGGTTTTTAACCAATCTTGTGCATCCGATAAGTAATTTTGTGTTCTTGGTTGAACATTTAGGTCATTTTCGTCCTCCATAGGCTTATTCTAATCTACTTAGGGTTATTAAACAATCTTGCGCATCCAATAAGTGATTTTGTGTCATTGGTTGAACATTTAGGTCATTTTCGTCCTCCCTAGGCTTATTCTATTCCAATTAGGGTTTTTAACCAATATTGTTCATTCAATAAGTGATTTTGTGTCATTGGTTGAACATTTAGGTCATTTTCGTTTTCCCCAGGCTTATTATAATCCAATTAGTGTTTTTAACCAATCTTGTGCATCCAATAAGTGATTTTGTGTCATTGGTTGAACATTTAGGTCATTTTTGGTTTCCCCAGGCTTATTCTAATCCACTTAGGGTTTTTAACCAATCTTGTGCATCCGATAAGTAATTTTGTGTTCTTGGTTGAACATTTAGGTCATTTTCGTCCTCCATAGGCTTATTCTAATCTACTTAGGGTTATTAAACAATCTTGCGCATCCAATAAGTGATTTTGTGTCATTGGTTGAACATTTAGGTCATTTTCGTCCTCCCTAGGCTTATTCTATTCCAATTAGGGTTTTTAACCAATATTGTTCATTCAATAAGTGATTTTGTGTCATTGGTTGAACATTTAGGTCATTTTCGTTTTCCCCAGGCTTATTATAATCCAATTAGTGTTTTTAACCAATCTTGTGCATCCAATAAGTGATTTTGTGTTATTGGTTGAACATTTAGGCCATTTTCGTCCTCCCAAGGGTTATTCTAATCCAATTAGGGTTTTTAACCAATCTTGTGCATCCAATAAGTGATTTTGTGTTATTGGTTGAACATTTAGGTCATTTTCGTCCGCCCAAGGCTTATTCTAATCCAATTAGGGTTTTTAACCAATCTTGTGCATTCAATAAGTGATTTTGTTTCATTGGTTGAACATTTAGGTCATTTTCGGTTTCCCTAGGCTTATTATAATCCAATTAGGGTTTATAACCAATCTTGTGCATCCAATAAGTGATTTTGTGTTATTTGTTGAACATTTAGGTTATTTTCGTCCTCCCAAGGCTTATTCTTATCCAATTAGGGTTTTTAACCAATCTTGTGCATCCAATAAGTGATTTTGTGTCATTGGTAGAACATTTATGTCATTATTCGTCCTACCTAGGGTTATTTTATTCCAATTAGGGTTTTTAACCAATCTTATGCATTCAATTAGTGATTTTGTGTCATAGGTTGAACATTTAGGTCATTTTCGGTTTCCCTAGGCTTATTATAATCCAATTAGGGTTTTTAACCAATCTTGTGCATCCAATAAGTGATTTTGTGTCATTGGTTAAACATTTAGGCCATTTTCGTCCTCCCAAGGCTTATTCTAATCCAATTATGGTTTTTAACCAATCTTGTGCATCCAATAAGTGATTTTGTGTTATTTGTTGAACATTTAGGTCATTTTCGTCCTCCCAAGGCTTATTCTAATCCAACTAGGGTTTTTAACCAATCTTGTGCATTCAATAAGTGATTTTGTGTCATTGGTTGAACATTTAGGTCATTTTCGGTTTCCATAGGGTTATTCTAATCCACTTAGGGTTATTAAACAATCTTGCGCATCCAATAAGTGATTTTGTGTCATTGGTTGAACATTTAGGTCGTTTTCGTCCTCCCTAGGCTTATTTTATTCCAATTAGGGTTTTTAACAAATATTGTTCATTTAATAAGTGATTTTATGTCATTGGTTGAACATTTAGGTAATTTTCGGTTTCCCCAGGCTTATTATAATCCAATTAGGGTTTTTAACCAATCTTGTGCATCCAATAAGTGATTTTGTGTTATTGGTTGAATATTTAGGTCATTTTCGTCCTCCCAAGGCTTATTCTAATCCAATTAGGGTTTTTAACTAATCTTGTGTATCCAATAAGTTATTTTATGTCATTGGTTGAACATTTAGGTCATTTTCGTCCTCCCTAGGCTTATTCCATTCCAATTAGGGTTTTTAACCAATCTTGTGCATTCAATAAGTGATTTTGTGTCATTGGTTGAACATTTAGGTCATTTTTGGTTTCCCCAGGCTTATTATAATCCAATTAGGGTTTTTAACCAATCTTGTGCATCCAATAAATGATTTTGTGTTATTGGTTGAACATTTAGGCCTTTTTCGTCCTCCCAAGGCTTATTCTAATCCAATTAGGGTTTTAAACCAATCTTGTGGATCCAATAAGTGATTTTGTGTCATTGGTTGAACATTTAGGTCATTTTTGGTTTCCCCAGGCTTATTCTAATCCACTTAGGGTTTTTAACCAATCTTGTGCATCCGATAAGTAATTTTGTGTTCTTGGTTGAACATTTAGGTCATTTTCGTCCTCCATAGGCTTATTCTAATCTACTTAGGGTTATTAAACAATCTTGCGCATCCAATAAGTGATTTTGTGTCATTGGTTGAACATTTAGGTCATTTTCGTCCTCCCTAGGCTTATTCTATTCCAATTAGGGTTTTTAACCAATATTGTTCATTAAATAAGTGATTTTGTGTCATTGGTTGAACATTTAGGTCATTTTCGTTTTCCCCAGGCTTATTATAATCCAATTAGTGTTTTTAACCAATCTTGTGCATCCAATAAGTGATTTTGTGTTATTGGTTGAACATTTAGGCCATTTTCGTCCTCCTAAGGGTTATTCTAATCCAATTAGGGTTTTTAACCAATCTTGTGCATCCAATAAGTGATTTTGTGTTATTGGTTGAACATTTAGGTCATTTTCGTCCGCCCAAGGCTTATTCTAATCCAATTAGGGTTTTTAACCAATCTTGTGCATTCAATAAGTGATTTTGTTTCATTGGTTGAACATTTAGGTCATTTTCGGTTTCCCTAGGCTTATTATAATCCAATTAGGGTTTTTAACCAATCTTGTGCATCCAATAAGTGATTTTGTGTTATTGGTTGAACATTTAGGTTATTTTCGTCCTCCCAAGGCTTATTCTTATCCAATTAGGGTTTTTAACCAATCTTGTGCATCCAATAAGTGATTTTGTGTCATTGGTAGAACATTTATGTCATTATTCGTCCTACCTAGGGTTATTTTATTCCAATTAGGGTTTTTAACCAATCTTATGCATTCAATTAGTGATTTTGTGTCATTGGTTGAACATTTAGGTCATTTTCGGTTTCCCTAGGCTTATTATAATCCAATTAGGGTTTTTAACCAATCTTGTGCATCCAATAAGTGATTTTGTGTCATTGGTTAAACATTTAGGTCATTTTCTTCCTCCCTAGGCTTATTCTAATCCACTTAGGGTTTTTAACCAATCTTGTGCATCTAATAAATGATTTTGTGTCATTGGTTTAAATTTTAGGTCATTTTCATCCTCCATAGGCTTATTATATTCCAATTAGGGTTTTTAACCAATATTGTTCATTCAATAAGTGATTTTGTGTCATTGGTTGAACATTTAGGTCATTTTTGGTTTCCCTAGGCTGATTATAATCCAATTAGTGTTTTTAACCAATCTTGTGCATCCAATAAGTGATTTTGTGTCATTGGTTGATCATTTAGGTCATTTTCGTCCTCCCAAGGCTTATTCTAATCCAATTATGGTTTTTAACCAATGTTGTGCATCCAATAAGTGATTTTGTGTTATTGGTTGAACATTTAGGTCATTTTCGTCCTCCCAAGGCTTATTCTAATCCAACTAGGGTTTTTAACCAATCTTGTGCATTCAATAAGTGATTTTGTGTCATTGGTTGAACATTTAGGTCATTTTCGGTTTCCATAGGGTTATTCTAATCCACTTAGGGTTATTAAACAATCTTGCGCATCCAATAAGTGATATTGTGTCATTTGTTGAACATTTAGGTCATTTTCGTCCTCAGTAGGCTTATTCTAATCCAATTAGGGTTTTTAACCAATCTTGTGCATCCAATAAGTGATTTTGTGTTATTGGTTGAACATTTAGGTCATTTTCGTCCTCCCAAGGCTTATTCTAATCCAATTAGGGTTTTTAACCAATCTTGTGCATCCAATAAGTGATTTTGTGTCATTGGTTGAACATTTAGGTCATTTTCGTCCTCCCAAGGCTTATTCTCGTCCAATTAGGGTTTTTAACCAATCTTTTGCATCCAATAAGTACATTTGTTTCATTGGTTGAACATTTAGGTCATTTTCGTCCTCCCAAGGCTTATTCTCGTCCAATTAGGGTTTTTAACCAATCTTGTGCATCCAATAAGTACATTTGTGTCATTGGTTGAACATTTAGGTCATTTTCGTCCTCCCATGGCTTATTCTCGTCCAATTCGGGTTTTTAACCAATCTTGTGCATCCAATAAGTACATTTGTGTCATTGGTTGAACATTTAGGTCATTTTCGTCCTCCCAAGGCTTATTCTCGTCCAATTAGGGTTTTTAACCAATCTTGTGCATCCAATAAGTACATTTGTGTCATTGGTTGAACATTTAGGTCATTTTCGTCCTCCCACGGATTATTCTCGTCCAATTAGAGTTTTTAACCAATCTTGTGCATCCAATAAGTGATTTTGTGTCGTTGGTTGAACATTTAGGTCATTTTCGTCCTCCCAAGGCTTATTCTCGTCCAATTAGGGTTTTTAACCAATCTTGTGCATCCAATAAGTACATTTGTGTCATTGGTTGAACATTTAGGTCATTTTCGTCCTCCCAAGGCTTATTCTCGTCCAATTAGGGTTTTTAACCAATCTTGTGCATCCAATAAGTACATTTGTGTCATTGGTTGGACATTTAGGTCATTTTCGTCCTCCCAAGGCTTTTTCTCGTCCAATTAGGGTTTTTAACCAATCTTGTGCATCCAATAAGTACATTTTTGTCATTGGTTGAACATTTAGGTCATTTTCGTCCTCCCAAGGCTTACTCTCGTCCAATTAGGGTTTTTAACCAATCTTGTGCATCCAATAATTACATTTGTGTCATTGGTTGAACATTTAGGTCATTTTCGTCCTCCCAAGGCTTATTCTCGTCCAATTAGGGTTTTTAACCAATCTTGTGCATCCAATAAGTACATTTGTGTCATTGGTTGAACATTTAGGTCATTTTCGTCCTCCCAAGGCTTATTCTCGTCCAATTAGGGTTTTTAACCAATCTTGTGCATCCATTAAGTGATTTTGTGCCATTGGTTGAACATTTAGGTCATTTTCGTCCTCCCAAGGCTTATTCTCGTCCAATTAGGGTTTTTAACCAATCTTGTGCATCCAATAAGTACATTTGTGTCATTGGTTGAACATTTAGGTCATTTTCGTCCTCCCAAGGCTTATTCTCGTCCAATTAGTGTTTTTAACCAATCTTGTGCATCCAATAAGTACATTTGTGTCACTGGTTGAACATTTAGGTCATTTTCGTCCTCCCAAGGCTTATTCTCGTCCAATTAGGGTTTTTAACCAATCTTGTGCATCCAATAAGTACATTTGTGTCATTGGTTGAACATTTAGGTCATTTTCGTCCTCCCAAGGCTTATTCTCGTTCAATTAAGGTTTTTAACCAATCTTGTGCATCCAATAAGTGATTTTGTGTCATTGGTTGAACATTTAGGTCATTTTCGTCCTCCCAAGGCTTATTCTCGTCCAATTAGGGTTTTTAACCAATCTTGTGCATCCAATAAGTACATTTGTGTCATTGGTTGAACATTTAGGTCATTTTCGTCCTCCCAAGGCATTTTCTCGTCCAATTATGGTTTTTAACCAATCTTGTGCATCCAATAAGTACATTTGTGTCATTGGTTGAACATTTAGGTCATTTTCGTCCTCCCAAGGCTTATTCTCGTCCAATTAGGGTTTTTAACCAATCTTGTGCATCCAATAAGTGATTTTGTTTCATTTGTTGAACATTTAGGTCATTTTCGTCCTCCCAAGGCTTATTCTCGTCCAATTAGGGTTTTTAACCAATCTTGTGCATCCAATAAGTACATTTGTGTCATTGGTTGAACATTTAGGTCATTTTCGTCCTCCCAAGGCTTATTCTCGTCCAAGTAGGGTTTTTAACCAAACTTGTGCATCCAATAAGTACATTTGTGTCATTGGTTGAACATTAAGGTCATTTTCGTCCTCCCTAGGCTTATTCTCGTCCAATTAGGGTTTTTAACCAATCTTGTGCATCCAATAAGTGATTTTGTGTCATTGGTTGAACATTTAGGTCATTTTCGTCCTCCCAAGGCTTATTCTAATCCAATTAGGGTTTTTAACCAATCTTGTGCATCCAATAAGTGATTTTGTGTTATTGGTTGAACATTTAGGTCATTTTTGTCCTCCCTAGGCTTATTCCATTCCAATTAGGGTTAATAACCAATCTTGTGCATTCAATAAGTGATTTTGTGTCATTGGTTGAACATTTAGGTCATTTACGGTTTCCCCAGGCTTATTCTAATCCAATTAGGGTTTTTAACCAATCTTGTGGATCCAGTAAGTGATTTTGTGTCATTGGTTGAACATTTCGGCCATTTTTCGTCCTACCTAGGGTTATTTTATTCCAATTAGGGTTTTTAACCAATCTTGCGCATTCAATAAGTGATTTTGTGTCATTGGTTGAACATTTAGGTCATTTTCGGTTTCCCTAGGCTTATTATAATCCAATTAGGGTTTTTAACCAATCTTGTGCATCCAATAAGTGATTTTGTGTTATTGGTTGAACATTTAGGTCATTTTCATCCTCCCAAGGCTTATTCTAATCCAATTAGGGTTTTTAACCAATCTTGTGCATCCAGTAAGTGATTTTGTGTCATTAGTTGAACATTTAGGTCATTTTCGGTTTCCCCAGGCTTATTCTAATCCACTTAGGGTTTTTAACCAATCTTGTGCATCCAATAAGTAATTTTGTGTTATTGGTTGAACATTTAGGTCATTCTCGTGCTCCCAAGGCTTATTCTAATCCAATTAGGGTTTTTAACCAATCTTGTGCATCCAATAAGTGATTTTATGTCATTGGTTGAACATTTAGGTCATTTTCGGTTTCCCTAGGCTTATTATAATCCAATTAGGGTTTTTAACCAATCTTGTGCATCCAATAAGTGATTTTGTGTTATTTGTTGAACATTTAGGTTATTTTTGTCCTCCCAAGGCTTATTCTAATCCAATTAGGGTTTTTAACCAATCTTGTGCATCCAATAAGTGATTTTGTGTCATTGGTAGAACATTTATGTCATTATTCGTCCTACCTAGGGTTATTTTATTCCAATTAGGGTTTTTAACCAATCTTATGCATTCAATTAGTGATTTTGTGTAATTGGTTGAACATTTAGGTCATTTTCGTCCGCTCAAGGCTTATTCTAATCCAATTAGGGTTTTTAACCAATCTTGTGCATTCAATAAGTGATTTTGTGTCATTGGTTGAACATTTAGGTCATTTTCGGTTTCCCTAGGCTTATTATAATCCAATTAGGGTTTTTAACCAATCTTGTGCATCCAATAAGTGATTTTGTGTTATTGGTTGAACATTTAGGTTATTTTCGTCCTCCCAAGGCTTATTCTTATCCAATTAGGGTTTTTAACCAATCTTGTGCATCCAATAAGTGATTTTGTGTCATTGGTAGAACATTTATGTCATTATTCGTCCTACCTAGGGTTATTTTATTCCAATTAGGGTTTTTAACCAATCTTATGCATTCAATTAGTGATTTTGTGTCATTGGTTGAACATTTAGGTCATTTTCGGTTTCCCTAGGCTTATTATAATCCAATTAGGGTTTTTAACCAATCTTGTGCATCCAATAAGTGATTTTGTGTCATTGGTTAAACATTTAGGTCATTTTCGTCCTCCCTAGGCTTATTCTAATCCACTTAGGGTTTTTAACCAATCTTGTGCATCTAATAAATGATTTTGTGTCATTGGTTGAACTTTTAGGTCATTTTCATCCTCCATAGGCTTATTATATTCCAATTAGGGTTTTTAACCAATATTGTTCATTCAATAAGTGATTTTGTGTCATTGGTTGAACATTTAGGTCATTTTTGGTTTCCCTAGGCTGATTATAATCCAATTAGTGTTTTTAACCAATCTTGTGCATCCAATAAGTGATTTTGTGTCATTGGTTGATCATTTAGGTCATTTTCGTCCTCCCAAGGCTTATTCTAATCCAATTATGGTTTTTAACCAATCTTGTGCATCCAATAAGTGATTTTGTGTTATTGGTTGAACATTTAGGTCATTTTCGTCCTCCCAAGGCTTATTCTAATCCAACTAGGGTTTTTAACCAATCTTGTGCATTCAATAAGTGATTTTGTGTCATTGGTTGAACATTTAGGTCATTTTCGGTTTCCATAGGGTTATTCTAATCCACTTAGGGTTATTAAACAATCTTGCGCATCCAATAAGTGATATTGTGTCATTGGTTTGACATTTAGGTCATTTTCGTCCTCCCTAGACTTATTCTAATCCACTTAGGGTTTTTAACCAATCTTGTGCATCCAATAAGTGATTTTGTGTCATTGGTTGAACATTTAGGTCGTTTTTGTCCTCCCTAGGCTTATTTTATTCCAATTAGGGTTTTTAACAAATATTGTTCATTTAATAAGTGATTTTATGTCATTGGTTGAACATTTAGGTAATTTTTGGTTTCCCCAGGCTTATTATAATCCAATTAGGGTTTTTAACCAATCTTGTGCATCCAATAAGTGATTTTGTGTTATTGGTTGAACATTTAGGTTATTTTCGTCCTCCCAAGGCTTATTCTAATCCAATTAGGGTTTTTAACCATTCTTGTGCATCCAATAAGTGATTTTGTGTCATTGGTAGAACATTTAGGTCATTGTTCGTCCTACCTAGGGTTATTTTATTGCAATTAGGGTTTTTAACCAATCTTGTGTATCCAATAAGTAATTTTGTGTTATTGGTTGAACATTTAGGTCATTTTCGTCCTCCCAAGGCTTATTCTAATCCAATTAAGGTTTTTAACTAATCTTGTGTATCCAATAAGTTATTTTATGTCATTGGTTGAACATTTAGGTCATTTGCGTCCTCCCTAGGCTTATTCCATTCCAATTAGGGTTTTTAACCAATCTTGTGCATTCAATAAGTGATTTTGTGTCATTGGTTGAACATTTAGGTCATTTTTGGTTTCCCCAGGCTTATTATAATCCAATTAGGGTTTTTAACCAATCTTGTGCATCCAATAAGTGATTTTGAATCATTGGTTGAACATTTAGGTTATTTTCGTCCTCCCAAGGCTTATTATATACCAATTAGGGTTTTTAACCAATCTTGTGCATCCAATAAGTGATTTTGTGTTATAAGTTGAACATTTAGGTAATTTTCGTCCTCCCAAGGCTTATTCTAATCCAATTAGGGTTTTTAACCAATCTTGTGCATCCAATAAGTGATTTTGTGTTATTGGTTGAACATTTAGGTCATTTTCGTCCTCCCAAGACTTATTCTAATCCAGTTAGGGTTTTTAACCAATCTTGTGCATTCAATAAGTGATTTTGTGTCATTGGTTGAACATTTAGGTCATTTTCGGTTTCCCCAGGCTTATTATAATCCAATTAGGGTTTTTAACCAATCTTGTGCATCCAATAAGTGATTTTGTGTTATTGGTTGAACATTTAGGTTATTTTCGTCCTCCCAAGGCTTATTCTAATCCAATTAGGGTTTTTAACCACTCTTGTGCATCCAATAAGTGATTTTGTGTCATTGGTAGAACATTTATGTCATTATTCGTCCTACCTAGGGTTATTTTATTCCAATTAGGGTTTTTAACCAATCTTATGCATTCAATTAGTGATTTTGTGTCATTGGTTGAACATTTAGGTCATTTTCGTCCGCTCAAGGCTTATTCTAATCCAATTAGGGTTTTTAACCAATCTTGTGCATTCAATAAGTGATTTTGTGTCATTGGTTGAACATTTAGGTCATTTTCGGTTTCCCTAGGCTTATTATAATCCAATTAGGGTTTTTAACCAATCTTGTGCATCCAATAAGTGATTTTGTGTTATTGGTTGAACATTTAGGTTATTTTCGTCCTCCCAAGGCTTATTCTAATCCAATTAGGGTTTTTAACCAATCTTGTGCATCCAATAAGTGATTTTGTGTCATTGGTAGAACATTTATGTCATTATTCGTCCTACCTAGGGTTATTTTATTCCAATTAGGGTTTTTAACCAATCTTATGCATTCAATTAGTGATTTTGTGTAATTGGTTGAACATTTAGGTCATTTTCGTCCGCTCAAGGCTTATTCTAATCCAATTAGGGTTTTTAACCAATCTTGTGCATTCAATAAGTGATTTTGTGTCATTGGTTGAACATTTAGGTCATTTTCGGTTTCCCTAGGCTTATTATAATCCAATTAGGGTTTTTAACCAATCTTGTGCATCCAATAAGTGATTTTGTGTTATTGGTTGAACATTTAGGTTATTTTCGTCCTCCCAAGGCTTATTCTTATCCAATTAGGGTTTTTAACCAATCTTGTGCATCCAATAAGTGATTTTGTGTCATTGGTAGAACATTTATGTCATTATTCGTCCTACCTAGGGTTATTTTATTCCAATTAGGGTTTTTAACCAATCTTATGCATTCAATTAGTGATTTTGTGTCATTGGTTGAACATTTAGGTCATTTTCGGTTTCCCTAGGCTTATTATAATCCAATTAGGGTTTTTAACCAATCTTGTGCATCCAATAAGTGATTTTGTGTCATTGGTTAAACATTTAGGTCATTTTCGTCCTCCCTAGGCTTATTCTAATCCACTTAGGGTTTTTAACCAATCTTGTGCATCTAATAAATGATTTTGTGTCATTGGTTGAACTTTTAGGTCATTTTCATCCTCCATAGGCTTATTATATTCCAATTAGGGTTTTTAACCAATATTGTTCATTCAATAAGTGATTTTGTGTCATTGGTTGAACATTTAGGTCATTTTTGGTTTCCCTAGGCTGATTATAATCCAATTAGTGTTTTTAACCAATCTTGTGCATCCAATAAGTGATTTTGTGTCATTGGTTGATCATTTAGGTCATTTTCGTCCTCCCAAGGCTTATTCTAATCCAATTATGGTTTTTAACCAATCTTGTGCATCCAATAAGTGATTTTGTGTTATTGGTTGAACATTTAGGTCATTTTCGTCCTCCCAAGGCTTATTCTAATCCAACTAGGGTTTTTAACCAATCTTGTGCATTCAATAAGTGATTTTGTGTCATTGGTTGAACATTTAGGTCATTTTCGGTTTCCATAGGGTTATTCTAATCCACTTAGGGTTATTAAACAATCTTGCGCATCCAATAAGTGATATTGTGTCATTGGTTTAACATTTAGGTCATTTTCGTCCTCCCTAGACTTATTCTAATCCACTTAGGGTTTTTAACCAATCTTGTGCATCCAATAAGTGATTTTGTGTCATTGGTTGAACATTTAGGTCGTTTT
>JBBPBP010000004.1:39397266-39429758 GCA_037974735.1 Cicer chorassanicum | reverse complement strand
AGGGTTTTTAACCAATCTTGTGCATTCAATAAGTGATTTTGTGTCATTGGTTGAACATTTAGGTCATTTTTGGTTTCCCCAGGCTTATTATAATCCAATTAGGGTTTTTAACCAATCTTGTGCATCCAATAAATGATTTTGTGTTATTGGTTGAACATTTAGGCCATTTTCGTCCTCCCAAGGCTTATTCTAATCCAATTAGGGTTTTAAACCAATCTTGTGCATCCAATAAGTGATTTTGTGTCATTGGTTGATCATTTAGGTCATTTTCGTCCTCCCTAGGCTTATTCTAATCCACTTAGGGTTTTTAAACAATCTTGCGCATCCAATAAGTGATATTGTGTCATTGGTTGAACATGTAGGTCATTTTCGTCCTCCCAAGGCTTATTCTAATCCAATTAGGGTTTTTAACCAATCTTGTGGATCCATTAAGTGATTTTGTGTCATTGGTTGAACATTTAGGTCATTTTTGGTTTCCCCAGGCTTATTCTAATCCACTTAGGGTTTTTAACCAATCTTGTGCATCCGATAAGTAATTTTGTGTTCTTGGTGGAACATTTAGGTCATTTTCGTCCTCCATAGGCTTATTCTAATCTACTTAGGGTTATTAAACAATCTTGCGCATCCAATAAGTGATTTTGTGTCATTGGTTGAACATTTAGGTCATTTTCGTCCTCCCTAGGCTTATTCTATTCCAATTAGGGTTTTTAACTAATATTGTTCATTCAATAAGTGATTTTGTGTCATTGGTTGAACATTTAGGTCATTTTCGTTTTCCCCAGGGTTATTATAATCCAATTAGTGTTTTTAACCAATCTTGTGCATCCAATAAGTGATTTTGTGTCATTGGTTGAACATTTAGGTCATTTTTGGTTTCCCCAGGCTTATTCTAATCCACTTAGGGTTTTTAACCAATCTTGTGCATCCGATAAGTAATTTTGTGTTCTTGGTTAAACATTTAGGTCATTTTCGTCCTCCATAGGCTTATTCTAATCTACTTAGGGTTATTAAACAATCTTGCGCATCCAATAAGTGATTTTGTGTCATTGGTTGAACATTTAGGTCATTTTCGTCCTCCCTAGGCTTATTCTATTCCAATTAGGGTTTTTAACTAATATTGTTCATTCAATAAGTGATTTTGTGTCATTGGTTGAACATTTAGGTCATTTTCGTTTTCCCCAGGGTTATTATAATCCAATTAGTGTTTTTAACCAATCTTGTGCATCCAATAAGTGATTTTGTGTCATTGGTTGAACATTTAGGTCATTTTTGGTTTCCCCAGGCTTATTCTAATCCACTTAGGGTTTTTAACCAATCTTGTGCATCCGATAAGTAATTTTGTGTTCTTGGTGGAACATTTAGGTCATTTTCGTCCTCCATAGGCTTATTCTAATCTACTTAGGGTTATTAAACAATCTTGCGCATCCAATAAGTGATTTTGTGTCATTGGTTGAACATTTAGATCATTTTCGTCCTCCCTAGGCTTATTCTATTCCAATTAGGGTTTTTAACTAATATTGTTCATTCAATAAGTGATTTTGTGTCATTGGTTGAACATTTAGGTCATTTTCGTTTTCCCCAGGGTTATTATAATCCAATTAGTGTTTTTAACCAATCTTGTGCATCCAATAAGTGATTTTGTGTCATTGGTTGAACATTTAGGTCATTTTTGGTTTCCCCAGGCTTATTCTAATCCACTTAGGGTTTTTAACCAATCTTGTGCATCCGATAAGTAATTTTGTGTTCTTGGTGGAACATTTAGGTCATTTTCGTCCTCCATAGGCTTATTCTAATCTACTTAGGGTTATTAAACAATCTTGCGCATCCAATAAGTGATTTTGTGTCATTGGTTGAACATTTAGGTCATTTTCGTCCTCCCTAGGCTTATTCTATTCCAATTAGGGTTTTTAACTAATATTGTTCATTCAATAAGTGATTTTGTGTCATTGGTTGAACATTTAGGTCATTTTCGTTTTCCCCAGGGTTATTATAATCCAATTAGTGTTTTTAACCAATCTTGTGCATCCAATAAGTGATTTTGTGTCATTGGTTGAACATTTAGGTCATTTTTGGTTTCCCCAGGCTTATTCTAATCCACTTAGGGTTTTTAACCAATCTTGTGCATCCGATAAGTAATTTTGTGTTCTTGGTTAAACATTTAGGTCATTTTCGTCCTCCATAGGCTTATTCTAATCTACTTAGGGTTATTAAACAATCTTGCGCATCCAATAAGTGATTTTGTGTCATTGGTTGAACATTTAGGTCATTTTCGTCCTCCCTAGGCTTATTCTATTCCAATTAGGGTTTTTAACCAATATTGTTCATTCAATAAGTGATTTTGTGTCATTGGTGGAAGATTTAGGTCATTTTCTTTTTCCCCAGGCTTATTATAATCCAATTAGTGTTTTTAACCAATCTTGTGCATCCAATAAGTGATTTTGTGTTATTGGTTGAACATTTAGGCCATTTTCGTCCTCCCAAGGGTTATTCTAATCCAATTAGGGTTTTTAACCAATCTTGTGCATTCAATAAGTGATTTTGTTTCATTGGTTGAACATTTAGGTCATTTTCGGTTTCCCTAGGCTTATTATAATCCAATTAGGGTTTTTAACCAATCTTGTGCATCCAATAAGTGATTTTGTGTTATTGGTTGAACATTTAGGTTATTTTCGTCCTCCCAAGGCTTATTCTTATCCAATTAGGGTTTTTAACCAATCTTGTGCATCCAATAAGTGATTTTGTGTCATTGGTAGAACATTTATGTCATTATTCGTCCTACCTAGGGTTATTTTATTCCAATTAGGGTTTTTAACCAATCTTATGCATTCAATTAGTGATTTTGTGTCATTGGTTGAACATTTAGGTCATTTTCGTCCGCTCAAGGCTTATTCTAATCCAATTAGGGTTTTTAACCAATCTTGTGCATTCAATAAGTGATTTTGTGTCATTGGTTGAACATTTAGGTCATTTTCGGTTTCCCTAGGCTTATTATAATCCAATTAGGGTTTTTAACCAATCTTGTGCATCCAATAAGTGATTTTGTGTTATTGGTTGAACATTTAGGTCATTTTCGTCCTCCCAAGGCTTATTCTAATCCAATTAGGGTTTTTAACCAATCTTGTGCATCCAATAAGTGATTTTGAATCATTGGTTGAACATTTAGGTTATTTTCGTCCTCCCAAGGCTTATTATATTCCAATTAGGGTTTTTAACCAATCTTGTGCATCCAATAAGTGATTTTGTGTCATTGGTTGAACATTTAGGTCATTTTCGTCCTCCCAAGGCTTATTCTAATCCAATTATGGTTTTTAACCAATCTTGTGCATCCAATAAGTGATTTTGTGTTATTGGTTGAACATTTAGGTCATTTTCGTCCTCCCAAGGCTTATTCTAATCCAACTAGGGTTTTTAACCAATCTTGTGCATTCAATAAGTGATTTTGTGTCATTGGTTGAACATTTAGGTCATTTTCGGTTTCCATAGGGTTATTCTAATCCACTTAGGGTTATTAAACAATCTTGCGCATCCAATAAGTGATATTGTGTCATTGGTTGAACATTTAGGTCATTTTCGTCCTCCCTAGGCTTATTCTAATCCACTTAGGGTTTTTAACCAATCTTGTGCATCCAATAAGTGATTTTGTGTCATTGGTTGAACATTTAGGTCGTTTTCGTCCTCCCTAGGCTTATTTTATTCCAATTAGGGTTTTTAACAAATATTGTTCATTTAATAAGTGATTTTATGTCATTAGTTGAACATTTAGGTAATTTTCGGTTTCCCCAGGCTTATTATAATCCAATTAGGGTTTTTAACCAATCTTGTGCATCCAATAAGTGATTTTGTGTTATTGGTTGAACATTTAGGTTATTTTTGTCCTCCCAAGGCTTATTCTAATCCAATTAGGGTTTTTAACCATTCTTGTGCATCCAATAAGTGATTTTGTGTCATTGGTAGAACATTTAGGTCATTGTTCGTCCTACCTAGGGTTATTTTATTCCAATTAGGGTTTTTAACCAATCTTGTGTATCCAATAAGTAATTTTGTGTTATTGGTTGAACATTTAGGTCATTTTCGTCCTCCGAAGGCTTATTCTAATCCAATTAAGGTTTTTAACTAATCTTGTGTATCCAATAAGTTATTTTATGTCATTGGTTGAACATTTAGGTCATTTTCGTCCTCCCTAGGCTTATTCCATTCCAATTAGGGTTTTTAACCAATCTTGTGCATTCAATAAGTGATTTTGTGTCATTGGTTGAACATTTAGGTCATTTTTGGTTTCCCCAGGCTTATTATAATCCAATTAGGGTTTTTAACCAATCTTGTGCATCCAATAAATGATTTTGTGTTATTGGTTGAACATTTAGGCCATTTTCATCCTCCCAAGGCTTATTCTAATCCAATTAGGGTTTTAAACCAATCTTGTGCATCCAATAAGTGATTTTGTGTCATTGGTTGATCATTTAAGTCATTTTCGTCCTCCCTAGGCTTATTCTAATCCACTTTGGGTTTTTAAACAATCTTGCGCATCCAGTAAGTGATATTGTGTCATTGGTTGAACATGTCGGTCATTTTCGTCCTCCCAAGGCTTATTCTAATCCAATTAGGGTTTTTAACCAATCTTGTGGATCCAGTAAGTGATTTTGTGTCATTGGTTGAACATTTAGGTCATTTTTGGTTTCCCCAGGCTTATTCTAATCCACTTAGGGTTTTTAACCAATCTTGTGCATCCGATAAGTAATTTTGTGTTCTTGGTTGAACATTTAGGTCATTTTCGTCCTCCCAAGGCTTATTCTAATCCAACTAGGGTTTTTAACCAATCTTGTGCATTCAATAAGTGATTTTGTGTCATTGGTTGAACATTTAGGTCATTTTCGGTTTCCATAGGGTTATTCTAATCCACTTAGGGTTATTAAACAATCTTGCGCATCCAATAAGTGATATTGTGTCATTGGTTGAACATTTAGGTCATTTTCGTCCTCCCTAGGCTTATTCTAATCCACTTAGGGTTTTTAACCAATCTTGTGCATCCAATAAGTGATTTTGTGTCATTGGTTGAACATTTAGGTCGTTTTCGTCCTCCCTAGGCTTATTTTATTCCAATTAGGGTTTTTAACAAATATTGTTCATTTAATAAGTGATTTTATGTCATTAGTTGAACATTTAGGTAATTTTCGGTTTCCCCAGGCTTATTATAATCCAATTACGGTTTTTAACCAATCTTGTGCATCCAATAAGTGATTTTGTGTTATTGGTTGAACATTTAGGTTATTTTTGTCCTCCCAAGGCTTATTCTAATCCAATTAGGGTTTTTAACCATTCTTGTGCATCCAATAAGTGATTTTGTGTCATTGGTAGAACATTTAGGTCATTGTTCGTCCTACCTAGGGTTATTTTATTCCAATTAGGGTTTTTAACCAATCTTGTGTATCCAATAAGTAATTTTGTGTTATTGGTTGAACATTTAGGTCATTTTCGTCCTCCGAAGGCTTATTCTAATCCAATTAAGGTTTTTAACTAATCTTGTGTATCCAATAAGTTATTTTATGTCATTGGTTGAACATTTAGGTCATTTTCGTCCTCCCTAGGCTTATTCCATTCCAATTAGGGTTTTTAACCAATCTTGTGCATTCAATAAGTGATTTTGTGTCATTGGTTGAACATTTAGGTCATTTTTGGTTTCCCCAGGCTTATTATAATCCAATTAGGGTTTTTAACCAATCTTGTGCATCCAATAAATGATTTTGTGTTATTGGTTGAACATTTAGGCCATTTTCGTCCTCCCAAGGCTTATTCTAATCCAATTAGGGTTTTAAACCAATCTTGTGCATCCAATAAGTGATTTTGTGTCATTGGTTGATCATTTAGGTCATTTTCGTCCTCCCTAGGCTTATTCTAATCCACTTAGGGTTTTTAAACAATCTTGCGCATCCAATAAGTGATATTGTGTCATTGGTTGAACATGTAGGTCATTTTCGTCCTCCCAAGGCTTATTCTAATCCAATTAGGGTTTTTAACCAATCTTGTGGATCCAGTAAGTGATTTTGTGTCATTGGTTGAACATTTAGGTCATTTTTGGTTTCCCCAGGCTTATTCTAATCCACTTAGGGTTTTTAACCAATCTTGTGCATCTGATAAGTAATTTTGTGTTCTTGGTTGAACATTTAGGTCATTTTCGTCCTCCATAGGCTTATTCTAATCTACTTAGGGTTATTAAACAATCTTGCGCATCCAATAAGTGATTTTGTGTCATTGGTTGAACATTTAGGTCATTTTCGTCCTCCCTAGGCTTATTCTATTCCAATTAGGGTTTTTAACAAATCTTGTGCATTCAATAAGTGATTTTGAGTCATTGGTTGAACATTTAGGTCATTTTCGGTTTCCATAGGGTTATTCTAATCCACTTAGGGTTATTAAACAATCTTGCGCATCCAATAAGTGATATTGTGTCATTGGTTGAACATTTAGGTAATTTCCGTCCTCCGTAGACTTATTCTATTCCAATTAGGTTTTTTAACCAATCTTGTGCATTCAATAAGTGATTTTGTGTCATTGGTTGAACATTTAGGTCATTTTCGGTTTCCCCACGCTTATTATAATCCAATTAGGGTTTTTAACCAATCTTGTGCATCCAATAAGTGATTTTATGTTATTGGTTGAACATTTAGGCCATTTTCGTCCTCCAAAGGCTTATTCTAATCCAATTAGGGTTTTAAACCAATCTTGTGCATCCAATAAGTGATTTTGTGTCATTGGTTGATCATTTAGGTCATTTTCGTCCTCCCAAGGCTTATTCTAATCCAATTATGGTTTTTAACCAATCTTGTGCATCCAATAAGTGATTTTGTGTTATTGGTTGAACATTTAGGTCATTTTCGTCCTCCCAAGGCTTATTCTAATCCAACTAGGGTTTTTAACCAATCTTGTGCATTCAATAAGTGATTTTGTGTCATTGGTTGAACATTTAGGTCATTTTCGGTTTCCATAGGGTTATTCTAATGCACTTAGGGTTATTAAACAATCTTGCGCATCCAATAAGTGATATTGTGTCATTGGTTGAACATTTAGGTCATTTTCGTCCTCCCTAGGCTTATTCTAATCCACTTAGGGTTTTTAACCAATCTTGTGCATCCAATAAGTGATTTTGTGTCATTGGTTGAACATTTAGGTCGTTTTCGTCCTCCCTAGGCTTATTTTATTCCAATTAGGGTTTTCAACAAATATTGTTCATTTAATAAGTGATTTTATGTCATTGGTTGAACATTTAGGTAATTTTCGGTTTCCCCAGGCTTATTATAATCCAATTAGGGTTTTTAACCAATCTTGTGCATCCAATAAGTGATTTTGTGTTATTGGTTGAACATTTAGGTTATTTTCGTCCTCCCAAGGCTTATTCTAATCCAATTAGGGTTTTTAACCATTCTTGTGCATCCAATAAGTGATTTTGTGTCATTGGTAGAACATTTAGGTCATTGTTCGTCCTACCTAGGGTTATTGTATTCCAATTAGGGTTTTTAACCAATCTTGTGTATCCAATAAGTAATTTTGTGTTATTGGTTGAACATTTAGGTCATTTTCGTCCTCCCAAGGCTTATTCTAATCCAATTAAGGTTTTTAACTAATCTTGTGTATCCAATAAGTTATTTTATGTCATTGGTTGAACATTTAGGTCATTTGCGTCCTCCCTAGGCTTATTCCATTCCAATTAGGGTTTTTAACCAATCTTGTGCATTCAATAAGTGATTTTGTGTCATTGGTTGAACATTTAGGTCATTTTTGGTTTCCCCAGGCTTATTATAATCCAATTAGGGTTTTTAACCAATCTTGTGCATCCAATAAATGATTTTGTGTTATTGGTTGAACATTTAGGCCATTTTCATCCTCCCAAGGCTTATTCTAATCCAATTAGGGTTTTAAACCAATCTTGTGCATCCAATAAGTGATTTTGTGTCATTGGTTGATCATTTAGGTCATTTTCGTCCTCCCTAGGCTTATTCTAATCCACTTTGGGTTTTTAAACAATCTTGCGCATCCAATAAGTGATATTGTGTCATTGGTTGAACATGTCGGTCATTTTCGTCCTCCCAAGGCTTATTCTAATCCAATTAGGGTTTTTAACCAATCTTGTGGATCCAGTAAGTGATTTTGTGTCATTGGTTGAACATTTAGGTCATTTTTGGTTTCCCCAGGCTTATTCTAATCCACTTAGGGTTTTTAACCAATCTTGTGCATCCGATAAGTAATTTTGTGTTCTTGGTTGAACATTTAGGTCATTTTCGTCCTCCATAGGCTTATTCTAATCTACTTAGGGTTATTAATTAATCTTGCGCATCCAATAAGTGATTTTGTGTCATTGGTTGAACATTTAGGTCATTTTCGTCCTCCCTAGGCTTATTCTATTCCAATTAGGGTTTTTAACAAATCTTGTGCATTCAATAAGTGATTTTGAGTCATTGGTTGAACATTTAGGTCATTTTCGGTTTCCATAGGGTTATTCTAATCCACTTAGGGTTATTAAACAATCTTGCGCATCCAATAAGTGATATTGTGTCATTGGTTGAACATTTAGGTAATTTCCGTCCTCCGTAGACTTATTCTATTCCAATTAGGTTTTTTAACCAATCTTGTGCATTCAATAAGTGATTTTGTGTCATTGGTTGAACATTTAGGTCATTTTCGGTTTCCCCACGCTTATTATAATCCAATTAGGGTTTTTAACCAATCTTGTGCATCCAATAAGTGATTTTGTGTTATTGGTTGAACATTTAGGCCATTTTCGTCCTCCAAAGGCTTATTCTAATCCAATTAGGGTTTTAAACCAATCTTGTGCATCCAATAAGTGATTTTGTGTCATTGGTTGATCATTTAGGTCATTTTCGTCCTCCCAAGGCTTATTCTAATCCAATTATGGTTTTTAACCAATCTTGTGCATCCAATAAGTGATTTTGTGTTATTGGTTGAACATTTAGGTCATTTTCGTCCTCCCAAGGCTTATTCTAATCCAACTAGGGTTTTTAACCAATCTTGTGCATTCAATAAGTGATTTTGTGTCATTGGTTGAACATTTAGGTCATTTTCGGTTTCCATAGGGTTATTCTAATCCACTTAGGGTTATTAAACAATCTTGCGCATCCAATAAGTGATATTGTGTCATTGGTTGAACATTTAGGTCATTTTCGTCCTCCCTAGGCTTATTCTAATCCACTTAGGGTTTTTAACCAATCTTGTGCATCCAATAAGTGATTTTGTGTCATTGGTTGAACATTTAGGTCGTTTTCGTCCTCCCTAGGCTTATTTTATTCCAATTAGGGTTTTCAACAAATATTGTTCATTTAATAAGTGATTTTATGTCATTGGTTGAACATTTAGGTAATTTTCGGTTTCCCCAGGCTTATTATAATCCAATTAGGGTTTTTAACCAATCTTGTGCATCCAATAAGTGATTTTGTGTTATTGGTTGAACATTTAGGTTATTTTCGTCCTCCCAAGGCTTATTCTAATCCAATTAGGGTTTTTAACCATTCTTGTGCATCCAATAAGTGATTTTGTGTCATTGGTAGAACATTTAGGTCATTGTTCGTCCTACCTAGGGTTATTGTATTCCAATTAGGGTTTTTAACCAATCTTGTGTATCCAATAAGTAATTTGTGTTATTGGTTGAACATTTAGGTCATTTTCGTCCTCCCAAGGCTTATTCTAATCCAATTAAGGTTTTTAACTAATCTTGTGTATCCAATAAGTTATTTTATGTCATTGGTTGAACATTTAGGTCATTTGCGTCCTCCCTAGGCTTATTCCATTCCAATTAGGGTTTTTAACCAATCTTGTGCATTCAATAAGTGATTTTGTGTCATTGGTTGAACATTTAGGTCATTTTTGGTTTCCCCAGGCTTATTATAATCCAATTAGGGTTTTTAACCAATCTTGTGCATCCAATAAATGATTTTGTGTTATTCGTTGAACATTTAGGCCATTTTCGTCCTCCCAAGGCTTATTCTAATCCAATTAGGGTTTTAAACCAATCTTGTGCATCCAATAAGTGATTTTGTGTCATTGGTTGATCATTTAGGTCCTTTTCGTCCTCCCTAGGCTTATTCTAATCCACTTAGGGTTTTTAAACAATCTTGCGCATCCAATAAGTGATATTGTGTCATTGGTTGAACATGTAGGTCATTTTCGTCCTCCCAAGGCTTATTCTAATCCAATTAGGGTTTTTAACCAATCTTGTGGATCCAGTAAGTGATTTTGTGTCATTGGTTGAACATTTAGGTCATTTTTGGTTTCCCCAGGCTTATTCTAATCCACTTAGGGTTTTTAACCAATCTTGTGCATCTGATAAGTAATTTTGTGTTCTTGGTTGAACATTTAGGTCATTTTCGTCCTCCATAGGCTTATTCTAATCTACTTAGGGTTATTAAACAATCTTGCGCATCCAATAAGTGATTTTGTGTCATTGGTTGAACATTTAGGTCATTTTCGTCCTCCCTAGGCTTATTCTATTCCAATTAGGGTTTTTAACAAATCTTGTGCATTCAATAAGTGATTTTGAGTCATTGGTTGAACATTTAGGTCATTTTCGGTTTCCATAGGGTTATTCTAATCCACTTAGGGTTATTAAACAATCTTGCGCATCCAATAAGTGATATTGTGTCATTGGTTGAACATTTAGGTCATTTTCGTCCTCCCTAGGCTTATTCTAATCCACTTAGGGTTTTTAACCAATCTTGTGCATCCAATAAGTGATTTTGTGTCATTGGTGGAACATTTAGGTTGTTTTCGTCCTCCCTAGGCTTATTTTATTCCAATTAGGGTTTTTAATTAATATTGTTCATTCAATAAGTGATTTTATGTCATTGGTTGAACATTTAGGTCATTTTCGGTTTCCCCAGGCTTATTATAATCCAATTAGGGTTTTTAACCAATCTTGTGCATCCAATAAGTGATTTTGTGTTATTTGTTGAACATTTAGGTAATTTCCGTCCTCCGTAGACTTATTCTATTCCAATTAGGTTTTTTAACCAATCTTGTGCATTCAATAAGTGATTTTGTGTCATTGGTTGAACATTTAGGTCATTTTCGGTTTCCCCACGCTTATTATAATCCAATTAGGGTTTTTAACCAATCTTGTGCATCCAATAAGTGATTTTATGTTATTGGTTGAACATTTAGGCCATTTTCGTCCTCCAAAGGCTTATTCTAATCCAATTAGGGTTTTAAACCAATCTTGTGCATCCAATAAGTGATTTTGTGTCATTGGTTGATCATTTAGGTCATTTTCGTCCTCCCAAGGCTTATTCTAATCCAATTATGGTTTTTAACCAATCTTGTGCATCCAATAAGTGATTTTGTGTTATTGGTTGAACATTTAGGTCATTTTCGTCCTCCCAAGGCTTATTCTAATCCAACTAGGGTTTTTAACCAATCTTGTGCATTCAATAAGTGATTTTGTGTCATTGGTTGAACATTTAGGTCATTTTCGGTTTCCATAGGGTTATTCTAATGCACTTAGGGTTATTAAACAATCTTGCGCATCCAATAAGTGATATTGTGTCATTGGTTGAACATTTAGGTCATTTTCGTCCTCCCTAGGCTTATTCTAATCCACTTAGGGTTTTTAACCAATCTTGTGCATCCAATAAGTGATTTTGTGTCATTGGTTGAACATTTAGGTCGTTTTCGTCCTCCCTAGGCTTATTTTATTCCAATTAGGGTTTTCAACAAATATTGTTCATTTAATAAGTGATTTTATGTCATTGGTTGAACATTTAGGTAATTTTCGGTTTCCCCAGGCTTATTATAATCCAATTAGGGTTTTTAACCAATCTTGTGCATCCAATAAGTGATTTTGTGTTATTGGTTGAACATTTAGGTTATTTTCGTCCTCCCAAGGCTTATTCTAATCCAATTAGGGTTTTTAACCATTCTTGTGCATCCAATAAGTGATTTTGTGTCATTGGTAGAACATTTAGGTCATTGTTCGTCCTACCTAGGGTTATTGTATTCCAATTAGGGTTTTTAACCAATCTTGTGTATCCAATAAGTAATTTTGTGTTATTGGTTGAACATTTAGGTCATTTTCGTCCTCCCAAGGCTTATTCTAATCCAATTAAGGTTTTTAACTAATCTTGTGTATCCAATAAGTTATTTTATGTCATTGGTTGAACATTTAGGTCATTTGCGTCCTCCCTAGGCTTATTCCATTCCAATTAGGGTTTTTAACCAATCTTGTGCATTCAATAAGTGATTTTGTGTCATTGGTTGAACATTTAGGTCATTTTTGGTTTCCCCAGGCTTATTATAATCCAATTAGGGTTTTTAACCAATCTTGTGTATCCAATAAATGATTTTGTGTTATTCGTTGAACATTTAGGCCATTTTCGTCTTCCCAAGGCTTATTCTAATCCAATTAGGGTTTTAAACCAATCTTGTGCATCCAATAAGTGATTTTGTGTCATTGGTTGATCATTTAGGTCATTTTCGTCCTCCCTAGGCTTATTCTAATCCACTTAGGGTTTTTAAACAATCTTGCGCATCCAATAAGTGATATTGTGTCATTGGTTGAACATGTAGGTCATTTTCGTCCTCCCAAGGCTTATTCTAATCCAATTAGGGTTTTTAACCAATCTTGTGGATCCAGTAAGTGATTTTGTGTCATTGGTTGAACATTTAGGTTATTTTTGGTTTCCCCAGGCTTATTCTAATCCACTTAGGGTTTTTAACCAATCTTGTGCATCCGATAAGTAATTTTGTGTTCTTGGTTGAACATTTAGGTCATTTTCGTCCTCCATAGGCTTATTCTAATCTACTTAGGGTTATTAAACAATCTTGCGCATCCAATAAGTGATTTTGTGTCATTGGTTGAACATTTAGGTCATTTTCGTCCTCCCTAGGCTTATTCTATTCCAATTAGGGTTTTTAACCAATATTGTTCATTCAATAAGTGATTTTGTGTCATTGGTTGAACATTTAGGTCATTTTCGTTTTCCCCAGGCTTATTATAATCCAATTAGTGTTTTTAACCAATCTTGTGCATCCAATAAGTGATTTTGTGTCATTGGTTGAACATTTAGGTCATTTTTGGTTTCCCCAGGCTTATTCTAATCCACTTAGGGTTTTTAACCAATCTTGTGCATCCGATAAGTAATTTTGTGTTCTTGGTTGAACATTTAGGTCATTTTCGTCCTCCATAGGCTTATTCTAATCTACTTAGGGTTATTAAACAATCTTGCGCATCCAATAAGTGATTTTGTGTCATTGGTTGAACATTTAGGTCATTTTCGTCCTCCCTAGGCTTATTCTATTCCAATTAGGGTTTTTAACTAATATTGTTCATTCAATAAGTGATTTTGTGTCATTGGTTGAACATTTAGGTCATTTTCGTTTTCCCCAGGGTTATTATAATCCAATTAGTGTTTTTAACCAATCTTGTGCATCCAATAAGTGATTTTGTGTCATTGGTTGAACATTTAGGTCATTTTTGGTTTCCCCAGGCTTATTCTAATCCACTTAGGGTTTTTAACCAATCTTGTGCATCCGATAAGTAATTTTGTGTTCTTGGTTAAACATTTAGGTCATTTTCGTCCTCCATAGGCTTATTCTAATCTACTTAGGGTTATTAAACAATCTTGCGCATCCAATAAGTGATTTTGTGTCATTGGTTGAACATTTAGGTCATTTTCGTCCTCCCTAGGCTTATTCTATTCCAATTAGGGTTTTTAACCAATATTGTTCATTCAATAAGTGATTTTGTGTCATTGGTGGAAGATTTAGGTCATTTTCTTTTTCCCCAGGCTTATTATAATCCAATTAGTGTTTTTAACCAATCTTGTGCATCCAATAAGTGATTTTGTGTTATTGGTTGAACATTTAGGCCATTTTCGTCCTCCCAAGGGTTATTCTAATCCAATTAGGGTTTTTAACCAATCTTGTGCATTCAATAAGTGATTTTGTTTCATTGGTTGAACATTTAGGTCATTTTCGGTTTCCCTAGGCTTATTATAATCCAATTAGGGTTTTTAACCAATCTTGTGCATCCAATAAGTGATTTTGTGTTATTGGTTGAACATTTAGGTTATTTTCGTCCTCCCAAGGCTTATTCTTATCCAATTAGGGTTTTTAACCAATCTTGTGCATCCAATAAGTGATTTTGTGTCATTGGTAGAACATTTATGTCATTATTCGTCCTACCTAGGGTTATTTTATTCCAATTAGGGTTTTTAACCAATCTTATGCATTCAATTAGTGATTTTGTGTCATTGGTTGAACATTTAGGTCATTTTCGTCCGCTCAAGGCTTATTCTAATCCAATTAGGGTTTTTAACCAATCTTGTGCATTCAATAAGTGATTTTGTGTCATTGGTTGAACATTTAGGTCATTTTCGGTTTCCCTAGGCTTATTATAATCCAATTAGGGTTTTTAACCAATCTTGTGCATCCAATAAGTGATTTTGTGTTATTGGTTGAACATTTAGGTCATTTTCGTCCTCCCAAGGCTTATTCTAATCCAATTAGGGTTTTTAACCAATCTTGTGCATCCAATAAGTGATTTTGAATCATTGGTTGAACATTTAGGTTATTTTCGTCCTCCCAAGGCTTATTATATTCCAATTAGGGTTTTTAACCAATCTTGTGCATCCAATAAGTGATTTTGTGTCATTGGTTGAACATTTAGGTCATTTTCGTCCTCCCAAGGCTTATTCTAATCCAATTATGGTTTTTAACCAATCTTGTGCATCCAATAAGTGATTTTGTGTTATTGGTTGAACATTTAGGTCATTTTCGTCCTCCCAAGGCTTATTCTAATCCAACTAGGGTTTTTAACCAATCTTGTGCATTCAATAAGTGATTTTGTGTCATTGGTTGAACATTTAGGTCATTTTCGGTTTCCATAGGGTTATTCTAATCCACTTAGGGTTATTAAACAATCTTGCGCATCCAATAAGTGATATTGTGTCATTGGTTGAACATTTAGGTCATTTTCGTCCTCCCTAGGCTTATTCTAATCCACTTAGGGTTTTTAACCAATCTTGTGCATCCAATAAGTGATTTTGTGTCATTGGTTGAACATTTAGGTTGTTTTCGTCCTCCCTAGGCTTATTTTATTCCAATTAGGGTTTTTAATTAATATTGTTCATTCAATAAGTGATTTTATGTCATTGGTTGAACATTTAGGTCATTTTCGGTTTCCCCAGGCTTATTATAATCCAATTAGGGTTTTTAACCAATCTTGTGCATCCAATAAGTGATTTTGTGTTATTTGTTGAACATTTATGTAATTTCCGTCCTCCGTAGACTTATTCTATTCCAATTAGGTTTTTTAACCAATCTTGTGCATTCAATAAGTGATTTTGTGTCATTGGTTGAACATTTAGGTCATTTTCGGTTTCCCCACGGTTATTATAATCCAATTAGGGTTTTTAACCAATCTTGTGCATCCAATAAGTGATTTTGTGTAATTGGTTGAACATTTAGGCCATTTTCGTCCTCCAAAGGCTTATTCTAATCCAATTAGGGTTTTAAACCAATCTTGTGCATCCAATAAGTGATTTTGTGTCATTGGTTGAACATTTAGGTCATTTTCGTCCTCCCTAGGCTTATTCTAATCCACTTAGGGTTTTTAACCAATCTTTTGCATCCAATAAGTGATTTTGTGTCATTGGTTGAACATTTAAGTCATTTTCGTCCTCCATAGGCTTATTCTATTCCGATTAGAGTTTTTAACCAATCTTGTGCATTCAATAAGTGATTTTGTGTCATTGGTTGAACATTTAGGTCATTTTCGGTTTCCCAAGACTTATTCTAATCCAATTAGGGTTTTTAACCAATCTTGTGCAACCAATAATTGATTTTTTGTTATTGGTTGAACATTTAGGTCATTGTTGTCCTCCCAAGGCTTAATCTTCTCCAATTAGCGTTTTTAACCAATCTTGTTCATCCAATAAGTGATTTTGTGTCATTGGTTGAACATTTTGGTCATTTTCGATTTCGCTAGGCTTATTCAAATCAAATTAGGGTTTTAAACAAATCTTGTGCATCCAATAAGTTATTTTGTGTCATTGGTTGAACATTTAAGTTATTTTCGTCCTCTATAGGCTTATTCTATTCCAAATAGGGTTTTTAACCAATCTTGTGCATTCAATAAGTGATTCTGTGTCATTGGTGGAACATTTAGGTCATTTTCGGTTTCCCCAGGCTTATTCTAATCCAATTAGGGTTTTTAACCAATCTTGTACATCTAATATGTGATTTTGTGTCATTGGTTGATCATTTAGGTCATTTTCGCCTTCCCTAAGCTTATTCTAATCCTATTACGGTTTTTAACCAATCTTGTGCATCCAACAAGTGATTTTGTGTCATTGGTTAAACATTTAAGTGTTTTTCGTTTTCCCTAGGCTTATTCTAATGCAATTAGGGTTTTTTTCCCAATCTTGTGCATCCAATAAGTAATTTTGTTTCATTGGTTGAACATTTAGGTCATTTTCGTCCTCCCTAGGCATATTCTAATCCAATTAAGGTGTTTAATCAATCTTGTGCATCCAATAAGTGATTTTGTGTCATTGGTTGAACATTTAGGTCATTTTCGTCCTCCCTAGGCTTATTCTAATCCACTTAGGGTTTTTAACCAATCTTGTGCATCCAATAAGTGTTTTGTGTCATTGGTTGAACATTTAGGTCATTTTCCTCCTCCCTAGGCTTATTCTATTCCAATTAGGGTTTTTAACCAATCTTGTGCATTCAATAAGTCATTTTGTGTCATTGGTTGAATATTTAGGTCATTTCAGGTTTCCCCAGGCTTATTATATTCCAATTAGGGTTTTTAACCAATCTTGTGCAACCAATAAGTGATTTGGTGTTATTGGTTGATCATTTAGGTCATTTTCGTCCTCCCTAGGCTTATTCTAATCCAATTAGGGTTTTTTTTACCAATCTTGTGCATCCAATAAGTAATTTTGTTTCATTGGTTGAACATTTAGGTCATTTTCGTCTTCCCTAGGCATATTCTAATCCAATTAAGGTGTTTAATCAATCTTGTGCATCCAATAAGTGATTTTGTGTCATTGGTTGAACATTTAGGTCATTTTCGTCCTCCCTAGGCTTATTCTAATCTACTTAGGGTTTTTAACCAATCTTGTGCATCCAATAAGTGATTTTGTGTCATTGGTTGAACATTTAAGTCATTTTCGTCCTCCATAGGCTTATTCTATTTCAATTAGAGTTTTTAACCAATCTTGTGCATTCGATAAGTGATTTTGTGTCATTGGTTGAACATTTAGGTCATTTTCGGCTTCCCCAAACATATTCTAATCAAATTAGGGTTTTTAACAAATCTTGTGCATCCAATAAGTTATTTTGTGTCATTGGTTGAACATTTAAGTTATTTTCGTCCTCTATAGGCTTATTCTATTCCAAATAGGGTTTTTAACCAATCTTGTGCATTCAATAAGTGATTCTGTGTCATTGGTGGAACATTTAGGTCATTTTCGGTTTCCCCAGGCTTATTCTAATCCAATTAGGGTTTTTAACCAATCTTGTACATCCAATATGTGATTTTGTGTCATTGGTTGAACATTTAGGTCATTTTCGTCTTCCCTAAGCTTATTCTAATCCTATTACGGTTTTTAACCAATCTTGTGCATCCAACAAGTGATTTTGTGTCATTGGTTAAACATTTAAGTGTTTTTCGGTTTCCCTAGGCTTATTCTAATCCAATTAGGGTTTTTTTACCAATCTTGTGCATCCAATAAGTAATTTTGTTTCATTGGTTGAACATTTAGGTCATTTTCGTCCTCCCTAGGTATATTCTAATCCAATTAAGGTGTTTAATCAATCTTGTGCATACAATAAGTGATTTTGTGTCATTGGTTGAACATTTAGGTCATTTTCGTCTTGCCTAGGCTTATTCTAATCCACTTAGGGTTTTTAACCAATCTTGGGCATCCAATAAGTGATTTTGTGTCATTGGTTGAACATTTAGGTCATTTTCGTCCTCCCTAGGCTTATTCTATTCCAATTAGGGTTTTTAACCAATCTTGTGCATTCAATAAGTCATTTTGTGTCATTGGTTGAACATTTAGGTCATTTTAGGTTTCGCCAGGCTTATTATATTCCAATTAGGGTTTTTAACCAATCTTGTGCAACCAATAAGTGATTTGGTGTTATTGGTTGATCATTTAGGTCATTTTTGTCCTCCCTAGGCTTATTCTAATCCAATTAGGGTTTTTAACCAATCTTGTACATCCAATATGTGATTTTGTGTCATTGGTTAAAATTTAGGTCATTTTCGTCTTCCCTAAGCTTATTCTAATCCTATTACGGTTTTTAACCAATCTTGTGCATCCAACAAGTGATTTTGTGTCATTGGTTAAACATTTAAGTGTTTTTCGGTTTCCCTAGGCTTATTCTAATCCAATTAGGGTTTTTTTTACCAATCTTGTGCATCCAATAAGTAATTTTGTTTCATTGGTTGAACATTTAGGTCATTTTCGTCCTCCCTAGGTATATTCTAATCCAATTAAGGTGTTTAATCAATCTTGTTCATCCAATAAGTGATTTTGTGTCATTGGTTGAACATTTAGGTCATTTTCGTCTTCCCTAGGCTTATTCTAATCCACTTAGGGTTTTTAACCAATCTTGTGCATCCAATAAGTGATTTTGTGTCATTGGTTGAACATTTAGGTCATTTTCGTCCTTCCTAGGCTTATTCTATTCCAATTAGGGTTTTTAACCAATCTTGTGCATTCAATAAGTCATTTTGTGTCATTGGTTGAACATTTAAGTCATTTTAGGTTTCGCCAGGCTTATTATATTCCAATTAGGGTTTTTAACCAATCTTGTGCAACCAATAAGTGATTTGGTGTTATTGGTTGATCATTTAGGTCATTTTCGTCCTCCCTAGGCTTATTCTAATCCACTTAGGGTTTTGAACCAATCTTGTGCATCCAATAAGTGATTTTGTGTCATTGGTTGAACATTTAAGTCATTTTCGTCCTCCATAGGCTTATTCCATTCCAATTAGAGTTTTTAACCAATCTTCTTCATTCAATAAGTGATTTTGTTTCATTGGTTGAACATTTAGGTCATTTTCGGTTTCCCCAGACTTATTCTAATCCAATTAGGGTTTTTAACAAATCTTGTGCATCCAATAACTGATTTTGTGTCATTGGTTGAACATTTAAGTTATTTTCGTCCTCTATAGGCTTATTCTATTCCAATTAGGGTTTTTAACCAATCTTGTGCATTCAATAAGTGATTTTGTGTCATTGGTGGAACATTTAGGTCATTTTCGGTTTCCCCAGGCTTATTCTAATCCAATTAGGGTTTCTAACCAATCTTGTACATCCAATAAGTGATTTTGTGTAATTGGTTGAACATTTAGGTCATTTTCGTCTTTCCTAGGCTTATTCTAATCCTATTACGGTTTTTAACCAATCTTGTGCATCCAACAAGTAATTTTGTGTCATTGGTTAAACATTTAGGTGTTTTTCGGTTTCCCTAGGCTTATTCTAATCCAATTAGGGTTTTTTTTTTACCAATCTTGTGCATCCAATAAGTAATTTTGTTTCATTGGTTGAACATTTAGGTCATTTTCGTCCTCCCTAGGAATATTCTAATCCAATTAAGGTTTTTAATCAATCTTGTGCATCCCATAAGTGATTTTTTGTCATTGGTTGAACATTTAGGTCATTTTCGTCCTCCCTAGGCTTATTCTAATCCACTTAGGGTTTTAACCAATCTTGTGCATCCAATAAGTGATTTTGTGTCGTTCGTGGAACATTTAAGTCATTTTCGTCCTCCATAGGCTTATTCTATTCCAATTAGAGTTTTTAACCAATCTTGTGCATCCAATAAGTGATGTTTTGTCATAGGTTGAACATTTAGGCCATTTTCGTCCTCTTTAGGCTTATTCTATTCCACTTGGGGTTTTTAAACCATCTTGTGCATCTAATAAGTGATTTTGTGTCATTGGTTGAACATTTAGGTCATTTTCGTCCTCCCTAGACTTATTCTAATCCAATTAGGGTTTTTAACAAATCTTGTGCATCCAATAACTGATTTTGTTTCATTGGTTGAACATTTAAGTTATTTTCGTCCTCTATAGGCTTATTCTATTCCAATTAGGGTTTTTAACCAATCTTGTGCATTCAATAAGTGATTTTGTGTCATTGGTGGAACATTTAGGTCATTTTCGGTTTCCCCAGGCTTATTCTAATCCAATTAGGGTTTCTAACCAATCTTGTACATCCAATAAGTGATTTTGTGTAATTGGTTGAACATTTAGGTCATTTTCGTCTTTCCTAGGCTTATTCTAATCCTATTACGGTTTTTAACCAATCTTGTGGATCCAACAAGTAATTTTGTGTCATTGGTTAAACATTTAGGTGTTTTTCGGTTTCCCTAGGCTTATTCTAATCCAATTAGGGTTTTTTTTTTACCAATCTTGTGCATCCAATAAGTAATTTTGTTTCATTGGTTGAACATTTAGGTCATTTTCGTCCTCCCTAGGCATATTCTAATCCAATTAAGGTTTTTAATCAATCTTGTGCATCCAATAAGTGATTTTGTGTCATTGGTTGAACATTTAGGTCATTTTCGTCCTCCCTAGGCTTATTCTAATCCACTTAGGGTTTTAACCAATCTTGTGCATCCAATAAGTGATTTTATGTCGTTGGTTGAACATTTAAGTCCTTTTCGTCCTCCATAGGCTTATTCTATTCCAATTAGAGTTTTTAACCAATCCTGTGCATTCAATAAGTGATTTTGTTCATTGGTTAAACATTTAGGTCATTTTCGGTTTCCCCAGACTTATTCTAATCCAATTAGGGTTTTTAACCAATCTTGTGAAACCAATAAGTGATTTTTTGTTATTGGTTTAACATTTAGGTTATTTTCGTCCTCCCAAGGCTTATTCTAATCCAATTAGGGTTTTTAAACAATCTTGTGCATCCAATAAGTGAATTTGTGTTATTGGTTGAACATTTAGGTCATTTTTGTCCTCCCAAGGCTTATTCTAATCCAATTAGAGTTTTTAACCAATCTTGTTCATCCAATAAGTGATTTTGTGTCATTGGTTGAACATTTTGGTCATTTTCGATTTCGCTAGGCTTATTCAAATCAAATTAGGGTTTTAAACAAATCTTGTGCATCCA
The DNA here is from genome assembly GCA_037974735.1 of Cicer chorassanicum. Classification (NCBI taxonomy): domain Eukaryota; kingdom Viridiplantae; phylum Streptophyta; class Magnoliopsida; order Fabales; family Fabaceae; genus Cicer; species Cicer chorassanicum. The sequence goes on along the minus strand of JBBPBP010000004.1, from coordinate 39,408,615 downwards.
ATAAGTTATTTTGTGTCATTGGTTGAACATTTAAGTTATTTTCGTCCTCTATAGGCTTATTCTATTCCAAATAGGGTTTTTAACCAATCTTGTGCATTCAATAAGTGATTCTGTGTCATTGGTGGAACATTTAGGTCATTTTCGGTTTCCCCAGGCTTATTCTAATCCAATTAGGGTTTTTAACCAATGTTGTACATCCAATATGTGATTTTGTGTCATTGCTTGATCATTTAGGTCATTTTTGTCTTCCCTAGGCATATTCTAATCCAATTAAGGTGTTTAATCAATCTTGTGCATCCAATAAGTGATTTTGTCTCATTGGTTGAACATTTAGGTAATTTTCGTCCTCCGTAGGCTTATTCTAATCCACTTAGGGTTTTTAACCAATCTTGTGCATCCAATAAGTGATTTTGTGTCATTGGTTGAACATTTAGTTCATTTTAGGTTTCCCCAGGCTTATTATATTTCAATTAGGGTTTTTAACCAATCTTGTGCAACCAATAAGTGATTTGGTGTTATTGGTTGATCATTTAGGTCATTTTCGTCCTCCCTAGGCTTATTCTAATCCAATTAGGGTTTTTTTTACCAATCTTGTGCATCAAATAAATGATTTTGTGTCATTGGTTGAACATTTAAGTGATTTTCGTCCTCCATAGGCTTATTCTATTCCAATTAGAGTTTTTAACCAATCTTATGCATTCAATAAGTGATTTTGTGTCATTGGTTGAACATTTAGGTCATTTTCGATTTCCCCAGACTTATTCTAATCCAATTAGGGTTTTTAACCAATCTTGTTTATCCAATAAATGATTTTGTGTCATTGGTTGAACATTTTGGTCATTTTCGGTTTCGTTAGGCTTATTTAAATCAAATTAGGGTTTTTAACAAATCTTGTGCATCCAATAAGTTATTTTGTATCATTGGTTGAACATTTAAGTTATTTTCGTCCTCTATAGGCTTATTCTATTCCAATTAGGGTTTTTAACCAATCTTGTGCATTCAATAAGTGATTTTGTGTCATTGGTGGAACATTTAGGTCATTTTCGGTTTCCCCAGGCTTATTCTAATCCAATTAGGGTTTCTAACCAATCTTGTACATCCAATAAGTGATTTTGTGTAATTGGTTGAACATTTAGGTCATTTTCGTCTTTCCTAGGCTTATTCTAATCCTATTACGGTTTTTAACCAATCTTGTGCATCCAATAAGTGATGTTTTGTCATAGGTTGAACATTTAGGCCATTTTCGTCCTCTTTAGGCTTATTCTATTCCACTTGGGGTTTTTAAACCATCTTGTGCATCTAATAAGTGATTTTGTGTCATTGGTTGAACATTTAGGTCATTTTCGTCCTCCCTAGACTTATTCTAATCCAATTAGGGTTTTTAACAAATCTTGTGCATCCAATAACTGATTTTGTTTCATTGGTTGAACATTTAAGTTATTTTCGTCCTCTATAGGCTTATTCTATTCCAATTAGGGTTTTTAACCAATCTTGTGCATTCAATAAGTGATTTTGTGTCATTGGTGGAACATTTAGGTCATTTTCGGTTTCCCCAGGCTTATTCTAATCCAATTAGGGTTTCTAACCAATCTTGTACATCCAATAAGTGATTTTGTGTAATTGGTTGAACATTTAGGTCATTTTCGTCTTTCCTAGGCTTATTCTAATCCTATTACGGTTTTTAACCAATCTTGTGGATCCAACAAGTAATTTTGTGTCATTGGTTAAACATTTAGGTGTTTTTCGGTTTCCCTAGGCTTATTCTAATCCAATTAGGGTTTTTTTTTTACCAATCTTGTGCATCCAATAAGTAATTTTGTTTCATTGGTTGAACATTTAGGTCATTTTCGTCCTCCCTAGGCATATTCTAATCCAATTAAGGTTTTTAATCAATCTTGTGCATCCAATAAGTGATTTTGTGTCATTGGTTGAACATTTAGGTCATTTTCGTCCTCCCTAGGCTTATTCTAATCCACTTAGGGTTTTAACCAATCTTGTGCATCCAATAAGTGATTTTATGTCGTTGGTTGAACATTTAAGTCCTTTTCGTCCTCCATAGGCTTATTCTATTCCAATTAGAGTTTTTAACCAATCCTGTGCATTCAATAAGTGATTTTGTTCATTGGTTAAACATTTAGGTCATTTTCGGTTTCCCCAGACTTATTCTAATCCAATTAGGGTTTTTAACCAATCTTGTGAAACCAATAAGTGATTTTTTGTTATTGGTTTAACATTTAGGTTATTTTCGTCCTCCCAAGGCTTATTCTAATCCAATTAGGGTTTTTAAACAATCTTGTGCATCCAATAAGTGAATTTGTGTTATTGGTTGAACATTTAGGTCATTTTTGTCCTCCATAGGCTTATTCTATTCCAATTAGAGTTTTTAACCAATCTTGTGCATTGAATAAGTGATTTTGTGTCATTGGATGAACATTTAAGTCATTTTCAGTTTCCCCAGACTTATTCTAATCCAATTAGGGTTTTAAACCAATCTTGTGCATCCAATAAGTGATTTTGTGTCGTTGGTGGAACATTTAGGTCATTTTCGTCCTCCATAGGCTTATTCTAATCCACTTAGGGTTTTTAACCAATCTTGTGCATCCAATAAATGATTTTGTGTCATTGGTTGAACATTTAGGTCATTTTCGTCCTCCCAAGGCTTATTATAATACAATTAGGGTTTTAAACCAATCTTGTGCATCCAATAGGTGATTTTGTGTCGTTGGTTGAACATTTAGGTCATTTTCGGTTTCCCCATGCTTATTCTAATCCAATTAGGGTTTTTAACCAATCTTGTGCATCCAATAAGTGATTTTGTGTCATTGGTTGAACATTTAGGGCATTTTCGTCCTCCGTAGGCTTATTCTATTCCAATTACAGTTTTTAACAAATCTTGTGCATTCAATAAGTGATTTTGTATCATTGGTTGAACTTTTAGGTCATTTTCGGTTTCCCCAGACTTATTCTAATCCAATTGGGGTTTTTAACCAATCTTGTGCATCCAGTAAGTGATTTAGTGTTATTGGTTGAACATTTAGGTCATTTTCGTCCTCACAAGGCTTATTCTAATCCAATTAGGGTTTTTAACCAGTCTTGTGCAACCAATAAGTGATTTTGTGTCATTGGTTGAACATTTAGGTCATTCTCCTCCTCCCTAGGCTTATTCTTATCAGCTTAGGGTTTTTAACCAATCTTGTGCATCCAATAAGTGATTTTGTGTCATTGGTTGAACATTTAATCATTTTCGTCCTCCATAGGCTTATTCTATTCCAATTAATGTTTTGAACCATTCTTCTGCATTCAATAAGTGATTTTGTGTCATTGGTTGAACATTTAGGTCATTTTCGGTTTCCCCAGACTTATTCTAATCCAATTAGGGTTTTTAACCAATCTTGTGCAACCAATAAGTGATTTTTTGTTATTGGTTGAACATTTAGGTCATTTTCGTCCTCCCAAGGCTTATTCTAATCCAATTAGGGTTTTTAACTAATTTTGTTCATCCAATAAGTGATTTTGTGTCATTGGTTGAAGATTTAGCTCATGTTCGGTTTCGCCAGGCTTATTCTAATCCAATTAGGGTTTTGAACCAATCTTGTGCATCCAATAAGTGATGTTTTGTCATAGGTTGAACATTTAGGCCATTTTCGTCCTCTTTAGGCTTATTCTATTCCACTTGGGGTTTTTAAACCATCTTGTGCATCTAATAAGTGATTTTGTGTCATTGGTTGAACATTTAGGTCATTTTCGTCCTCCCTAGGCTTATTCGAATCCAATTAGGGTTTTTAAACAATCTTGTGAATCTAATAAGTGATTTTGTGTCATTGGTTGAACATTTAGGTCAATTTCGTCCTCCTTAGGCTTATTCAAATCCAATTAGGGTTTTTAACCAATCTTGTGCATCCAATAAGTGATTTTGTGTCATTGGTTGAACATTTAGGTCATTTTCGGTTTCCCCAGGCTTATTATGTTCTAATAAGGGTTTTTAACCCATCTTGTGCAACCAATAAGTGATTTTGTGTTATTGGTTGAACATTGAGGTCATTCTCCTCCTCCCTAGGCTTATTCTAATCCACTTAGGGTTTTTAACCAATCTTGTGCATCCAATAAGTGATTTTGTGTCATTGGTTGAACATTTAATCATTTTCGTCCTCCATAGGCTTATTCTATTCCAATTAATGTTTTGAACCATTCTTCTGCATTCAATAAGTGATTTTGTGTCATTGGTTGAACATTTAGGTCATTTTCGGTTTCCCCAGACTTATTCTAATCCAATTAGGGTATTTAACCAATCTTGTGCAGCCAATAAGTGATTTTTTGTTATTGGTTGAACATTTAGGTCATTTTCGTCCTCCCAAGGCTTATTCTAATCCAATTAGGGTTGTTAACTAATTTTGTTCATCCAATAAGTGATTTTGTGTCATTCGTTGAAGATTTAGCTCATGTTCGGTTTCCCCAGGCTTATTCTAATCCAGTTAGGGTTTTTAACCAATCTTGTGCATCCAATAAGTGATTTTTTGTCATAGGTTGAACATTTAGGCCATTTTCGTCCTCTTTAGGCTTATTCAAATCCAATTAGGGTTTTTAACCAATCTTGTGCATCCAATAAGTGATTTTGTGTCATTGGTTGAACATTTAGGTCATTTTCGGTTTCCCCAGGCTTATTCTAATCCATTTAGGGTTTTTAACCAATCGTGTGCATTCAATAAGTGATTTTGTGTCATTGGTTGAACATTTAGGTCATTTTCGTCTTCCCTTTGCTTATTCTAATCCTATTACGGTTTTTAATCAATCTGGTGCATCCAACAAGTGATTTTGTGTCATTGGTTAAACATTTAGGTGTTTTTCGGTTTCCCTAGGCTTATTCTAATCCAATTAGGGTTTTTTTTCCCAACCTTGTGCATCCAATAAGTAATTTTGTTTCATTGGTTGAACATTTAGGTCATTTTCGTCCTCCCTAGGCATATTCTAATTTAATTAAGGTTTTTAATCAATCTTGTGCATCCAATAAGTGATTTTGTGTCATTGGTTGAGCATTTAGGTCATTTTCGTCCTCCCTAGGCTTATTCTTATCCAGTTAGGGTTTTTAACTGATCTTGTGCATCCAATAAGTGATTTTGTGTCAGTGGTTGAACATTTTGGTCATTTTCGGTTTCCCAAGGTTTATTATATTCTAATTAGGGTTTTTAACCAATCTTGTGTAACCAATAAGTGATTTTGTGTTATTGGTTGAACATTTAGGTCATTTTCGTCCTCCCTAGGCTTATTCTAATCCACTTAGGGTTTTTAACCAATCTTGTGCATCCAATAAGTGATTTTGTGTCATTGGTTGAACATTTAAGTCATTATCGTCCTCCATAGGCTTATTCTATTCCAATTAGAGTTTTTAACCAATCTTGTGCATTCAATAAGTGATTTTGTGTCATTGGTTGAACATTTAGGTCATTTTCGGTTTCCCCAGACTTATTCTAATCCAATTAGGGTTTTTAACCAATCTTGTGCAACCAATAAGTGATTTTTTGTTATTGGTTGAACATTTAGGTCATTTTTGTCCTCCCAAGGCTTATTCTAATCCAATTAGGGTTTTTTTACCAATCTTGTGCATCCAATAAGTAATTTTGTTTCATTGGTTGAACATTTAGGTCATTTTTGTCCCCCCTAGGCATATTCTAATCCAATTAAGGTTTTTAAACAATCTTGTGCATCCAATAAGTGATTTTATGTCATTGGCTGAACATTTAGGTCATTTTCGTCCTCCATAGGCTTATTTTAATCCTATTAGGGTTTTTAACCAATCTTGTGCATCCAATTAGTGATTTTGTGTCATTGGTTGAACATTTAGGTCATTTTCGTCTTCCCTTGGCTTATTCTAATCCTATTGCGGTTTTTAACCAATCTTGTGCATCCAACAAGTGATTTTGTGTCATTCGTTAAAGATTTAGGTGTTTTTTCGGTTTCCTTAGGCTTATTCTAATCCAATTAGGGTTTTTTTTTACCAATCTTGTGCGTCCAATAAGTGATTATGTGTCATTGGTGGAACATTTAGGTCATTTTCGGTTTCCCCAGGCTTATTCTAATCCAATTAGGGTTTTTAACCAATCTTGTACATCCAATAAGTGATTTTGTGTCATTGGTTGAACATTTAGGTCATTTTCGTCTTCCCTAGGCTTATTCTAATCCTATTACTGTTTTTAACTAATCTTGTGCATCCAACAAGTGATTTTGTGTCATTGGTTAAACATTTAGGTGTTTTTCGGTTTCCCTAGGCTTATTCTAATCCAATTAGGGTTTTTTACCAATCTTGTGCATCCAATAAGTAATTTTGTTTCATTGGTTGAACATTTAGGTCATTTTCGTCCTCCCTAGGCATATTCTAATCCAATTAAGGTGTTTAATCAATCTTGTGCATCCAATAAGTGATTTTGTGTCATTGGTTGAACATTTAGGTCATTTTCATCCTCCCGAGGCTTATTCTAATCCACTTAGGGTTTTTAACCAATCTTGTGCATCCAATAAGTGATTTTGTGTCATTGGTTGAACATTTAGGTCATTTTAGGTTTCCCCAGGCTTATTATATTCCAATTAGGGTTTTTAACCAATCTTGTGCAACCAATAAGTGATTTGGTGTTATTGGTTGATCATTTAGGTCATTTTCGTCCTCCCTAGGCTTATTCTAATCCACTTAGGGTTTTGACCCAATCTTTTGCATCCAATAAGTGATTTTGTGTCATTGGTTGAACATTTAAGTCATTTTCGTCCTCCATAGGCTTATTCTATTCCAATTAGAGTTTTTAACCAATATTGTTCATTCAATAAGTGATTTTGTGTCATTGGTTGAACATTTAGGTCATTTTCGGTTTCCCCAGACTTATTCTAATCCAATTAGGGTTTTTAACAAATCTTGTGCATCCAATAAGTGATTTTGTGTCATTGGTTGAACATTTAAGTTATTTTCGTCTTCTATAGGCTTATTCTATTCCAATTAGGGTTTTTAACCAATCTTGTGCATTCAATAAGTGATTTTGTGTTATTGGTGGAACATTTAGGTCATTTTCGGTTTCCCCAGGCTTATTTTAATCCAATTAGGGTTTTTAACCAATCTTGTACATCCAATAAGTGATTTTGTGTCATTGGTTGAACATTTAGGTCATTTTCGTCTTCCCTAGGTTTATTCTAATCCTATTACGGTTTTTAACCAATCTTGTGCATCCAACAATTGATTTTGTGTCATTGGTTAAACATTTAGGTGTTTTTCGGTTTCCCTAGGCTTATCCTAATCCAATTAGGGTTTTTTTTTTACCAATCTTGTGCATCCAATAAGTAATTTTGTTTCATTGGTTGAACATTTAGGTCATTTTCGTCCTCCCTAGGCATATTCTAATCCAATTAAGGTTTTTAATCAATCTTGTGCATCAAATAAGTGATTTTGTGTCATTGGTTGAACATTTAGGTCATTTTCGTCCTCCCTAGGCTTATTCTATTGCAGTTAGGTTTTTTAACCAATCTTGTGCATTCAATAAGTCATTTTGTGTCATTGGTTGAACATTTAGGTCATTTTAGGTTTCCCCAAGCTTATTATATTCCAATTAGGGTTTTTAACCAATCTTGTGCAACCAATATGTGATTAGGTTTTTTTGGTTGAACATTTAGGTCATTTTCGTCCTCCCTAGGCTTATTCTAATCCACCTAGGGTTTTAACCAATCTTGTGCATCCAATAAGTGATTTTGTGTCATTGGTTGAACATTTAAGTCATTTTCGTCCTCCATAGGCTTATTATATTCCAATTAGAGTTTTTAACCAATCTTGTGCATTCAATAAGTGATTTTGTTCATTGGTTGAACATTTAGTTCATTTTGGGTTTCCCTAGACTTATTCTAATCCAATTAGGGTTTTTAACCAATCTTGTGCAACCAATAAGTGATTTTTTGTTATTGGTTTAACATTTAGGTCAATTTCGTCCTCCCAAGGCTTATTCTAATCCAATTAGGGTTTTTAACCAATCTTGTGCATTCAATAAGTGATTTTGTGTCATTGGTTGAACATTTAATCATTTTCGTCCTCCATAGGCTTATTCTATTCCAATTAATGTTTTGAACCATTCTTCTGCATTCAATAAGTGATTTTGTGTCATTGGTTGAACATTTAGGTCATTTTCGGTTTCCCCAGACTTTTTCTAATCCAATTAGGGTTTTTAACCAATCTTGTGCAACCAATAAGTGATTTTTTGTTATTGGTTGAACATTTAGGTCATTTTCGTCCTCCCAAGGCTTATTCTAATCCAATTAGGGTTTTTAACTAATTTTGTTCATCCAATAAGTGATTTTGTGTCATTGGTTGAAGATTTAGCTCATGTTCGGTTTCGCCAGGCTTATTCTAATCCAATTAGGGTTTTGAACCAATCTTGTGCATCCAATAAGTGATGTTTTGTCATAGGTTGAACATTTAGGCCATTTTCGTCCTCTTTAGGCTTATTCTATTCCACTTGGGGTTTTTAAACCATCTTGTGCATCTAATAAGTGATTTTGTGTCATTGGTTGAACATTTAGGTCATTTCCGTCCTCCCTAGGCTTATTCGAATCCAATTAGGGTTTTTAAACAATCTTGTGAATCTAATAAGTGATTTTGTGTCATTGGTTGAACATTTAGGTCATTTTCGGTTTCCCCAGGCTTATTATATTCTAATAAGGGTTTTTAACCCATCTTGTGCAACCAATAAGTGATTTTGTGTTATTGGTTGAACATTTAGGTCATTCTCCTCCTCCCTAGGCTTATTCTAATCCACTTAGGGTTTTTAACCAATCTTGTGCATCCAATAAGTGATTTTGTGTCATTGGTTGAACATTTAATCATTTTTGTCCTCCATAGGCTTATTTTATTCCAATTAATGTTTTGAACCATTCTTCTGCATTCAATAAGTGATTTTGTGTCATTGGTTGAACATTTAGGTCATTTTCGGTTTCCCCAGACTTATTCTAATCCAATTAGGGTTTTTAACCAATCTTGTGCAACCAATAAGTGATTTTTTGTTATTGGTTGAACATTTAGGTCATTTTCGTCCTCCCAAGGCTTATTCTAATCCAATTAGGGTTTTTAACTAATTTTGTTCATCCAATAAGTGATTTTGTATCATTCTTTGAAGATTTAGCTCATGTTCGGTTTCCCCAGGCTTATTCTAATCCAGTTAGGGTTTTGAACCAATCTTGTGCATCCAATAAGTGATTTTTTGTCATAGGTTGAACATTTAGGCCATTTTCGTCCTCTTTAGGCTTATTCAAATCCAATTAGGGTTTTTAACCAATCTTGTGCATCCAATAAGTGATTTTGTGTCATTGGTTGAACATTTAGGTCATTTTCGGTTTCCCCAGGCTTATTCTAATCCATTTAGGGTTTTTAACCAATCGTGTGCATTCAATAAGTGATTTTGTGTCATTGGTTGAACATTTAGGTCATTCTCCTCCTCCCTAGGCTTATTCTAATCCACTTAGGGTTTTTAACCAATCTTGTGCATCCAATAAGTGATTTTGTGTCATTGGTTGAACATTTAATCATTTTTGTCCTCCATAGGCTTATTTTATTCCAATTAATGTTTTGAACCATTCTTCTGCATTCAATAAGTGATTTTGTGTCATTGGTTGAACATTTAGGTCATTTTCGGTTTCCCCAGACTTATTCTAATCCAATTAGGGTTTTTAACCAATCTTGTGCAACCAATAAGTGATTTTTTGTTATTGGTTGAACATTTAGGTCATTTTCGTCCTCCCAAGGCTTATTCTAATCCAATTAGGGTTTTTAACTAATTTTGTTCATCCAATAAGTGATTTTGTATCATTCTTTGAAGATTTAGCTCATGTTCGGTTTCCCCAGGCTTATTCTAATCCAGTTAGGGTTTTGAACCAATCTTGTGCATCCAATAAGTGATTTTTTGTCATAGGTTGAACATTTAGGCCATTTTCGTCCTCTTTAGGCTTATTCAAATCCAATTAGGGTTTTTAACCAATCTTGTGCATCCAATAAGTGATTTTGTGTCATTGGTTGAACATTTAGGTCATTTTCGGTTTCCCCAGGCTTATTCTAATCCATTTAGGGTTTTTAACCAATCGTGTGCATTCAATAAGTGATTTTGTGTCATTGGTTGAACATTTAGGTCATTTTCGTCTTCCCTTTGCTTATTCTAATCCTATTACGGTTTTTAATCAATCTTGTGCATCCAACAAGTGATTTTGTGTCATTGGTTAAACATTTAGGTGTTATTCGGTTTCCCTAGGCTTATTCTAATCCAATTAGGGTTTTTTTTCCCAACCTTGTGCATCCAATAAGTAATTTTGTTTCATTGGTTGAACATTTAGGTCATTTTCGTCCTCCCTAGGCATATTCTAATTTAATTAAGGTTTTTAATCAATCTTGTGCATCCAATAAGTGATTTTGTGTCATTGGTTGAACATTTAGGTCATTTTCGTCCTCCCTAGGCTTATTCTTATCCAGTTAGGGTTTTTAACTAATCTTGTGCATCCAATAAGTGATTTTGTGTCAGTGGTTGAACATTTTGGTCATTTTCGGTTTCCCCAGGCTTATTATATTCTAATAAGGGTTTTTAACCCATCTTGTGCAACCAATAAGTGATTTTGTGTTATTGGTTGAACATTTAGGTCATTCTCCTCCTCCCTAGGCTTATTCTAATCCACTTAGGGTTTTTAACCAATCTTGTACATCCAATAAGTGATTTTGTGTCATTGGTTGAACATTTAATCATTTTTGTCCTCCATAGGCTTATTTTATTCCAATTAATGTTTTGAACCATTCTTCTGCATTCAATAAGTGATTTTGTGTCATTGGTTGAACATTTAGGTCATTTTCGGTTTCCCCAGACTTATTCTAATCCAATTAGGGTTTTTAACCAATCTTGTGCAACCAATAAGTGATTTTTTGTTATTGGTTGAACATTTAGGTCATTTTCGTCCTCCCAAGGCTTATTCTAATCCAATTAGGGTTTTTAACTAATTTTGTTCATCCAATAAGTGATTTTGTATCATTCTTTGAAGATTTAGCTCATGTTCGGTTTCCCCAGGCTTATTCTAATCCAGTTAGGGTTTTGAACCAATCTTGTGCATCCAATAAGTGATTTTTTGTCATAGGTTGAACATTTAGGCCATTTTCGTCCTCTTTAGGCTTATTCAAATCCAATTAGGGTTTTTAACCAATCTTGTGCATCCAATAAGTGATTTTGTGTCATTGGTTGAACATTTAGGTCATTTTCGGTTTCCCCAGGCTTATTCTAATCCATTTAGGGTTTTTAACCAATCGTGTGCATTCAATAAGTGATTTTGTGTCATTGGTTGAACATTTAGGTCATT
>JBBPBP010000004.1:39203086-39397256 GCA_037974735.1 Cicer chorassanicum | reverse complement strand
GGTCATTTTCGGTTTCCCCAGGCTTATTATATTCTAATAAGGGTTTTTAACCCATCTTGTGCAACCAATAAGTGATTTTGTGTTATTGGTTGAACATTTAGGTCATTCTCCTCCTCCCTAGGCTTATTCTAATCCACTTAGGGTTTTTAACCAATCTTGTACATCCAATAAGTGATTTTGTGTCATTGGTTGAACATTTAATCATTTTTGTCCTCCATAGGCTTATTTTATTCCAATTAATGTTTTGAACCATTCTTCTGCATTCAATAAGTGATTTTGTGTCATTGGTTGAACATTTAGGTCATTTTCGGTTTCCCCAGACTTATTCTAATCCAATTAGGGTTTTTAACCAATCTTGTGCAACCAATAAGTGATTTTTTGTTATTGGTTGAACATTTAGGTCATTTTCGTCCTCCCAAGGCTTATTCTAATCCAATTAGGGTTTTTAACTAATTTTGTTCATCCAATAAGTGATTTTGTATCATTCTTTGAAGATTTAGCTCATGTTCGGTTTCCCCAGGCTTATTCTAATCCAGTTAGGGTTTTGAACCAATCTTGTGCATCCAATAAGTGATTTTTTGTCATAGGTTGAACATTTAGGCCATTTTCGTCCTCTTTAGGCTTATTCAAATCCAATTAGGGTTTTTAACCAATCTTGTGCATCCAATAAGTGATTTTGTGTCATTGGTTGAACATTTAGGTCATTTTCGGTTTCCCCAGGCTTATTCTAATCCATTTAGGGTTTTTAACCAATCGTGTGCATTCAATAAGTGATTTTGTGTCATTGGTTGAACATTTAGGTCATTCTCCTCCTCCCTAGGCTTATTCTAATCCACTTAGGGTTTTTAACCAATCTTGTGCATCCAATAAGTGATTTTGTGTCATTGGTTGAACATTTAATCATTTTTGTCCTCCATAGGCTTATTTTATTCCAATTAATGTTTTGAACCATTCTTCTGCATTCAATAAGTGATTTTGTGTCATTGGTTGAACATTTAGGTCATTTTCGGTTTCCCCAGACTTATTCTAATCCAATTAGGGTTTTTAACCAATCTTGTGCAACCAATAAGTGATTTTTTGTTATTGGTTGAACATTTAGGTCATTTTCGTCCTCCCAAGGCTTATTCTAATCCAATTAGGGTTTTTAACTAATTTTGTTCATCCAATAAGTGATTTTGTATCATTCTTTGAAGATTTAGCTCATGTTCGGTTTCCCCAGGCTTATTCTAATCCAGTTAGGGTTTTGAACCAATCTTGTGCATCCAATAAGTGATTTTTTGTCATAGGTTGAACATTTAGGCCATTTTCGTCCTCTTTAGGCTTATTCAAATCCAATTAGGGTTTTTAACCAATCTTGTGCATCCAATAAGTGATTTTGTGTCATTGGTTGAACATTTAGGTCATTTTCGGTTTCCCCAGGCTTATTCTAATCCATTTAGGGTTTTTAACCAATCGTGTGCATTCAATAAGTGATTTTGTGTCATTGGTTGAACATTTAGGTCATTTTCGTCTTCCCTTTGCTTATTCTAATCCTATTACGGTTTTTAATCAATCTTGTGCATCCAACAAGTGATTTTGTGTCATTGGTTAAACATTTAGGTGTTATTCGGTTTCCCTAGGCTTATTCTAATCCAATTAGGGTTTTTTTTCCCAACCTTGTGCATCCAATAAGTAATTTTGTTTCATTGGTTGAACATTTAGGTCATTTTCGTCCTCCCTAGGCATATTCTAATTTAATTAAGGTTTTTAATCAATCTTGTGCATCCAATAAGTGATTTTGTGTTATTGGTTTAACATTTAGGTCATTTTCGTCCTCCCTAGGCTTATTCTAATCCACTTAGGGTTTTTAACCAATCTTGTGCATCCAATAAGTGATTTTGTGTCATTGGTTGAACATTTAAGTCATTATCGTCCTCCATAGGCTTATTTTGTTCCAATTAGAGTTTTTAACCAATCTTGTGCATTCAATAAGTGATTTTTTGTCATTGGTTGAACATTTAGGTCATTTTCGGTTTCCCCAGACTTATTCTAATCCAATTAGGGTTTTTAACCAATCTTGTGCAACCAATAAGTGATTTTTTGTTATTGGTTGAACATTTAGGTCATTTTTGTCCTCCCAAGGCTTATTCTAATCCAATTAGGGTTTTTTAACCAATCTTGTGCATCCAATAAGTAATTTTGTTTCATTGGTTGAACATTTAGGTCATTTTTGTCCCCCCTAGGCATATTCTAATTCAATTAAGGTTTTTAAACAATCTTGTGCATCCAATAAGTGATTTTGTGTCATTGGTTGAACATTTAGGTCATTTTCGTCTTCCCTTGGCTTATTCTAATCCTATTACGGTTTTTAACCAATCTTGTGCATCCAACAAGTGATTTTGTGTCATTCGTTAAAGATTTAGGTGTTTTTTCAGTTTCCCTAGGCTTATTCTAATCCAATTAGGGTTTTTTTTTACCAATCTTGTGCGTCCAATAAGTGATTCTGTGTCATTGGTGGAACATTTAGGTCATTTTCGGTTTCCCCAGGCTTATTCTAATCCAATTAGGGTTTTTAACCAATCTTGTACATCCAATAAGTGATTTTGTGTCATTGGTTGAACATTTAGGTCATTTTCGTCTTCCCTAGGCTTATTCTAATCCTATTACGGTTTTTAACTAATCTTGTGCATCCAACAAGTGATTTTGTGTCATTGGTTAAACATTTAGGTGTTTTTCGGTTTCCCTAGGCTTATTCTAATCCAATTAGGGTTTTTTACCTATCTTGTGCATCCAATAAGTAATTTTGTTTCATTGGTTGAACATTTAGGTCATTTTCGTCCTCCCTAGGCAAATTCTAATCCAATTAAGGTGTTTAATCAATCTTGTGCATCCAATAAGTGATTTTGTGTCATTGGTTGAACATTTAGGTCATTTTCGTCCTCCCGAGGCTTATTCTAATCCACTTAGGGTTTTTAACCAATCTTGTGCATCCAATAAGTGATTTTGTGTCATTGGTTGAACATTTAGGTCATTTTCGTCCTCCCTAGGCTTATTCTATTCCAATTAGGGTTTTTAACCAATCTAGTGCATTCAATAAGTCATTTTGTGTCATTGGTTGAACATTTAGGTCATTTTAGGTTTCCCCAGGCTTATTATATTCCAATTAGGGTTTTTAACCAATCTTGTGCAACCAATAAGTGATTTGGTGTTATTGGTTGATCATTTAGGTCATTTTCGTCCTCCCTAGGCTTATTCTAATCCACTTAGGGTTTTGACCCAATCTTTTGCATCCAATAAGTGATTTTGTGTCATTGGTTGAACATTTAAGTAATTTTCGTCCTCCATAGGCTTATTCTATTCCAATTAGAGTTTTTAACCAATATTGTTCATTCAATAAGTGATTTTGTGTCATTGGTTGAACATTTAGGTCATTTTCGGTTTCCCTTAGACTTATTCTAATCCAATTAGGGTTTTTAACAAATCTTGTGCATCCAATAAGTGATTTTGTGTCATTGGTTTAACATTTAAGTTATTTTCGTCCTCTATAGGCTTATTCTATTCCAATTAGGGTTTTTTACCAATCTTGTGCATTCAATAAGTGATTTTGTGTTATTGGTGGAACATTTAGGTCATTTTCGGTTTCCCCAGGCTTATTTTAATCCAATTAGGGTTTTTAACCAATCTTGTACATCCAATAAGTGATTTTGTGTCATTGGTTGAACATTTAGGTCATTTTCGTCTTCCCTAGGCTTATTCTAATCCTATTACGGTTTTTAACCAATCTTGTGCATCCAACAAGTGATTTTGTGTCATTGGTTAAAGATTTAGGTATTTTTCGGTTTCCCTAGGCTTATCCTAATCCAATTAGGGTTTTTTTTTTACCAATCTTGTGCATCCAATAAGTAATTTTGTTTCATTGGTTGAACATTTAGGTCATTTTCGTCCACCCTAGGCATATTCTAATCCAATTAAGGTTTTTAATCAATCTTGTGCATCCAATAAGTGATTTTGTGTCATTGGTTGAACATTTAGGTCATTTTCGTCCTCCCTAGGCTTATTCTATTGCAGTTAGGGTTTTTAACCAATCTTGTGCATTCAATAAGTCATTTTGTGTCATTGGTTGAACATTTATGTCATTTAAGGTTTCCCCAAGCTTATTATATTCCAATTAGGGTTTTTAACCAATCTTGTGCAACCAATAAGTGATTAGGTTTTTTTGGTTGAACATTTAGGTCATTTTCGTCCTCCCTAGGCTTATTCTAATCCACTTAGGGTTTTAACCAATCTTGTGCATCCAATAAGTGATTTTGTGTCATTGGTTGAACATTTAAGTCATTTTCGTCCTCCATAGGCTTATTCTATTCCAATTAGAGTTTTTAACCAATCTTGTGCATTCAATAAGTGATTTTGTTCATTGGTTGAACATTTAGTTCATTTTGGGTTTCCCTAGGCTTATTCTTATCCAATTAGGGTTTTTTTACCAATCTTGTGCATCCAATAAGTAATTTTGTTTCATTGGTTGAACATTTAGGTCATTTTTGTCCCCCCTAGGCATATTCTAATCCAATTAAGGTTTTTACTCAATCTTGTGCATCCAATAAGTGAATTTGTGTTATTGGTTGAACATTTAGGTCATTTTCATCCTCCCTAGGCTTATTCTAATCCACTTAGGGTTTTTAAATAATCTTGTGCATCCAATAAGTGATTTTGTATCATTGGTTGAACATTTAGGTCATTTTCGGTTTCGCCAGGATTATTCAAATCGAATTAGGGTTTTTAACAAATCTTGTGCATCCAATAAGTGATTTTGTGTCATTGGTTGAACATTTAAGTTATTTTCGTCCTCTATAGGCTTATTCTATTCCAATTAGGGTTTTTAACCAATCTTGTGCATCCAATAAGTGATTTTGTGTCATTGGTTGAACATTTAGGTCATTTTCGTCTTCCCTTGGCTTATTCTAATCCTATTACGGTTTTTAACCAATCTTGTGCATCCAACAAGTGATTTTGTGTCATTGGTTAAACATTTAGGTGTTTTTCGGTTTCCCTAGGCTTATTCTAATCCAATTAGGGTTTTTTTTACCAATCTTGTGCATCCAATAAGTAATTTTGTTTCATTGGTTGAACATTTAGGTCATTTTTGTCCCCCCTAGGCATATTCTAATCCAATTAAGGTTTTTAATCAATCTTGTGCATCCAATAAGTGATTTTGTGTCATTGATTGAACATTTAGGTGATATTCGGTTTCCCTAGGCTTATTCTAATCCAATTAGGGTTTTTTACCAATCTTGTGCATCCAATAAGTAATTTTTTTTCATTCGTTGAACATTTAGGTCATTTTCGTCCTCCCTAGGCATATTCTAATCCAATTGGGGTTTTTAATTAATCTTGTGCATCCAATAAGTGATTTTGTGTCATTGGTTGAACATTTAGGTCATTTTTGGTTTCCCCAGGCTTATTCTAATCCTATTACGGTTTTTAACCAATCTTGTGCATCCAACAAGTGATTTTTTGTCATTGGTTAAACATTTAGGTGTTATTCGGTTTCCTTATGGTTATTCTAATCCAATTAGGGTTTTTTTTACCAATCTTGTGCATCCAATAACTAATTTTGTGTCATTGGTTGAACATTTAGGTCATTTTCGTCCTCCCTAGGCTTATTCTATTCCAATTAGGGTTTTTAACCAATCTTGTGCATTCAATAAGAGATTTTGTGTCATTGGTTGAACATTTAGGTCATTTTCGTCCTCCCAAGGCTTACTATAATTCAATTAGGGTTTTAAACCAATCTTGTGCATCCAATAAGTGATTTTGTGTCATTGGTTGAACATTTAGGTCATTTTCGGTTTCCCCAAGCTTATTCTAATCCAATTAGGGTTTTTAACCAATCTCGTGCATCCGATAAATGATTTTGTGTCATTGGTTGAACATTTAGGTCATTTTCGTCCTCCGTAGGCTTATTCTATTCCAATTAGAGTTTTTAACCAATCTTGTGCATTCAATAAGTGATTTTGTGTCATTGGTGGATCATTTAGGTCATTTTCGGTTTCCCCAGGCTTATTCTAATCCAATTAGGGTTTTTAACCAATCTCGTACATCCAATAAGTGATTTTGTGTTATTTGTAGAACATTTAGGTCATTTTCATCCTCCCTAGGCTTATTCTAATCCACTTAGGGTTGAAAACAATCTTGTGCATCCAATAAGTGATGTTGTGTCATTGGTTGAACATTTAGGTCATTTTCGTCCTCCCTAGGCTTATTCGAATCCAATTAGGGTTTTTAACCAATCTTGTGCATCCAATAAGTGATTTTGTGTCATTGGTTGAACATTTAGGTCATTTTCGTCCTCCCTAGGCTTATTCTATTCCAATTAGGGTTTTTAACCAATCTTGTGCATTCAATAAGTCATTTTGTGTCATTGGTTGAACATTTAGGTCATTTTAGGTTTCCCCAGGCTTATTATATTCCAATTAGGGTTTTTAACCAATCTTGTGCAACCAATAAGTGATTTGGTGTTATTGGTTGATCATTTAGGTCATTTTCGTCCTCCCTAGGCTTATTCTAATCCAATTAGGGTTTTTTTACCAATCTTGTGCATCCAATAAGTAATTTTGTTTCATTGGTTGAACATTTAGGTCATTTTTGTCTTCCCTAGGCATATTCTAATCCAATTAAGGTGTTTAATCAATCTTGTGCATCCAATAAGTGATTTTGTGTCATTGGTTGAACATTTAGGTCATTTTCGTCCTCCCTAGGCTTATTCTAATCCACTTAGGGTTTTTAACCAATCTTGTGCATCCAATAAGTGATTTTGTGTCATTGGTTGAACATTTAAGTCATTTTCGTCCTCCATAGGCTTATTCTATTCCGATTAGAGTTTTTAACCAATCTTGTGCATTCAATAAGTGATTTTGTGTCATTGGTTGAACATTTAGGTCATTTTCGATTTCCCCAGACTTATTCTAATCCAATTAGGGTTTTTAACCAATCTTGTGCAAACAATAAGTAATTTTTTGTTATTGGTTGAACATTTAGGTCATTTTTATCCTCCCAAGGCTTATTCTAATCCAATTAGGGTTTTTAACCAATCTTGTTCATCCAATAAATGATTTTGTGTCATTGGTTGAACATTTTGGTCATTTTCGATTTCGCTAGGCTTATTCAAATCAAATTAGGGTTTTAAACAAATCTTGTGCATCCAATAAGTTATTTTGTGTCATTGGTTGAACATTTAAGTTATTTTCGTCCTCTATAGGCTTATTCTATTCCAAATAGGGTTTTTAACCAATCTTGTGCATTCAATAAGTGATTCTGTGTCATTGGTGGAACATTTAGGTCATTTTCGGTTTCCCCAGGCTTATTCTAATCCAATTAGGGTTTTTAACCAATCTTGTACATCCAATATGTGATTTTGTGTCATTGGTTGATCATTTAGGTCATTTTCGCCTTCCCTAAGCTTATTCTAATCCTATTACGGTTTTTAACCAATCTTGTGCATCCAACAAGTGATTTTGTGTCATTGGTTAAACAATTAAGTGTTTTTCGTTTTCCCTAGGCTTATTCTAATCCAATTAGGGTTTTTTTACCAATCTTGTGCATCCAATAAGTAATTTTGTTTCATTGGTTGAACATTTAGGTCATTTTCGTCCTCCCTAGGCATATTCTAATCCAATTAAGGTGTTTAATCAATCTTGTGCATCCAATAAGTGATTTTGTGTCATTGGTTGAACATTTAGGTCATTTTCGTCCTCCCGAGGCTTATTCTAATCCACTTAGGGTTTTTAACCAATCTTGTGCATCCAATAAGTGATTTTGTGTCATTGGTTGAACATTTAGGTCATTTTCGTCCTCCCTAGGCTTATTCTATTCCAATTAGGGTTTTTAACCAATCTAGTGCATTCAATAAGTCATTTTGTGTCATTGGTTGAACATTTAGGTCATTTTAGGTTTCCCCAGGCTTATTATATTCCAATTAGGGTTTTTAACCAATCTTGTACATCCAATAAGTGATTTTGTGTCATTGGTTGAACATTTAGGTCATTTTCGTCTTCCCTTGGCTTATTCTAATCCAATACGGTTTTTCACCAATCTTGTGCATCCAACAAGTGATTTTGTGTCATTGATTAAACATTTAGGTGTTTTTTCGGTTTCCCTAGGCTTATTCTTATCCAATTAGGGTTTTTTTACCAATCTTGTGCATCCAATAAGTAATTTTGTTTCATTGGTTGAACATTTAGGTCATTTTTGTCCCCCCTAGGCATATTCTAATCCAATTAAGGTTTTTACTCAATCTTGTGCATCCAATAAGTGATTTTATGTCATTGGTTGAACATTTAGGTCATTTTCGTCCTCCCTTGGCTTATTCTAATCCACTTAGGGTTTTTAACCAATCTTGTGCATCCAATAATTGATTTTGTGACATTGGTTGAACATTTAAGTCATTTTCCTCCTCCATAGGCTTTTTATATTCAAATTAGAGTTTTTAACCAATCTTGTGCATTCAATAAGTGATTTTGTGTCATTGGTTGAACATTTAGGTCATTTTCGGTTTCCCTAGACTTATTCTAATCCATTTAGGGTTTTTAACCAATCTTGTGCAACCAATAAGTAATTTTTTGTTATTGGTTGAACATTTAGGTCATTTTCGTCCTCCCAAGGCTTATTCTAATCCAATTAGGGTTTTTAACCAATTTTGTTCATCCAATAAGTGATTTTGTGTCATTGGTTGAACATTTAGCTCATGTTCGGTTTCGCAGGCTTATTCTAATCCAATCAGGGTTTTGAACCAATCTTGTGCATCCAATAAGTGATTTTGTGTCAAAGGTTGAACATTTACGTCATTTTCGTCCTCTATAGGCTTATTCTATTCCAATTAGGGTTTTTAACCAATCTTGTGCATTCAATAAGTGATTTTGTGTTATTGGTGGAACATTTAGGTCATTTTCGTTTTCCCCAGGCTTATTTTAATCCAATTAAGGTTTTTAACCAATCTTGTACATCCAATAAGTGATTTTGTGTCATTGGTTGAACATTTAGGTCATTTTCGTCTTCCCTAGGCTTATTCTAATCCTATTACGGTTTTTAACCAATCTTGTGCATCCAACAAGTGATTTTGTGTCATTGGTTAAACATTTAGGTGTTTTTCGGTTTCCCTAGGCTTATCCTAATCCAATTAGGGTTTTTTTTTTACCAATCTTGTGCATCCAATAAGTAATTTTGTTTCATTGGTTGAACATTTAGGTCATTTTCGTCCTCCCTAGGCATATTCTAATCCAATTAAGGTTTTTAATCAATCTTGTGCATCCAATAAGTGATTTTGTGTCATTGGTTGAACATTTAGGTCATTTTCGTCCTCCCTATGCTTATTCTATTGCAGTTAGGGTTTTTAACCAATCTTGTGCATTCAATAAGTCATTTTGTGTCATTGGTTGAACATTTAGGACATTTTAGGTTTCCCCAAGCTTATTATATTCCAATTAGGGTTTTTAACCAATCTTGTGCAACCAATAAGTGATTAGGTTTTATTGGTTGAACATTTAGGTCATTTTCGTCCTCCCTAGGCTTATTCTAATCCACTTAGGGTTTTAACCAATCTTGTGCATCCAATAAGTGATTTTGTGTCATTGGTTGAACATTTAAGTCATTTTCGTCCTCCATAGGCTTATTCTATTCCAATTAGAGTTTTTAACCAATCTTGTGCATTCAATAAGTGATTTTGTTCATTGGTTGAACATTTAGTTCATTTTGGGTTTCCCTAGACTTATTCTAATCCAATTTGGGTTTTTAACCAATCTTGTGCGACCAATAAGTGATTTTTTGTTATTGGTTTAACATTTAGGTCATTTTCGTCCTCCCAAGGCTTATTCTAATCCAATTAGGGTTTTTAAACAATCTTGTGCATCCAATAAGTGAATTTGTGTTATTGGTTGAACATTTAGGTCATTTTCATCCTCCCTAGGCTTATTCTAATCCACTTAGGGTTTTTAAATAATCTTGTGCATCCAATAAGTGATTTTGTATCATTGGTTGAACATTTAGGTCATTTTCGGTTTCGCCAGGATTATTCAAATCGAATTAGGGTTTTTAACAAATCTTGTGCATCCAATAAGTGATTTTGTGTCATTGGTTGAACATTTAAGTTATTTTCGTCCTCTATAGGCTTATTCTATTCCAATTAGGGTTTTTAACCAATCTTGTGCATTCAATAAGTGATTTTGTGTCATTGGTGGAACATTTAGGTCATTTTCGGTTTCCCCAGGCTTATTCTAATCCAATTAGGGTTTTTAACCAATCTTGTACATCTAATAAGTGATTTTGTGTCATTGGTTGAACATTTAGGTCATTTTCGTCTTCCCTTGGCTTATTCTAATCCTATTACGGTTTTTAACCAATCTTGTGCATCCAACAAGTGATTTTGTGTCATTGGTTAAACGTTTAGGTGTTTTTTCGGTTTCCCTAGGCTTATTCTTATCCAATTAGGGTTATTTTACCAATCTTGTGCATCCAATAAGTAATTTTGTTTCATTGGTTGAACATTTAGGTCATTTTTGTCCCCCCTAGGCATATTCTAATCCAATTAAGGTTTTTACTCAATCTTGTGCATCCAATAAGTGATTTTATGTCATTGGTTGAACATTTAGGTCATTTTCGTCCTACCTAGGCTTATTCTAATCCACTTAGGGTTTTTTAACCAATCTTGTGCATCCAATAAGTGATTTTGTGTCATTGGTTGAACATTTAGATCATTTTCGGTTTCCCCAGGCTTATTATATTCCAATTAGGGTTTTTAACCAATCTTGTGCAACCAATAAGTGATTTGGTGTTATTGGTTGAACATTTAGGTCATTTTCGTCCTCCCTAGGCTTATTCTAATCCACTTAGGGTTTTTAATCAATCTTGTGCATCCAATAAGTGATTTTGTGACATTGGTTGAACATTTAAGTCATTTTCCTCCTCCATAGGCTTTTTATATTCCAATTAGAGTTTTTAACCAATCTTGTGCATTCAATAAGTGATTTTGTGTCATTGGTTGAACATTTAGGTCATTTTCGGTTTCCCTAGACTTATTCTATTCCAATTAGGGTTTTTAACCAATCTTGTGCATCCAATAAGTGATTTTGTGTCATCGGTTAAACATTTAGGTGTTTTTTCGGTTTCCCTAGGCTTATTCTTATCCAATTAGGGTTTTTTTTAACAATCTTGTGCATCCAATAAGTAATTTTGTTTCATTGGTTGAACATTTAGGTCATTTTTGTCCCCCCTAGGCATATTCTAATCCAATTAAGGTTTTTAATCAATCTTGTGCATCCAATAAGTGATTTTATGTCATTGGTTGAACATTTAGGTCATTTTCGTCCTCCCTAGGCTTATTCTAATCCACTTAGGGTTTTTAACCAATCTTGTGCATCCAATAAGTGATTGTGTCATTGGTTGAACATTTAGGTCATTTTCGGATTCCCCAGGCTTATTATATTCCAATTAGTGTTTTTAACCAATCTTGTGCAACCAATAAGTGATTTTGTGTCATTGGTTGAACATTTAGCTCATGTTCGGTTTCGCAGGCTTATTTGAATCCAATCAGGGTTTTGAACCAATCTTGTGCATCCAATAAGTAATTTTGTGTCATAGGTTAAACATTTACGTCATTTTCGTCCTCCCTAGGCTTATTCTATTCCACATAGGGTTTTTAAACAATCTTGTGCATCTAATAAGTGATTTTGTGACATTGGTTGAACATTTGGGTCATTTTCGTCCTCCCTAGGCTTATTCGAATCCAATTAGGGTTTTTAACCAATCTTGTGCATCCAATAAGTGATTTTGTGTCATTGGTTAAACATTTAGGTGTTTTTTCGGTTTCGCTAGGCTTATTCTTATCCAATTATGGTTTTTTTTACCAATCTTGTGCATCCAAAAAGTAATTTTGTTTCATTGGTTGAACATTTAGGTCATTTTTGTCCCCCCTAGGCATATTCTAATCCAATTAAGGTTTTTAATCAATCTTGTGCATCCAATAAGTGATTTTATGTCATTGGTTGAACATTTAGGTCATTTTCGTCCTCCCTAGGCTTATTCTAATCCACTTAGGGTTTTTAACCAATCTTGTGCATCCAATAAGTAATTTTGTGTCATTGGTTGAACATTTAGGTCATTTTCGGTTTCCCTAGACTTATTCTAATCCAATTAGGGTTTTTAACCAATCTTGTGCAACCAATAACTAATTTTTTGTTATTGGTTGAACATTTAGGTCATTTTCGTCCTCCCAAGGCTTATTCTAATCCAATTAGGGTTTTTAACCAATTTTGTTCATCCAATAAGTGATTTTGTGTCATTGGTTGAACATTTAGCTCATGTTCGGTTTCGCAGGCTTATTCTAATCCAATCAGGGTTTTGAACCAATTTTGTGCATCCAATAAGTGATTTTGTGTCATAGGTTGAACATTTACGTCATTTTCGTCCTCCCTAGGCTTATTCTATTCCACATAGGGTTTTTAAACAATCTTGTGCATCTAATAAGTGATTTTGTGACATTGGTTGAACATTTAGGTCATTTTCGTCCTCCCTAGGCTTATTCGAATCCAATTAGGGTTTTTAACCAATCTTGTGCATCCAATAAGTGATTTTGTGTCATTGGTTAAACATTTAGGTGTTTTTTCGGTTTCCCTAGGCTTATTCTTATCCAATTAGGGTTTTTTTTACCAATCTTGTGCATCCAATAAGTAATTTTGTTTCATTGGTTGAACATTTAGGTCATTTTTGTCCCCCCTAGGCATATTCTAATCCAATTAAGGTTTTTAATCAATCTTGTGCATCCAATAAGTGATTTTATGTCATTGGTTGAACATTTAGGTCATTTTCGTCCTCCCTAGGCTTATTCTAATCCAGTTAGGGTTTTTAACCAATCTTGTGCATCCAATAAGTGATTGTGTCATTGGTTGAACATTTAGGTCATTTTCGGTTTCCCCAGGCTTATTATATTCCAATTAGGGTTTTTAACCAATCTTGTGCAACCAATAAGTGATTTGGTGTAATTGGTTGAACATTTAGGTCATTTTCGTCCTCCCTAGGCTTATTCTAATCCACTTAGGGTTTTTAACCAATCTTGTGCATCCAATAAGTGATTTTGTGACATTGGTTGAACATTTAAGTCATTTTCCTCCTCCATAGGCTATTTATATTCCAATTAGAGTTTTTAACCAATCTTGTGCATTCAATAAGTGATTTTGTGTCATTGGTTGAACATTTAGGTCATTTTCAGTTTCCCCAGACTTATTCTAATCCAATTAGGGTTTTTAACCAATCTTGTGCAACCAATAAGTGATTTTGTGTTATTGGTTGAACATTTAGGTCATTTTCTTCCTCCCAAGGCTTATGCTAATCCAATTAGGGTTTTTAACCAATTTTGTTCATCCAATAAGTGATTTTGTGTCATTGGTTGATCATTTAGCTCATGTTCAGTTTCGCAGGCTTATTCTAATCCAATCAGGGTTTTGAACAAATCTTGTGCATCCAATAAGTGATTTGGTGTCATAGGTTGAACATTTACGTCATATTCGTCCTCCCTAGGCTTATTCTATTCCACATAGGGTTTTTAAACAATCTTGTGCATCTAATAAGTGATTTTGTGACATTGGTTGAACATTTAGGTCATTTTCGTCCTCCCTAGGCTTATTCGGATCCAATTAGGGTTTTTAACTAATCTTGTGCATCCAATAAGTGATTTTGTGTCATTAGTTGAACATTTAGGTCATTTTCGTCCTCCATAGGCTTATTCGAATCCAATTAGGGTTTTTAACAAATCTTGTGCATCCAATAAGTGATTTTGTGTCATTGGTTGAATATTTCGGTCATTTTCGTCCTCCATAGGATTATTTTAATCCTATTAGGGTTTTTAACCAATCTTGTGCATCCAATTAGTGATTTTGTGTCATAGGTTGAACATTTAGGTCATTTTCATCCTACCAAGGCTTATTCTAATCCAATTAGGTTTTTTAACCAATTTTGTTCATCCAATAAGTGATTTTGTGTCATTGGTTGAACATTTAGGTCATTTTCGGTTTCCCCAGGCTTATTCTAATCCAATTAGGGTTTTTAACAAATCTTGTGCATCCAATAAGTGATTTTGTGTCATTGGTTGAACATTTAAGTTATTATCGTCCTTTGTAGGCTAAATCTATTCCAATTAGGGTTTTTAACTAATGTTGTGCATTCAATAAGTGATTTTGTGTCATTGGTGGAACATTTAGGTCATTTTCGGTTTCCCCAGGCTTATTCTAATCCAATTAGGGTTTTTAACCAATTTTGTACATCCAATAAGTGATTTTGTGTTATTGGTTGAACATTTAGGTCATTTTCGTGTTCCCTTGGCTTATTCTAATCCTATTACGGTTTTTAACCAATCTTGTGCATCCAACAAATGATTTTGTGTCATTGGTTAAACATTTAGGTGTTTTTCGGTTTCCCTACGCTTATTCTAATCCAATTAGGGTTTTTTTTACCAATCTTGTGAATCCAATAAGTAATTTTGTTTCATTGGTTGAACATTTAGGTCATTTTCGTCCTCCCTAGGCATATTCTAATCCACTTAGGGTTTTTAACCAATCTTGTGCAACCAATTAGTGATTTTGTGTCATTGATTGAACATTTAGGTGATATTCGGTTTCCCTAGGCTTATTCTAATCCAATTAGGGTTTGTAACCAATCTTGTGCATCCAATAAGTGATTTTGTGTGATTAGTTGAACATTTAGGTCCTTTTCGTGTTCCCTTGGCTTATTCTAATCCTATTACGGTTTTTAACCAATCTTGTGCATCCAACAAATGATTTTGTGTCATTGGTTAAAAATTTAGGTGTTTTTCGGTTTCCCTACGCTTATTCTAATCCAATTAGGGTTTTTTTACCAATCTTGTGCATCCAATAAGTAATTTTGTTTCATTGGTTGAACATTTAGGTCCTTTTCGTTCTCCCTAGGCATACTCTAATCAAATTGGGGTTTATAATCAATCTTGTGCATCCAATAACTGATTTTGTGTCATTAGTTGAACATTTAGATCATTTTCGGTTTCCCCAGGCTTATTCTAATCCTATTACGGTTTTTAACCAATCATGTGCATCCAACAAGTGATTTGGTGTTATTGGTTGAACATTCAGGTCATTTTAGTCCTCCCAAGGCTTACTATAATTCAATTAGGGTTTTAAACCAATCTTGTGCATCCAATAAGTGATTTTGTGTCATTGGTTGAACATTTAGGTCATTTTCGGTTTCCCCAAGCTTATTCTAATCCAATTAGGGTTTTTAACCAATATTGTGCATCCAATAAATGATTTTGTGTCATTGGTTGAACATTTAGGTCATTTTCGTCCTCTGTAGGCTTATTCTATTCCAATTAGAGTTTTTAACCAATCTTGTGCATTCAATAAGTGATTTTGTGTCATTGGTGGAACATTTAGGTCATTTTCGGTTTCCCCAGGCTTATTCTAATCCAATTAGGGTTTTTAACATTTCTCGTACATCCAATAAGTGATTTTGTTTTATTGGTTGAACATTTAGGTCATTTTCATCCTCCGTAGGCTTATTCTAATCCACTTAGGATTACAAACAATCTTGTGCATCCAATAAATGATATTGTGTCATTGGTTGAACATTTAAGTCATTTTTGGTTTCCCCAGGCTTATTCTAATTCTATTACGGTTTTTAATCAATCTTGTGCATCCAACAAGTGATTTTGTGTCATTGGTTAAACATTTAGGTGTTATTCGGTTTCCGTAGGCTTATTCTAATCCAATTAGGGTTTTTTACCAATCTTGTGCATCCAATAACTCATTTTGTTTCATTGGTTGAACATTTAGGTCATTTTCGTCCTCCCTAGGCTTATTCTAATCCAATTAGGGTTTTTAACCAATCTTGTGCATCCAATAAGTGATTTTGTGTCATTCGTTGAACATTTAGGTCATTTTCGTCCTCCGTAGGCTTATTCTATTCCAATTAGGGTTTTTAACCAATCTTGTGCATTCAATAAGTGATTTTGTGTCATTGGTTGAACATTTAGGTCATTTTCGTCCTCCCAAGGCTTACTATAATTCAATTAGGGTTTTAAACCGATCTTGTGCATCCAATAAGTGATTTTGTGTCATTGGTTGAACATTTAGGTCATTTTCGGTTTCCCCAAGCTTATTCTAATCCAATTAGGGTTTTTAACCAATATTGTGCATCCAATAAATGATTTTGTGTCATTGGTTGAACATTTAGGTCATTTTCGTCCTCTGTAGGCTTATTCTATTCCAATTAGAGTTTTTAACCAATCTTGTGCATTCAATAAGTGATTTTGTGTCATTGGTGGAACATTTAGGTCATTTTCGGTTTCCCCAGGCTTATTCTAATCCAATTAGGGTTTTTAACATTTCTCGTACATCCAATAAGTGATTTTGTTTTATTGGTTGAACATTTAGGTCATTTTCATCCTCCCTAGGCTTATTCTAATCCACTTAGGATTACAAACAATCTTGTGCATCCAATAAATGATATTGTGTCGTTGGTTGAACATTTAGGTCATTTTCATCCTCCCTAGGCTTACTATAATTCAATTAGGGTTTTAAACCAATCTTGTGCATCCAATAAGTGATTTTGTGTCATTGGTTGAACATTTAGGTCATTTTCGGTTTCCCCAAGCTTATTCTAATCCAATTAGGGTTTTTAACCAATATTGTGCATCCAATAAATGATTTTGTGTCATTGGTTGAACATTTAGGTCATTTTCGTCCTCTGTAGGCTTATTCTATTCCAATTAGAGTTTTTAACCAATCTTGTGCATTCAATAAGTGATTTTGTGTCATTGGTGGAACATTTAGGTCATTTTCGGTTTCCCCAGGCTTATTCTAATCCAATTAGGGTTTTTAACATTTCTCGTACATCCAATAAGTGATTTTGTTTTATTGGTTGAACATTTAGGTCATTTTCATCCTCCCTAGGCTTATTCTAATCCACTTAGGGTTTTAAACCAATCTTGTGCATCCAATAAGTGATTTTGTGTCATTGGTTGAACATTTAGGTCATTTTCGTCCTGTGCAGGCTTATTCTAATCCAATTAGGGTTTTTTACGAATTTTGTGCATCCAATAAGTAATTTTGTTTCATTGGTTGAACATTTAGGTCATTTTCGTCCTCCCTAGGCTTATTCTTATCAACTTAGGGTTTTTAACCAATCTTGTGCATCCAATTAGTGATTTTGTGTCATTGGTTACACATTTAGGTCATTTTCGGTTTCCCCAGGCTTATTCTAATCCAATTAGGGTTTTTAACAAATCTTGTGCATCCAATAAGTGATTTTGTGTCATTGGTTGAACATTTAAGTTATTTTCGTCCTGTGTAGGCTTAATCTTTCCAATTAGGGGTTTTAACCAATCTTGTGCATTCAATAAGTGATTTTGTGTCATTGGTGGAACATTTAGGTCATTTTCGGTTTCCCCAGGCTTATTCTAATCCAATTAGGGTTTTTAACCAATCTTGTACATCCAATAAGTGATTTTGTGTTATTGGTTGAACATTTAGGTCATTTTCGTGTTCCCTTGGCTTATTCTAATCCTATTACGGTGTTTAACCAATCTTGTGCATCAAACAAATGATTTTGTGTCATTGGTTAAACATTTAGGTGTTTTTCGGTTTCCCTACGCTTATTCTAATCCAATTAGGGTTTTTTACCAATCTTGTGCATCCAATAAGTAATTTTGTTTCATTGGTTGAACATTTAGGTTATTTTCGTCCTCCCTAGGCTTATTCTTATCAACTTAGGGTTTTTAACCAATCTTGTGTATACAATTATTGATTTTGTGTCATTGGTTGAACATTTAGGTGATATTTGGTTTCCCTAGGCTTATTCTAATCCAATTAGGGTTTGTAACCAATCTTGTGCATCCAATAAGTGATTTTGTGTCATTGGTTGAACATTTAGGTCATTTTCGTGTTCCCTTGGCTTATTCTAATCCTATTACAGTTTTTAACCAATCTTGTGCATCCAACAAATGATTTTGTGTCATTGGTTAAACATTTAGGTGTTTTTCGGTTTCCCTACGCTTATTCTAATTTAATTAGGGTTTTTTACCAATCTTGTGCATCCAATAAGTAATTTTGTTTCATTTGTTTAACATTTAGGTCATTTTCGTCTTCCCTAGGCTTATTCTTATCAACTTAGGGTTTTTAACCAATCTTGTGCATCCAATTAGTGATTTTGTGTCATTGGTTGAACATTTAGGTGATTTTCGGTTTCCACAGGCTTATTCTAATCCAATTAGGGTTTTTATCAAATCTTGTGCATCCAATAAGTGATTTTGTGTCATTGGTTGAACATTTAAGTTATTTTCGTCCTGTGTAGGCTTAATCTATTCCAATTAGGGTTTTTAACCAATCTTGTGCATTCAAAAAGTGATTTTGTGTCATTGGTGGAACATTTAGGTCATTTTCGGTTTCCCCAGGCTTATTCTAATCCAATTAGGGTTTTTAACCAATCTTGTACATCCAATAAGTGATTTTGTGTTATTGGTTGAACATTTAGGTCATTTTCGTGTTCCCTTGGCTTATTCTAATCCTATTACGGTTTTTAACCAATCTTGTGCATCCAACAAATGATTTTGTGTCATTAGTTAAACATTTAGGTGTTTTTCGGTTTCCCTACGCTTATTCTAATCCAATTAGGGTTTTTTACCAATCTTGTGCATCCAATAAGTAATTTTGTTTCATTGGTTGAACATTTAGGTCATTTTCGTCCTCCCTAGGCTTATTCTTATCAACTTAGCGTTTTTAACCAATCTTGTGCATCCAATTAGTGATTTTGTGTCATTGTTTGAACATTTAGGTGATATTCGGTTTCCCTAAGCTTATTCTAATCCAATTAGGGTTTGTAACCAATCTTTTGCATCCAATAAGTGATTTTGTGTCATTGGTTGAACATTTAGGTCATTTTCGTGTTCCCTCGGCTTATTCTAATTCTATTACGGTTTTTAACCAATCTCTTGCATCCAACAAATGATTTTGTGTCATTGGTAAAACATTTAGGTGTTTTTCGGTTTCCCTACGCTTATTCTAATCCAATTAGGGTTTTTTTACCAATCTTGTGCATCCAATATGTAATTTTGTTTCATTGGTTGAACATTTAGGTCATTTTCGTCCTCCCTAGGCTTATTCTTATCCACTTAGGGTTTTTAACCAATCTTGTGCATCCAATTAGTGATTTTGTGTCATTGATTGAACATTTAGGTGATATTCGGTTTCCCTAGGCTTATTCTAATCCAATTAGGGTTTGTAACCAATCTTGTGCATCCAATAAGTGATTTTGTGTCATTGGTTGAACATTTAGGTCATTTTCGTGTTCCCTTGGCTTATTCTAATCCTATTACGGTTTTTAACCAATCTTGTGCATCCAACAAATGATTTTGTGTCATTGGTTAAAAATTTAGGTGTTTTTTGGGTTCCCTACGCTTATTCTAATCCAATTAGGGATTTTTACCAATCTTGTGCATCCAATAAGTAATTTTGTTTCATTCGTTGAACATTTAGGTCATTTTCGTCCTCCCTAGGCATATTCTAATCCAATTAGGGTTTTTAATCAATCTTGTGCATCCAATAAGTGATTTTGTGTCATTGGTTGAACATTTAGGTCATTTTCATCCTACGAAGGGTTATTCTTATCCAATTAGGTTTTTTAACCAATTTTGTTCATCCAATAAGTGATTTTGTGTCATTTGTTGAACATTTAGGTCATTTTCGGTTTCCCCAGGCTTATTCTAATCCAATTAGGGTTTTTAACAAATCTTGTGCATCCAATAAGTGATTTTGTGTCATTGGTTGAACATTTAAGTTATTTTTGTCCTCTATATGCTTATTCTATTCCAATTGGGGTTTTTAACCAATCTTGTGCATTCAATAAGAGATTTTGTGTCATTGGTGGAACACTTAGGTCATTTTCGGTTTCTCCAGGCTTATTTTAATCCAATTAGGGTTTTTAACCAATCTTGTACATCCAATAAGTGATTTTGTGTTATTGGTTGAACATTTAGGTCATTTTCATCCTCCCTAGGCTTATTCTAATCCAATTAGGGTTTTTAACCAATCTTGTGCATCCAATAATTGATTTTGTGTCATTGGTTGAACATTTAGGTCATTTTCGTCCTCCCTAGGCTTATTCAAATCCAATTAGGGTTTTTAACCAATCTTGTGCTTCCAATAAGTGATTTTGTGTCATTGGTTGAACATTTAGGTCATTTTCGTCCTCCGTAGGATTATTTTAATCCTATTAGGGTTTTTAACCAATCTTGTGCATCCAATTAGTGATTTTGTTTCATAGGTTGAACATTTAGGTAATTTTCATCCTACCAAGGCTTATTCTAATCCAATTAGGTTTTTTAACCAATTTTGTTCATCCAATAAGTGATTTTGTGTCATTGGTTGAACATTTAGGTCATTTTCGGTTTCCCCAGGCTTATTCTTATCCAATTAGGGTTTTTAACAAATCTTGTGCATCCAATAAGTGATTTTGTGTCATTGGTTGAACATTTAAGTTATTTTCGTCCTCTGTAGGCTAAATCTATTCCAATTAGGGTTTTTAACCAATCTTGTGCATTCAATAAGTGATTTTGTGTCATTGGTGGAACATTTTGGTCATTTTCGGTTCCCCCTAGCTTATTTTAATCCAATTAGGGTTTTTAACCAAACTTGTACATCCAATAAGTGATTTTGTCTTATTGGTTGAACATTTAGGTCATTTTCGTGTTCGCTTGGCTTATTCTAATCCTAATACGGTTTTTAACCAATCTTGTTCATCCAATAAGTGATTTTGTGTCATTGGTTGAACATTTAGGTCATTTTCGGTTTCGCCAGGCTTATTCAAATCGAATTAGGGTTTTTAACAAATCTTGTGCATCCAATAAGTGATTTTGTGTCATTGGTTGAACATTTAAGTTATTTTCGTCATCTATAGGCTTATTCTATTCCTATTAGGGTTTTTAACCAATCTTGTGCATTCAATAAGTGATTTTGTGTCATTGGTGGAACATTTAGGTCATTTTCGGTTTCCCCAGGCTTATTCTAATCCAATTAGGGTTTTTAACCAATCTTGTACATCCAATAAGTGATTTTATGTCATTGGTTGAACATTTAGGTCATTTTCGTGTTCCCTTGGCTTATTCTAATCCTATTACGGTTTTTAACCAATCTTGTTCATCCAATAAGTGATTTTGTGTCATTGGTTGAACATTTAGGTCATTTTCGGTTTCGCCAGGCTTATTCAAATCGAATTAGGGTTTTTAACAAATCTTGTGCATCCAATAAGTGATTTTGTGTCATTGGTTGAACATTTAAGTTATTTTCGTCCTCTGTAGGCTAAATCTATTCCAATTAGGGTTTTTAACCAATCTTGTGCATTCAATAAGTGATTTTGTGTCATTGGTGGAACATTTTGGTCATTTTCGGTTCCCGCAAGCTTATTTTAATCCAATTAGGGTTTTTAACCAAACTTGTACATCCAATAAGTGATTTTGTGTTATTGGTTGAACATTTAGGTCATTTTCGTGTTCCCTTGGCTTATTCTAATCCTATTACGGTTTTTAACCAATCTTGTTCATCCAATAAGTGATTTTGTGTCATTGGTTGAACATTTAGGTCATTTTCGGTTTCCCCAGGCTTATTCTAATCCAATTAGGGTTTTTAACAAATCTTGTGCATCCAATAAGTGATTTTGTGTCATTGGTTGAACATTTAAGTTAATTTCGTCCTGTGTAGGCTTAATCTATTCCAATTAGGGTTTTTAACCAGTCTTGTGCATTCAATAAGTGATTTTGTGTCATTGGTGGAACATTTAGGTCATTTTCGTCCTCCCTAGGCATATTCTAATCCAATTAGGGTTTTTAATCAATCTTGTGCATCCAATAAGTGATTTTGTGTCATTGGTTGAACATTTAGGTCATTTTTGGTTTTCCCAGGCTTATTCTAATCCTATTACGGTTTTTAACCAATCTTGTGCATCCAACAAGTGATTTTTTGTCATTGGTTAAACATTTAGGTGTTATTCGGTTTCCTTATGGTTATTCTAATCCAATTAGGGTTTTTTTACCAATCTTGTGCATCCAATAACTAATTTTGTTTCAGTGGTTGAACATTTAGGTCATTTTCGTCCTCCCTATGTTTATTCTAATCCACTTAGTGTTTTTAACCAATCTTGTGCATCCAATAAGTGATTTTGTGTCATTGGTTGAACATTTAGGTCATTTTCGTCCTCCTTAGGCTTATTCTATTCCAATTAGGGTTTTTAACAAATCTTGTGCATTCAATAAGAGATTTTGTGTCATTGGTTGAACATTTAGGTCATTTTCGTCCTCCCAAGGCTTACTATAATTCAATTAGGGTTTTAAACCAATCTTGTGCATCCAATAAGTGATTTTGTGTCATTGGTTGAACATTTAGGTCATTTTCGGTTTCCCCAAGCTTATTCTAATCCAATAAGGGTTTTTAACCAATCTTGTGCATCCGATAAATGATTTTGTGTCATTGGTTGAACATTTAGGTCATTTTCGTCCTCCGTAGGCTTATTCTATTCCAATTAGAGTTTTTAACCAATCTTGTGCATTCAATAAGTGATTTTGTGTCATTGGTGGATCATTAAGGTCATTTTCGGTTTCCCCAAGCTTATTCTAATCCAATTAGGGTTTTTAACCAATCTCGTACATCCAATAAGTGATTTTGTGTTATTGGTAGAACATTTAGGTCATTTTCATCCTCTCTAGGCTTATTCTAATCCACTTAGGGTTGAAAACAATCTTGTGCATCCAATAAGTGATATTGTGTCATTGGTTGAACATTTAGGTCATTTTCGTCCTCCCTAGGCTTATTCGAATGCAATTAGGGTTTTTAACCAATCTTGTGCATCCAATAAGTGATTTTGTGTCATTGGTTGAACATTTAGGTCATTTTCGTCCTCCGTAGGCTTATTTTAATCCTATTAGGGTTTTTAACCAATCTTGTGCATCCAATTAGTGATTTTGTGTAATAGGTTGAACATTTAGGTCATTTTCATCCTACCAAGGCTTATTCTAATCCAATTAGGTTTTTTAACCAATTTTGTTCATCCAATAAGTGCTTTTGTGTCATTGGTTGAACATTTAGGTCATTTTCGGTTTCCCCAGGCTTATTCTAATCCAATTAGGGTTTTTAACAAATCTTGTGCATCCAATAAGTGATTTTGTGTCATTGGTTGAACATTTAAGTTAATTTCGTCCTGTGTAGGCTTAATCTATTCCAATTAGGGTTTTTAACCAGTCTTGTGCATTCAAAAAGTGATTTTGTGTCATTGGTGGAACATTTAGGTCATTTTCGGTTTCCCCAAGCTTATTCTAATCCAATTAGGGTTTTTAACCAATCTTGTACATCCAATAAGTGATTTTGTGTTATTGGTTGAACATTTAGGTCATTTTCGTGTTCCCTTGGCTTATTCTAATCCTATTACGGTTTTTAACCAATCTTGTGCATCCAACAAATGATTTTGTGTCATTGGTTAAACATTTAGGTGTTTTTCAGTTTCCCTACGCTTATTCTAATCCAATTAGGGTTTTTTACCAATCTTGTGCATCCAATAAGTAATTTTGTTTCCGTGGTTGAACATTTAGGTCATTTTCGTCCTCCCTAGGCTTATTCTTATCAACTTAGGGTTTTTAACCAATCTTGTGCATCCAATTAGTGATTTTGTGTCATTGATTGAACATTTAGGTGATATTCGATTTCCCTAGGCTTATTCTAATCCAATTAGGGTTTGTAACCAATCTTGTGCATCCAATAAGTGATTTTGTGTCATTGGTTGAACATTTAGGTCATTTTCGTGTTCCCTTGGCTTATTCTAATCCTATTACGGTTTTTAACCAATCTTGTGCATCCAATAAGTGATTTTGTGTCATTGGTTGAACATTTAGGTCATTTTCGTCCTCCCTAGGCTTATTCGAATCCAATTAGGGTTTTTAACCAATCTTGTGCTTCCAATAAGTGATTTTGTGTCATTGGTTGAACATTTAGGTCATTTTCGTCCTCCGTAGGCTTATTTTAATCCTATTAGGGTTTTTAACCAATCTTGTGCATCCAATTAGTGATTTTGTGTCATAGGTTGAACATTTAGGTCATTTTCATCCTACCAAGGCTTATTCTAATCCAATTAGGTTTTTTAACCAATTTTGTTCATCCAATAAGTGATTTTGTGTCATTGGTTGAACATTTAGGTCATTTTCGGTTTCCCCAGGCTTATTCTAATCCAATTAGGGTTTTTAACAAATCTTGTGCATCCAATAAGTGATTTTGTGTCATTGGTTGAACATTTAAGTTATTTTCGTCATCTATAGGCTTATTCTATTCCTATTAGGGTTTTTAACCAATCTTGTGC
Organism: Cicer chorassanicum; assembly: GCA_037974735.1. Lineage (NCBI taxonomy): Eukaryota > Viridiplantae > Streptophyta > Magnoliopsida > Fabales > Fabaceae > Cicer > Cicer chorassanicum. The sequence goes on along the minus strand of JBBPBP010000004.1, from coordinate 39,372,872 downwards.
ATTCAATAAGTGATTTTGTGTCATTGGTGGAACATTTAGGTCATTTTCGGTTTCCCCAGGCTTATTCTAATCCAATTAGGGTTTTTAACCAATCTTGTACATCCAATAAGTGATTTTATGTCATTGGTTGAACATTTAGGTCATTTTCTTCTTCCCTTGGCTTATTCTAATCCTATTACGGTTTTTAACCAATCTTGTGCATCCAACAAGTGATTTTGTGTCATTGGTTAAACATTTAGGTGTTTTTCGGTTTCCCTAGGCTTATTCTAATCCAATTAGGGTTTTTTTACCAATCTTGTGCATCCAATAAGTAATTTTGTTTCATTGGTTGAACATTTAGGTCATTTTTGTCCCCCCTAGGCATATTCTAATCCAATTAAGGTTTTTAATCAATCTTGTGCATCCAATAAGTGATTTTGTGTCATTGATTGAACATTTAGGTGATATTCAGTTTCCCTAGGCTTATTCTAATCCAATTAGGGTTTGTAACCAATCTTGTGCATCCAACAAGTGATTTTGTGTCATTGGTTGAACATTTAGGTCATTTTCATGTTCCCTTGGCTTATTCTAATCCTATTACGGTTTTTTACCAATCTTGTGCATCCAACAAATGATTTTGTGTCATTGGTTAAAAATTTAGGTGTTTTTCGGTTTCCCTACGCTTATTCTAATCCAATTAGGGTTTTTTACCAATCTTGTGCATCCAATAAGTAATTTTTTTTCATTGGTTGAACATTTAGGTCATTTTCGTCCTCCCGAGGCATATTCTAATCCAATTAGGGTTTTTAATCAATCTTGTGCATCCAATAAGTGATTTTGTGTCATTGGTTGAACATTTAGGTCATTTTTGGTTTCCCCAAGCTTATTCTAATCCTATTACGGTTTTTAACCAATCTTGTGCATCCAACAAATGATTTTGTGTCATTGGTTAAAAATTTAGGTGTTTTTCGGTTTCCCTACGCTTATTCTAATCCAATTAGGGTTTTTTACCAATCTTGTGCATCCAATAAGTAATTTTTTTTCATTGGTTGAACATTTAGGTCATTTTCGTCCTCCCTAGGCATATTCTAATCCAATTAGGGTTTTTAATCAATCTTGTGCATCCAATAAGTGATTTTGTGTCATTGGTTGAACATTTAGGTCATTTTTGGTTTCCCCAAGCTTATTCTAATCCTATTACGGTTTTTAACCAATCTTGTGCATCCAACAAGTGATTTTTTGTCATTGGTTAAACATTTAGGTGTTATTCGGTTTCCTTATGGTTATTCTAATCCAATTAGGGTTTTTTTACCAATCTTGTGCATCCAATAACTAATTTTGTTTCAGTGGTTGAACATTTAGGTCATTTTCGTCCTCCCTATGTTTATTCTAATCCACTTAGTGTTTTTAACCAATCTTGTGCATCCAATAAGTGATTTTGTGTCATTGGTTGAACATTTAGGTCATTTTCGTCCTCCCTAGGCTTATTCTATTCCAATTAGGGTTTTTAACAAATCTTGTGCATTCAATAAGAGATTTTGTGTCATTGGTTGAACATTTAGGTCATTTTCGTCCTCCCAAGGCTTACTATAATTCAATTAGTGTTTTAAACCAATCTTGTGCATCCAATAAGTGATTTTGTGTCATTGGTTGAACATTTAGGTCATTTTCGGTTTCCCCAAGCTTATTCTAATCCAATTAGGGTTTTTAACCAGCTTGTGCATCCGATAAATGATTTTGTGTCATTGGTTGAACATTTAGGTCATTTTCGTCCTCCGTAGGCTTATTCTATTCCAATTAGAGTTTTTAACCAATCTTGTGCATTCAATAAGTGATTTTGTGTCATTGGTGGATCATTTAGGTCATTTTCGGTTTCCCCAGGCTTATTCTAATCCAATTAGGGTTTTTAACCAATCTCGTACATCCAATAAGTGATTTTGTGTTATTGGTAGAACATTTAGGTCATTTTCATCCTCCCTAGGCTTATTCTAATCCACTTAGGGTTGAAAACAATCTTGTGCATCCAATAAGTGATATTGTGTCATTGGTTGAACATTTAGGTCATTTTCGTCCTCCCTAGGCTTATTCGAATCCAATTAGGGTTTTTAACCAATCTTGTGCATCCAATAAGTGATTTTGTGTCATTGGTTGAACATTTAGGTCATTTTCGTCTTCCGTAGGCTTATTTTAATCCTATTAGGGTTTTTAACCAATCTTCTGCATCCAATTAGTGATTTTGTGTAATAGGTTGAACATTTAGGTCATTTTCATCCTACCAAGGCTTATTCTAATCCAATTAGATTTTTTAACCAATTTTGTTCATCCAATAAGTGATTTTGTGTCATTGGTTGAACATTTAGGTCATTTTCGGTTTCCCCAGGCTTATTCTAATCCAATTAGGGTTTTTAACAAATCTTGTGCATCCAATAAGTGATTTTGTGTCATTGGTTGAACATTTAAGTTAATTTCGTCCTGTGTAGGCTTAATCTATTCCAATTAGGGTTTTTAACCAGTCTTGTGCATTCAATAAGTGATTTTGTGTCATTGGTGGAACATTTAGGTCATTTTCGTCCTCCCTAGGCATATTCTAATCCAATTAGGGTTTTTAATCAATCTTGTGCATCCAATAAGTGATTTTGTGTCATTGGTTGAACATTTAGGTCATTTTTGGTTTTCCCAGGCTTATTCTAATCCTATTACGGTTTTTAACCAATCTTGTGCATCCAACAAGTGATTTTTTGTCATTGGTTAAACATTTAGGTGTTATTCGGTTTCCTTATGGTTATTCTAATCCAATTAGGGTTTTTTTACCAATCTTGTGCATCCAATAACTAATTTTGTTTCAGTGGTTGAACATTTAGGTCATTTTCGTCCTCCCTATGTTTATTCTAATCCACTTAGTGTTTTTAACCAATCTTGTGCATCCAATAAGTGATTTTGTGTCATTGGTTGAACATTTAGGTCATTTTCGTCCTCCTTAGGCTTATTCTATTCCAATTAGGGTTTTTAACAAATCTTGTGCATTCAATAAGAGATTTTGTGTCATTGGTTGAACATTTAGGTCATTTTCGTCCTCCCAAGGCTTACTATAATTCAATTAGGGTTTTAAACCAATCTTGTGCATCCAATAAGTGATTTTGTGTCATTGGTTGAACATTTAGGTCATTTTCGGTTTCCCCAGGCTTATTCTAATCCAATTACGGTTTTTAACCAATCTTGTGCATCCGATAAATGATTTTGTGTCATTGGTTGAACATTTAGGTCATTTTCGTCCTCCGTAGGCTTAATCTATTCCAATGAGGGTTTTTAACCAGTCTTGTGCATTCAATAAGTCATTTTGTGTCATTGGTGGATCATTTAGGTCATTTTCGGTTTCCCCAGGCTTATTCTAATCCAATTAGGGTTTTTAACCAATCTCGTACATCCAATAAGTGATTTTGTGTTATTGGTAGAACATTTAGGTCATTTTCATCCTCCCTAGGCTTATTCTAATCCACTTAGGGTTGAAAACAATCTTGTGCATCCAATAAGTGATATTGTGTCATTGGTTGAACATTTAGGTCATTTTCGTCCTCCCTAGGCTTATTCGAATCCAATTAGGGTTTTTAACCAATCTTGTGCATCCAATAAGTGATTTTGTGTCATTGGTTGAACATTTAGGTCATTTTCGTCTTCCGTAGGCTTATTTTAATCCTATTAGGGTTTTTAACCAATCTTCTGCATCCAATTAGTGATTTTGTGTAATAGGTTGAACATTTAGGTCATTTTCATCCTACCAAGGCTTATTCTAATCCAATTAGATTTTTTAACCAATTTTGTTCATCCAATAAGTGATTTTGTGTCATTGGTTGAACATTTATGTCATTTTCGGTTTCCCCAGGCTTATTCTAATCCAATTAGGGTTTTTAACAAATCTTGTGCATCCAATAAGTGATTTTGTGTCATTGGTTGAACATTTAAGTTAATTTCGTCCTGTGTAGGCTTAATCTATTACAATTAGGGTTTTTAACCAGTCTTGTGCATTCAATAAGTGATTTTGTATCATTGGTGGAACATTTAGGTCATTTTCGTCCTCCCTAGGCATATTCTAAATTATTTAGGGTTTTTAATCAATCTTGTGCATCCAATAAGTGATTTTATGTCATTGGTTGAACATTTAGGTCATTTTTGGTTTCCCCAGGCTTATTCTAATCCTATTACGGTTTTTAACCAATCTTGTGCATCCAACAAGTGATTTTTTGTCATTGGTTAAACATTTAGGTGTTATTCGGTTTCCTTATGGTTATTCTAATCCAATTAGGGTTTTTTTTCCAATCTTGTGCATCCAATAACTAATTTTGTTTCAGTGGTTGAACATTTAGGTCATTTTAGTCCTCCCTATGCTTATTCTAATCCACTTAGTGTTTTTAACCAATCTTGTGCATCCAATAAGTCATTTTGTGTCATTGGTTGAACATTTAGGTCATTTTCGTCCTCCCTAGGCTTATTCTATTCCAATTACGGTTTTTAACCAATCTTGTGCATCCAACAAGTGATTTTTTGTCATTGGTTAAACATTTAGGTGTTATTTGGTTTCCTTATGGTTATTCTAATCCAATTAGGGTTTTAAACCAATCTTGTGCATCCAATAAGTGATTTTGTTTCATTGGTTGAACATTTAGGTCATTTTCGGTTTCCCTAAGCTTATTCTAATCCAATTAGGGTTTTTAACCAATCTTGTGCATCCGATAAATGATTTTGTGTCATTGGTTGAACATTTCGGTCATTTTCGTCCTCCGTAGGCTTATTCTATTCCAATTAGGGTTTTTAACCAATCTTGTGCATTCAATAAGAGATTTTGTGTCATTGGTTGAACATTTAGGTCATTTTCGTCCTCCCAAGGCTTACTATAATTCAATTAGGGTTTTAAACCAATCTTGTGCATCCAATAAGTGATTTTGTGTCATTGGTTGAACATTTAGGTCATTTTCGGTTTCCCCAGGCTTATTCTAATCCAATTAGGGTTTTTAACCAATCTTGTGCATCCGATAAATGATTTTGTGTCATTGGTTGAACATTTAGGTCATTTTCGTCCTCCGTAGGCTTAATCTATTCCAATGAGGGTTTTTAACCAGTCTTGTGCATTCAATAAGTCATTTTGTGTCATTGGTGGATCATTTAGGTCATTTTCGGTTTCCCCAGGCTTATTCTAATCCAATTAGGGTTTTTAACCAATCTCGTACATCCAATAAGTGATTTTGTGTTATTGGTAGAACATTTAGGTCATTTTCATCCTCCCTAGGCTTATTCTAATCCACTTAGGGTTGAAAACAATCTTGTGCATCCAATAAGTGATATTGTGTCATTGGTTGAACATTTAGGTCATTTTCGTCCTCCCTAGGCTTATTCGAATGCAATTAGGGTTTTTAACCAATCTTGTGCATCCAATAAGTGATTTTGTGTCATTGGTTGAACATTTAGGTCATTTTCGTCCTCCGTAGGCTTATTTTAATCCTATTAGGGTTTTTAACCAATCTTGTGCATCCAATTAGTGATTTTGTGTAATAGGTTGAACATTTAGGTCATTTTCATCCTACCAAGGCTTATTCTAATCCAATTAGGTTTTTTAACCAATTTTGTTCATCCAATAAGTGCTTTTATGTCATTGGTTGAACATTTAGGTCATTTTCGGTTTCCCCAGGCTTATTCTAATCCAATTAGGGTTTTTAACAAATCTTGTGCATCCAATAAGTGATTTTGTGTCATTGGTTGAACATTTAAGTTAATTTCGTCCTGTGTAGGCTTAATTTATTCCAATTAGGGTTTTTAACCAGTCTTGTGCATTCAATAAGTGATTTTGTGTCATTGGTGGAACATTTAGGTCATTTTCGGTTTCCCCAGGCTTATTCTAATCCAATTAGGGTTTTTAACCAATCTTGTACATCCAATAAGTGATTTTGTGTTATTGGTTGAACATTTAGGTCATTTTCGTGTTCCCTTGGCTTATTCTAATCCTATTACGGTTTTTAACCAATCTTGTGCATCCAACAAATGATTTTGTGTCATTGGTTAAACATTTAGGTGTTTTTCGGTTTCCTTACGGTTATTCTAATCCAATTAGGGTTTTTTACCAATCTTGTGCATCCAATAAGTAATTTTGTTTCATTGGTTGAACATTTAGGTCATTTTCGTCCTCCCTAGGCTTATTCTTATCAACTTAGGGTTTTTAACCAATCTTGTGCATCCAATTAGTGATTTTGTGTCATTGATTGAACATTTAGGTGATATTCGATTTCCCTAGGCTTATTCTAATCCAATTAGGGTTTGTAACCAATCTTGTGCATCCAATAAGTGATTTTGTGTCATTGGTTGAACATTTAGGTCATTTTCCTGTTCCCTTGGCTTATTCTAATCCTATTACGGTTTTTAACCAATCTTGTGCATCCAACAAGTGATTTTGTGTCATTGGTTAAACATTTAGGTGTTATTCGGTTTCCATAGGCTTATTCTTATCCAATTAGTGATTTTTACCAATCTTGTGCATCCAATAACTAATTTTGTTTCATTGGTTGAACATTTAGGTCATTTTCGTCCTCCCTAGGCTTATTCGAATCCATTTAGGGTTTTTAACCAATCTTGTGCATCCAATAAGTGATTTTGTGTCATTAGTTGAACATTTAGGTCATTTTCGTCCTCCCTAGGCTTATTCGAATCCAATTAGGGTTTTTAACCAATCTTGTGCTTCCAATAAGTGATTTTGTGTCATTGGTTGAACATTTAGGTCATTTTCGTCCTCCGTAGGCTTATTCTATTCCAATTAGAGTATTTAACGAATCTTGTGCATTCAATAAGTGATTTTGTGTCATTGGTGGATCATTTAGGTCATTTTCGGTTTCCCCAGGCTTATTCTAATCCAATTAGGGTTTTTAACCAATCTCGTACATCCAATAAGTGATTTTGTGTTATTGGTAGAACATTTAGGTCATTTTCATCCTCCCTAGGCTTATTCTAATCCACTTAGGGTTGAAAACAATCTTGTGCATCCAATAAGTGATATTGTGTCATTGGTTGAACATTTAGGTCATTTTCGTCCTCCCTAGGCTTATTCGAATGCAATTAGGGTTTTTAACCAATCTTGTGCATCCAATAAGTGATTTTGTGTCATTGGTTGAACATTTAGGTCATTTTCGTCCTCCGTAGGCTTATTTTAATCCTATTAGGGTTTTTAACCAATCTTGTGCATCCAATTAGTGATTTTGTGTAATAGGTTGAACATTTAGGTCATTTTCATCCTACCAAGGCTTATTCTAATCCAATTAGGTTTTTTAACCAATTTTGTTCATCCAATAAGTGCTTTTGTGTCATTGGTTGAACATTTAGGTCATTTTCGGTTTCCCCAAGCTTATTCTAATCCAATTAGGGTTTTTAACAAATCTTGTGCATCCAATAAGTGATTTTGTGTCATTGGTTGAACATTTAAGTTAATTTCGTCCTGTGTAGGCTTAATCTATTCCAATTAGGGTTTTTAACCAGTCTTGTGCATTCAATAAGTGATTTTGTGTCATTGGTGGAACATTTAAGTCATTTTCGGTTTCCCCAGGCTTATTCTAATCCAATTAGGGTTTTTAACCAATCTTGTACATCCAATAAGTGATTTTGTGTTATTGGTTGAACATTTAGGTCATTTTCGTGTTCCCTTGGCTTATTCTAATCCTATTACGGTTTTTAACCAATCTTGTGCATCCAACAAATGATTTTGTGTCATTGGTTAAACATTTAGGTGTTTTTCAGTTTCCCTACGCTTATTCTAATCCAATTAGGGTTTTTTTACCAATCTTGTGCATCCAATAAGTAATTTTGTTTCATTGGTTGAACATTTAGGTCATTTTCGTCCTCCCTAGGCTTATTCTTATCAACTTAGGGTTTTTAACCAATCTTGTGCATCCAATTAGTGATTTTGTGTCATTGATTGAACATTTAGGTGATATTCGATTTCCCTAGGCTTATTCTAATCCAATTAGGGTTTGTAACCAATCTTGTGCGTCCAATAAGTGATTTTGTGTCATTGGTTGAACATTTAGGTCATTTTCGTGTTCCCTTGGCTTATTCTAATCCTATTACGGTTTTTAACCAATCTTGTGCATCCAATAAGTGATTTTGTGTCATTGGTTGAACATTTAGGTCATTTTCGTCCTCCCTAGGCTTATTCGAATCCAATTAGGGTTTTTAACCAATCTTGTGCTTCCAATAAGTGATTTTGTGTCATTGGTTGAACATTTAGGTCATTTTCGTCCTCCGTAGGCTTATTTTAATCCTATTAGGGTTTTTAACCAATCTTGTGCATCCAATTAGTGATTTTGTGTCATAGGTTGAACATTTAGGTCATTTTCATCCTACCAAGGCTTATTCTAATCCAATTAGGTTTTTTAACCAATTTTGTTCATCCAATAAGTGATTTTGTGTCATTGGTTGAACATTTAGGTCATTTTCGGTTTCCCCAGGCTTATTCTAATCCAATTAGGGTTTTTAACAAATCTTGTGCATCCAATAAGTGATTTTGTGTCATTGGTTGAACATTTAAGTTATTTTCGTCCTCTGTAGGCTAAATCTATTACAATTAGGGTTTTTACCCAATCTTGTGCATTCAATAAGTGATTTTGTGTCATTGGTGGAACATTTTGGTCATTTTCGGTTCCCCCAACCTTATTTTAATCCAATTAGGGTTTTTAACCAAACTTGTACATCCAATAAGTGATTTTGTGTTATTGGTTGAACATTTAGGTCATTTTCGTGTTCCCATGGCTTATTCTAATCCTATTACGGTTTTTTAACCAATCTTGTTCATCCAATAAGTGATTTTGTGTCATTGGTTGAACATTTAGGTCATTTTCGGTTTCGCCAGGCTTATTCAAATCGAATTAGGGTTTTTAACAAATCTTGTGCATCCAATAAGTGATTTTGTGTCATTGGTTGAACATTTAAGTTATTTTCGTCCTTTATAGGCTTATTCTATTCCTATTAGGGTTTTTAACCAATGTTGTGCATTCAATAAGTGATTTTGTGTCATTGGTGGAACATTTAGGTCATTTTCAGTTTCCCCAGGCTTATTCTAATCCAATTAGGGTTTTTAACCAATCTTGTACATCCAATAAGTGATTTTATGTCATTGGTTGAACATTTAGGTCATTTTCGTCTTCCCTTGGCTTATTCTAATCCTATTACGGTTTTTAACCAATCTTGTGCATCCAACAAGTGATTTTGTGTCATTGGTTAAACATTTAGGTGTTTTTCGGTTTCCCTAGGCTAATTCTAATCCAATTAGGGTTTTTTACCAATCTTGTGCATCCAATAAGTAATTTTGTTTCATTGGTTGAACATTTAGGTCATTTTTGTCCCCCTTAGGCATATTCTAATCCAATTAAGGTTTTTAATCAATCTTGTGCATCCAATAAGTGATTTTGTGTCATTGATTGAACATTTAGGTGATATTCGGTTTCCCTAGGCTTATTCTAATCCAATTAGGGTTTGTAACCAATCTTGTGCATCCAATAAGTGATTTTGTGTCATTGGTTGAACATTTAGGTCATTTTCGTGTTCCCTTGGCTTATTCTAATCCTATTACGGTTTTTTACCAATCTTGTGCATCCAACAAATGATTTTGTATCATTGGTTAAAAATTTAGGTGTTTTTCGGTTTCCCTACGCTTATTCTAATCCAATTAGGGTTTTTTACCAATCTTGTGCATCCAATAAGTAATTTTTTTTCATTGGTTGAACATTTAGGTCATTTTCGTCCTCCCTAGGCATATTCTAATCCAATTAGGGTTTTTAAACAATCTTGTGCATCCAATAAGTGATTTTGTGTCATTGGTTGAACATTTAGGTCATTTTTGGTTTCCCCAAGCTTATTCTAACCCTATTACGGTTTTTATCCAATCTTGTGCATCCAACAAGTGATTTTTTGTCATTGGTTAAACATTTAGGTGTTATTCGGTTTCCTTATGGTTATTCTAATCCAATTAGGGTTTTTTACCAATCTTGTGCATCCAATAACTAATTTTGTTTCAGTGGTTGAACATTTAGGTCATTTTCGTCCTCCCTATGTTTATTCTAATCCACTTAGTGTTTTTAACCAATCTTGTGCATCCAATAAGTGATTTTGTGTCATTGGTTGAACATTTAGGTCATTTTCGTCCTCCCTAGGCTTATTCTATTCCAATTAGGGTTTTTAACCAATCTTGTGCATTCAATAAGAGATTTTGTGTCATTGGTTGAACATTTAGGTCATTTTCGTCCTCCCAAGGCTTACTATAATTCAATTAGGGTTTTAAACCAATCTTGTGCATCCAATAAGTGATTTTGTGTCATTGGTTGAACATTTAGGTCATTTTCGGTTTCCCCAGGCTTATTCTAATCCAATTAGGGTTTTTAACCAATCTTGTGCATCCGATAAATGATTTTGTGTCATTGGTTGAACATTTAGGTCATTTTCGTCCTCCGTAGGCTTATTCTATTCCAATTAGAGTTTTTAACCAATCTTGCGCATTCAATAAGTGATTTTGTGTCATTGGTGGATCATTTAGGTCATTTTCGGTTTCCCCAGGCTTATTCTAATCCAATTAGGGTTTTTAACCAATCTCGTACATCCAATAAGTGATTTTGTGTTATTTGTAGAACATTTAGGTCATTTTCATCCTCCCTAGGCTTATTCTAATCCACTTAGGGTTGAAAACAATCTTGTGCATCCAATAAGTGATGTTGTGTCATTGGTTGAACATTTAGGTCATTTTCGTCCTCCCTAGGCTTATTCGAATCCAATTAGGGTTTTTAACCAATCTTGTGCATCCAATAAGTGATTTTGTGTCATTGGTTAAACATTTAGGTGTTATTCGGTTTCCATAGGCTTATTCTTATCCAATTAGTGTTTTTTACCAATCTTGTGCATCCAATAACTAATTTTGTTTCATTGGTTGAACATTTAGGTCATTTTCGTCCTCCCTAGGCTTATTCGAATCCAATTAGGGTTTTTAACCAATCTTGTGCATCCAATAAGTGATTTTGTGTCATTGGTTGAACATTTAGGTCATTTTCGTCCTCCCTAGGCTTATTCGAATCCAATTAGGGTTTTTAACCAATCTTGTGCTTCCAATAAGTGATTTTGTGTCATTGGTTGAACATTTAGGTCATTTTCGTCCTCCGTAGGATTATTTTAATCCTATTAGGGTTTTTAACCAATCTTGTGCATCCAAGTAGTGATTTTGTGTCATAGGTTGAACATTTAGGTCATTTTCATCCTACCAAGGCTTATTCTAATCCAATTAGGTTTTTTATCCAATTTTGTTCATCCAATAAGTGATTTTGTGTCATTGGTTGAACATTTAGGTCATTTTCGGTTTCCCCAGGCTTATTCTAATCCAATTAGGGTTTTTAACAAATCTTGTGCATCCAATAAGTGATTTTGTGTCATTGGTTGAACATTTAAGTTATTTTCGTCCTCTGTAGGCTAAATCTATTCCAATTAGGGTTTTTAACCAATCTTGTGCATTCAATAAGTGATTTTGTGTCATTGGTGGAACATTTTGGTCATTTTCGGTTCCCCAAAGCTTATTTTAATCCAATTAGGGTTTTTAACCAAACTTGTACATCCAATAAGTGATTTTGTGTTATTGGTTGAACATTTAGGTCATTTTCGTGTTCCCTTGGCTTATTCTAATCCTATTACGGTTTTTAACCAATCTTGTTCATCCAATAAGTGATTTTGTGTCATTGGTTGAACATTTAGGTCATTTTCGGTTTCGCCAGGCTTATTCAAATCGAATTAGGGTTTTTAACAAATCTTGTGCATCCAATAAGTGATTTTGTGTCATTGGTTGAACATTTAGGTCATTTTTGTCCCCCCTAGGCATATTCTAATCCAATTAAGGTTTTTAATCAATCTTGTGCATCCAATAAGTGATTTTGTGTCATTGATTGAACATTTAGGTGATATTCGGTTTCCCTAGGCTTATTCTAATCCAATTAGGGTTTGTAACCAATCTTGTGCATCCAATAAGTGATTTTGTGTCATTGGTTGAACATTTAGGTCATTTTCGTCTTCCCTTGGCTTATTCTAATCCTATTACGGTTTTTAACCAATCTTGTGCATCCAACAAGTGATTTTGTGTCATTGGTTAAACATTTAGGTGTTTTTCGGTTTCCCTAGGCTTATTCTAATCCAATTAGGGTTTTTTTACCAATCTTGTGCATCCAATAAGTAATTTTGTTTCATTGGTTGAACATTTAGGTCATTTTTGTCCCCCCTAGGCATATTCTAATCCAATTAAGGTTTTTAATCAATCTTGTGCATCCAATAAGTGATTTTGTGTCATTGATTGAACATTTAGGTGATATTCGGTTTCCCTAGGCTTATTCTGATCCAATTAGGGTTTGTAACCAATCTTGTGCATCCAATAAGTGATTTTGTGTCATTGGTTGAACATTTAGGTCATTTTCGTGTTCCCTTGGCTTATTCTAATCCTATTACGGTTTTTAACCAATCTTGTGCATCCAACAAATGATTTTGTGTCATTGGTTAAAAATTTAGGTGTTTTTCGGTTTCCCTACGCTTATTCTAATCCAATTAGGGTTTTTTACCAATCTTGTGCATCCAATAAGTAATTTTTTTTCATTGGTTGAACATTTAGGTCATTTTCGTCCTCCCTAGGCATATTCTAATCCAATTAGGGTTTTTAATCAATCTTGTGCATCCAATAAGTGATTTTGTGTCATTGGTTGAACATTTAGGTCATTTTTGGTTTCCCCAAGCTTATTCTAATCCTATTACGGTTTTTAACCAATCTTGTGCATCCAACAAGTGATTTTTTGTCATTGGTTAAACATTTAGGTGTTATTCGGTTTCCTTATGGTTATTCTAATCCAATTAGGGTTTTTTTACCAATCTTGTGCATCCAATAACTAATTTTGTTTCAGTGGTTGAACATTTAGGTCATTTTCGTCCTCCCTATGTTTATTCTAATCCACTTAGTGTTTTTAACCAATCTTGTGCATCCAATAAGTGATTTTGTGTCATTGGTTGAACATTTAGGTCATTTTCGTCCTCCCTAGGCTTATTCTATTCCAATTAGGGTTTTTAACAAATCTTGTGCATTCAATAAGAGATTTTGTGTCATTGGTTGAACATTTAGGTCATTTTCGTCCTCCCAAGGCTTACTATAATTCAATTAGTGTTTTAAACCAATCTTGTGCATCCAATAAGTGATTTTGTGTCATTGGTTGAACATTTAGGTCATTTTCGGTTTCCCCAAGCTTATTCTAATCCAATTAGGGTTTTTAACCAGCTTGTGCATCCGATAAATGATTTTGTGTCATTGGTTGAACATTTAGGTCATTTTCGTCCTCCGTAGGCTTATTCTATTCCAATTAGAGTTTTTAACCAATCTTGTGCATTCAATAAGTGATTTTGTGTCATTGGTGGATCATTTAGGTCATTTTCGGTTTCCCCAGGCTTATTCTAATCCAATTAGGGTTTTTAACCAATCTCGTACATCCAATAAGTGATTTTGTGTTATTGGTAGAACATTTAGGTCATTTTCATCCTCCCTAGGCTTATTCTAATCCACTTAGGGTTGAAAACAATCTTGTGCATCCAATAAGTGATATTGTGTCATTGGTTGAACATTTAGGTCATTTTCGTCCTCCCTAGGCTTATTCGAATCCAATTAGGGTTTTTAACCAATCTTGTGCATCCAATAAGTGATTTTGTGTCATTGGTTGAACATTTAGGTCATTTTCGTCTTCCGTAGGCTTATTTTAATCCTATTAGGGTTTTTAACCAATCTTCTGCATCCAATTAGTGATTTTGTGTAATAGGTTGAACATTTAGGTCATTTTCATCCTACCAAGGCTTATTCTAATCCAATTAGAGTTTTTAACCAATTTTGTTCATCCAATAAGTGATTTTGTGTCATTGGTTGAACATTTAGGTCATTTTCGGTTTCCCCAGGCTTATTCTAATCCAATTAGGGTTTTTAACAAATCTTGTGCATCCAATAAGTGATTTTGTGTCATTGGTTGAACATTTAAGTTAATTTCGTCCTATGTAGGCTTAATCTATTCCAATGAGGGTTTTTAACCAGTCTTGTGTATTCAATAAGTGATTTTGTGTCATTGGTGGAACATTTAGGTCATTTTCGGTTTCCCCAGGCTTATTCTAATCCAATTAGAGTTTTTAACCAATCTTGTTCATCCAATAAGTGATTTTGTGTTATTGGTTGAACATTTAGGTCATTTTCGTGTTCCCTTGGCTTATTCTAATCCTATTACGGTTTTTAACCAATCTTGTGCATCCAACAAATGATTTTGTGTCATTGGTTAAACATTTAGGTGTTTTTCAGTTCCCCTACGCTTATTCTAATCCAATTAGGGTTTTTTACCAATCTTGTGCATCCAATAAGTAATTTTGTTTCATTGGTTGAACATTTAGGTCATTTTCGTCCTCCCTAGGCTTATTCTAATCCAATTAGGGTTTGTAACCAATCTTGTGCATCCAATAAGTGATTTTATGTCATTGGTTGAACATTTAGGTCATTTTCGTGTTCCCTTTTCTTATTCTAATCCCATTACGGTTTTTAACCAATCTTGTGCATCCAATAAGTGATTTTGTGTCATTGGTTGAACATTTAGGTCATTTTCGTCCTCCCTAGGCTTATTCGAATCCAATTAGGGTTTTTAACCAATCTTGTGCTTCCAATAAGTGATTTTGTGTCATTGGTTGAACATTTAGGTCATTTTCGTCCTCCGTAGGATTATTTTAATCCTATTAGGGTTTTTAACCAATCTTGTGCATCCAATTAGTGATTTTGTGTCATAGGTTGAACATTTAGGTCATTTTCATCCTACCAAGGCTTATTCTAATCCAATTAGGTTTTTTAACCAATTTTGTTCATCCAATAAGTGATTTTGTGTCATTGGTTGAACATTTAGGTCATTTTCGGTTTCCCCAGGCTTATTCTAATCCAATTAGGGTTTTTAACAAATCTTGTGCATCCAATAAGTGATTTTGTGTCATTGGTTGAACATTTAAGTGATTTTCGTCCTCTGTAGGCTAAATCTATTCCAATTAGGGTTTTTAACCAATCTTGTGCATTCAATAAGTGATTTTGTGTCATTGGTGGAACATTTTGGTCATTTTCGGTTCCCCCAAGCTTATTTTAATCCAATTAGGGTTTTTAACCAAACTTGTACATCCAATAAGTGATTTTGTGTTATTGGTTGAACATTTAGGTCATTTTCGTGTTCCCATGGCTTATTCTAATCCTATTACGGTTTTTTAACCAATCTTGTTCATCCAATAAGTGATTTTGTGTCATTGGTTGAACATTTAGGTCATTTTCGGTTTCGCCAGGCTTATTCAAATCGAATTAGGGTTTTTAACAAATCTTGTGCATCCAATAAGTGATTTTGTGTCATTGGTTGAACATTTAAGTTATTTTCGTCCTCTATAGGCTTATTCTATTCCTATTAGGGTTTTTAACCAATCTTGTGCATTCAATAAGTGATTTTGTGTCATTGGTGGAACATTTAGGTCATTTTCGGTTTCCCCAGGCTTATTCTAATCCAATTAGGGTTTTTAACCAATCTTGTACATCCAATAAGTGATTTTATGTCATTCGTTGAACATTTAAGTCATTTTCGTCTTCCCTTGGCTTATTCTAATCCTATTACGGTTTTTAACCAATCTTGTGCATCCAACAAGTGATTTTGTGACATTGGTTAAACATTTAGGTGTTTTTCGGTTTCCCTAGGCTTATTCTAATCCAATTAGGGTTTTTTACCAATCTTGTGCATCCAATAAGTAATTTTGTTTCATTGGTTGAACATTTATGTCATTTTTGTCCCCCCTAGGCATATTCTAATCCAATTAAGGTTTTTAATCAATCTTGTGCATCCAATAAGTGATTTTGTGTCATTGATTGAACATTTAGGTGATATTCGGTTTCCCTAGGCTTATTCTAATCCAATTAGGGTTTGTAACCAATCTTGTGCATCCAATAAGTGATTTTGTGTCATTGGTTGAACATTTAGGTCATTTTCGTGTTCCCTTGGCTTATTCTAATCCTATTACGGTTTTTTACCAATCTTGTGCATCCAACAAATGATTTTGTGTCATTGGTTAAAAATTTAGGTGTTTTTCGGTTTCCCTACGCTTATTCTAATCCAATTAGGGTTTTTTACCAATCTTGTGCATCCGATAAATAATTTTTTTTCATTGGTTGAACATTTAGGTCATTTTCGTCCTCCCTAGGCATATTCTAATCCAATTAGGGTTTTTAATCAATCTTGTGCATCCAATAAGAGATTTTGTGTCATTGGTTGAACATTTAGGTCATTTTTGGTTTCCCCAAGCTTATTCTAATCCTATTACGGTTTTTAACCAATCTTGTGCATCCAACAAGTGATTTTTTGTCATTGGTTAAACATTTAGGTGTTATTCGGTTTCCTTATGGTTATTCTAATCCAATTAGGGTTTTTTACCAATCTTGTGCATCCAATAACTAATTTTGTTTCAGTGGTTGAACATTTAGGTCATTTTCGTCCTCCCTATGTTTATTCTAATCCACTTAGTGTTTTTAACCAATCTTGTGCATCCAATAAGTGATTTTGTGTCATTGGTTGAACATTTAGGTCATTTTCGTCCTCCCTAGGCTTATTCTATTCCAATTAGGGTTATTAACCAATCTTGTGCATTCAATAAGAGATTTTGTGTCATTGGTTGAATATTTAGGTCATTTTCGTCCTCCCAAGGCTTACTATAATTCAATTAGGGTTTTAAACCAATCTTGTGCATCCAATAAGTGATTTTGTGTCATTGGTTGAACATTTAGGTCATTTTCGATTTCCCCAAGCTTATTCTAATCCAATTAGGGTTTTTAACCAATCTTGTGCATCCGATAAGTGATTTTGTGTCATTGGTGGATCATTTAGGTCATTTTCGATTTCCCCAGGCTTATTCTAATCCAATTAGGGTTTTTAACCAATCTCGTACATTCAATAAGTGATTTTGTGTTATTGGTAGAACATTTAGGTCATTTTCATCCTCCCTAGGCTTATTCTAATCCACTTAGGGTTGAAAACAATCTTGTGCATCCAATAAGTGATATTGTGTCATTGGTTGAACATTTAGGTCATTTTCGTCCTCCCTAGGCTTATTCGAATCCAATTAGGGTTTTTAACCAATCTTGTGCATCCAATAAGTGATTTTGTGTCATTGGTTGAACATTTAGGTCATTTTCGTCCTCCGTAGGCTTATTTTAATCCTATTAGGGTTTTTAACCAATCTTGTGCATCCAATTAGTGATTTTGTGTAATAGGTTGAACATTTAGGTCATTTTCATCCTACCAAGGCTTATTCTAATCCAATTAGGTTTTTTAACCAATTTTGTTCATCCAATAAGTGATTTTGTGTCATTGGTTGAACATTTAGGTCATTTTCGTCCTCCCTAGGCTTATTCTAATCCAATTAGGGTTTTTAACAAATCTTGTGCATCCAATAAGTGATTTTGTGTCATTGGTTGAACATTTAAGTTAATTTCGTCCTGTGTAGGCTTAATCTATTCCAATTAGGGTTTTTAACCAGTCTTGTGCATTCAATAAGTGATTTTGTGTCATTAGTGGAACATTTAGGTCATTTTCGTCCTCCCTAGGCATATTCTAATCCAATTAGGGTTTTTAATCAATCTTGTGCATCCTATAAGTGATTTTGTGTCATTGGTTGAACATTTAGGTCATTTTTGGTTTCCCCAGGCTTATTCTAATCCTATTACGGTTTTTAACCAATCTTGTGCATCCAACAAGTGATTTTTTGTCATTGGTTAAACATTTAGGTGTTATTCGGTTTCCTTATGGTTATTCTAATCCAATTAGGGTTTTTTTATCAATCTTGTGCATCCAATAACTAATTTTGTTTCAGTGGTTGAACATTTAGGTCATTTTCGTCCTCCCTATGCTTATTCTAGTCCACTTAGTGTTTTTAACCAATCTTGTGCATCCAATAAGTGATTTTGTGTCATTGGTTGAACATTTAGGTCATTTTCGTCCTCCATAGGCTTATTCTATTCCAATTAGGGTTTTTAACCAATCTTGTGCATTCAATAAGAGATTTTGTGTCATTGGTTGAACATTTAGGTCATTTTCGTCCTCCCAAGGCTTACTATAATTCAATTAGGGTTTTAAACCAATCTTGTGCATCCAATAAGTGATTTTGTGTCATTGGTTGAACATTTAGGTCATTTTCGGTTTCCCCAAGCTTATTCTAATCCAATTAGGGTTTTTAACCAATCTTGTGCATCCGATAAATGATTTTGTGTCATTGGTTGAACAATTAGGTCATTTTCGTCCTCCGTAGGCTTATTCTATTCCAATTAGAGTTTTTAACCAATCTTGTGCATTCAATAAGTGATTTTGTGTCATTGGTGGATCATTAAGGTCATTTTCGGTTTCCCTAGGCTTATTTTAATCCAATTAGGGTTTTTAACCAATCTCGTACATCCAATAAGTGATTTTGTGTTATTGGTAGAACATTTAGGTCATTTTCATCCTCCCTAGGCTTATTCTAATCCACTTAGGGTTGAAAACAATCTTGTGCATCCAATAAGTGATATTGTGTCATTGGTTGAACATTTAGGTCATTTTCGTCCTCCCTAGGCTTATTCAAATGCAATTAGGGTTTTTAACCAATCTTGTGCATCCAATAAGTGATTTTGTGTCATTGGTTGAACATTTAGGTCATTTTCGGTTTCCCCAGGCTTATTCTAATCCAATTAGGGTTTTTAACAAATCTTGTGCATCCAATAAGTGATTTTGTGTCATTGGTTGAACATTTAAGTTAATTTCGTCCTGTGTAGGCTTAATCTATTCCAATTAGGGTTTTTAACCAGTCTTGTTAATTCAATAAGTGATTTTGTGTCATTGGTGGAACATTTAAGTCATTTTCGGTTTCCCCAGGCTTATTCTAATCCAATTAGGGTTTTTAACCAATCTTATACATCCAATAAGTGATTTTGTGTCATTGGTTGAACATTTAGGTCATTTTCGGTTTCCCCAAGCTTATTCTAATCCAATTAGGGTTTTTTAACCAATCTTGTGCATCCGATAAATGATTTTGTGTCATTGGTTGAACATTTAGGTCATTTTCGTCCTCCGTAGGCTTATTTTAATCCTATTAGGCTTTTTAACCAATCTTGTGCATCCAATTAGTGATTTTGTGTAATAGTTTGAACATTTAGGTCATTTTCATCCTACCAAGGCTTATTCTAATCCAATTAGGTTTTTTAACCAATTTTGTTCATCCAATAAGTGCTTTTGTGTCATTGGTTGAACATTTAGGTCATTTTCGGTTTCCCCAGGCTTATTCTAATCCAATTAGGGTTTTTAACAAATCTTGTGCATCCAATAAGTGATTTTGTGTCATTGGTTGAACATTTAAGTTAATTTCGTCCTGTGTAGGCTTAATCTATTCCAATTAGGGTTTTTAACCAGTCTTGTGCATTCAATAAGTGATTTTGTGTCATTGGTGGAACATTTAAGTCATTTTCGGTTTCCCCAGGCTTATTCTAATCCAATTAGGGTTTTTAACCAATCTTGTACATCCAATAAGTGATTTTGTGTCATTGGTTGAACATTTAGGTCATTTTCGGTTTCCCCAAGCTTATTCTAATCCAATTAGGGTTCTTAACCAATCTTGTGCATCCGATAAATGATTGTGTCATTGGTTGAACATTTAGGTCATTTTCGTCCTCCGTAGGCTTATTTTAATCCTATTAGGGTTTTTAACCAATCTTGTGCATCCAATTAGTGATTTTGTGTAATAGGTTGAACATTTAGGTCATTTTCATCCTACCAAGGCTTATTCTAATCCAATTAGGTTTTTTAACCAATTTTGTTCATCCAATAAGTGCTTTTGTGTCATTGATTGAACATTTAGGTCATTTTCGTCCTCCGTAGGCTTATTCTAATCCAATTAGGGTTTTTAACAAATCTTGTGCATCCAATAAGTGATTTTGTGTCATTGGTTGAACATTTAAGTTAATTTCGTCCTGTGTAGGCTTAATCTATTCCAATTAGGGTTTTTAACCAGTCTTGTGCATTCAATAAGTGATTTTGTGTCATTAGTAGAACATTTAGGTCATTTTCGTCCTCCCTAGGCATATTCTAATCCAATTAGGGTTTTAAATCAATCTTGTGCATCCAATAAGTGATTTTGTGTCATTGGTTGAACATTTAGGTCATTTTTGGTTTCCCCAGGCTTATTCTAATCCTATTACGGTTTTTAACCAATCTTGTGCATCCAACAAGTGATTTTTTGTCATTGGTTAAACATTTAGGTGTTATTCGGTTTCCTTATGGTTATTCTAATCCAATTAGGGTTTTTTTACCAATCTTGTGCATCCAATAACTAATTTTGTTTCAGTGGTTGAACATTTAGGTCATTTTCGTCCTCCCTATGCTTATTCTAGTCCACTTAGTGTTTTTAACCAATCTTGTGCATCCAATAAGTGATTTTGTGTCATTGGTTGAACATTTAGGTCATTTTCGTCCTCCATAGGCTTATTCTATTCCAATTAGGGTTTTTAACCAATCTTGTGCATTCAATAAGAGATTTTATGTCATTGGTTGAACATTTAGGTCATTTTCGTCCTCCCAAGGCTTACTATAATTCAATTAGGGTTTTAAACCAATCTTGTGCATCCAATAAGTGATTTTGTGTCATTGGTTGAACATTTAGGTCATTTTCGGTTTCCCCATGCTTATTCTAATCCAATTAGGGTTTTTAACCAATCTTGTGCATCCGATAAATGATTTTGTGTCATTGGTTGAACATTTAGGTCATTTTCGTCCTCCGTAGGCTTATTCTATTCCAATTAGAGTTTTTAACCAATCTTGTGCATTCAATAAGTGATTTTGTGTCATTGGTGGATCATTAAGGTCATTTTCGGTTTCCCTAGGCTTATTCTAATCCAATTAGGGTTTTTAACCAATCTCGTACATCCAATAAGTGATTTTGTGTTATTGGTAGAACATTTAGGTCATTTTCATCCTCCCTAGGCTTATTCTAATCCACTTAGGGTTGAAAACAATCTTGTGCATCCAATAAGTGATATTGTGTCATTGGTTGAACATTTAGGTCATTTTCGTCCTCCCTAGGCTTATTCAAATGCAATTAGGGTTTTTAACCAATCTTGTGCATCCAATAAGTGATTTTGTGTCATTGGTTGAACATTTAGGTCATTTTCGGTTTCCCCAGGCTTATTCTAATCCAATTAGGGTTTTTAACAAATCTTGTGCATCCAATAAGTGATTTTGTGTCATTGGTTGAACATTTAAGTTAATTTCGTCCTGTGTAGGCTTAATCTATTCCAATTAGGGTTTTTAACCAGTCTTGTGCATTCAATAAGTGATTTTGTGTCATTGGTGGAACATTTAAGTCATTTTCGGTTTCCCCAGGCTTATTCTAATCCAATTAGGGTTTTTAACCAATCTTGTACATCCAATAAGTGATTTTGTGTCATTGGTTAAACATTTAGGTCATTTTCGGTTTCCCCAAGCTTATTCTAATCCAATTAGGGTTTTTAACCAATCTTGTGCATCCGATAAATGATTTTGTGTCATTGGTTGAACATTTAGGTCATTTTCGTCCTCCGTAGGCTTATTTTAATCCTATTAGGCTTTTTAACCAATCTTGTGCATCCAATTAGTGATTTTGTGTAATAGTTTGAACATTTAGGTCATTTTCATCCTACCAAGGCTTATTCTAATCCAATTAGGTTTTTTAACCAATTTTGTTCATCCAATAAGTGATATTGTGTCATTGGTTGAACATTTAGGTCATTTTCGTCCTCCCTAGGCTTATTCGAATCCAATTAGGGTTTTTAACCAATCTTGTGCATCCAATAAGTGATTTTGTGTCATTGGTTGAACATTTAGGTCATTTTCGTCCTCCGTAGGCTTATTCTATTCCAATTAGAGTTTTTAACCAATCTTGTGCATTCAATAAGTGATTTTGTGTCATTGGTGGATCATTAAGGTCATTTTCGGTTTCCCCAAGCTTATTCTAATCCAATTAGGGTTTTTAACCAATCTCGTACATCCAATAAGTGATTTTTTGTTATTGGTAGAACATTTAGGTCATTTTCATCCTCCCTAGGCTTATTCTAATCCACTTAGGGTTGAAAACAATCTTGTGCATCCAATAAGTGATATTGTGTCATTGGTTGAACATTTAGGTCATTTTCGTCCTCCCTAGGCTTATTCGAATGCAATTAGGGTTTTTAACCAATCTTGTGCATCCAATAAGTGATTTTGTGTCATTGGTTGAACATTTAGGTCATTTTCGTCCTCCGTAGGCTTATTTTAATCCTATTAGGGTTTTTAACCAATCTTGTGCATCCAATTAGTGATTTTGTGTAATAGGTTGAACATTTAGGTCATTTTCATCCTACCAAGGCTTATTCTAATCCAATTAGGTTTTTTAACCAATTTTGTTCATCCAATAAGTGCTTTTATGTCATTGGTTGAACATTTAGGTCATTTTCGGTTTCCCCAGGCTTATTCTAATCCAATTAGGGTTTTTAACAAATCTTGTGCATCCAATAAGTGATTTTGTGTCATTGGTTGAACATTTAAGTTAATTTCGTCCTGTGTAGGCTTAATTTATTCCAATTAGGGTTTTTAACCAGTCTTGTGCATTCAATAAGTGATTTTGTGTCATTGGTGGAACATTTAGGTCATTTTCGGTTTCCCCAGGCTTATTCTAATCCAATTAGGGTTTTTAACCAATCTTGTACATCCAATAAGTGATTTTGTGTTATTGGTTGAACATTTAGGTCATTTTCGTGTTCCCTTGGCTTATTCTAATCCTATTACGGTTTTTAACCAATCTTGTGCATCCAACAAATGATTTTGTGTCATTGGTTAAACATTTAGGTGTTTTTCGGTTTCCCTACGCTTATTCTAATCCAATTAGGGTTTTTTACCAATCTTGTGCATCCAATAAGTAATTTTGTTTCATTGGTTGAACATTTAGGTCATTTTCGTCCTCCCTAGGCTTATTCTTATCAACTTAGGGTTTTTAACCAATCTTGTGCATCCAATTAGTGATTTTGTGTCATTGATTGAACATTTAGGT
Source organism: Cicer chorassanicum (assembly GCA_037974735.1). Lineage (NCBI taxonomy): Eukaryota > Viridiplantae > Streptophyta > Magnoliopsida > Fabales > Fabaceae > Cicer > Cicer chorassanicum. The sequence goes on along the minus strand of JBBPBP010000004.1, from coordinate 39,349,733 downwards.
GATATTCGATTTCCCTAGGCTTATTCTAATCCAATTAGGGTTTGTAACCAATCTTGTGCATCCAATAAGTGATTTTGTGTTATTGGTTGAACATTTAGGTCATTTTCGTGTTCCCTTGGCTTATTCTAATCCTATTACGGTTTTTAACCAATCTTGTGCATCCAACAAATGATTTTGTGTCATTGGTTAAACATTTAGGTGTTTTTCAGTTTCCCTACGCTTATTCTAATCCAATTAGGGTTTTTTACCAATCTTGTGCATCCAATAAGTAATTTTGTTTCATTGGTTGAACATTTAGGTCATTTTCGTCCTCCCTAGGCTTATTCTTATCAACTTAGGGTTTTTAACCAATCTTGTGCATCCAATTAGTGATTTTGTGTCATTGATTGAACATTTAGGTGATATTCGATTTCCCTAGGCTTATTCTAATCCAATTAGGGTTTGTAACCAATCTTGTGCATCCAATAAGTGATTTTGTGTCATTGGTTGAACATTTAGGTCATTTTCGTGTTCCCCAGGCTTATTCTAATCCTATTACGGTTTTTAACCAATCTTGTGCATCCAACAAGTGATTTTTTGTCATTGGTTAAACATTAGGTGTTATTCGGTTTCCTTATGGTTATTCTAATCCAATTAGGGTTTTTTTACCAATCTTGTGCATCCAATAACTAATTTTGTTTCAGTGGTTGAACATTTAGGTCATTTTAGTCCTCCCTATGCTTATTCTAATCCACTTAGTGTTTTTAACCAATCTTGTGCATCCAATAAGTGATTTTGTGTCATTGGTTGAACATTTAGGTCATTTTCGTCCTCCCTAGGCTTATTCTATTCCAATTCGGGTTTTTAACGAATCTTGTGCATTCAATAAGAGATTTTGTGTCATTGGTTGAACATTTAGGTCATTTTCGTCCTCCCAAGGCTTACTATAATTCAATTAGGGTTTTAAACCAATCTTGTGCATCCAATAAGTGATTTTGTGTCATTGGTTGAACATTTAGGTCATTTTCGGTTTCCCCAAGCTTATTCTAATCCAATTAGGGTTTTTAACCAATCTTGTGCATCCGATAAATGATTTTGTGTCATTGGTTGAACATTTAGGTCATTTTCGTCCTCCGTAGGCTTATTCTATTCCAATTAGAGTTTTTAACCAATCTTGTGCATTCAATAAGTGATTTTGTGTCATTGGTGGATCATTAAGGTCATTTTCGGTTTCCCCATGCTTATTCTAATCCAATTAGGGTTTTTAACCAATCTCGTACATCCAATAAGTGATTTTGTGTTATTGGTAGAACATTTAGGTCATTTTCATCCTCCCTAGGCTTATTCTAATCCACTTAGGGTTGAAAACAATCTTGTGCATCCAATAAGTGATATTGTGTCATTGGTTGAACATTTAGGTCATTTTCGTCCTCCCTAGGCTTATTCGAATGCAATTAGGGTTTTTAACCAATCTTGTGCATCCAATAAGTGATTTTGTAACATTGGTTGAACATTTAGGTCATTTTCGTCCTCCGTAGGCTTATTTTAATCCTATTAGGGTTTTTAACCAATCTTGTGCATCCAATTAGTGATTTTGTGTAATAGGTTGAACGTTTAGGTCATTTTCATCCTGCCAAGGCTTATTCTAATCCAATTAGGTTTTTTAACCAATTTTGTTCATCCAATAAGTGCTTTTGTGTCATTGGTTGAACATTTAGGTCATTTTCGGTTTCCCCAGGCTTATTCTAATCCAATTAGGGTTTTTAACAAATCTTGTGCATCCAATAAGTGATTTTGTGTCATTGGTTGAACATTTAAGTTAATTTCGTCCTGTGTAGGCTTAATCTATTCCAATTAGGGTTTTTAACCAGTCTTGTGCATTCAATAAGTGATTTTGTGTCATTGGTGGAACATTTAAGTCATTTTCGGTTTCCCCAGGCTTATTCTAATCCAATTAGGGTTTTTAACCAATCTTGTACATCCAATAAGTGATTTTGTGTTATTGGTTGAACATTTAGGTCATTTTCGTGTTCCCTTGGCTTATTCTAATCCTATTACGGTTTTTAACCAATCTTGTGCATCCAACAAATGATTTTGTGTCATTGGTTAAACATTTAGGTGTTTTTCAGTTTCCCTACGCTTATTCTAATCCAATTAGGGTTTTTTACCAATCTTGTGCATCCAATAAGTAATTTTGTTTCATTGGTTGAACATTTAGGTCATTTTCGTCCTCCCTAGGCTTATTCTTATCAACTTAGGGTTTTTAACCAATCTTGTGCATCCAATTAGTGATTTTGTGTCATTGATTGAACATTTAGGTGATATTCGATTTCCCTAGGCTTATTCTAATCCAATTAGGGTTTTTAACCAATCTTGTACATCCAATAAGTGATTTTGTGTTATTGGTTGAACATTTAGGTCATTTTCGTGTTCCCTTGGCTTATTCTAATCCTATTACGGTTTTTAACCAATCTTGTGCATCCAACAAATGATTTTGTGTCATTGGTTAAACATTTAGGTGTTATTCGGTTTCCATAGGCTTATTCTTATCCAATTAGTGTTTTTTACCAATCTTGTGCATCCAATAACTAATTTTGTTTCATTGGTTGAACATTTAGGTCATTTTCGTCCTCCCTAGGCTTATTCGAATCCAATTAGGGTTTTTAACCAATCTTGTGCATCCAATAAGTGATTTTGTGTCATTGGTTGAACATTTAGGTCATTTTCGTCCTCCCTAGGCTTATTCGAATCCAATTAGGGTTTTTAACCAATCTTGTGCTTCCAATAAGTGATTTTGTGTCATTGGTTGAACATTTAGGTCATTTTCGTCCTCCGTAGGATTATTTTAATCCTATTAGGGTTTTTAACCAATCTTGTGCATCCAAGTAGTGATTTTGTGTCATAGGTTGAACATTTAGGTCATTTTCATCCTACCAAGGCTTATTCTAATCCAATTAGGTTTTTTATCCAATTTTGTTCATCCAATAAGTGATTTTGTGTCATTGGTTGAACATTTAGGTCATTTTCGGTTTCCCCAGGCTTATTCTAATCCAATTAGGGTTTTTAACAAATCTTGTGCATCCAATAAGTGATTTTGTGTCATTGGTTGAACATTTAAGTTATTTTCGTCCTCTGTAGGCTAAATCTATTCCAATTAGGGTTTTTAACCAATCTTGTGCATTCAATAAGTGATTTTGTGTCATTGGTGGAACATTTTGGTCATTTTCGGTTCCCCAAAGCTTATTTTAATCCAATTAGGGTTTTTAACCAAACTTGTACATCCAATAAGTGATTTTGTGTTATTGGTTGAACATTTAGGTCATTTTCGTGTTCCCTTGGCTTATTCTAATCCTATTACGGTTTTTAACCAATCTTGTTCATCCAATAAGTGATTTTGTGTCATTGGTTGAACATTTAGGTCATTTTCGGTTTCGCCAGGCTTATTCAAATCGAATTAGGGTTTTTAACAAATCTTGTGCATCCAATAAGTGATTTTGTGTCATTGGTTGAACATTTAGGTCATTTTTGTCCCCCCTAGGCATATTCTAATCCAATTAAGGTTTTTAATCAATCTTGTGCATCCAATAAGTGATTTTGTGTCATTGATTGAACATTTAGGTGATATTCGGTTTCCCTAGGCTTATTCTAATCCAATTAGGGTTTGTAACCAATCTTGTGCATCCAATAAGTGATTTTGTGTCATTGGTTGAACATTTAGGTCATTTTCGTGTTCCCTTGGCTTATTCTAATCCTATTACGGTTTTTTACCAATCTTGTGCATCCAACAAATGATTTTGTGTCATTGGTTAAAAATTTAGGTGTTTTTCGGTTTCCCTACGCTTATTCTAATCCAATTAGGGTTTTTTACCAATCTTGTGCATCCAATAAGTAATTTTTTTTCATTGGTTGAACATTTAGGTCATTTTCGTCCTCCCTAGGCATATTCTAATCCAATTAGGGTTTTTAATCAATCTTGTGCATCCAATAAGTGATTTTGTGTCATTGGTTGAACATTTAGGTCATTTTTGGTTTCCCCAGGCTTATTCTAATCCTATTACGGTTTTTAACCAATCTTGTGCATCCAACAAGTGATTTTTTGTCATTGGTTAAACATTTAGGTGTTATTCGGTTTCCTTATGGTTATTCTAATCCAATTAGGGTTTTTAACCAATCTTGTGCATCCGATAAATGATTTTGTGTCATTGGTTGACCATTTAGGTCATTTTCGTCCTCCGTAGGCTTATTTTAATCCTATTAGGGTTTTTAACCAATCTTGTGCATCCAATTAGTGATTTTGTGTAATAGGTTGAACATTTAGGTCATTTTCATCCTACCAAGGCTTATTCTAATCCAATTAGGTTTTTTAACCAATTTTGTTCATCCAATAAGTGCTTTTGTGTCATTGGTTGAACATTTAGGTCATTTTCGGTTTCCCCAGGCTTATTCTAATCCAATTAGGGTTTTTAACAAATCTTGTGCATCCAATAAGTGATTTTGTGTCATTGGTTGAACATTTAAGTTAATTTCGTCCTGTGTAGGCTTAATCTATTCCAATTAGGGTTTTTAACCAGTCTTGTGCATTCAATAAGTGATTTTGTGTCATTGGTGGAACATTTAGGTCATTTTCGTCCTCCCTAGGCATATTCTAATCCAATTAGGGTTTTTAATCAATCTTGTGCATCCAATAAGTGATTTTGTGTCATTGGTTGAACATTTAGGTCATTTTTGGTTTTCCCAGGCTTATTCTAATCCTATTACGGTTTTTAACCAATCTTGTGCATCCAACAAGTGATTTTTTGTCATTGGTTAAACATTTAGGTGTTATTCGGTTTCCTTATGGTTATTCTAATCCAATTAGGGTTTTTTTACCAATCTTGTGCATCCAATAACTAATTTTGTTTCAGTGGTTGAACATTTAGGTCATTTTCGTCCTCCCTATGTTTATTCTAATCCACTTAGTGTTTTTAACCAATCTTGTGCATCCAATAAGTGATTTTGTGTCATTGGTTGAACATTTAGGTCATTTTCGTCCTCCTTAGGCTTATTCTATTCCAATTAGGGTTTTTAACAAATCTTGTGCATTCAATAAGAGATTTTGTGTCATTGGTTGAACATTTAGGTCATTTTCGTCCTCCCAAGGCTTACTATAATTCAATTAGGGTTTTAAACCAATCTTGTGCATCCAATAAGTGATTTTGTGTCATTGGTTGAACATTTAGGTCATTTTCGGTTTCCCCAAGCTTATTCTAATCCAATTAGGGTTTTTAACCAATCTTGTGCATCCGATAAATGATTTTGTGTCATTGGTTGAACATTTAGGTCATTTTCGTCCTCCGTAGGCTTATTCTATTCCAATTAGAGTATTTAACCAATCTTGTGCATTCAATAAGTGATTTTGTGTCATTGGTGGATCATTTAGGTCATTTTCGGTTTCCCCAGGCTTATTCTAATCCAATTAGGGTTTTTAACCAATCTCGTACATCCAATAAGTGATTTTGTGTTATTGGTAGAACATTTAGGTCATTTTCATCCTCCCTAGGCTTATTCTAATCCACTTAGGGTTGAAAACAATCTTGTGCATCCAATAAGTGATATTGTGTCATTGGTTGAACATTTAGGTCATTTTCGTCCTCCCTAGGCTTATTCAAATGCAATTAGGGTTTTTAACCAATCTTGTGCATCCAATAAGTGATTTTGTGTCATTGGTTGAACATTTAGGTCATTTTCGGTTTCCCCAGGCTTATTCTAATCCAATTAGGGTTTTTAACAAATCTTGTGCATCCAATAAGTGATTTTGTGTCATTGGTTGAACATTTAAGTTAATTTCGTCCTGTGTAGGCTTAATCTATTCCAATTAGGGTTTTTAACCAGTCTTGTGCATTCAATAAGTGATTTTGTGTCATTGGTGGAACATTTAAGTCATTTTCGGTTTCCCCAGGCTTATTCTAATCCAATTAGGGTTTTTAACCAATCTTGTACATCCAATAAGTGATTTTGTGTTATTGGTTGAACATTTAGGTCATTTTCGTGTTCCCTTGGCTTATTCTAATCCTATTACGGTTTTTAACCAATCTTGTGCATCCAACAAATGATTTTGTGTCATTGGTTAAACATTTAGGTGTTTTTCAGTTTCCCTACGCTTATTCTAATCCAATTAGGGTTTTTTTACCAATCTTGTGCATCCAATAAGTAATTTTGTTTCATTGGTTGAACATTTAGGTCATTTTCGTCCTCCCTAGGCTTATTCTTATCAACTTAGGGTTTTTAACCAATCTTGTGCATCCAATTAGTGATTTTGTGTCATTGATTGAACATTTAGGTGATATTCGATTTCCCTAGGCTTATTCTAATCCAATTAGGGTTTGTAACCAATCTTGTGCATCCAATAAGTGATTTTGTGTCATTGGTTGAACATTTAGGTCATTTTCCTGTTCCCTTGGCTTATTCTAATCCTATTACGGTTTTTAACCAATCTTGTGCATCCAACAAGTGATTTTGTGTCATTGGTTAAACATTTAGGTGTTATTCGGTTTCCATAGGCTTATTCTTATCCAATTAGTGATTTTTACCAATCTTGTGCATCCAATAACTAATTTTGTTTCATTGGTTGAACATTTAGGTCATTTTCGTCCTCCCTAGGCTTATTCGAATCCAATTATGGTTTTTAACCAATCTTGTGCATCCAATAAGTGATTTTGTGTCATTAGTTGAACATTTAGGTCATTTTCGTCCTCCCTAGGCTTATTCGAATCCAATTAGGGTTTTTAACCAATCTTGTGCTTCCAATAAGTGATTTTGTGTCATTGGTTGAACATTTAGGTCATTTTCGTCCTCCGTAGGCTTATTCTATTCCAATTAGAGTATTTAACGAATCTTGTGCATTCAATAAGTGATTTTGTGTCATTGGTGGATCATTTAGGTCATTTTCGGTTTCCCCAGGCTTATTCTAATCCAATTAGGGTTTTTAACCAATCTCGTACATCCAATAAGTGATTTTGTGTTATTGGTAGAACATTTAGGTCATTTTCATCCTCCCTAGGCTTATTCTAATCCACTTAGGGTTGAAAACAATCTTGTGCATCCAATAAGTGATATTGTGTCATTGGTTGAACATTTAGGTCATTTTCGTCCTCCCTAGGCTTATTCGAATGCAATTAGGGTTTTTAACCAATCTTGTGCATCCAATAAGTGATTTTGTGTCATTGGTTGAACATTTAGGTCATTTTCGTCCTCCGTAGGCTTATTTTAATCCTATTAGGGTTTTTAACCAATCTTGTGCATCCAATTAGTGATTTTGTGTAATAGGTTGAACATTTAGGTCATTTTCATCCTACCAAGGCTTATTCTAATCCAATTAGGTTTTTTAACCAATTTTGTTCATCCAATAAGTGCTTTTATGTCATTGGTTGAACATTTAGGTCATTTTCGGTTTCCCCAGGCTTATTCTAATCCAATTAGGGTTTTTAACAAATCTTGTGCATCCAATAAGTGATTTTGTGTCATTGGTTGAACATTTAAGTTAATTTCGTCCTGTGTAGGCTTAATTTATTCCAATTAGGGTTTTTAACCAGTCTTGTGCATTCAATAAGTGATTTTGTGTCATTGGTGGAACATTTAGGTCATTTTCGGTTTCCCCAGGCTTATTCTAATCCAATTAGGGTTTTTAACCAATCTTGTACATCCAATAAGTGATTTTGTGTTATTGGTTGAACATTTAGGTCATTTTCGTGTTCCCTTGGCTTATTCTAATCCTATTACGGTTTTTAACCAATCTTGTGCATCCAACAAATGATTTTGTGTCATTAGTTAAACATTTAGGTGTTTTTCGGTTTCCCTACGCTTATTCTAATCCAATTAGGGTTTTTTACCAATCTTGTGCATCCAATAAGTAATTTTGTTTCATTGGTTGAACATTTAGGTCATTTTTGTCCTCCCTAGGCTTATTCTTATCAACTTAGGGTTTTTAACCAATCTTGTGCATCCAATTAGTGATTTTGTGTCATTGATTGAACATTTAGGTGATATTCGGTTTCCCTAGGCTTATTCTTATCAACTTAGGGTTTGTAACCAATCTTGTGCATCCAATAAGTGATTTTGTGTCATTGGTTGAACATTTAGGTCATTTTCGTGTTCCCTTGGCTTATTCTAATCCTATTACGGTTTTTAACCCATCTTGTGCATCCAACAAATGATTTTGTGTCATTGGTAAAACATTTAGGTGTTTTTCGGTTTCCCTACGCTTATTCTAATCCAATTAGGGTTTTTTTTACCAATCTTGTGCATCCAATATGTAATTTTGTTTCATTGGTTGAACATTTAGGTCATTTTTGTCCTCCCTATGCTTATTCTTATCCACTTAGGGTTTTTAACCAATCTTGTGCATCCAATTAGTGATTTTGTGTCATTCATTGAACATTTAGGTGATATTCGGTTTCCCTAGGCTTATTCTAATCCAATTAGGGTTTGTAACCAATCTTGTGCATCCAATAAGTGATTTTGTGTCATTGGTTGAACATTTAGGTCATTTTCGTGTTCCCTTGGCATATTCTAATCCTATTACGGTTTTTAACCAATCTTGTGCATCCAACAAATGATTTTGTGTCATTGGTTAAAAATTTAGGTGTTTTTTGGGTTCCCTACGCTTATTCTAATCCAATTAGGGATTTTTACCAATCTTGTGCATCCAATAAGTAATTTTGTTTCATTGGTTGAACATTTAGGTCATTTTCGTCCTCCATAGGCATATTCTAATCCAATTAGGGTTTTTAATCAATCTTGTGCATCCAATAAGTGATTTTGTGTCATTGGTTGAACATTTAGGTCATTTTCATCCTACGAAGGGTTATTCTTATCCAATTAGGTTTTTTAACCAATTTTGTTCATCCAATAAGTGATTTTGTGTCATTGGTTGAACATTTAGGTCATTTTCGGTTTCCCCAGGCTTATTCTAATCCAATTAGGGTTTTTAACAAATCTTGTGCATCCAATAAGTGATTTTGTGTCATTGGTTGAACATTTAAGTTATTTTCGTCCTCTGTAGGCTAAATCTATTCCAATTAGGGTTTTTAACCAATCTTATGCATTCAATAAGTGATTTTGTGTCATTGGTGGAACATTTTGGTCATTTTCGGTTCCCCAAAGCTTATTTTAATCCAATTAGGGTTTTTAACCAAACTTGTACATCCAATAAGTGATTTTGTGTTATTGGTTGAACATTTAGGTCATTTTCGTGTTCCCTTGGCTTATTCTAATCCTATTACGGTTTTTAACCAATCTTGTTCATCCAATAAGTGATTTTGTGTCATTGGTTGAACATTTAGGTCATTTTCGGTTTCGCCAGGCTTATTCAAATCGAATTAGGGTTTTTAACAAATCTTGTGCATCCAATAAGTGATTTTGTGTCATTGGTTGAACATTTAAGTTATTTTCGTCCTCTATAGGCTTATTCTATTCCTATTAGGGTTTTTAACCAATCTTGTGCATTCAATAAGTGATTTTGTGTCATTGGTGGAACATTTAGGTCATTTTCGGTTTCCCCAGGCTTATTCTAATCCAATTAGGGTTTTTAACCAATCTTGTACATCCAATAAGTGATTTTGTGTTATTGGTTGAACATTTAGGTCATTTTCGTGTTCCCTTGGCTTATTCTAATCCTATTACGGTTTTTAACCAATCTTGTTCATCCAATAAGTGATTTTGTGTCATTGGTTGAACATTTAGGTCATTTTCGGTTTCGCCAGGCTTATTCAAATCGAATTAGGGTTTTTAACAAATCTTGTGCATCCAATAAGTGATTTTGTGTCATTGGTTGAACATTTAAGTTATTTTCGTCCTCTGTAGGCTAAATCTATTCCAATTAGGGTTTTTAACCAATCTTGTGCATTCAATAAGTGATTTTGTGTCATTGGTGGAACATTTTGGTCATTTTCGGTTCCCCAAAGCTTATTTTAATCCAATTAGGGTTTTTAACCAAACTTGTACATCCAATAAGTGATTTTGTGTTATTGGTTGAACATTTAGGTCATTTTCGTGTTCCCTTGGCTTATTCTAATCCTATTACGGTTTTTAACCAATCTTGTTCATCCAATAAGTGATTTTGTGTCATTGGTTGAACATTTAGGTCATTTTCGGTTTCGCCAGGCTTATTCAAATCGAATTAGGGTTTTTAACAAATCTTGTGCATCCAATAAGTGATTTTGTGTCATTGGTTGAACATTTAGGTCATTTTTGTCCCCCCTAGGCATATTCTAATCCAATTAAGGTTTTTAATCAATCTTGTGCATCCAATAAGTGATTTTGTGTCATTGATTGAACATTTAGGTGATATTCGGTTTCCCTAGGCTTATTCTAATCCAATTAGGGTTTGTAACCAATCTTGTGCATCCAATAAGTGATTTTGTGTCATTGGTTGAACATTTAGGTCATTTTCGTCTTCCCTTGGCTTATTCTAATCCTATTACGGTTTTTAACCAATCTTGTGCATCCAACAAGTGATTTTGTGTCATTGGTTAAACATTTAGGTGTTTTTCGGTTTCCCTAGGCTTATTCTAATCCAATTAGGGTTTTTTTACCAATCTTGTGCATCCAATAAGTAATTTTGTTTCATTGGTTGAATATTTAGGTCATTTTCGTCCTCCCTACGCATATTATAATCCAATTAAGGTGTTTAATCAATCTTGTGCATCCAATAAGTGATTTTGTGTCATTGGTTGAACATTTAGGTCATTTTCGTCCTCCCTAGCCTTATTCTAATCCACTTAGGGTTTTTAACCAATCTTGTGCATCCAATAAGTGATTTTGTGTCATTGGTTGAACATTTAGGTCATTTTCGTCCTCCCTAGGCTTATTCTATTCCAATTAGGGTTTTTAACCAATCTTGTGCATCCAATAAGTGATTTTGTGTCATTGGTTGAACATTTAGGTCATTTTCGGTTTCCCCAAGCTTATTCTAATCCAATTAGGGTTTTTAACCAATCTTGTGCATCCGATAAATGATTTTGTGTCATTGGTTGAACATTTAGGTCATTTTCGTCCTCTATAGGCTTATATTATTCCAATTAGAGTTTTTAACCAATCTTGTGCATTCAATAAGTGATTTTGTGTCATTGGTGGATCATTAAGGTCATTTTCGGTTTCCCAGGCTTATTCTAATCCAATTAGGGTTTTTAACCAATCTCGTACATCCAATAAGTGATTTTGTGTTAATAGTAGAACATTTAAGTCATTTTCATCCTCCCTAGGCTTATTCTAATCCACTTAGGGTTGAAAACAATCTTGTGCATCCAATAAGTGATATTGTGTCATTGGTTGAACATTTAGGTCATTTTCGTCCTCCCTAGGCTTATTCGAATGCAATTAGGGTTTTTAACCAATCTTGTGCATCAAATAAGTGATTTTGTGTCATTGGTTGAACATTTAGGTCATTTTCGTCCTCCGTAGGCTTATTTTAATCCTATTAGGGTTTTTAACCAATCTTGTGCATCCAATTAGTGATTTTGTGTAATAGGTTGAACATTTAGGTCATTTTCATCCTACCAAGGCTTATTCTAATCCAATTAGGTTTTTTAACCAATTTTGTTCATCCAATAAGTGCTTTTGTGTCATTGGTTGAACATTTAGGTCATTTTCGGTTTCCCCAGGCTTATTCTAATCCAATTAGGGTTTTTAACAAATCTTGTGCATCCAATAAGTGATTTTGTGTCATTGGTTGAACATTTAAGTTAATTTCGTCCTGTGTAGGCTTAATCTATTCCAATTAGGGTTTTTAACCAGTCTTGTGCATTCAAAAAGTGATTTTGTGTCATTGGTGGAACATTTAGGTCATTTTCGGTTTCCCCAAGCTTATTCTAATCCAATTAGGGTTTTTAACCAATCTTGTACATCCAATAAGTGATTTTGTGTTATTGGTTGAACATTTAGGTCATTTTCGTGTTCCCTTGGCTTATTCTAATCCTATTACGGTTTTTAACCAATCTTGTGCATCCAACAAATGATTTTGTGTCATTGGTTAAACATTTAGGTGTTTTTCAGTTTCCCTACGCTTATTCTAATCCAATTAGGGTTTTTTACCAATCTTGTGCATCCAATAAGTAATTTTGTTTCCGTGGTTGAACATTTAGGTCATTTTCGTCCTCCCTAGGCTTATTCTTATCAACTTAGGGTTTTTAACCAATCTTGTGCATCCAATTAGTGATTTTGTGTCATTGATTGAACATTTAGGTGATATTCGATTTCCCTAGGCTTATTCTAATCCAATTAGGGTTTGTAACCAATCTTGTGCATCCAATAAGTGATTTTGTGTCATTGGTTGAACATTTAGGTCATTTTCGTGTTCCCTTGGCTTATTCTAATCCTATTACGGTTTTTAACCAATCTTGTGCATCCAATAAGTGATTTTGTGTCATTGGTTGAACATTTAGGTCATTTTCGTCCTCCCTAGGCTTATTCGAATCCAATTAGGGTTTTTAACCAATCTTGTGCTTCCAATAAGTGATTTTGTGTCATTGGTTGAACATTTAGGTCATTTTCGTCCTCCGTAGGATTATTTTAATCCTATTAGGGTTTTTAACCAATCTTGTGCATCCAATTAGTGATTTTGTGTCATTGATTGAACATTTAGGTGATATTCGATTTCCCTAGGCTTATTCTAATCCAATTAGGGTTTGTAACCAATCTTGTGCATCCAATAAGTGATTTTGTGTCATTGGTTGAACATTTAGGTCATTTTCGTGTTCCCTTGGCTTATTCTAATCCTATTACGGTTTTTAACCAATCTTGTGCATCCAATAAGTGATTTTGTGTCATTGGTTGAACATTTAGGTCATTTTCGTCCTCCCTAGGCTTATTCTAATCCAATTAGGGTTTTTAACCAATCTTGTGCTTCCAATAAGTGATTTTGTGTCATTGGTTGAACATTTAGGTCATTTTCGTCCTCCGTAGGATTATTTTAATCCTATTAGGGTTTTTAACCAATCTTGTGCATCCAATTAGTGATTTTGTGTCATAGGTTGAACATTTAGGTCATTTTCATCCTACCAAGGCTTATTCTAATCCAATTAGGTTTTTTAACCAATTTTGTTCATCCAATAAGTGATTTTGTGTCATTGGTTGAACATTTAGGTCATTTTCGGTTTCCCCAGGCTTATTCTAATCCAATTAGGGTTTTTAACAAATCTTGTGCATCCAATAAGTGATTTTGTGTCATTGGTTGAACATTTAAGTTATTTTCGTCCTCTGTAGGCTAAATCTATTCCAATTAGGGTTTTTAACCCGTCTTGTGCATTCAATAAGTGATTTTGTGTCATTGGTGGAACATTTTGGTCATTTTCGGTTTCCCCAGGCTTATTCTAATCCAATTAGGGTTTTTAACCAATCTTGTACATCCAATAAGTGATTTTGTGTTATTGGTTGAACATTTAGGTCATTTTCGTGTTCCCTTGGCTTATTCTAATCCTATTACGGTTTTTAACCAATCTTGTGCATCCAACAAATGATTTTGTGTCATTGGTTAAACATTTAGGTGTTTTTCAGTTTCCCTACGCTTATTCTAATCCAATTAGGGTTTTTTACCAATCTTGTGCATCCAATAAGTAATTTTGTTTCATTGGTTGAACATTTAGGTCATTTTCGTCCTCCCTAGGCTTATTCTTATCAACTTAGGGTTTTTAACCAATCTTGTGCATCCAATTAGTGATTTTGTGTCATTGATTGAACATTTAGGTGATATTCGATTTCCCTAGGCTTATTCTAATCCAATTAGGGTTTGTAACCAATCTTGTGCATCCAATAAGTGATTTTGTGTCATTGGTTGAACATTTAGGTCATTTTCGTGTTCCCCAGGCTTATTCTAATCCTATTACGGTTTTTAACCAATCTTGTGCATCCAACAAGTGATTTTTTGTCATTGGTTAAACATTAGGTGTTATTCGGTTTCCTTATGGTTATTCTAATCCAATTAGGGTTTTTTTACCAATCTTGTGCATCCAATAACTAATTTTGTTTCAGTGGTTGAACATTTAGGTCATTTTAGTCCTCCCTATGCTTATTCTAATCCACTTAGTGTTTTTAACCAATCTTGTGCATCCAATAAGTGATTTTGTGTCATTGGTTGAACATTTAGGTCATTTTCGTCCTCCCTAGGCTTATTCTATTCCAATTCGGGTTTTTAACGAATCTTGTGCATTCAATAAGAGATTTTGTGTCATTGGTTGAACATTTAGGTCATTTTCGTCCTCCCAAGGCTTACTATAATTCAATTAGGGTTTTAAACCAATCTTGTGCATCCAATAAGTGATTTTGTGTCATTGGTTGAACATTTAGGTCATTTTCGGTTTCCCCAAGCTTATTCTAATCCAATTAGGGTTTTTAACCAATCTTGTGCATCCGATAAATGATTTTGTGTCATTGGTTGAACATTTAGGTCATTTTCGTCCTCCGTAGGCTTATTCTATTCCAATTAGAGTTTTTAACCAATCTTGTGCATTCAATAAGTGATTTTGTGTCATTGGTGGATCATTAAGGTCATTGTCGGTTTCCCCAAGCTTATTCTAATCCAATTAGGGTTTTTAACCAATCTCGTACATCCAATAAGTGATTTTGTGTTATTGGTAGAACATTTAGGTCATTTTCATCCTCTCTAGGCTTATTCTAATCCACTTAGGGTTGAAAACAATCTTGTGCATCCAATAAGTGATATTGTGTCATTGGTTGAACATTTAGGTCATTTTCGTCCTCCCTAGGCTTATTCGAATGCAATTAGGGTTTTTAACCAATCTTGTGCATCCAATAAGTGATTTTGTGTCATTGGTTGAACATTTAGGTCATTTTCGTCCTCCGTAGGCTTATTTTAATCCTATTAGGGTTTTTAACCAATCTTGTGCATCCAATTAGTGATTTTGTGTAATAGGTTGAACATTTAGGTCATTTTCATCCTACCAAGGCTTATTCTAATCCAATTAGGTTTTTTAACCAATTTTGTTCATCCAATAAGTGCTTTTGTGTCATTGGTTGAACATTTAGGTCATTTTCGGTTTCCCCAAGCTTATTCTAATCCAATTAGGGTTTTTAACAAATCTTGTGCATCCAATAAGTGATTTTGTGTCATTGGTTGAACATTTAAGTTAATTTCGTCCTGTGTAGGCTTAATCTATTCCAATTAGGGTTTTTAACCAGTCTTGTGCATTCAATAAGTGATTTTGTGTCATTGGTGGAACATTTAAGTCATTTTCGGTTTCCCCAGGCTTATTCTAATCCAATTAGGGTTTTTAACCAATCTTGTACATCCAATAAGTGATTTTGTGTTATTGGTTGAACATTTAGGTCATTTTCGTGTTCCCTTGGCTTATTCTAATCCTATTACGGTTTTTAACCAATCTTGTGCATCCAACAAATGATTTTGTGTCATTGGTTAAACATTTAGGTGTTTTTCAGTTTCCCTACGCTTATTCTAATCCAATTAGGGTTTTTTTACCAATCTTGTGCATCCAATAAGTAATTTTGTTTCATTGGTTGAACATTTAGGTCATTTTCGTCCTCCCTAGGCTTATTCTTATCAACTTAGGGTTTTTAACCAATCTTGTGCATCCAATTAGTGATTTTGTGTCATTGATTGAACATTTAGGTGATATTCGATTTCCCTAGGCTTATTCTAATCCAATTAGGGTTTGTAACCAATCTTGTGCATCCAATAAGTGATTTTGTGTCATTGGTTGAACATTTAGGTCATTTTCCTGTTCCCTTGGCTTATTCTAATCCTATTACGGTTTTTAACCAATCTTGTGCATCCAACAAGTGATTTTGTGTCATTGGTTAAACATTTAGGTGTTATTCGGTTTCCATAGGCTTATTCTTATCCAATTAGTGATTTTTACCAATCTTGTGCATCCAACAACTAATTTTGTTTCATTGGTTGAACATTTAGGTCATTTTCGTCCTCCCTAGGCTTATTCGAATCCATTTAGGGTTTTTAACCAATCTTGTGCATCCAATAAGTGATTTTGTGTCATTAGTTGAACATTTAGGTCATTTTCGTCCTCCCTAGGCTTATTCGAATCCAATTAGGGTTTTTAACCAGTCTTGTGCTTCCAATAAGTGATTTTGTGTCATTGGTTGAACATTTAGGTCATTTTCGTCCTCCGTAGGCTTATTCTATTCCAATTAGAGTATTTAACGAATCTTGTGCATTCAATAAGTGATTTTGTGTCATTGGTGGATCATTTAGGTCATTTTCGGTTTCCCCAGGCTTATTCTAATCCAATTAGGGTTTTTAACCAATCTCGTACATCCAATAAGTGATTTTGTGTTATTGGTAGAACATTTAGGTCATTTTCATCCTCCCTAGGCTTATTCTAATCCACTTAGGGTTGAAAACAATCTTGTGCATCCAATAAGTGATATTGTGTCATTGGTTGAACATTTAGGTCATTTTCGTCCTCCCTAGGCTTATTCGAATGCAATTAGGGTTTTTAACCAATCTTGTGCATCCAATAAGTGATTTTGTGTCATTGGTTGAACATTTAGGTCATTTTCGTCCTCCGTAGGCTTATTTTAATCCTATTAGGGTTTTTAACCAATCTTGTGCATCCAATTAGTGATTTTGTGTAATAGGTTGAACATTTAGGTCATTTTCATCCTACCAAGGCTTATTCTAATCCAATTAGGTTTTTTAACCAATTTGGTTCATCCAATAAGTGCTTTTATGTCATTGGTTGAACATTTAGGTCATTTTCGGTTTCCCCAGGCTTATTCTAATCCAATTAGGGTTTTTAACAAATCTTGTGCATCCAATAAGTGATTTTGTGTCATTGGTTGAACATTTAAGTTAATTTCGTCCTGTGTAGGCTTAATTTATTCCAATTAGGGTTTTTAACCAGTCTTGTGCATTCAATAAGTGATTTTGTGTCATTGGTGGAACATTTAGGTCATTTTCGGTTTCCCCAGGCTTATTCTAATCCAATTAGGGTTTTTAACCAATCTTGTACATCCAATAAGTGATTTTGTGTTATTGGTTGAACATTTAGGTCATTTTCGTGTTCCCTTGGCTTATTCTAATCCTATTACGGTTTTTAACCAATCTTGTGCATCCAACAAATGATTTTGTGTCATTAGTTAAACATTTAGGTGTTTTTCGGTTTCCCTACGCTTATTCTAATCCAATTAGGGTTTTTTACCAATCTTGTGCATCCAATAAGTAATTTTGTTTCATTGGTTGAACATTTAGGTCATTTTTGTCCTCCCTAGGCTTATTCTTATCAACTTAGGGTTTTTAACCAATCTTGTGCATCCAATTAGTGATTTTGTGTCATTGATTGAACATTTAGGTGATATTCGGTTTCCCTAGGCTTATTCTTATCAACTTAGGGTTTGTAACCAATCTTGTGCATCCAATAAGTGATTTTGTGTCATTGGTTGAACATTTAGGTCATTTTCGTGTTCCCTTGGCTTATTCTAATCCTATTACGGTTTTTAACCCATCTTGTGCATCCAACAAATGATTTTGTGTCATTGGTAAAACATTTAGGTGTTTTTCGGTTTCCCTACGCTTATTCTAATCCAATTAGGGTTTTTTTTACCAATCTTGTGCATCCAATATGTAATTTTGTTTCATTGGTTGAACATTTAGGTCATTTTTGTCCTCCCTATGCTTATTCTTATCCACTTAGGGTTTTTAACCAATCTTGTGCATCCAATTAGTGATTTTGTGTCATTCATTGAACATTTAGGTGATATTCGGTTTCCCTAGGCTTATTCTAATCCAATTAGGGTTTGTAACCAATCTTGTGCATCCAATAAGTGATTTTGTGTCATTGGTTGAACATTTAGGTCATTTTCGTGTTCCCTTGGCATATTCTAATCCTATTACGGTTTTTAACCAATCTTGTGCATCCAACAAATGATTTTGTGTCATTGGTTAAAAATTTAGGTGTTTTTTGGGTTCCCTACGCTTATTCTAATCCAATTAGGGATTTTTACCAATCTTGTGCATCCAATAAGTAATTTTGTTTCATTGGTTGAACATTTAGGTCATTTTCGTCCTCCATAGGCATATTCTAATCCAATTAGGGTTTTTAATCAATCTTGTGCATCCAATAAGTGATTTTGTGTCATTGGTTGAACATTTAGGTCATTTTCATCCTACGAAGGGTTATTCTTATCCAATTAGGTTTTTTAACCAATTTTGTTCATCCAATAAGTGATTTTGTGTCATTGGTTGAACATTTAGGTCATTTTCGGTTTCCCCAGGCTTATTCTAATCCAATTAGGGTTTTTAACAAATCTTGTGCATCCAATAAGTGATTTTGTGTCATTGGTTGAACATTTAAGTTATTTTCGTCCTCTGTAGGCTAAATCTATTCCAATTAGGGTTTTTAACCAATCTTATGCATTCAATAAGTGATTTTGTGTCATTGGTGGAACATTTTGGTCATTTTCGGTTCCCCAAAGCTTATTTTAATCCAATTAGGGTTTTTAACCAAACTTGTACATCCAATAAGTGATTTTGTGTTATTGGTTGAACATTTAGGTCATTTTCGTGTTCCCTTGGCTTATTCTAATCCTATTACGGTTTTTAACCAATCTTGTTCATCCAATAAGTGATTTTGTGTCATTGGTTGAACATTTAGGTCATTTTCGGTTTCGCCAGGCTTATTCAAATCGAATTAGGGTTTTTAACAAATCTTGTGCATCCAATAAGTGATTTTGTGTCATTGGTTGAACATTTAAGTTATTTTCGTCCTCTATAGGCTTATTCTATTCCTATTAGGGTTTTTAACCAATCTTGTGCATTCAATAAGTGATTTTGTGTCATTGGTTGAACATTTAGGTCATTTTCGGTTTCCCCAGGCTTATTCTAATCCAATTAGGGTTTTTAACCAATCTTGTACATCCAATAAGTGATTTTATGTCATTGGTTGAACATTTAGGTCATTTTCGTCTTCCCTTGGCTTATTCTAATCCTATTACGGTTTTTAACCAATCTTGTGCATCCAACAAGTGATTTTGTGTCATTGGTTAAACATTTAGGTGTTTTTCGGTTTCCCTAGGCTTATTCTAATCCAATTAGGGTTTTTTTACCAATCTTGTGCATCCAATAAGTAATTTTGTTTCATTGGTTGAATATTTAGGTCATTTTCGTCCTCCCTACGCATATTATAATCCAATTAAGGTGTTTAATCAATCTTGTGCATCCAATAAGTGATTTTGTGTCATTGGTTGAACATTTAGGTCATTTTCGTCCTCCCTAGCCTTATTCTAATCCACTTAGGGTTTTTAACCAATCTTGTGCATCCAATAAGTGATTTTGTGTCATTGGTTGAACATTTAGGTCATTTTCGTCCTCCCTAGGCTTATTCTATTCCAATTAGGGTTTTTAACCAATCTTGTGCATCCAATAAGTGATTTTGTGTCATTGGTTGAACATTTAGGTCATTTTCGTCCTCCCAAGGCTTATTCTCGTCCAATTAGGGTTTTTAACCAATCTTGTGCATCCAATAAGTACATTTGTGTCATTGGTTGAACATTTAGGTCATTTTCGTCCTCCCAAGGCATTTTCTCGTCCAATTATGGTTTTTAACCAATCTTGTGCATCCAATAAGTACATTTGTGTCATTGGTTGAACATTTAGGTCATTTTCGTCCTCCCAAGGCTTATTCTCGTCCAATTAGGGTTTTTAACCAATCTTGTGCATCCAATAAGTGATTTTGTGTCATTGGTTGAACATTTAGGTCATTTTCGTCCTCCCAAGGCTTATTCTCGTCCAATTAGGGTTTTTAACCAATCTAGTGCATGCAATAAGTACATTTGTGTCATTGGTTGAACATTTAGGTCATTTTCGTCCTCCCAAGTCTTATTCTCGTCCAATTAGGGTTTTTAACCAATCTTGTGCATCCAATAAGTACATTTGTGTCATTGGTTGAACATTTAGGTCATTTTCGTCCTCCCAATGCTTATTCTCGTCCAATTAGGGTTTTTAACCAATCTTGTGCATCGAATAAGTGATTTTGTGTCGTTGTTGAACATTTAGGTCATTTTCCTCCTCCCAAGGCTTATTGTCGTCCAATTAGGGTTTTTAACCAATCTTGTGCATCCAATAAGTACATTTGGGTCATTGGTTGAACATTTAGGTCATTTTCGTCCTCTTAAGGCTTATTCTCGTCCAATTAGGGTTTTTAACCAATCTTGTGCATCCAATAAGTGATTTTGTGTCATTGGTTGAACATTTAGGTCATTTTCGTCCTCCCAAGGCTTATTCTCGTCCAATTAGGGTTTTTAACCAATCTTGTGCATCCAATAAGTGATTTTGTGTCATTGGTTGAGTATTTAGGTCATTTTCGTCCTCCCAAGGCTTATTCTCGTCCAATTAGGGTTTTTAACCAATCTTGTGCATCCAATAAGTGATTTTGTGTCATTGGTTGAACATTTTGGTCATTTTCGTCCTCCCTAGGCTTATTCTCTTCCAATTAGGGTTTTTAACCAATCTTGTGCATCCAATAAGTGATTTTGTGTCATTGGTTGAACATTTAGGTCATTTTCGTCCTCCCTAGGCTTATTCTATTCCAATTAGGGTTTTTAACCAATCTTGTGCATTCAATAAGTGATTTTGTGTCATTGGTTGAACATTTAGGTCATTTTCGTCCTCCCAAGGCTTACTATAATTCAATTAGGGTTTTAAACCAATCTTGTGCATCCAATAAGTGATTTTGTGTCATTGGTTGAACATTTAGGTCATTTTCGGTTTCCCCAAGCTTATTCTAATCCAATTAGGGTTTTTAACCAATATTGTGCATCCAATAAATGATTTTGTGTCATTGGTTGAACATTTAGGTCATTTTCGTCCTCCGTAGGCTTATTCTATTCCAATTAGAGTTTTTAACCAATCTTGTGCATTCAATAAGTGATTTTGTGTCATAGGTGGAACATTTAGGTCATTTTCAGTTTCCCCAGGCTTATTCTAATCCAATTAGGGTTTTTAACCAATCTTGTACATCCAATAAGTGATTTTGTGTTATTGGTTGAACATTTAGGTCATTTTCGTGTTCCCTTGGCTTATTCTAATCCTATTACGGTTTTTAACCAATCTTGTGCATCCAACAAATGATTTTGTGTCATTGGTTAAACATTTAGGTGTTTTTCGGTTTCCTTACGGTTATTCTAATCCAATTAGGGTTTTTTACCAATCTTGTGCATCCAATAAGTAATTTTGTTTCATTGGTTGAACATTTAGGTCATTTTCGTCCTCCCTAGGCTTATTCTTATCAACTTAGGGTTTTTAACCAATCTTGTGCATCCAATTAGTGATTTTGTGTCATTGATTGAACATTTAGGTGATATTCGATTTCCCTAGGCTTATTCTAATCCAATTAGGGTTTGTAACCAATCTTGTGCATCCAATAAGTGATTTTGTGTCATTGGTTGAACATTTAGGTCATTTTCCTGTTCCCTTGGCTTATTCTAATCCTATTACGGTTTTTAACCAATCTTGTGCATCCAACAAGTGATTTTGTGTCATTGGTTAAACATTTAGGTGTTATTCGGTTTCCATAGGCTTATTCTTATCCAATTAGTGATTTTTACCAATCTTGTGCATCCAATAACTAATTTTGTTTCATTGGTTGAACATTTAGGTCATTTTCGTCCTCCCTAGGCTTATTCGAATCCATTTAGGGTTTTTAACCAATCTTGTGCATCCAATAAGTGATTTTGTGTCATTAGTTGAACATTTAGGTCATTTTCGTCCTCCCTAGGCTTATTCGAATCCAATTAGGGTTTTTAACCAATCTTGTGCTTCCAATAAGTGATTTTGTGTCATTGGTTGAACATTTAGGTCATTTTCGTCCTCCGTAGGCTTATTCTATTCCAATTAGAGTATTTAACGAATCTTGTGCATTCAATAAGTGATTTTGTGTCATTGGTGGATCATTTAGGTCATTTTCGGTTTCCCCAGGCTTATTCTAATCCAATTAGGGTTTTTAACCAATCTCGTACATCCAATAAGTGATTTTGTGTTATTGGTAGAACATTTAGGTCATTTTCATCCTCCCTAGGCTTATTCTAATCCACTTAGGGTTGAAAACAATCTTGTGCATCCAATAAGTGATATTGTGTCATTGGTTGAACATTTAGGTCATTTTCGTCCTCCCTAGGCTTATTCGAATGCAATTAGGGTTTTTAACCAATCTTGTGCATCCAATAAGTGATTTTGTGTCATTGGTTGAACATTTAGGTCATTTTCGTCCTCCGTAGGCTTATTTTAATCCTATTAGGGTTTTTAACCAATCTTGTGCATCCAATTAGTGATTTTGTGTAATAGGTTGAACATTTAGGTCATTTTCATCCTACCAAGGCTTATTCTAATCCAATTAGGTTTTTTAACCAATTTTGTTCATCCAATAAGTGCTTTTGTGTCATTGGTTGAACATTTAGGTCATTTTCGGTTTCCCCAAGCTTATTCTAATCCAATTAGGGTTTTTAACAAATCTTGTGCATCCAATAAGTGATTTTGTGTCATTGGTTGAACATTTAAGTTAATTTCGTCCTGTGTAGGCTTAATCTATTCCAATTAGGGTTTTTAACCAGTCTTGTGCATTCAATAAGTGATTTTGTGTCATTGGTGGAACATTTAAGTCATTTTCGGTTTCCCCAGGCTTATTCTAATCCAATTAGGGTTTTTAACCAATCTTGTACATCCAATAAGTGATTTTGTGTTATTGGTTGAACATTTAGGTCATTTTCGTGTTCCCTTGGCTTATTCTAATCCTATTACGGTTTTTAACCAATCTTGTGCATCCAACAAATGATTTTGTGTCATTGGTTAAACATTTAGGTGTTTTTCAGTTTCCCTACGCTTATTCTAATCCAATTAGGGTTTTTTTACCAATCTTGTGCATCCAATAAGTAATTTTGTTTCATTGGTTGAACATTTAGGTCATTTTCGTCCTCCCTAGGCTTATTCTTATCAACTTAGGGTTTTTAACCAATCTTGTGCATCCAATTAGTGATTTTGTGTCATTGATTGAACATTTAGGTGATATTCGATTTCCCTAGGCTTATTCTAATCCAATTAGGGTTTGTAACCAATCTTGTGCGTCCAATAAGTGATTTTGTGTCATTGGTTGAACATTTAGGTCATTTTCGTGTTCCCTTGGCTTATTCTAATCCTATTACGGTTTTTAACCAATCTTGTGCATCCAATAAGTGATTTTGTGTCATTGGTTGAACATTTAGGTCATTTTCGTCCTCCCTAGGCTTATTCTAATCCAATTAGGGTTTTTAACCAATCTTGTGCTTCCAATAAGTGATTTTGTGTCATTGGTTGAACATTTAGGTCATTTTCGTCCTCCGTAGGATTATTTTAATCCTATTAGGGTTTTTAACCAATCTTGTGCATCCAATTAGTGATTTTGTGTCATAGGTTGAACATTTAGGTCATTTTCATCCTACCAAGGCTTATTCTAATCCAATTAGGTTTTTTAACCAATTTTGTTCATCCAATAAGTGATTTTGTGTCATTGGTTGAACATTTAGGTCATTTTCGGTTTCCCCAGGCTTATTCTAATCCAATTAGGGTTTTTAACAAATCTTGTGCATCCAATAAGTGATTTTGTGTCATTGGTTGAACATTTAAGTTATTTTCGTCCTCTGTAGGCTAAATCTATTCCAATTAGGGTTTTTAACCAGTCTTGTGCATTCAATAAACGATTTTGTGTCATTGGTGGAACATTTTGGTCATTTTCGGTTTCCCCAGGCTTATTCTAATCCAATTAGGGTTTTTAACCAATCTTGTACATCCAATAAGTGATTTTGTGTTATTGGTTGAACATTTAGGTCATTTTCGTGTTCCCTTGGCTTATTCTAATCCTATTACGGTTTTTAACCAATCTTGTGCATCCAACAAATGATTTTGTGTCATTGGTTAAACATTTAGGTGTTTTTCAGTTTCCCTACGCTTATTCTAATCCAATTAGGGTTTTTTACCAATCTTGTGCATCCAATAAGTAATTTTGTTTCATTGGTTGAACATTTAGGTCATTTTCGTCCTCCCTAGGCTTATTCTTATCAACTTAGGGTTTTTAACCAATCTTGTGCATCCAATTAGTGATTTTGTGTCATTGATTGAACATTTAGGTGATATTCGATTTCCCTAGGCTTATTCTAATCCAATTAGGGTTTGTAACCAATCTTGTGCATCCAATAAGTGATTTTGTGTCATTGGTTGAACATTTAGGTCATTTTCGTGTTCCCCAGGCTTATTCTAATCCTATTACGGTTTTTAACCAATCTTGTGCATCCAACAAGTGATTTTTTGTCATTGGTTAAACATTAGGTGTTATTCGGTTTCCTTATGGTTATTCTAATCCAATTAGGGTTTTTTTACCAATCTTGTGCATCCAATAACTAATTTTGTTTCAGTGGTTGAACATTTAGGTCATTTTAGTCCTCCCTATGCTTATTCTAATCCACTTAGTGTTTTTAACCAATCTTGTGCATCCAATAAGTGATTTTGTGTCATTGGTTGAACATTTAGGTCATTTTCGTCCTCCGTAGGCTTATTTTAATCCTATTAGGGTTTTTAACCAATCTTGTGCATCCAATTAGTGATTTTGTGTAATAGGTTGAACATTTAGGTCATTTTCATCCTACCAAGGCTTATTCTAATCCAATTAGGTTTTTTAACCAATTTTGTTCATCCAATAAGTGATTTTGTGTCATTGGTTGAACATTTAGGTCATTTTCGGTTTCCCCAAGCTTATTCTAATCCAATTAGGGTTTTTAACAAATCTTGTGCATCCAATAAGTGATTTTGTGTCATTGGTTGAACATTTAAGTTAATTTCGTCCTGTGTAGGCTTAATCTATTCCAATTAGGGTTTTTAACCAGTCTTGTGCATTCAATAAGTGATTTTGTGTCATTGGTGGAACATTTAAGTCATTTTCGGTTTCCCCAGGCTTATTCTAATCCAATTAGGGTTTTTAACCAATCTTGTACATCCAATAAGTGATTTTGTGTTATTGGTTGAACATTTAGGTCATTTTCGTGTTCCCTTGGCTTATTCTAATCCTATTACGGTTTTTAACCAATCTTGTGCATCCAACAAATGATTTTGTGTCATTGGTTAAACATTTAGGTGTTTTTCGGTTTCCTTACGGTTATTCTAATCCAATTAGGGTTTTTTACCAATCTTGTGCATCCAATAAGTAATTTTGTTTCATTGGTTGAACATTTAGGTCATTTTCGTCCTCCCTAGGCTTATTCTTATCAACTTAGGGTTTTTAACCAATCTTGTGCATCCAATTAGTGATTTTGAGTCATTGGTTGAACATTTAGGTGATATTCGGTTTCCCCAGGCTTATTCTAATCCAATTAGGGTTTGTAACCAATCTTGTGCATCCAATAAGTGATTTTGTGTCATTGGTTGAACATTTAGGTCATTTTCGTGTTCCCTTGGCTTATTCTAATCCTATTACGGTTTTTAACCAATCTTGTGCATCCAACAAATGATTTTGTGTCATTGGTTAAACATTTAGGTGTTTTTCGGTTTCCCTACTCTTATTCTAATCCAATTAGGGTTTTTTTACCAATCTTGTGCATCCAATAAGTAATTTTGTTTCATTGGTTGAACATTTAGGTCATATTCGTCCTCCCTAGGCTTATTCTTATCAACTTAGGGTTTTTAACCAATCTTGTGCATCCAATTAGTGATTTTGTGTCATTGGTTGAACATTTAGGTGATTTTCGGTTTCCCCAGGCTTATTCTAATCCAATTAGGGTTTTTATCAAATCTTGTGCATCCAATAAGTGATTTTGTGTCATTGGTTGAACATTTAAGTTATTTTCGTCCTGTGTAGGCTTAATCTATTCCAATTAGGGTTTTTAACCAATCTTGTGCATTCAAAAAGTGATTTTGTGTCATTGGTGGAACATTTAGGTCATTTTCAGTTTCCCCAGGCTTATTCTAATCCAATTAGGGTTTTTAACCAATCTTGTACATCCAATAAGTGATTTTGTGTTATTGGTTGAACATTTAGGTCATTTTCGTGTTCCCTTGGCTTATTCTAATCCTATTACGGTTTTTAACCAATCTTGTGCATCCAACAAATGATTTTGTGTCATTAGTTAAACATTTAGGTGTTTTCGGTTTCCCTACGCTTATTCTAATCCAATTAGGGTTTTTTACCAATCTTGTGCATCCAATAAGTAATTTTGTTTCATTGGTTGAACATTTAGGTCATTTTTGTCCTCCCTAGGCTTATTCTTATCAACTTAGGGTTTTTAACCAATCTTGTGCATCCAATTAGTGATTTTGTGTCATTGATTGAACATTTAGGTGATATTCGGTTTCCCTAGGCTTATTCTTATCAACTTAGGGTTTGTAACCAATCTTGTGCATCCAATAAGTGATTTTGTGTCATTGGTTGAACATTTAGGTCATTTTCGTGTTCCCTTGGCTTATTCTAATCCTATTACGGTTTTTAACCCATCTTGTGCATCCAACAAATGATTTTGTGTCATTGGTAAAACATTTAGGTGTTTTTCGGTTTCCCTACGCTTATTCTAATCCAATTAGGGTTTTTTTTACCAATCTTGTGCATCCAATATGTAATTTTGTTTCATTGGTTGAACATTTAGGTCATTTTTGTCCTCCCTATGCTTATTCTTATCCACTTAGGGTTTTTAACCAATCTTGTGCATCCAATTAGTGATTTTGTGTCATTCATTGAACATTTAGGTGATATTCGGTTTCCCTAGGCTTATTCTAATCCAATTAGGGTTTGTAACCAATCTTGTGCATCCAATAAGTGATTTTGTGTCATTGGTTGAACATTTAGGTCATTTTCGTGTTCCCTTGGCATATTCTAATCCTATTACGGTTTTTAACCAATCTTGTGCATCCAACAAATGATTTTGTGTCATTGGTTAAAAATTTAGGTGTTTTTTGGGTTCCCTACGCTTATTCTAATCCAATTAGGGATTTTTACCAATCTTGTGCATCCAATAAGTAATTTTGTTTCATTGGTTGAACATTTAGGTCATTTTCGTCCTCCATAGGCATATTCTAATCCAATTAGGGTTTTTAATCAATCTTGTGCATCCAATAAGTGATTTTGTGTCATTGGTTGAACATTTAGGTCATTTTCATCCTACGAAGGGTTATTCTTATCCAATTAGGTTTTTTAACCAATTTTGTTCATCCAATAAGTGATTTTGTGTCATTGGTTGAACATTTAGGTCATTTTCGGTTTCCCCAGGCTTATTCTAATCCAATTAGGGTTTTTAACAAATCTTGTGCATCCAATAAGTGATTTTGTGTCATTGGTTGAACATTTAAGTTAATTTCGTCCTGTGTAGGCTTAATCTATTCCAATTAGGGTTTTTAACCAGTCTTGTGCATTCAATAAGTGATTTTGTGTCATTGGTGGAACATTTAAGTCATTTTCGGTTTCCCCAGGCTTATTCTAATCCAATTAGGGTTTTTAACCAATCTTGTACATCCAATAAGTGATTTTGTGTTATTGGTTGAACATTTAGGTCATTTTCGTGTTCCCTTGGCTTATTCTAATCCTATTACGGTTTTTAACCAATCTTGTGCATCCAACAAATGATTTTGTGTCATTGGTTAAACATTTAGGTGTTTTTCAGTTTCCCTACGCTTATTCTAATCCAATTAGGGTTTTTTTACCAATCTTGTGCATCCAATAAGTAATTTTGTTTCATTGGTTGAACATTTAGGTCATTTTCGTCCTCCCTAGGCTTATTCTTATCAACTTAGGGTTTTTAACCAATCTTGTGCATCCAATTAGTGATTTTGTGTCATTGATTGAACATTTAGGTGATATTCGATTTCCCTAGGCTTATTCTAATCCAATTAGGGTTTGTAACCAATCTTGTGCATCCAATAAGTGATTTTGTGTCATTGGTTGAACATTTAGGTCATTTTCCTGTTCCCTTGGCTTATTCTAATCCTATTACGGTTTTTAACCAATCTTGTGCATCCAACAAGTGATTTTGTGTCATTGGTTAAACATTTAGGTGTTATTCGGTTTCCATAGGCTTATTCTTATCCAATTAGTGATTTTTACCAATCTTGTGCATCCAATAACTAATTTTGTTTCATTGGTTGAACATTTAGGTCATTTTCGTCCTCCCTAGGCTTATTCGAATCCATTTAGGGTTTTTAACCAATCTTGTGCATCCAATAAGTGATTTTGTGTCATTAGTTGAACATTTAGGTCATTTTCGTCCTCCCTAGGCTTATTCGAATCCAATTAGGGTTTTTAACCAATCTTGTGCTTCCAATAAGTGATTTTGTGTCATTGGTTGAACATTTAGGTCATTTTCGTCCTCCGTAGGCTTATTCTATTCCAATTAGAGTATTTAACGAATCTTGTGCATTCAATAAGTGATTTTGTGTCATTGGTGGATCATTTAGGTCATTTTCGGTTTCCCCAGGCTTATTCTAATCCAATTAGGGTTTTTAACCAATCTCGTACATCCAATAAGTGATTTTGTGTTATTGGTAGAACATTTAGGTCATTTTCATCCTCCCTAGGCTTATTCTAATCCACTTAGGGTTGAAAACAATCTTGTGCATCCAATAAGTGATATTGTGTCATTGGTTGAACATTTAGGTCATTTTCGTCCTCCCTAGGCTTATTCGAATGCAATTAGGGTTTTTAACCAATCTTGTGCATCCAATAAGTGATTTTGTGTCATTGGTTGAACATTTAGGTCATTTTCGTCCTCCGTAGGCTTATTTTAATCCTATTAGGGTTTTTAACCAATCTTGTGCATCCAATTAGTGATTTTGTGTAATAGGTTGAACATTTAGGTCATTTTCATCCTTCCAAGGCTTATTCTAATCCAATTAGGTTTTTTAACCAATTTTGTTCATCCAATAAGTGCTTTTATGTCATTGGTTGAACATTTAGGTCATTTTCGGTTTCCCCAGGCTTATTCTAATCCAATTAGGGTTTTTAACAAATCTTGTGCATCCAATAAGTGATTTTGTGTCATTGGTTGAACATTTAAGTTAATTTCGTCCTGTGTAGGCTTAATTTATTCCAATTAGGGTTTTTAACCAGTCTTGTGCATTCAATAAGTGATTTTGTGTCATTGGTGGAACATTTAGGTCATTTTCGGTTTCCCCAGGCTTATTCTAATCCAATTAGGGTTTTTAACCAATCTTGTACATCCAATAAGTGATTTTGTGTTATTGGTTGAACATTTAGGTCATTTTCGTGTTCCCTTGGCTTATTCTAATCCTATTACGGTTTTTAACCAATCTTGTGCATCCAACAAATGATTTTGTGTCATTGGTTAAACATTTAGGTGTTTTTCAGTTTCCCTACGCTTATTCTAATCCAATTAGGGTTTTTTACCAATCTTGTGCATCCAATAAGTAATTTTGTTTCATTGGTTTAACATTTAGGTCATTTTCGTCCTCCCTAGGCTTATTCTTATCAACTTAGGGTTTTTAACCAATCTTGTGCATCCAATTAGTGATTTTGTGTCATTGATTGAACATTTAGGTGATATTCGATTTCCCTAGGCTTATTCTAATCCAATTAGGGTTTGTAACCAATCTTGTGCGTCCAATAAGTGATTTTGTGTCATTGGTTGAACATTTAGGTCATTTTCGTGTTCCCTTGGCTTATTCTAATCCTATTACGGTTTTTAACCAATCTTGTGCATCCAATAAGTGATTTTGTGTCATTGGTTGAACATTTAGGTCATTTTCGTCCTCCCTAGGCTTATTCTAATCCAATTAGGGTTTTTAACCAATCTTGTGCTTCCAATAAGTGATTTTGTGTCATTGGTTGAACATTTAGGTCATTTTCGTCCTCCGTAGGATTATTTTAATCCTATTAGGGTTTTTAACCAATCTTGTGCATCCAATTAGTGATTTTGTGTCATAGGTTGAACATTTAGGTCATTTTCATCCTACCAAGGCTTATTCTAATCCAATTAGGTTTTTTAACCAATTTTGTTCATCCAATAAGTGATTTTGTGTCATTGGTTGAACATTTAGGTCATTTTCGGTTTCCCCAGGCTTATTCTAATCCAATTAGGGTTTTTAACAAATCTTGTGCATCCAATAAGTGATTTTGTGTCATTGGTTGAACATTTAAGTTATTTTCGTCCTCTGTAGGCTAAATCTATTCCAATTAGGGTTTTTAACCAGTCTTGTGCATTCAATAAACGATTTTGTGTCATTGGTGGAACATTTTGGTCATTTTCGGTTTCCCCAGGCTTATTCTAATCCAATTAGGGTTTTTAACCAATCTTGTACATCCAATAAGTGATTTTGTGTTATTGGTTGAACATTTAGGTCATTTTCGTGTTCCCTTGGCTTATTCTAATCCTATTACGGTTTTTAACCAATCTTGTGCATCCAACAAATGATTTTGTGTCATTGGTTAAACATTTAGGTGTTTTTCAGTTTCCCTACGCTTATTCTAATCCAATTAGGGTTTTTTACCAATCTTGTGCATCCAATAAGTAATTTTGTTTCATTGGTTGAACATTTAGGTCATTTTCGTCCTCCCTAGGCTTATTCTTATCAACTTAGGGTTTTTAACCAATCTTGTGCATCCAATTAGTGATTTTGTGTCATTGATTGAACATTTAGGTGATATTCGATTTCCCTAGGCTTATTCTAATCCAATTAGGGTTTGTAACCAATCTTGTGCATCCAATAAGTGATTTTGTGTCATTGGTTGAACATTTAGGTCATTTTCGTGTTCCCCAGGCTTATTCTAATCCTATTACGGTTTTTAACCAATCTTGTGCATCCAACAAGTGATTTTTTGTCATTGGTTAAACATTAGGTGTTATTCGGTTTCCTTATGGTTATTCTAATCCAATTAGGGTTTTTTTACCAATCTTGTGCATCCAATAACTAATTTTGTTTCAGTGGTTGAACATTTAGGTCATTTTAGTCCTCCCTATGCTTATTCTAATCCACTTAGTGTTTTTAACCAATCTTGTGCATCCAATAAGTGATTTTGTGTCATTGGTTGAACATTTAGGTCATTTTCGTCCTCCCTAGGCTTATTCTATTCCAATTCGGGTTTTTAACGAATCTTGTGCATTCAATAAGAGATTTTGTGTCATTGGTTGAACATTTAGGTCATTTTCGTCCTCCCAAGGCTTACTATAATTCAATTAGGGTTTTAAACCAATCTTGTGCATCCAATAAGTGATTTTGTGTCATTGGTTGAACATTTAGGTCATTTTCGGTTTCCCCAAGCTTATTCTAATCCAATTAGGGTTTTTAACCAATCTTGTGCATCCGATAAATGATTTTGTGTCATTGGTTGAACATTTAGGTCATTTTCGTCCTCCGTAGGCTTATTCTATTCCAATTAGAGTATTTAACCAATCTTGTGCATTCAATAAGTGATTTTGTGTCATTGGTGGATCATTTAGGTCATTTTCGGTTTCCCCAGGCTTATTCTAATCCAATTAGGGTTTTTAACCAATCTCGTACATCCAATAAGTGATTTTGTGTTATTGGTAGAACATTTAGGTCATTTTCATCCTCCCTAGGCTTATTCTAATCCACTTAGGGTTGAAAACAATCTTGTGCATCCAATAAGTGATATTGTGTCATTGGTTGAACATTTAGGTCATTTTCGTCCTCCCTAGGCTTATTCAAATGCAATTAGGGTTTTTAACCAATCTTGTGCATCCAATAAGTGATTTTGTGTCATTGGTTGAACATTTAGGTCATTTTCGGTTTCCCCAGGCTTATTCTAATCCAATTAGGGTTTTTAACAAATCTTGTGCATCCAATAAGTGATTTTGTGTCATTGGTTGAACATTTAAGTTAATTTCGTCCTGTGTAGGCTTAATCTATTCCAATTAGGGTTTTTAACCAGTCTTGTGCATTCAATAAGTGATTTTGTGTCATTGGTGGAACATTTAAGTCATTTTCGGTTTCCCCAGGCTTATTCTAATCCAATTAGGGTTTTTAACCAATCTTGTACATCCAATAAGTGATTTTGTGTTATTGGTTGAACATTTAGGTCATTTTCGTGTTCCCTTGGCTTATTCTAATCCTATTACGGTTTTTAACCAATCTTGTGCATCCAACAAATGATTTTGTGTCATTGGTTAAACATTTAGGTGTTTTTCAGTTTCCCTACGCTTATTCTAATCCAATTAGGGTTTTTTTACCAATCTTGTGCATCCAATAAGTAATTTTGTTTCATTGGTTGAACATTTAGGTCATTTTCGTCCTCCCTAGGCTTATTCTTATCAACTTAGGGTTTTTAACCAATCTTGTGCATCCAATTAGTGATTTTGTGTCATTGATTGAACATTTAGGTGATATTCGATTTCCCTAGGCTTATTCTAATCCAATTAGGGTTTGTAACCAATCTTGTGCATCCAATAAGTGATTTTGTGTCATTGGTTGAACATTTAGGTCATTTTCCTGTTCCCTTGGCTTATTCTAATCCTATTACGGTTTTTAACCAATCTTGTGCATCCAACAAGTGATTTTGTGTCATTGGTTAAACATTTAGGTGTTATTCGGTTTCCATAGGCTTATTCTTATCCAATTAGTGATTTTTACCAATCTTGTGCATCCAATAACTAATTTTGTTTCATTGGTTGAACATTTAGGTCATTTTCGTCCTCCCTAGGCTTATTCGAATCCATTTAGGGTTTTTAACCAATCTTGTGCATCCAATAAGTGATTTTGTGTCATTAGTTGAACATTTAGGTCATTTTCGTCCTCCCTAGGCTTATTCGAATCCAATTAGGGTTTTTAACCAATCTTGTGCTTCCAATAAGTGATTTTGTGTCATTGGTTGAACATTTAGGTCATTTTCGTCCTCCGTAGGCTTATTCTATTCCAATTAGAGTATTTAACGAATCTTGTGCATTCAATAAGTGATTTTGTGTCATTGGTGGATCATTTAGGTCATTTTCGGTTTCCCCAGGCTTATTCTAATCCAATTAGGGTTTTTAACCAATCTCGTACATCCAATAAGTGATTTTGTGTTATTGGTAGAACATTTAGGTCATTTTCATCCTCCCTAGGCTTATTCTAATCCACTTAGGGTTGAAAACAATCTTGTGCATCCAATAAGTGATATTGTGTCATTGGTTGAACATTTAGGTCATTTTCGTCCTCCCTAGGCTTATTCGAATGCAATTAGGGTTTTTAACCAATCTTGTGCATCCAATAAGTGATTTTGTGTCATTGGTTGAACATTTAGGTCATTTTCGTCCTCCGTAGGCTTATTTTAATCCTATTAGGGTTTTTAACCAATCTTGTGCATCCAATTAGTGATTTTGTGTAATAGGTTGAACATTTAGGTCATTTTCATCCTACCAAGGCTTATTCTAATCCAATTAGGTTTTTTAACCAATTTTGTTCATCCAATAAGTGCTTTTATGTCATTGGTTGAACATTTAGGTCATTTTCGGTTTCCCCAGGCTTATTCTAATCCAATTAGGGTTTTTAACAAATCTTGTGCATCCAATAAGTGATTTTGTGTCATTGGTTGAACATTTAAGTTAATTTCGTCCTGTGTAGGCTTAATTTATTCCAATTAGGGTTTTTAACCAGTCTTGTGCATTCAATAAGTGATTTTGTGTCATTGGTGGAACATTTAGGTCATTTTCGGTTTCCCCAGGCTTATTCTAATCCAATTAGGGTTATTAACCAATCTTGTACATCCAATAAGTGATTTTGTGTTATTGGTTGAACATTTAGGTCATTTTCGTGTTCCCTTGGCTTATTCTAATCCTATTACGGTTTTTAACCAATCTTGTGCATCCAACAAATGATTTTGTGTCATTGGTTAAACATTTAGGTGTTTTTCAGTTTCCCTACGCTTATTCTAATCCAATTAGGGTTTTTTACCAATCTTGTGCATCCAATAAGTAATTTTGTTTCATTGGTTGAACATTTAGGTCATTTTCGTCCTCCCTAGGCTTATTCTTATCAACTTAGGGTTTTTAACCAATCTTGTGCATCCAATTAGTGATTTTGTGTCATTGATTGAACATTTAGGTGATATTCGATTTCCCTAGGCTTATTCTAATCCAATTAGGGTTTGTAACCAATCTTGTGCATCCAATAAGTGATTTTGTGTCATTGGTTGAACATTTAGGTCATTTTCGTGTTCCCCAGGCTTATTCTAATCCTATTACGGTTTTTAACCAATCTTGTGCATCCAACAAGTGATTTTTTGTCATTGGTTAAACATTAGGTGTTATTCGGTTTCCTTATGGTTATTCTAATCCAATTAGGGTGTTTTTACCAATCTTGTGCATCCAATAACTAATTTTGTTTCAGTGGTTGAACATTTAGGTCATTTTAGTCCTCCCTATGCTTATTCTAATCCACTTAGTGTTTTTAACCAATCTTGTGCATCCAATAAGTGATTTTGTGTCATTGGTTGAACATTTAGGTCATTTTCGTCCTCCCTAGGCTTATTCTATTCCAATTCGGGTTTTTAACGAATCTTGTGCATTCAATAAGAGATTTTGTGTCATTGGTTGAACATTTAGGTCATTTTCGTCCTCCCAAGGCTTACTATAATTCAATTAGGGTTTTAAACCAATCTTGTGCATCCAATAAGTGATTTTGTGTCATTGGTTGAACATTTAGGTCATTTTCGGTTTCCCCAAGCTTATTCTAATCCAATTAGGGTTTTTAACCAATCTTGTGCATCCGATAAATGATTTTGTGTCATTGGTTGAACATTTAGGTCATTTTCGTCCTCCGTAGGCTTATTCTATTCCAATTAGAGTATTTAACCAATCTTGTGCATTCAATAAGTGATTTTGTGTCATTGGTGGATCATTTAGGTCATTTTCGGTTTCCCCAGGCTTATTCTAATCCAATTAGGGTTTTTAACCAATCTCGTACATCCAATAAGTGATTTTGTGTTATTGGTAGAACATTTAGGTCATTTTCATCCTCCCTAGGCTTATTCTAATCCACTTAGGGTTGAAAACAATCTTGTGCATCCAATAAGTGATATTGTGTCATTGGTTGAACATTTAGGTCATTTTCGTCCTCCCTAGGCTTATTCTAATCCAATTAGGGTTTTTAACCAATCTTGTGCATCCAATAAGTGATTTTGTGTCATTGGTTGAACATTTAGGTCATTTTCGTCCTCCCAAGGCTTATTCTCGTCCAATTAGGGTTTTTAACCAATCTTGTGCCTCTAATAAGTGATTTTGTGTCATTGGTTGAACATTTAGGTCATTTTCGTCCTCCCAAGGCTTATTCTCGTCCAATTAGGGTTTTTAACCAATCTTGTGCATCCAATAAGTACATTTGTGTCATTGGTTGAACATTTAGGTCATTTTCGTCCTCCCAAGGCTTATTCTCGTCCAATTAGGGTTTTTAACCAATCTTGTGCATCCAATAAGTACATTTGTGTCATTGGTTGAACATTTAGGTCATTTTCGTCCTCCTAAGGCTTATTCTCGACCAATTACAATTTTTAACCAATCTTGTGCATCCAATAAGTGATTTTGTGTCATTGGTTGAACATTTAGGTCATTTTCGTCCTCCCAAGGCTTATTCTCATCCAATTAGGGTTTTTCTCCAATATTGTGCATCCAATAAGTGATTTTGTGTCATTGGTTGAACATTTAGGTCATTTTCGTCCTCCCAAGGCTTATTCTCGTCCAATTAGGGTTTTTAACCAATCTTGTGCATCCAATAAGTACATTTGTGTCATTGGTTGAACATTTAGGTCATTTTCGTCCTCCCTGGGCTTATTCTCGTCCAATTAGGGTTTTTAACCAATCTTGTGCATCCAATAAGTACATTTGTGTCATTGGTTGAAAATTTAGGTCATTTTCGTCCTCCCACGGCTTATTCTCGTCCAATTAGGGTTTTTAACCAATCTTGTGCATCCAATAAGTGATTTTGTGTCATTGGTTGAACATTTACGTCATATTCGTCCTCCCAAGGCTTATTCTCGTCCAATTAGGGGTTTTAACCAATCTTGTGCATCCAATAAGTGATTTTGTGTCATTGGTTGAACATTTAGGTCATTTTCGTCCTCCCAAGGCTTATTCTCGTCCAATTAGGGTTTTTAACCAATCTTGTGCATCCAATAAGTACATTTGTGTCATTGGTTGAACATTTAGGTCATTTTCATCCTCCCTAGGATTTTTCTCGTCCAATTAGGGTTTTTAACCAATCTTGTGCATCCAATAAGTACATTTGTGTCATTGGTTGAACATTTAGGTCATTTTCGTCCTCCCAATGCTTATTCTCGTCCAATTAGGGTTTTTAACCAATCTTGTGCATCCAATAAGTGATTTTGTGTCATTGGTTGAACATTCAGGTCATTTTCGTCCTCCCAATGGTTATTCTCGTCCAATTAGGGTTTTTAACCAATCTTGTGCATCCAATAAGTACATTTGTGTCATTGGTTGAACATTTAGGTCATTTTCGTCCTCCCAAGGCTTATTCTCGTCCAATTAGGGTTTTTAACCAATCTTGTGCATCCAATAAGTACATTTGTGTCATTGGTTGAACATTTAGGTCATTTTCATCCTCCCTAGGCCTTTTCTCGTCCAATTAGGGTTTTTAACCAATCTTGTGGATCCAATAAGTGATTTTGTGTCATTGGTTGAACATTTAGGTCATTTTCATCCTCCCAATGCTTATTCTCGTCCAATTAGGGGTTTTAACCAATCCTGTGCATCCAATAAGTGATTTTGTGTCATTGGTTGAACATTTAGGTCATTTTCGTCCTCCCAAGGCTTATTCTCGTCCAATTAGGGTTTTTAACCAATCTTGTGCATCCAATAAGTACATTTGTGTCATTGGTTGAACATTTAGGTCATTTTCGTCCTCCCAAGGCTTATTCTTGCCAATTAAAGTTTTTAACCAATCTTGTGCATCCAATAAGTGATTTTGTGTCATTAGTTGAACATTTAGGTCATTTTCGTCCTCCATAGGCTTATTCTCGTCCAATTAGGGTTTTTAACCAATCTTGTGCATCCAATAAGTACATTTGTGTCATTGGTTGAACATTTAGGTCATTTTCGTCCTCCCAAGGCTTATTCTCGTCCAATTAGGGTGTTTAACCAATCTTGTGCATCCAATAAGTGAATTTGTGTCATTGGTTGAACATTTAGGTCATTTTCGTCCTCCCAAGGCTTATTCTCGTCCAATTAGGGTTTTTAACCAATCTTGTGCATCCAATAAGTACATTTGTGTCATTGGTTGAACATTTAGGTCATTTTCGTCCTCCCATAGCTTATTCTCGTCCAATTAGGGTTTTTAACCAATCTTGTGCATCCAATAAGTACATTTGTGTCATTGGTTGAACATTTAGGTCATTTTCGTCCTCCCAAGGCTTATTCTCGTCCAATTAGGGTTTTTAACCAATCTTGTGCATCCAATAAGTGCTTTTTTGTCATTGGTTGAACATTTAGGTCATTTTCGTCCTCCCAAGGCTTATTCTCGTCCAATTAGGGTTTTTAACCAATCTTGTGCATCCAATAAGTACATTTGTGTCATTGGTTGAACATTTAGGTCATTTTCGTCCTCCCTAGGCTTATTCTAATCCAATTAGGGTTTTTAACCAATCTTGTGCATCCAATAAGTGATTTTGTGTCATTGGTTGAACATTTAGGTCATTTTCGGTTTCCCCAGGCTTATTCTAATCCAATTAGGGTTTTTAACAAATCTTGTGCATCCAATAAGTGATTTTGTGTCATTGGTTGAACATTTAAGTTATTTTCGTCCTCTATAGGCTTATTCTATTCCAATTAGGGTTTTTAACCAATCTTGTGCATTCAATAAGTGATTTTGTGTCATTGGTTGAACATTTAGGTCATTTTCGGTTTCCCCAGGCTTATTCTAATCCAATTAGGGTTTTTAACCAATCTTGTACATCCAATAAGTGATTTTGTGTTATTGGTTGAACATTTAGGTCATTTTCGTGTTCCCTTGGCTTATTCTAATCCTATTACGGTTTTTAACCAATCTTGTGCATCCAACAAATGATTTTGTGTCATTGGTTAAACATTTAGGTGTTTTTCAGTTTCCCTACGCTTATTCTAATCCAATTAGGGTTTTTTACCAATCTTGTGCATCCAATAAGTAATTTTGTTTCATTGGTTGAACATTTAGGTCATTTTCGTCCTCCCTAGGCTTATTCTTATCAACTTAGGGTTTTTAACCAATCTTGTGCATCCAATTAGTGATTTTGTGTCATTGATTGAACATTTAGGTGATATTCGATTTCCCTAGGCTTATTCTAATCCAATTAGGGTTTGTAACCAATCTTGTGCATCCAATAAGTGATTTTGTGTCATTGGTTGAACATTTAGGTCATTTTCCTGTTCCCTTGGCTTATTCTAATCCTATTACGGTTTTTAACCAATCTTGTGCATCCAACAAGTGATTTTGTGTCATTGGTTAAACATTTAGGTGTTATTCGGTTTCCATAGGCTTATTCTTATCCAATTAGTGATTTTTACCAATCTTGTGCATCCAATAACTAATTTTGTTTCATTGGTTGAACATTTAGGTCATTTTCGTCCTCCCTAGGCTTATTCGAATCCATTTAGGGTTTTTAACCAATCTTGTGCATCCAATAAGTGATTTTGTGTCATTAGTTGAACATTTAGGTCATTTTCGTCCTCCCTAGGCTTATTCGAATCCAATTAGGGTTTTTAACCAATCTTGTGCTTCCAATAAGTGATTTTGTGTCATTGGTTGAACATTTAGGTCATTTTCGTCCTCCGTAGGCTTATTCTATTCCAATTAGAGTATTTAACGAATCTTGTGCATTCAATAAGTGATTTTGTGTCATTGGTGGATCATTTAGGTCATTTTCGGTTTCCCCAGGCTTATTCTAATCCAATTAGGGTTTTTAACCAATCTCGTACATCCAATAAGTGATTTTGTGTTATTGGTAGAACATTTAGGTCATTTTCATCCTCCCTAGGCTTATTCTAATCCACTTAGGGTTGAAAACAATCTTGTGCATCCAATAAGTGATATTGTGTCATTGGTTGAACATTTAGGTCATTTTCGTCCTCCCTAGGCTTATTCGAATGCAATTAGGGTTTTTAACCAATCTTGTGCATCCAATAAGTGATTTTGTGTCATTGGTTGAACATTTAGGTCATTTTCGTCCTCCGTAGGCTTATTTTAATCCTATTAGGGTTTTTAACCAATCTTGTGCATCCAATTAGTGATTTTGTGTAATAGGTTGAACATTTAGGTCATTTTCATCCTACCAAGGCTTATTCTAATCCAATTAGGTTTTTTAACCAATTTTGTTCATCCAATAAGTGCTTTTGTGTCATTGGTTGAACATTTAGGTCATTTTCGGTTTCCCCAAGCTTATTCTAATCCAATTAGGGTTTTTAACAAATCTTGTGCATCCAATAAGTGATTTTGTGTCATTGGTTGAACATTTAAGTTAATTTCGTCCTGTGTAGGCTTAATCTATTCCAATTAGGGTTTTTAACCAGTCTTGTGCATTCAATAAGTGATTTTGTGTCATTGGTGGAACATTTAAGTCATTTTCGGTTTCCCCAGGCTTATTCTAATCCAATTAGGGTTTTTAACCAATCTTGTACATCCAATAAGTGATTTTGTGTTATTGGTTGAACATTTAGGTCATTTTCGTGTTCCCTTGGCTTATTCTAATCCTATTACGGTTTTTAACCAATCTTGTGCATCCAACAAATGATTTTGTGTCATTGGTTAAACATTTAGGTGTTTTTCAGTTTCCCTACGCTTATTCTAATCCAATTAGGGTTTTTTTACCAATCTTGTGCATCCAATAAGTAATTTTGTTTCATTGGTTGAACATTTAGGTCATTTTCGTCCTCCCTAGGCTTATTCTTATCAACTTAGGGTTTTTAACCAATCTTGTGCATCCAATTAGTGATTTTGTGTCATTGATTGAACATTTAGGTGATATTCGATTTCCCTAGGCTTATTCTAATCCAATTAGGGTTTGTAACCAATCTTGTGCGTCCAATAAGTGATTTTGTGTCATTGGTTGAACATTTAGGTCATTTTCGTGTTCCCTTGGCTTATTCTAATCCTATTACGGTTTTTAACCAATCTTGTGCATCCAATAAGTGATTTTGTGTCATTGGTTGAACATTTAGGTCATTTTCGTCCTCCCTAGGCTTATTCTAATCCAATTAGGGTTTTTAACCAATCTTGTGCTTCCAATAAGTGATTTTGTGTCATTGGTTGAACATTTAGGTCATTTTCGTCCTCCGTAGGATTATTTTAATCCTATTAGGGTTTTTAACCAATCTTGTGCATCCAATTAGTGATTTTGTGTCATAGGTTGAACATTTAGGTCATTTTCATCCTACCAAGGCTTATTCTAATCCAATTAGGTTTTTTAACCAATTTTGTTCATCCAATAAGTGATTTTGTGTCATTGGTTGAACATTTAGGTCATTTTCGGTTTCCCCATGCTTATTCTAATCCAATTAGGGTTTTTAACAAATCTTGTGCATCCAATAAGTGATTTTGTGTCATTGGTTGAACATTTAAGTTATTTTCGTCCTCTGTAGGCTAAATCTATTCCAATTAGGGTTTTTAACCAATCTTGTGCATTCAATAAGTGATTTTGTGTCATTGGTGGAACATTTTGGTCATTTTCGGTTCCCCCAAGCTTATTTTAATCCAATTAGGGTTTTTAACCAAACTTGTACATCCAATAAGTGATTTTGTGTTATTGGTTGAACATTTAGGTCATTTTCGTGTTCCCATGGCTTATTCTAATCCTATTACGGTTTTTTAACCAATCTTGTTCATCCAATAAGTGATTTTGTGTCATTGGTTGAACATTTAGGTCATTTTCGGTTTCGCCAGGCTTATTCAAATCGAATTAGGGTTTTTAACAAATCTTGTGCATCCAATAAGTGATTTTGTGTCATTGGTTGAACATTTAAGTTATTTTCGTCCTCTATAGGCTTATTCTATTCCTATTAGGGTTTTTAACCAATCTTGTGCATTCAATAAGTGATTTTGTGTCATTGGTGGAACATTTAGGTCATTTTCGGTTTCCCCAGGCTTATTCTAATCGAATTAGGGTTTTTAACCAATCTTGTACATCCAATAAGTGATTTTATGTCATTGGTTGAACATTTAGGTCATTTTCGTCTTCCCTTGGCTTATTCTAATCCTATTACGGTTTTTAACCAATCTTGTGCATCCAACAAGTGATTTTGTGTCATTGGTTAAACATTTAGGTGTTTTTCGGTTTCCCTAGGCTTATTCTAATCCAATTAGGGTTTTTTACCAATCTTGTGCATCCAATAAGTAATTTTGTTTCATTGGTTGAACATTTAGGTCATTTTTGTCCCCCCTAGGCATATTCTAATCCAATTAAGGTTTTTAATCAATCTTGTGCATCCAATAAGTGATTTTGTGTCATTGATTGAACATTTAGGTGATATTCGGTTTCCCTAGGCTTATTCTAATCCAATTAGGGTTTGTAACGAATCTTGTGCATCCAATAAGTGATTTTGTGTCATTGGTTGAACATTTAGGTCATTTTCGTGTTCCCTTGGCTTATTCTAATCCTATTACGGTTTTTGACCAATCTTGTGCATCCAACAAATGATTTTGTGTTATTGGTTAAAAATTTAGGTGTTTTTCGGTTTCCCTACGCTTATTCTAATCCAATTAGGGTTTTTTTACCAATCTTGTGCATCCAATAAGTAATTTTTTTTCATTGGTTGAACATTTAGGTCATTTTCGTCCTCCCTAGGCATATTCTAATCCAATTAGGGTTTTTAATCAATCTTGTGCATCCAATAAGTGATTTTGTGTCATTGGTTGAACATTTAGGTCATTTTTGGTTTCCCCAAGCTTATTCTAATCCTATTAAGGTTTTTAACCAATCTTGTGCATCCAACAAGTGATTTTTTGTCATTGGTTAATCATTTAGGTGTTATTCGGTTTCCTTATGCTTATTCTAATCCAATTAGGGTTTTTTACCAATCTTGTGCATCCAATAACTAATTTTGTTTCAGTGGTTGAACATTTAGGTCATTTTCGTCCTCCCTATGTTTATTCTAATCCACTTAGTGTTTTTAACCAATCTTGTGCATCCAATAAGTGATTTTGTGTCATTGGTTGAACATTTAGGTCATTTTCGTCCTCCCTAGGCTTATTCTATTCCAATTAGGGTTTTTAACCAATCTTGTGCATTCAATAAGAGATTTTGTGTCATTGGTTGAACATTTAGGTCATTTTCGTCCTCCCAAGGCTTACTATAATT
Organism: Cicer chorassanicum; assembly: GCA_037974735.1. NCBI lineage: Eukaryota > Viridiplantae > Streptophyta > Magnoliopsida > Fabales > Fabaceae > Cicer > Cicer chorassanicum. The sequence goes on along the minus strand of JBBPBP010000004.1, from coordinate 39,307,500 downwards.
CAATTAGGGTTTTAAACCAATCTTGTGCATCCAATAAATGATTTTGTGTCATTGGTTGAACATTTAGGTCATTTTCGGTTTCCCCAAGCTTATTCTAATCCAATTAGGGTTTTTAACCAATCTTGTGCATCCGATAAATGATTTTGTGTCATTGGTTGAACATTTAGGTCATTTTCGTCCTCCGTAGGCTTATTCTATTCCAATTAGAGTTTTTAACCAATCTTGTGCATTCAATAAGTGATTTTGTGTCATTGGTGGATCATTTAGGTCATTTTCGGTTTCCCCAGGCTTATTCTAATCCAATTAGGGTTTTTAACCAATCTCGTACATCCAATAAGTGATTTTGTGTTATTGGTAGAACATTTAGGTCATTTTCATCCTCCCTAGGCTTATTCTAATCCACTTAGGGTTGAAAACAATCTTGTGCATCCAATAAGTGATATTGTGTCATTGGTTGAACATTTAAGTTAATTTCGTCCTGTGTAGGCTTAATCTATTCCAATTAGGGTTTTTAACCAGTCTTGTGCATTCAATAAGTGATTTTGTGTCATTGGTGGAACATTTAAGTCATTTTCGGTTTCCCCAGGCTTATTCTAATCCAATTAGGGTTTTTAACCAATCTTGTACATCCAATAAGTGATTTTGTGTTATTGGTTGAACATTTAGGTCATTTTCGTGTTCCCTAGGCTTATTCTAATCCTATTACGGTTTTTAACCAATCTTGTGCATCCAACAAATGATTTTGTGTCATTGGTTAAACATTTAGGTGTTTTTCAGTTTCCCTACGCTTATTCTAATCCAATTAGGGTTTTTTACCAATCTTGTGCATCCAATAAGTAATTTTGTTTCATTGGTTGAACATTTAGGTCATTTTCGTCTTCCCTAGGCTTATTCTTATCAACTTAGGGTTTTTAACCAATCTTGTGCATCCAATTAGTGATTTTGTGTCATTGATTGAACATTTAGGTGATATTCGATTTCCCTAGGCTTATTCTAATCCAATTAGGGTTTGTAACCAATCTTGTGCATCCAATAAGTGATTTTGTGTCATTGGTTGAACATTTAGGTCATTTTCGTGTTCCCTTGGCTTATTCTAATCCTATTACGGTTTTTAACCAATCTTGTGCATCCAACAAGTGATTTTGTGTCATTGGTTAAACATTTAGGTGTTATTCGGTTTCCATAGGCTTATTCTTATCCGATTAGTGATTTTCACCAATCTTGTGCATCCAATAACTAATTTTGTTTCATTGGTTGAACATTTAGGTCATTTTCGTCCTCCCTAGGCTTATTCGAATCCAATTAGGGTTTTTAACCAATCTTGTGCATCCAATAAGTGATTTTGTGTCATTGGTTGAACATTTAGGTCATTTTCGTCCTCCCTAGCCTTATTCGAATCCAATTAGGGTTTTTAACCAATCTTGTGCTTCCAATAAGTGATTTTGTGTCATTGGTTGAACATTTAGGTCATTTTCGTCCTCCGTAGGATTATTTTAATCCTATTAGGGTTTTTAACCAATCTTGTGCATCCAATTAGTGATTTTGTGTCATAGGTTGAACATTTAGGTCATTTTCATCCTACCAAAGCTTATTCTAATCCAATTAGGTTTTTTAACCAATTTTGTTCATCCAATAAGTGATTTTGTGTCATTGGTTGAACATTTAGGTCATTTTCGGTTTCCCTAGGCTTATTCTAATCCAATTAGGGTTTTTAACAAATCTTGTGCATCCAATAAGTGATTTTGTGTCATTGGTTGAACATTTAAGTTATTTTCGTCCTCTGTAGGCTAAATCTATTCCAATTAGGGTTTTTAACCAATCTTGTGCATTCAATAAGTGATTTTGTGTCATTGGTGGAACATTTTGGTCATTTTCGGTTCCCCCAAGCTTATTTTAATCCAATTAGGGTTTTTAACCAAACTTGTACATCCAATAAGTGATTTTGTGTTGTTGGTTGAACATTTAGGTCATTTTCGTGTTCCCTTGGCTTATTCTAATCCTATTACGGTTTTTAACCAATCTTGTTCATCCAATAAGTGATTTTGTGTCATTGGTTGAACATTTAGGTCATTTTCGGTTTCGCCAGGCTTATTCTAATCCAATTAGGGTTTTTAACCAATCTTGTACATCCAATTAGTGATTTTGTGTTATTGGTTGAACATTTAGGTCATTTTCGTGTTCCCTAGGCTTATTCTAATCCTATTACGGTTTTTAACCAATCTTGTGCATCCAACAAATGATTTTGTGTCATTGGTTAAACATTTAGGTGTTTTTCAGTTTCCCTACGCTTATTCTAATCCAATTAGGGTTTTTTACCAATCTTGTGCATCCAATAAGTAATTTTGTTTCATTGGTTGAACATTTAGGTCATTTTCGTCCTCCCTAGGCTTATTCTTATCAACTTAGGGTTTTTAACCAATCTTGTGCATCCAATTAGTGATTTTATGTCATTGGTTGAACATTTAAGTTAATTTCGTCCTGTGTAGGCTTAGAATATTCCAATTAGGGTTTTTAACCAGTCTTGTGCATTCAATAAGTGATTTTGTGTCATTGGTTGAACATTTAGGTCATTTTCGTCCTCCATAGGCTTATTCTAATCCAATTAGGGTTTTTAACAAATCTTGTGCATCCAATAAGTGATTTTGTGTCATTGGTTGAACATTTAAGTTAATTTCGTCCTGTGTAGGCTTAATCTATTCCAATTAGGGTTTTTAACCAGTCTTGTGCATTCAATAAGTGATTTTGTGTCATTGGGGGAACATTTAGGTCATTTTCGTCCTCCCTACGCATATTCTAATCCAATTAAGGTTTTTAATCAATCTTGTGCATCCAATAAGTGATTTTGTGTCATTGATTGAACATTTAGGTGATATTCGGTTTCCCTAGGCTTATTCTAATCCAATTAGGGTTTGTAACCAATCTTGTGCATCCAATAAGTGATTTTGTGTCATTGGTTGAACATTTAGGTCATTTTCGTGTTCCCTTGGCTTATTCTAATCCTATTACGGTTTTTTACCAATCTTGTGCATCCAACAAATGATTTTGTGTCATTGGTTAAAAATTTAGGTGTTTTTCGGTTTCCCTACGCTTATTCTAATCCAATTAGGGTTTTTTACCAATCTTGTGCATCCAATAAGTAATTTTTTTTCATTGGTTGAACATTTAGGTCATTTTCGTCCTCCCTAGTCTTATTCTATTCCATTTAGGGTTTTTAACCAATCTTGTGCATTCAATAAGAGATTTTGTGTCATTGGTTGAACATTTAGGTCATTTTCGTCCTCCCAAGGCTTACTATAATTCAATTAGGGTTTTAAACCAATCTTGTGCATCCAATAAGTGATTTTGTGTCATTGGTTGAACATTTAGGTCATTTTCGGTTTCCCCAAGCTTATTCTAATCCAATTAGGGTTTTTAACCAATCTTGTGCATCCGTTAAATGATTTTGTGTCATTGGTTGAACATTTAGGTCATTTTCGTCCTCCGTAGGCTTATTCTATTCCAATTAGAGTTTTTAACCAATCTTATGCATTCAATAAGTGATTTTGTGTCATTGGTGGATCATTTAGGTCATTTTCGGTTTCCCCAGGCTTATTCTAATCCAATTAGGGTTTTTAACCAATCTCGTACATCCAATAAGTGATTTTGTGTTATTGGTAGAACATTTAGGTCATTTTCATCCTCCCTAGGCTTATTCTAATCCACTTAGGGTTGAAAACAATCATGTGCATCCAATAAGTGATATTGTGTCATTGGTTGAACATTTAGGTCATTTTCGTCCTCCCTAGGCTTATGCGAATCCAATTAGGGTTTTTAACCAATCTTGTGCATCCAACAAGTGATTTTGTGTCATTGGTTGAACATTTAGGTCATTTTCGTCCTCCGTAGGCTTATTTTAATCCTATTAGGGTTTTTAACCAATCTTGTGCATCCAATTAGTGATTTTGTGTAATAGGTTGAACATTTAGGTCATTTTCATCCTACCAAGGCTTATTCTAATCCAATTAGGTTTTTTAACCAATTTTGTTCATCCAATAAGTGATTTTGTGTCATTGGTTGAACATTTAGGTCATTTTCGTCCTTCATAGGCTTATTCTAATCCAATTAGGGTTTTTAACAAATCTTGTGCATCCAATAAGTGATTTTGTGTCATTGGTTGAACATTTAAGTTAATTTCGTCCTGCGTAGGCTTAATCTATTCCAATTAGGGTTTTTAACCAGTCTTGTGCATTCAATAAGTGATTTTGTGTCATTGGTGGAACATTTAGGTCATTTTCGTCCTCCTTAGGCATATTCTAATCCAATTAGGGTTTTTAATCAATCTTGTGCATCCAATAAGTGATTTTGTGTCATTGGTTGAACATTTAGGTCATTTTTGGTTTCCCCAGGCTTATTCTAATCCTATTACGGTTTTTAACCAATCTTGTGCATTCAACAAGTGATTTTTTGTCATTGGTTAAACATTTAGGTGTTATTCGGTTTCCTTATGGTTATTCTAATCCAATTAGGGTTTTTTTACCAATCTTGTGCATCCAATAACTAATTTTGTTTCAGTGGTTGAACATTTAGGTCATTTTCGTCCTCCCTATGCTTATTCTAATCCACTTAGTGTTTTTAACCAATCTTGTGCATCCAATAAGTGATTTTGTGTCATTGGTTGAACATTTAGGTCTTTTTCGTCCTCCCTAGGCTTATTCTATTCCAATTAGGGTTTTTAACCAATCTTGTGCATTCAATAAGAGATTTTGTGTCATTGGTTGAACATTTAGGTCATTTTCGTGTTCCCTTGGCTTATTCTAATCCTATTACGGTTTTTAACCAATCTTGTGCATCCAACAAGTGATTTTGTGTCATTGGTTAAACATTTAGGTGTTATTCAGTTTCCATAGGCTTATTCTTATCCAATTAGTGTTTTTTACCAATCTTGTGCATCCAATAACTAATTTTGTTTCATTGGTTGTACATTTAGGTCATTTTCGTCCTCCCTAGGCTTATTCGAATCCAATTAGGGTTTTAACCAATCTTGTGCTTCCAATAAGTGATTTTGTGTCATTGGTTGAACATTTAGGTCATTTTCGTCCTCCGTAGGATTATTTTAATCCTATTAGGGTTTTTAACCAATCTTGTGCATCCAATTAGTGATTTTGTGTCATAGGTTGAACATTTAGGTCATTTTCATCCTACCAAGGCTTATTCTAATCCAATTAGGTTTTTTAACCAATTTAGTTCATCCAATAAGTGATTTTGTGTCATTGGTTGAACATTTAGGTCATTTTCGGTTTCCCCAGGCTTATTCTAATCCAATTAGGGTTTTTAACAAATCTTGTGCATCCAATAAGTGATTTTGTGTCATTGGTTGAACATTTAAGTTATTTTCGTCCTCTGTAGGCTAAATCGATTCCAATTAGGGTTTTTAACCAATCTTATGCATTCAATAAGTGATTTTGTGTCATTGGTGGAACATTTTGGTCATTTTCGGTTCCCCCAAGCTTATTTTAATCCAATTAGGGTTTTTAACCAAACTTGTACATCCAATAAGTGATTTTGTGTTATTGGTTGAACATTTAGGTCATTTTCGTGTTCCCTTGGCTTATTCTAATCCTATTACGGTTTTTAACCAATCTTGTTCATCCAATAAGTGATTTTGTGTCATTGGTTGAACATTTAGGTCATTTTCGGTTTCGCCAGGCTTATTCAAATCGAATTAGGGTTTTTAACAAATCTTGTGCATCCAATAAGTGATTTTGTGTCATTGGTTGAACATTTAAGTTATTTTCGTCCTCTATAGGCTTATTTTATTCCTATTAGGGTTTTTAACCAATCTTGTGCATTCAATAAGTGATTTTGTGTCATTGGTGGAACATTTAGGTCATTTTCGGTTTCCCCAGGCTTATTCTAATCCAATTAGGGTTTTTAACCAATCTTGTACATCCAATAAGTGATTTTATGTCATTGGTTGAACATTTAGGTCATTTTCGTCTTCCCTTGGCTTATTCTAATCCTATTACGGTTTTTAACCAATCTTGTGCATCCAACAAGTGATTTTGTGTCATTGGTTAAACATTTAGGTGTTTTTCGGTTTCCCTAGGCTTATTCTAATCCAATTAGGGTTTTTTTTACCAATCTTGTGCATCCAATAAGTAATTTTGTTTCATTGGTTGAACATTTAGGTCATTTTTGTCCCCCCTAAGCATATTCTAATCCAATTAAGGTTTTTAATCAATCTTGTGCATCCAATAAGTGATTTTGTGTCATTGATTGAACATTTAGGTGATATTCGGTTTCCCTAGGCTTATTCTAATCAAATTAGGGGTTGTAACCAATCTTGTGCATCCAATAAGTTATTTTGTGTCATTGGTTGAACATTTAGGTCATTTTCGTGTTCCCTTGGCTTATACTAATCCTATTACGGTTTTTAACCAATCTTGTGCATCCAACAAATGATTTTGTGTCATTGGTTAAAAATTTAGGTGTTTTTCGGTTTCCCAACGCTTATTCTAATCCAATTAGGGTTTTTTTACCAATCTTGTGCATCCAATAAGTAATTTTTTTTCATTGGTTGAACATTTAGGTCATTTTCGTCCTCCCTAGGCTTATTCTTATCAACTTAGGGTTTTTAACCAATCTTGTGCATCCAATTAGTGATTTTATGTCATTGGTTGAACATTTAAGTTAATTTCGTCCTGTGTAGGCTTAATCTATTCCAATTAGGGTTTTTAACCAGTCTTGTGCATTCAATAAGTGATTTTGTGTCATTGGTTGAACATTTAGGTCATTTTCGTCCTCCATAGGCTTATTCTAATCCAATTAGGGTTTTTAACAAATCTTGTGCATCCAATAAGTGATTTTGTGTCATTGGTTGAACATTTAAGTTAATTTCGTCCTGTGTAGGCTTAATCTATTCCAATTAGGGTTTTTAACCAGTCTTGTGCATTCAATAAGTGATTTTGTGTCATTGGGGGAACATTTAGGTCATTTTCGTCCTCCCTACGCATATTCTAATCCAATTAAGGTTTTTAATCAATCTTGTGCATCCAATAAGTGATTTTGTGTCATTGATTGAACATTTAGGTGATATTCGGTTTCCCTAGGCTTATTCTAATCCAATTAGGGTTTGTAACCAATCTTGTGCATCCAATAAGTGATTTTGTGTCATTGGTTGAACATTTAGGTCATTTTCGTGTTCCCTTGGCTTATTCTAATCCTATTACGGTTTTTTACCAATCTTGTGCATCCAACAAATGATTTTGTGTCATTGGTTAAAAATTTAGGTGTTTTTCGGTTTCCCTACGCTTATTCTAATCCAATTAGGGTTTTTTACCAATCTTGTGCATCCAATAAGTAATTTTTTTTCATTGGTTGAACATTTAGGTCATTTTCGTCCTCCCTAGGCATATTCTAATCCAATTGGGGTTTTTAATCAATCTTGTGCATCCAATAAGTGATTTTGTGTCATTGGTTGAACATTTAGGTCATTTTTGGTTTCCCCAGGCTTATTCTAATCCTATTACGGTTTTTAACCAATCTTGTGCATCCAACAACTGATTTTTTGTCATTGGTTAAACATTTAGGTGTTATTCGGTTTCCTTATGGTTATTCTAATCCAATTAGGGTTTTTTTACCAATCTTGTGCATCCAATAACTAATTTTGTTTCAGTGGTTGTACATTTAGGTCATTTTCGTCCTCCCTATGCTTATTCTAATCCACTTAGTGTTTTTAACCCATCTTGTGCATCCAATAAGTGATTTTGTGTCATTGGTTGAACATTTAGGTCATTTTCGTCCTCCCTAGGCTTATTCTATTCCAATTAGGGTTTTTAACCAATCATGTGCATTCAATAAGAGATTTTGTGTCATTGGTTGAACATTTAGGTCATTTTCGTCCTCCCAAGGCTTACTATAATTCAATTAGGGTTTTAAACCAATCTTGTGCATCCAATAAGTGATTTTGTGTCATTGGTTGAACATTTAGGTCATTTTCGGTTTCCCCAAGCTTATTCTAATCCAATAAGGGTTTTTAACCAATCTTGTGCATCCGATAAATGATTTTGTGTCATTGGTTGAACATTTAGGTCATTTTCGTCCTCCGTAGGCTTATTCTATTCCAATTAGAGTTTTTAACCAATCTTGTGCATTCAATAAGTGATTTTGTGTCATTGGTGGATCATTAAGGTCATTTTCGGTTTCCCCAAGCTTATTCTAATCCAATTAGGGTTTTTAACCAATCTCGTACATCCAATAAGTGATTTTGTGTTATTGGTAGAACATTTAGGTCATTTTCATCCTCTCTAGGCTTATTCTAATCCACTTAGGGTTGAAAACAATCTTGTGCATCCAATAAGTGATATTGTGTCATTGGTTGAACATTTAGGTCATTTTCGTCCTCCCTAGGCTTATTCGAATGCAATTAGGGTTTTTAACCAATCTTGTGCATCCAATAAGTGATTTTGTGTCATTGGTTGAACATTTAGGTCATTTTCGTCCTCCGTAGGCTTATTTTAATCCTATTAGGGTTTTTAACCAATCTTGTGCATCCAATTAGTGATTTTGTGTAATAGGTTGAACATTTAGGTCATTTTCATCCTACCAAGGCTTATTCTAATCCAATTAGGTTTTTTAACCAATTTTGTTCATCCAATAAGTGCTTTTGTGTCATTGGTTGAACATTTAGGTCATTTTCGGTTTCCCCAGGCTTATTCTAATCCAATTAGGGTTTTTAACAAATCTTGTGCATCCAATAAGTGATTTTGTGTCATTGGTTGAACATTTAAGTTAATTTCGTCCTGTGTAGGCTTAATCTATTCCAATTAGGGTTTTTAACCAGTCTTGTGCATTCAAAAAGTGATTTTGTGTCATTGGTGGAACATTTAGGTCATTTTCGGTTTCCCCAAGCTTATTCTAATCCAATTAGGGTTTTTAACCAATCTTGTACATCCAATAAGTGATTTTGTGTTATTGGTTGAACATTTAGGTCATTTTCGTGTTCCCTTGGCTTATTCTAATCCTATTACGGTTTTTAACCAATCTTGTGCATCCAACAAATGATTTTGTGTCATTGGTTAAACATTTAGGTGTTTTTCAGTTTCCCTACGCTTATTCTAATCCAATTAGGGTTTTTTACCAATCTTGTGCATCCAATAAGTAATTTTGTTTCCGTGGTTGAACATTTAGGTCATTTTCGTCCTCCCTAGGCTTATTCTTATCAACTTAGGGTTTTTAACCAATCTTGTGCATCCAATTAGTGATTTTGTGTCATTGATTGAACATTTAGGTGATATTCGATTTCCCTAGGCTTATTCTAATCCAATTAGGGTTTGTAACCAATCTTGTGCATCCAATAAGTGATTTTGTGTCATTGGTTGAACATTTAGGTCATTTTCGTGTTCCCTTGGCTTATTCTAATCCTATTACGGTTTTTAACCAATCTTGTGCATCCAATAAGTGATTTTGTGTCATTGGTTGAACATTTAGGTCATTTTCGTCCTCCCTAGGCTTATTCGAATCCAATTAGGGTTTTTAACCAATCTTGTGCTTCCAATAAGTGATTTTGTGTCATTGGTTGAACATTTAGGTCATTTTCGTCCTCCGTAGGATTATTTTAATCCTATTAGGGTTTTTAACCAATCTTGTGCATCCAATTAGTGATTTTGTGTCATAGGTTGAACATTTAGGTCATTTTCATCCTACCAAGGCTTATTCTAATCCAATTAGGTTTTTTAACCAATTTTGTTCATCCAATAAGTGATTTTGTGTCATTGGTTGAACATTTAGGTCATTTTCGGTTTCCCCAGGCTTATTCTAATCCAATTAGGGTTTTTAACAAATCTTGTGCATCCAATAAGTGATTTTGTGTCATTGGTTGAACATTTAAGTTATTTTCGTCCTCTATAGGCTAAATCTATTCCAATTAGGGTTTTTAACCAATCTTGTGCATTCAATAAGTGATTTTGTGTCATTGGTGGAACATTTTGGTCATTTTCGGTTCCCCCAAGCTTATTTTAATCCAATTAGGGTTTTTAACCAAACTTGTACATCCAATAAGTGATTTTGTGTTATTGGTTGAACATTTAGGTCATTTTCGTGTTCCCTTGGCTTATTCTAATCCTATTACGGTTTTTAACCAATCTTGTTCATCCAATAAGTGATTTTGTGTCATTGGTTGAACATTTAGGTCATTTTCGGTTTCCCCAGGCTTATTCTAATCCAATTAGGGTTTTTAACAAATCTTGTGCATCCAATAAGTGATTTTGTGTCATTGGTTGAACATTTAAGTTATTTTCGTCCTCTATAGGCTTATTCTATTCCAATTAGGGTTTTTAACCAATCTTGTGCATCCAATAAGTGATTTTGTGTCATTGGTTGAACATTTAGGTCATTTTCGTCTTCCCTTGGCTTATTCTAATCCTATTACGGTTTTTAACCAATCTTGTGCATCCAACAAGTGATTTTGTGTCATTGGTTAAACATTTAGGTGTTTTTCGGTTTCCCTAGGCTTATTCTAATCCAATTAGGGTTTTTTTTACCAATCTTGTGCATCCAATAAGTAATTTTGTTTCATTGGTTGAACATTTAGGTCATTTTTGTCCCCCCTAGGCATATTCTAATCCAATTAAGGTTTTTAATCAATCTTGTGCAACCAATAAGTGATTTTGTGTCATTGATTGAACATTTAGGTGATATTCGGTTTCCCTAGGCTTATTCTGATCCAATTAGGGTTTGTAACCAATCTTGTGCATCCAATAAGTGATTTTGTGTCATTGGTTGAACATTTAGGTCATTTTCGTGTTCCCTTGGCTTATTCTAATCCTATTACGGTTTTTAACCAATCTTGTGCATCCAACAAATGATTTTGTGTCATTGGTTAAAAATTTAGGTGTTTTTCGGTTTCCCTACGCTTATTCTAATCCAATTAGGGTTTTTTACCAATCTTGTGCATCCAATAAGTAATTTTTTTTCATTGGTTGAACATTTAGGTCATTTTCGTCCTCCCTAGGCATATTCTAATCCAATTAGGGTTTTTAATCAATCTTGTGCATCCAATAAGTGATTTTGTGTCATTGGTTGAACATTTAGGTCATTTTTGGTTTCCCCAGGCTTATTCTAATCCTATTACGGTTTTTAACCAATCTTGTGCATCCAACAAGTGATTTTTTGTCATTGGTTAAACATTTAGGTGTTATTCGGTTTCCTTATGGTTATTCTAATCCAATTAGGGTTTTTAACCAATCTTGTGCATCCGATAAATGATTTTGTGTCATTGGTTGACCATTTAGGTCATTTTCGTCCTCCGTAGGCTTATTTTAATCCTATTAGGGTTTTTAACCAATCTTGTGCATCCAATTAGTGATTTTGTGTAATAGGTTGAACATTTAGGTCATTTTCATCCTACCAAGGCTTATTCTAATCCAATTAGGTTTTTTAACCAATTTTGTTCATCCAATAAGTGCTTTTGTGTCATTGGTTGAACATTTAGGTCATTTTCGGTTTCCCCAGGCTTATTCTAATCCAATTAGGGTTTTTAACAAATCTTGTGCATCCAATAAGTGATTTTGTGTCATTGGTTGAACATTTAAGTTAATTTCGTCCTGTGTAGGCTTAATCTATTCCAATTAGGGTTTTTAACCAGTCTTGTGCATTCAATAAGTGATTTTGTGTCATTGGTGGAACATTTAGGTCATTTTCGTCCTCCCTAGGCATATTCTAATCCAATTAGGGTTTTTAATCAATCTTGTGCATCCAATAAGTGATTTTGTGTCATTGGTTGAACATTTAGGTCATTTTTGGTTTTCCCAGGCTTATTCTAATCCTATTACGGTTTTTAACCAATCTTGTGCATCCAACAAGTGATTTTTTGTCATTGGTTAAACATTTAGGTGTTATTCGGTTTCCTTATGGTTATTCTAATCCAATTAGGGTTTTTTTACCAATCTTGTGCATCCAATAACTAATTTTGTTTCAGTGGTTGAACATTTAGGTCATTTTCGTCCTCCCTATGTTTATTCTAATCCACTTAGTGTTTTTAACCAATCTTGTGCATCCAATAAGTGATTTTGTGTCATTGGTTGAACATTTAGGTCATTTTCGTCCTCCTTAGGCTTATTCTATTCCAATTAGGGTTTTTAACAAATCTTGTGCATTCAATAAGAGATTTTGTGTCATTGGTTGAACATTTAGGTCATTTTCGTCCTCCCAAGGCTTACTATAATTCAATTAGGGTTTTAAACCAATCTTGTGCATCCAATAAGTGATTTTGTGTCATTGGTTGAACATTTAGGTCATTTTCGGTTTCCCCAAGCTTATTCTAATCCAATTAGGGTTTTTAACAAATCTTGTGCATCCAATAAGTGATTTTGTGTCATTGGTTGAACATTTAAGTTATTTTCGTCCTCTGTAGGCTAAATCTATTCCAATTAGGGTTTTTAACCAATCTTATGCATTCAATAAGTGATTTTGTGTCATTGGTGGAACATTTTGGTCATTTTCGGTTCCCCCAAGCTTATTTTAATCCAATTAGGGTTTTTAACCAAACTTGTACATCCAATAAGTGATTTTGTGTTATTGGTTGAACATTTAGGTCATTTTCGTGTTCCCTTGGCTTATTCTAATCCTATTACGGTTTTTAACCAATCTTGTTCATCCAATAAGTGATTTTGTGTCATTGGTTGAACATTTAGGTCATTTTCGGTTTCGCCAGGCTTATTCAAATCGAATTCGGGTTTTTAACAAATCTTGTGCATCCAATAAATGATTTTGTGTCATTGGTTGAACATTTAAGTTATTTTCGTCCTCTATAGGCTTATTCTATTCCTATTAGGGTTTTTAACCAATCTTTGCATTCAATAAGTGATTTTGTGTCATTGGTGGAACATTTAGGTCATTTTCGGTTTCCGCAGGCTTATTCTAATCCAATTAGGGTTTTTAACCAATCTTGTACATCCAATAAGTGATTTTATGTCATTGGTTGAACATTTAGGTCATTTTCGTCTTCCCTTGGCTTATTCTAATCCTATTACGGTTTTTAACCAATCTTGTGCATCCAACAAGTGATTTTGTGTCATTGGTTAAACATTTAGGTGTTTTTCGGTTTCCCTAGGCTTATTCTAATCCAATTAGGGTTTTTTTTACCAATCTTGTGCATCCAATAAGTAATTTTGTTTCATTGGTTGAACATTTAGGTCATTTTTGTCCCCCCTAGGCATATTCTAATCCAATTAAGGTTTTTAATCAATCTTGTGCATCCAATAAGTGATTTTGTGTCATTGATTGAACATTTAGGTGATATTCGGTTTCCCTAGGCTTATTCTAATCCAATTAGGGGTTGTAACCAATCTTGTGCATCCAATAAGTTATTTTGTGTCATTGGTTGAACATTTAGGTCATTTTCGTGTTCCCTTGGCTTATTCTAATCCTATTACGGTTTTAACCAATCTTGTGCATCCAACAAATGATTTTGTGTCATTGGTTAAAAATTTAGGTGTTTTTCGGTTTCCCAACGCTTATTCTAATCCAATTAGGGTTTTTTTACCAATCTTGTGCATCCAATAAGTAATTTTTTTTCATTGGTTGAACATTTAGGTCATTTTCTTCCTCCCTAGGCATATTCTAATCCAATTGGGGTTTTTAATCAATCTTGTGCATCCAATAAGTGATTTTGTGTCATTGGTTGAACATTTAGGTCATTTTCGGTTTCCCCAGGCTTATTCTAATCCTATTACGGTTTTTAACCAATCTTGTGCATCCAACAAGTGATTTTTTGTCATTGGTTAAACATTTAGGTGTTATTCGGTTTCCTTATGGTTATTCTAATCCAATTAGGGTTTTTTTACCAATCTTGTGCATCCAATAAGTAATTTTGTTTCAGTGGTTGTACATTTAGGTCATTTTCGTCCTCCTTATGCTTATTCTAATCCACTTAGTGTTTTTAACCAATCTTGTGCATCCAATAAGTGATTTTGTGTCATTGGTTGAACATTTAGGTCATTTTCGTCCTCCCAAGGCTTACTATAATTCAATTAGGGTTTTAAACCAATCTTGTGCATCCAATAAGTGATTTTGTGTCATTGGTTGAACATTTAGGTGTTTTTCAGTTTCCCTACGCTTATTCTAATCCAATTAGGGTTTTTTTACCAATCTTGTGCATCCAATAAGTAATTTTGTTTTATTGGTTGAACATTTAGGTCATTTTCGTCCTCCCTAGGCTTATTCTTATCAACTTAGGGTTTTTAACCAATCTTGTGCATCCAATTAGTGATTTTGTGTCATTGATTGAACATTTAGGTGATATTCGGTTTCCCTAGGCTTATTCTAATCCAATTAGGGTTTGTAACCAATCTTGTGCATCCAATAAGTGATTTTGTGTCATTGGTTGAACATTTAGGTCATTTTCGTGTTCCCTTGGCTTATTCTAATCCTATTACGGTTTTTAACCAATCTTGTGCATCCAACAAGTGATTTTGTGTCATTGGTTAAACATTTAGGTGTTATTCGGTTTCCATAGGCTTATTCTTATCCAATTAGTGTTTTTTACCAATCTTGTGCATCCAATAACTAATTTTGTTTCATTGGTTGAACATTTAGGTTTTTTTCGTCCTCCCTAGGCTTATTCTAATCCACTTAAGGTTTTTAACCAATCTTGTGCATCCAATAAGTGATTTTGTGTCATTGGTTGAACATTTAGGTCATTTTCGTCCTCTCTAGGCTTATTCTATTGCAATTAGGGTTTTTAACCAATATTGTGCATTCAATAAGCGATTTTGTGTCATTGGTTGAACATTTAGGTTATTTTCGTCCTCCCAAGGCTTATTATAATTCAATTAGGGTTTTAAACCAATCTTGTGCATCCAATAAGTGATTTTGTGTCATTGGTTGAACATTTTAGTCATTTTCGTCCTCCATAGGCTTATTCTAATCCAATTAGGGTTTTTAACCAATCTTGTGCATCCAATTAGTGATTTTGTGTAATAGGTTGAACATTTAGGTCATTTTCATCCTACCAAGGCTTATTCTTATCCAATTAGGTTTTTTAACCAATTTTGTTCATCCAATAAGTGATTTTGTGTCATTGGTTTAACATTTAGGTCATTTTCGGTTTCCCCAGGCTTATTCTAATCCAATTAGGGTTTTTAACCAATCTTGTGCATCCAATAAATGATTTTGTGTCATTGGTTGAACATTTAAGTTATTTTCGTCCTTTGTAGGCTAAATCTATTCCAATTAGGGTTTTTAACCAATCTTGTGCATTCAATAAGTGATTTTGTGTCATTGGTGGAACATTTAGGTCATTTTCGGTTTCCCCAGGCTTATTCTAATCCAATTAGGGTTTTTAACCAATTTTGTACATCCAATAAGTGATTTTGTGTTATTGGTTGAACATTTAGGTCATTTTCGTGTTCCCTTGGCTTATTCTAATCCTATTACGGTTTTTAACCAATCTTGTGCATCCAACAAATGATTTTGTGTCATTGGTTAAAAATTTAGGTGTTTTTCGGTTTCCCTATGCTTATTCTAATCCAATTAGGGTTTTTTTACCAATCTTGTGCATCCAATATGTAATTTTTTTTCATTGGTTGAACATTTAGGTCATTTTCGTCCTCCCTAGGCATATTCTAATCCAATTAGGGTTTTTAATCAATCTTGTGCATCCAATAAGTGATTTTGTGTCATTGGTTGAACATTTAAGTCATTTTTGGTTTCCGCAGGCTTATTCTAATCCTATTACGGTTTTTAACCAATCTTTTGCATCCAACAAGTGATTTTGTGTCATTGGTTAAACATTTAGGTGTTATTCGATTTCCGTAGGCTTATTCTATTCCAATTAGGGTTTTTTATCAATCTTGTGCATCCAATAACTAATTTTGTTTCATTGGTCGAACATTTAGGTCATTTTCGTCCTCCCTAGGCTTATTCTAATCCAATTAGGGTTTTTAACCAATCTTGTGCATCCAATAAGTGATTTTGTGTCATTGGTTGAACATTTAGGTCATTTTCGTCCTCCCTAGACTTATTCTATTCCAATTAGGGTTTTTAACCAATCTTGTGCATTCAATAAGTGATTTTGTGTCATTGGTTGAACATTTAGGTCATTTTCGTCCTCCAAAGGCTTACTATAATTCAATTAGGGTTTTAAACCAATCTTGTGCATCCAAAAAGTGATTTTGTGTCATTGGTTGAACATTTAGGTCATTTTCGGTTTCCCCAAGCTTATTCTAATCCAATTAGGGTTTTTAACCAATATTGTGCATCAAATAAATGATTTTGTGTCATTGGTTGAACATTTAGGTCATTTTCGTCCTCCGTAGGCTTATTCTATTCCAATTAGAGTTTTTAACCAATCTTGTGCATTCAATAAGTGATTTTGTGTCATTGGTGGAACATTTAGGTCATTTTCGGTTTCCCTAGGCTTATTCTAATCCAATTAGGGTTTTTAACATTTCTCGTACATCCAATAAGTGATTTTGTTTTATTGGTAGAACATTTAGGTCATTTTCATCCTCCCTAGGCTTATTCTAATCCACTTAGGGTTGAAAACAATCTTGTGCATCCAATAAGTGATATTGTGACATTGGTTGAACATTTAGGTCATTTTCGTCCTCCCTAGGCTTATTCGAATCCAATTAGGGTTTTTAACCAATCTTGTGCATCCAATAAGTGATTTTGTGTCATTGGTTGAACATTTAGGTCATTTTCGTCCTCCGTAGGCTTATTTTAATCCTATTAGGGTTTTTAACCAATCTTGTGCATCCATTTAGTGATTTTGTGTAATAGGTTGAACATTTAGGTCATTTTCATCCTACCAAGGCTTATTCTAATCCAATTAGGTTTTTTAACCAATTTTGTTCACCCAATAAGTGATTTTGTGTCATTGGTTGAACATTTAGGTCATTTTCGGTTTCCCCAGGCTTATTCTAATCCAATTAGGGTTTTTAACAAATCTTGTGCATCCAATAAGTGATTTTGTGTCATTGGTTGAACATTTAAGTTATTTTCGTCCTGTGTAGGCTTAATCTTTCCAATTAGGGTTTTTAACCAATCTTGTGCATTCAATAAGTGATTTTGTGTCATTGGTGGAACATTTAGGTCATTTTCGGTTTCCCCCGGCTTATTCTAATCCAATTAGGGTTTTTAACCAATCTTGTACATCCAATAAGTGATTTTGTGTTATTGGTTGAACATTTAGGTCCTTTTCGTGTTCCCTTGGCTTATTCTAATCCTATTACGGTGTTTAACCAATCTTGTGCATCAAACAAATGATTTTGTGTCATTGGTTAAACATTTGCGTGTTTTTCGGTTTCCCTACGCTTATTCTAATCCAATTAGGGTTTTTTACCAATCTTGTGCATCCAATAAGCAATTTTGTTTCACTGGTTGAACATTTAGGTCGTTTTCGTCCTCCCTAGGCTTATTCTTATCAACTTAGGGTTTTTAACCAATCTTGTGCATACAATTAGTGATTTTGTGTCATTGGTTGAACATTTAGGCGATATTTGGTTTCCCTAGGCTTATTCTAATCCAATTAGGGTTTGTAACCAATCTTGTGCATCCAATAAGTGATTTTGTGTCATTGGTTGAACATTTAGGTCATTTTCGTGTTCCCTTGGCTTATTCTAATCCTATTACGGTTTTTAACCAATCTTGTGCATCCAACAAATGATTTTGTGTCATTGGTTAAAAATTTAGGTGTTTTTCGGTTTCCCTATGCTTATTCTAATCCAATTAGGGTTTTTTTACCAATCTTGTGCATCCAATATGTAATTTTTTTTCATTGGTTGAACATTTAGGTCATTTTCGTCCTCCCTAGGCATATTCTAATCCAATTAGGGTTTTTAATCAATCTTGTGCATCCAATAAGTGATTTTGTGTCATTGGTTGAACATTTAAGTCATTTTTGGTTTCCGCAGGCTTATTCTAATCCTATTACGGTTTTTAACCAATCTTTTGCATCCAACAAGTGATTTTGTGTCATTGGTTAAACATTTAGGTGTTATTCGGTTTCCGTAGGCTTATTCTATTCCAATTAGGGTTTTTTATCAATCTTGTGCATCCAATAACTAATTTTGTTTCATTGGTCGAACATTTAGGTCATTTTCGTCCTCCCTAGGCTTATTCTAGACCAATTAGGGTTTTTAACCAATCTTGTGCATCCAATAAGTGATTTTGTGTCATTAGTTGAACATTTAGGTCATTTTCGTCCTCCCTAGACTTATTCTATTCCAATTAGGGTTTTTAACCAATCTTGTGCATTCAATAAGTGATTTTGTGTCATTGGTTGAACATTTAGGTCATTTTCGTCCTCCAAAGGCTTACTATAATTCAATTAGGGTTTTAAACCAATCTTGTGCATCCAAAAAGTGATTTTGTGTTATTGGTTGAACATTTAGGTCATTTTCGGTTTCCCCAAGCTTATTCTAATCCAATTAGGGTTTTTAACCAATATTGTGCATCCAATAAATGATTTTGTGTCATTGGTTGAACATTTAGGTCATTTTCGGTTTCCCCAACCTTATTCTAATCCAATTAGGTTTTTTAACCAATTTTGTTCACCCAATAAGTGATTTTGTGTCATTGGTTGAACATTTAGGTCATTTTCGGTTTCCCCAGGCTTATTCTAATCCAATTAGGGTTTTTAACAAATCTTGTGCATCCAATAAGTGATTTTGTGTCATTGGTTGAACATTTAAGTTATTTTCGTCCTCTGTAGGCTAAATCTATTCCAATTAGGGTTTTTAACCAATCTTGTGCTTCCAATAAGTGATTTTGTGTCATTGGTTGAACATTTAGGTCATTTTCGTCCTCCGTAGGATTATTTTAATCCTATTAGGGTTTTTAACCAATCTTGTGCATCCAATTAGTGATTTTGTGTCATAGGTTGAACATTTAGGTCATTTTCATCCTACCAAGGCTTATTCTAATCCAATTAGGTTTTTTAACCAATTTTGTTCATCCAATAAGTGATTTTGTGTCATTGGTTGAACATTTAGGTCATTTTCGGTTTCCCCAGGCTTATTCTAATCCAATTAGGGTTTTTAACAAATCTTGTGCATCCAATAAGTGATTTTGTGTCATTGGTTGAACATTTAAGTTATTTTCGTCCTCTGTAGGCTAAATCTATTCCAATTAGGGTTTTTAACCAGTCTTGTGCATTCAATAAACGATTTTGTGTCATTGGTGGAACATTTTGGTCATTTTCGGTTTCCCCAGGCTTATTCTAATCCAATTAGGGTTTTTAACCAATCTTGTACATCCAATAAGTGATTTTGTGTTATTGGTTGAACATTTAGGTCATTTTCGTGTTCCCTTGGCTTATTCTAATCCTATTACGGTTTTTAACCAATCTTGTGCATCCAACAAATGATTTTGTGTCATTGGTTAAACATTTAGGTGTTTTTCAGTTTCCCTACGCTTATTCTAATCCAATTAGGGTTTTTTACCAATCTTGTGCATCCAATAAGTAATTTTGTTTCATTGGTTGAACATTTAGGTCATTTTCGTCCTCCCTAGGCTTATTCTTATCAACTTAGGGTTTTTAACCAATCTTGTGCATCCAATTAGTGATTTTGTGTCATTGGTTGAACATTTAGGTGATATTCGGTTTCCCTAGGCTTATTCTAATCCAATTAGGGTTTGTAACCAATCTTGTGCATCCAATAAGTGATTGTGTGTCATTGGTTGAACATTTAGGTCATTTTCGTGTTCCCTTGGCTTATTCTAATCCTATTACGGTTTTTAACCAATCTTGTGCATCCAACAAATGATTTTGTGTCATTGGTAAAACATTTAGGTGTTTTTCGGTTTCCCTACGCTTATTCTAATCCAATTAGGGTTTTTTTACCAATCTTGTGTATCCAATATGTAATTTTGTTTCATTGGTTGAACATTTAGGTCATTTTCGTCCTCCCTAGGCTTATTCTTATCCACTTAGGGTTTTTAACCAATCTTGTGCATCCAATTAGTGATTTTGTGTCATTGATTGAACATTTAGGTGATATTCGGTTTCCCTAGGCTTATTCTAATCCAATTAGGGTTTGTAACCAATCTTGTGCATCCATTAAGTGATTTTGTGTCATTGGTTGAACATTTAGGTCATTTTTGTGTTCCCTTGGCTTATTCTAATCCTATTACGGTTTTTAACCAATCTTGTGCATCCAACAAATGATTTTGTGTCATTGGTTAAAAATTTAGGTGTTTTTCGGTTTCCCTATGCTTATTCTAATCCAATTAGGGTTTTTTTACCAATCTTGTGCATCCAATAAGTAATTTTCGTCCTCCCTAGGCATATTCTAATCTAATTAGGGTTTTTAATCAATCTTGTGCATCCAATAAGTGATTTTGTGTCATTGGTTGAACATTTAAGTCATTTTTGGTTTCCCCAGGCTTATTCTAATCCTATTACGGTTTTTAACCAATCTTGTGCATCCAACAATTGATTTTGTGTCATTGGTTAAACATTTAAGTGTTATTCGGTTTCCGTAGGCTTATTCTAATCCAATTAGGGTTTTTTTACCAATCTTGTGCATCCAATAACTAATTTTGTTTCATTGGTCGAACATTTAGGTCATTTTCGTCCTCCCTAGGCTTATTCTAATCCAATTAGGGTTTTTAACCAATCTTGTGCATCCAATAAGTGATTTTGTGTCATTGGTTGAACATTTAGGTCATTTTCGTCCTCCCTAGGCTTATTCTATTCCAATTAGGGTTTTTAACCAATCTTGTGCATCCAATAAATGATTTTGTGTCATTGGTTGAACATTTAAGTTATTTTCGTCCTTTGTAGGCTAAATCTATTCCAATTAGGGTTTTTAACCAATCTTGTGCATTCAATAAGTGATTTTGTGTCATTGGTGGAACATTTAGGTCATTTTCGGTTTCCCCAGGCTTATTCTAATCCAATTAGGGTTTTTAACCAATTTTGTACATCCAATAAGTGATTTTGTGTTATTGGTTGAACATTTAGGTCATTTTCGTGTTCCCTTGGCTTATTCTAATCCTATTACGGTTTTTAACCAATCTTGTGCATCCAACAAATGATTTTGTGTCATTGGTTAAACATTTAGGTGTTTTTCGGTATCCCTACGCTTATTCTAATCCAATTAGGGTTTTTTACCAATCTTGTGCGTCCAATAAGTGATTTTGTGTGATTAGTTGAACATTTAGGTCATTTTCGTGTTCCCTTAGCTTATTCTAATCCTATTACGGTTTTTAACCAATCTTGTGCATCCAACAAATGATTTTGTGTCATTGGTTAAAAATTTAGGTGTTTTTCGGTTTCCCTATGCTTATTCTAATCCAATTAGGGTTTTTTACCAATCTTGTGCATCCAATATGTAATTTTTTTTCATTGGTTGAACATTTAGGTCATTTTCGTCCTCCCTAGGCATATTCTAATCCAATTAGGGTTTTTAATCAATCTTGTGCATCCAATAAGTGATTTTGTGTCATTGGTTGAACATTTAAGTCATTTTTGGTTTCCGCAGGCTTATTCTAATCCTATTACGGTTTTTAACCAATCTTTTGCATCCAACAAGTGATTTTGTGTCATTGGTTAAACATTTAGGTGTTATTCGGTTTCCGTAGGCTTATTCTATTCCAATTAGGGTTTTTTATCAATCTTGTGCATCCAATAACTAATTTTGTTTCATTGGTCGAACATTTAGGTCATTTTCGTCCTCCCTAGGCTTATTCTAGACCAATTAGGGTTTTTAACCAATCTTGTGCATCCAATAAGTGATTTTGTGTCATTAGTTGAACATTTAGGTCATTTTCGTCCTCCCTAGACTTATTCTATTCCAATTAGGGTTTTTAACCAATCTTGTGCATTCAATAAGTGATTTTGTGTCATTGGTTGAACATTTAGGTCATTTTCGTCCTCCAAAGGCTTACTATAATTCAATTAGGGTTTTAAACCAATCTTGTGCATCCAAAAAGTGATTTTGTGTCATTGGTTGAACATTTAGGTCATTTTCGGTTTCCCCAAGCTTATTCTAATCCAATTAGGGTTTTTAACCAATATTGTGCATCCAATAAATGATTTTGTGTCATTGGTTGAACATTTAGGTCATTTTCGTCCTCCGTAGGCTTATTCTATTCCAATTAGAGTTTTTAACCAATCTTGTGCATTCAATAAGTGATTTTGTGTCATTGGTGGAACATTTAGGTCATTTTCGGTTTCCCCAGGCTTATTCTAATCCAATTAGGGTTTTTAACATTTCTCGTACATCCAATAAGTGATTTTGTTTTATTGGTAGAACATTTAGGTCATTTTCATCCTCCCTAGGCTTATTCTAATCCACTTAGGGTTGAAAACAATCTTGTGCATCCAATAAGTGATATTGTGTCATTGGTTGCACATTTAGGTCATTTTCGTCCTCCCTAGGCTTATTCGAATCCAATTAGGGTTTTTAACCAATCTTGTGCATCCAATAAGTGATTTTGTGTCATTGGTTGAACATTTAGGTCATTTTCGTCCTCCGTAGGCTTATTTTAATCCTATTAGGGTTTTTAACCAATCTTGTGCATCCATTTAGTGATTTTGTGTAATAGGTTGAACATTTAGGTCATTTTCATCCTACCAAGGCTTATTCTAATCCAATTAGGTTTTTTAACCAATTTTGTTCACCCAATAAGTGATTTTGTGTCATTGGTTGAACATTTAGGTCATTTTCGGTTTCCCCAGGCTTATTCTAATCCAATTAGGGTTTTTAACAAATCTTGTGCATCCAATAAGTGATTTTGTGTCATTGGTTGAACATTTAAGTTATTTTCGTCCTATGTAGGCTTAATCTATTCCAATTAGGGTTTTTAACTAGTCTTGTGCATTCAATAAGTGATTTTGTGTCATTGGTGGAACATTTAGGTCATTTTTGGTTTCCCCAGGCTTATTCTAATCCAATTAGGGTTTTTAACCAATCTTGTACATCCAATAAGTGATTTTGTGTTATTGGTTGAACATTTAGGTCATTTTCGTGTTCCCTTGGCTTATTCTAATCCAATTATGGTTTTTAACCAATCTTGTGCATCCAACAAATGATTTTGTGCCATTGGTTAAACATTTAGGTGTTTTTCAGTTTCCCTACGCTTATTCTAATCCAATTAGGGTTTTTTTACCAATCTTGTGCATCCAATAAGTAATTTTGTTTCATTGGTTGAACATTTAGGTCATTTTCGTCCTCCCTAGGCTTATTCTTATCAACTTAGGGTTTTTAACCAATCTTGTGCATCCAATTAGTGATTTTGTGTCATTGGTTGAACATTTAGGTGATATTCGGTTTCCCTAGGCTTATTCTAATCCAATTAGGGTTTTTAACCAATCTTGTGCATCCAATAAATGATTTTGTGTCATTGGTTGAACATTTAAGTTATTTTCGTCCTTTGTAGGCTAAATCTCTTCCAATTAGGGTTTTTAACCAATCTTGTGCATTCAATAAGTGATTTTGTGTCATTGGTGGAACATTTAGGTCATTTTCGGTTTCCCCAGGCTTATTCTAATCCAATTAGGGTTTTTAACCAATTTTGTACATCCAATAAGTGATTTTGTGTTATTGGTTGAACATTTAGGTCATTTTCGTGTTCCCTTGGCTTATTCTAATCCTATTACGGTTTTTAACCAATCTTGTGCATCCAACAAATGATTTTGTGTCATTGGTTAAACATTTAGGTGTTTTTCGGTATCCCTACGCTTATTCTAATCCAATTAAGGTTTTTTACCAATCTTGTGCGTCCAATAAGTGATTTTGTGTGATTAGTTGAACATTTAGGTCATTTTCGTGTTCCCTTAGCTTATTCTAATCCTATTACGGTTTTTAACCAATCTTGTGCATCCAACAAATGATTTTGTGTCATTGGTTAAAAATTTAGGTGTTTTTCGGTTTCCCTATGCTTATTCTAATCCAATTAGGGTTTTTTACCAATCTTGTGCATCCAATATGTAATTTTTTTTCATTGGTTGAACATTTAGGTCATTTTCGTCCTCCCTAGGCATATTCTAATCCAATTAGGGTTTTTAATCAATCTTGTGCATCCAATAAGTGATTTTGTGTCATTGGTTGAACATTTAAGTCATTTTTGGTTTCCGCAGGCTTATTCTAATCCTATTACGGTTTTTAACCAATCTTTTGCATCCAACAAGTGATTTTGTGTCATTGGTTAAACATTTAGGTGTTATTCGGTTTCCGTAGGCTTATTCTATTCCAATTAGGGTTTTTTATCAATCTTGTGCATCCAATAACTAATTTTGTTTCATTGGTCGAACATTTAGGTCATTTTCGTCCTCCCTAGGCTTATTCTAATCCAATTAGGGTTTTTAACCAATCTTGTGCATCCAATAAGTGATTTTGTGTCATTGGTTGAACATTTAGGTCATTTTCGTCCTCCAAAGGCTTACTATAATTCAATTAGGGTTTTAAACCAATCTTGTGCATCCAAAAAGTGATTTTGTGTCATTGGTTGAACATTTAGGTCATTTTCGGTTTCCCCAAGCTTATTCTAATCCAATTAGGGTTTTTAACCAATATTGTGCATCCAATAAATGATTTTGTGTCATTGGTTGAACATTTAGGTCATTTTCGTCCTCCGTAGGCTTATTCTATTCCAATTAGAGTTTTTAACCAATCTTGTGCATTCAATAAGTGATTTTGTGTCATTGGTGGAACATTTAGGTCATTTTCGGTTTCCCCAGGCTTATTCTAATCCAATTAGGGTTTTTAACATTTCTCGTACATCCAATAAGTGATTTTGTTTTATTGGTAGAACATTTAGGTCATTTTCATCCTCCCTAGGCTTATTCTAATCCACTTAGGGTTGAAAACAATCTTGTGCATCCAATAAGTGATATTGTGTCATTGGTTGCACATTTAGGTCATTTTCGTCCTCCCTAGGCTTATTCGAATCCAATTAGGGTTTTTAACCAATCTTGTGCATCCAATAAGTGATTTTGTGTCATTGGTTGAACATTTAGGTCATTTTCGTCCTCCGTAGGCTTATTTTAATCCTATTAGGGTTTTTAACCAATCTTGTGCATCCATTTAGTGATTTTGTGTAATAGGTTGAACATTTAGGTCATTTTCATCCTACCAAGGCTTATTCTAATCCAATTAGGTTTTTTAACCAATTTTGTTCACCCAATAAGTGATTTTGTGTCATTGGTTGAACATTTAGGTCATTTTCGGTTTCCCCAAGCTTATTCTAATCCAATTAGGGTTTTTAACAAATCTTGTGCATCCAATAAGTGATTTTGTGTCATTGGTTGAACATTTAAGTTATTTTCGTCCTATGTAGGCTTAATCTATTCCAATTAGGGTTTTTAACTAGTCTTGTGCATTCAATAAGTGATTTTGTGTCATTGGTGGAACATTTAGGTCATTTTTGGTTTCCCCAGGCTTATTCTAATCCAATTAGGGTTTTTAACCAATCTTGTACATCCAATAAGTGATTTTGTGTTATTGGTTGAACATTTAGGTCATTTTCATGTTCCCTTGGCTTATTCTAATCCAATTATGGTTTTTAACCAATCTTGTGCATCCAACAAATGATTTTGTGCCATTGGTTAAACATTTAGGTGTTTTTCAGTTTCCCTACGCTTATTCTAATCCAATTAGGGTTTTTTTACCAATCTTGTGCATCCAATAAGTAATTTTGTTTCATTGGTTGAACATTTAGGTCATTTTCGTCCTCCCTAGGCTTATTCTTATCAACTTAGGGTTTTTAACCAATCTTGTGCATCCAATTAGTGATTTTGTGTCATTGGTTGAACATTTAGGTGATATTCGGTTTCCCTAGGCTTATTCTAATCCAATTAGGGTTTGTAACCAATCTTGTGCATCCAATAAATGATTTTGTGTAATTGGTTGAACATTTAGGTCATTTTCGTGTTCCCTTGGTTTATTCTAATCCTATTACGGTTTTTAACCAATCTTGTG
Source organism: Cicer chorassanicum (assembly GCA_037974735.1). Lineage (NCBI taxonomy): Eukaryota > Viridiplantae > Streptophyta > Magnoliopsida > Fabales > Fabaceae > Cicer > Cicer chorassanicum. The sequence goes on along the minus strand of JBBPBP010000004.1, from coordinate 39,281,593 downwards.
CATCCAACAAGTGATTTTGTGTCATTGGTTAAACATTTAGGTGTTATTCGGTTTCCATAGGCTTATTCTAATCCAATTAGGGTTTTTTTACCAATCTTGTGCATCCAATAACTAATTTTGTTTCATTGGTTGAACATTTAGGTTTTTTTCGTCCTCCCTAGGCTTACTCTAATCCACTTAAGGTTTTTAACCAATCTTGTGCATCCAATAAATGATTTTGTGTCATTGGTTGAACATTTAAGTTATTTTCGTCCTTTGTAGGCTAAATCTATTCCAATTAGGGTTTTTAACCAATCTTGTGCATTCAATAAGTGATTTTGTGTCATTGGTTGAACATTTAGGTCATTTTTCGTCCTCCCAAGGCTTATTATAATTCAATTAGGGTTTTAAACCAATCTTGTGCATCCAATAAGTGATTTTGTGTGATTGGTTGAACATTTTAGTCATTTTCGTCCTCCATAGGCTTATTCTAATCCTATTACGGTTTTTAACCAATCTTGTGCATCCAATAAATGATTTTGTGTCATTGGTTAAACATTTAGGTGTTTTTCAGTTTCCCTACGCTTATTCTAATCCAATTAGGGTTTTTTACCAATCTTGTGCATCCAATAAGTGATTTTGTGTGATTAGTTGAACATTTAGGTCATTATCGTGTTCCCTTGGCTAATTCTAATCCTATTACGGTTTTTAACCAATCTTGTGCATCCAACAAATGATTTTGTGTCATTGGTTAAAAATTTAGGTGTTTTTCGGTTTCCCTATGCTTATTCTAATCCAATTAGGGTTTTTTACCAATCTTGTGCATCCAATAAGTAATTTTGTTCCATTGGTTGAACATTTAGGTCATTTTCGTCCTCCCTAGGCATATTCTAATCCAATTAGGGTTTTTAACCAATCTTGTGCATCCAACAAGTGATTTTGTGTAATTGGTTAAACATTTAGGTGTTATTCGGTTTCCGTAGGCTTATTCTAATCTAATTAGGGTTTTTTTACCAATCTTGTGCATCCAATAACTAATTTTGTTTCATTGGTCGAACATTTAGGTCATTTTCGTCCTCCCTAGGCTTATTCTAATCCAATTAGGGTTTTTAACCAATCTTGTGCATCCAATAAGTGATTTTGTGTCATTGGTTGAACATTTAGGTCATTTTCGTCCTCCCTAGGCTTATTCTATTCCAATTAGGGTTTTTAACCAATCTTGTGCATTCAATAAGTAATTTTGTGTCATTGGTTAAACATTTAGGTCATTTTCGACCTCCCAAGGCTTACTATAATTCAATTAGGGTTTTAAACCAATCTTGTGCATCCAATAAGTGATTTTGTGTCATTGGTTGAACATTTAGGTCATTTTCGGTTTCCCCAAGCTTATTCTAATCCAATTAGGGTTTTTAACCAATATTGTGCATCCAATAAATGATTTTGTGTCATTGGTTGAACATTTAGGTCATTTTCGTCCTCCGTAGGCTTATTCTATTCCAATTAGAGTTTTTAACCAATCTTGTGCATTCAATAAGTGATTTTGTGTCATAGGTGGAACATTTAGGTCATTTTCGGTTTCCCCAGGCTTATTCTAATCCAATTAGGGTTTTTAACATTTCTCGTACATCCAATAAGTGATTTTGTTTTATTGGTTGAACATTTAGGTCATTTGCATCCTCCCTAGGCTTATTCTAATCCACTTAGGGTTTCAAACAATCTTGTGCATCCAATAAGTGATATTGTGTCATTGGTTGAACATTTAGGTCATTTTCGTCCTCCCTAGGCTTATTCTATTCCAATTAGGGTTTTTAACCAATCTTGTGCATCAAATAAGTGATTTTGTGTCATTGGTTGAACATTTTGGTCATTTTCGTCCTCCCTAGGCTTATTCTATTCCAATTAGGGTTTTTAACCAATCTTGTGCATCCAATAAATGATTTTGTGTCATTGGTTGAACATTTAAGTTATTTTCGTCCTTTGTAGGCTAAATCTATTCCAATTAGGGTTTTTAACCAATCTTGTGCATTCAATAAGTGATTTTGTGTCATTGGTGGAACTTTTAGGTCATTTTCGGTTTCCCCAGGCTTATTCTAATCCAATTAGGGTTTTTAACCAATTTTGTACATTCAATAAGTGATTTTGTGTTATTGGTTGAACATTTAGGTCATTTTCGTGTTCCCTTTGCTTATTCTAATCCTATTATGGTTTTTAACCAATCTTGTGCATCCAATAAATGATTTTGTGTCATTGGTTAAACATTTAGGTGTTTTTCGGTTTCCCTACGCTTATTCTAATCCAATTAGGGTTTTTTTTACCAATCTTGTGCATCCAATAAGTGATTTTGTGTGATTAGTTGAACATTTAGGTCATTTTCGTGTTCCCTTGGCTTATTCTAATCCTATTACGGTTTGTAACCAATCTTGTGCATCCAACAAATGATTTTGTGTCATTGGTTAAAAATTTAGGTGTTTTTCGGTTTCCCTATGCTTATTCTAGTCCAATTAGGGTTTTTTACCAATCTTCTGCATCCAATAAGTAATTTTGTTTCATTGGTTGAACATTTAGGTCATTTTCGTCCTGCCTAGGCTTATTCTATTCCAATTAGGGTTTTTAACCAATCTTGTGCATTCAATAAGTAATTTTGTGTCATTGGTTGAACATTTAGGTCATTTTCGTCCTCCCAAGGCTTACTATAATTCAATTAGGGTTTTAAACCAATCTTGTGCATCCAATAAGTGATTTTGTGTCATTGGTTGAACATTTAGGTCATTTTCGGTTTCCCCAAGCTTATTCTAATCCAATTAGGGTTTTTTACCAATATTGTGCATCCAATAAATGATTTTGTGTCATTGGTAGAACATTTAGGTCATTTTCGTCCTCCGTAGGCTTATTCTATTCCAATTAGAGTTTTTAACCAATCTTGTGCATCCAATAAGTGATTTTGTGTCATAGGTGGAACATTTTGGTCATTTTCGGTTTCCCCAGGCTTATTCTAATCCAATTATGGTTTTTAACATTTCTCGTACATCGAATAAGTGATTTTGTTTTATTGGTTGAACATTTAGGTCATTTTCATCCTCCCTAGGCTTATTCTAATCCACTTAGGGTTTCAAACAATCTTGTGCATCCAATAAGTGATATCGTGTCATTGGTCGAACATTTAGGTCATTTTCGTCCTCCCTAGGCTTATTCGAATCCAATTAGGGTTTTTAACCAATCTTGTGCATCCAATAAGTGATTTTGTGTCATTGGTTGAACATTTAGGTCATTTTCGTCCTCCCTAGGCTTATTCTATTCCAATTAGGGTTTTTAACCAATCTTGTGCATCCAATAAATGATTTTGTGTCATTGGTTGAACATTTAAGTTATTTTCGTCCTTTGTAGGCTAAATCTATTCCAATTAGGGTTTTTAACCAATCTTGTGCATTCAATAAGTGATTTTGTGTCATTGGTGGAACATTTAGGTCATTTTCGGTTTCCCCAGGCTTATTCTATTCCAATTAGGGTTTTTAACCAATTTTGTACATCCAATAAGTGATTTTGTGTTATTGGTTGAACATTTAGGTCATTTTCGTGTTCCCTTGGCTTATTCTAATCCTATTACGGTTTTTAACCAATCTTGTGCATCCAATAAATGATTTTGTGTCATTGGTTAAACATTTAGGTGGTTTTCGGTTTCCCTACGCTTATTCTAATCCAATTAGGGTTTTTTACCAATCTTGTGCATCCAATAAGTGATTTTGTGTGATTAGTTGAACATTTAGGTCATTTTCGTGTTCCCTTGGCTTATTCTAATCCTATTACGGTTTTTAACCAATCTTGTGCATCCAACAAATGATTTTGTGTCATTGGTTAAAAATTTAGGTGTTTTTCGGTTTCCCTATGCTTATTCAAATTTAATTAGGGTTTTTTACCAATGTTGTGCATCCAATAAGTAATTTTGTTTCATTGGTTGAACATTTAGGTCATTTTCGTCCTCCCTAGGCATATTCTAATCCAATTAGGGTTTTTAATCAATCTTGTGCATCCAATAAGTGATTTTGTGTCATTGGTTGAACATTTAAGTCATTTTTGGTTTCCCCAGGCTTATTCTAATCCTATTACGGTTTTTAACCAATCTTGTGCATCCAACAATTGATTTTGTGTCATTGGTTAAACATTTAAGTGTTATTCGGTTTCCGTAGGCTTATTCTAATCCAATTAGGGTTTTTTTACCAATCTTGTGCATCCAATAACTAATTTTGTTTCATTGGTCGAACATTTAGGTCATTTTTATCCTCCCTAGGCTTATTCTAATCCAATTAGGGTTTTTAACCAATCTTGTGCATCCAATAAGTGTTTTTGTGTCATTGGTTGAACATTTAGGTCATTTTCGTCCTCCCTAGGCTTATTCTATTCCAATTAGGGTTTTTAACCAATCTTGTGCATTCAATAAGTGATTTTGTGTCATTGGTTGAACATTTAGGTCATTTTCGTCCTCCTAAGGCTTACTATAATTCAATTAGGGTTTTAAACCAATCTTGTGCATCCAATAAGTGATTTTGTGTCATTGGTTGAACATTTAGGTCATTTTCGGTTTCCCCAAGCTTATTCTAATCCAATTAGGGTTTTTAACCAATATTGTGCATCCAATAAATGATTTTGTGTCATTGGTTGAACATTTAGGTCATTTTCGTCCTCCGTAGGCTTATTCTATTCCAATTAGAGTTTTTAACCAATCTTGTGCATTCAATAAGTGATTTTGTGTCATAGGTGGAACATTTAGGTCATTTTCGGTTTCCCCAGGCTTATTCTAATCCAATTAGGGTTTTTAACATTTCTCGTACATCGAATAAGTGATTTTGTTTTATTGGTTGAACATTTAGGTCATTTTCATCCTCCCTAGGCTTATTCTAATCCACTTAGGGTTTCAAACAATCTTGTGCATCCAATAAGTGATATCGTGTCATTGGTTGAACATTTAGGTCATTTTCGTCCTCCCTAGGCTTATTCGAATCCAATTAGGGTTTTTAACCAATCTTGTGAATCCAATAAGTGATTTTGTGTCATTGGTTGAACATTTAGGTCATTTTCGTCCTCCCTAGGCTTATTCTATTCCAATTAGGGTTTTTAACCAATCTTGTGCATCCAATAAATGATTTTGTGTCATTGGTTGAACATTTAAGTTATTTTCGTCCTTTGTAGGCTAAATCTATTCCAATTAGGGTTTTTAACCAATCTTGTGCATTCAATAAGTGATTTTGTGTCATTGGTGGAACATTTAGGTCATTTTCGGTTTCCCCAGGCTTATTCTATTCCAATTAGGGTTTTTAACCAATTTTGTACATCCAATAAGTGATTTTGTGTTATTGGTTGAACATTTAGGTCATTTTCGTGTTCCCTTGGCTTATTCTAATCCTATTACGGTTTTTAACCAATCTTGTGCATCCAATAAATGATTTTGTGTCATTGGTTAAACATTTAGGTGTTTTTCGGTTTCCCTACGCTTATTCTAATCCAATTAGGGTTTTTTACCAATCTTGTGCATCCAATAAGTGATTTTGTGTGATTAGTTGAACATTTAGGTCATATTCGTGTTCCCTTGGCTTATTCTAATCCTATTACGGTTTTTAACCAATCTTGTGCATCCAACAAATGATTTTGTGTCATTGGTTAAAAATTTAGGTGTTTTTCGGTTTCCCTATGCTTATTCAAATTTAATTAGGGTTTTTTACCAATGTTGTGCATCCAATAAGTAAATTTGTTTCATTGGTTGAACATTTAGGTCATTTTCGTCCTCCCTAGGCATATTCTAATCCAATTAGGGTTTTTAATCAATCTTGTGCATCCAATAAGTGATTTTGTGTCATTGGTTGAACATTTAAGTCATTTTTGGTTTCCCCAGGCTTATTCTAATCCTATTACGGTTTTTAACCAATCTTGTGCATCCAACAATTGATTTTGTGTCATTGGTTAAACATTTAAGTGTTATTCGGTTTCCGTAGGCTTATTCTAATCCAATTAGGGTTTTTTTACCAATCTTGTGCATCCAATAACTAATTTTGTTTCATTGGTCGAACATTTAGGTCATTTTCGTCCTCCCTAGGCTTATTCTAATCCAATTAGGGTTTTTAACCAATCTTGTGCATCCAATAAGTGATTTTGTGTCATTGGTTGAACATTTAGGTCATTTTCGTCCTCCCTAGGCTTATTCTTATCCAATTAGGGTTTTTAACCAATCTTGTGCATCCAATAAGTACATTTGTGTCATTGGTTGAACATTTAGGTCATTTTCGTCCTCCCTAGGCTTATTCTCGTCCAATTAGGATTTTTAACCAATCTTGTGCATCCAATAAGTGATTTTGTGTCATTGGTTGAATATTTAGGTCCTTTTCGTCCTCCGAAGGCTTATTCTCGTCCAATTAGGGTTTTTAACCCATCTTGTGCATCCAATAAGTGATTTTGTGTCATTGATTGAACATTTAGGTCATTTTCGTCCTCCCTAGGCTTATTCTCGTCCAATTAGGGTTTTTAACCAATCTTGTGCATCCAATAAGTGATTTTGTGTCATTGGTTGAACATTTAGGTCATTTTCGTCCTCCCTAGGCTTATTCTCGTCCAATTAGGGTTTTTAACCAATCTTGTGCATCCAATAAGTGATTTTGTGTCATTGGTTGAGCATTTATGTCATTTTCGTCCTCCCAATGCTTATTCTCATCAAATTAGGGTTTTTAACCAATCTTGTGCATCTAATAAGTGATTTTGTGTCATTGGTTAAACATTTAGGTCATTTTCGTCCTCCCTAGACTTATTCTCGTCCAATTAGGGTTTTTAACCAATCTTGTGCATCCAATAAGTGATTTTGTGTCATTGGTTGAACATTTATGTCATTTTCGTCCTCCCTAGGTTTATTCTCGTCCAATTAGGGTTTTTAACCAATCTTGTGCATCCAATAAGTGATTTTGTGTCATTGGTTGAACATTTAGGTAATTTTCGTCCTCCCAAGGCTTATTCTCGTCCAATTAGGGTTTTTAACCAATCTTGTGCATGCAATAAGTACATTTGTGTCATTGGTTGAACATTTAGGTCATTTTTCGTCCTCCCAATGCTTATTCTCGTGAAATTAGGGTTTTTAACCAATCTTTTGCATCTAATAAGTGATTTTGTGTCATTGGTTGAACATTTAGGTCATTTTCGTCCTCCCTAGGCATATTCTCGTCCAATTAGGGTTTTTAACCAATCTTGTGCATCCAATAAGTGATTTTGTGTCATTGGTTGAACATTTAGGTCATTTTCGTCCTCCCCAAGCTTATTCTCGTCTAATTAGGATTTTTAACCAATCTTGTGCATCCAATAAATACATTTGTGTCATTGATTGAACATTTAGGTCATTTTCGTCCTCCCTAGGCTTATTCTCGTCCAATTAGGGTTTTTAACCAATCTTGTGCATCCAATAAGTGATTTTGTGTCATTGGTTGAACATTTAGGTCATTTTTGTCCTCCCTAGGCTTATTCTCGTCGAATTAGGGTTTTTAACCAATCTTGTGCATCCAATAAGTACATTTGTGTCATTGGTTGAACATTTAGGTCATTTTCGTCCTCCCTAGGCTTATTCTCGTCCAATTAGGGTTTTTAACCAATCTTGTGCATCCAATAAGTGATTTGGTGTCATTGGTTAAACATTTAGGTCATTTTCGTCCTCCCAAGGCTTATTCTCGTCCAATTAGGGTTTTTAACCAATCTTGTGCATCCAATAAGTGATTTTGTGTCATTGGTTGAACATTTAGGTCATTTTCGTCCTCCCTAGGCTTATTCTAATCCAATTAGGGTTTTTAACCAATCTTGTGCTTCCAATAAGTGATTTTGTGTCATTGGTTGAACATTTAGGTCATTTTCGTCCTCCGTAGGATTATTTTAATCCTATTAGGGTTTTTAACCAATCTTGTGCATCCAATTAGTGATTTTGTGTCATAGGTTGAACATTTAGGTCATTTTCATCCTACCAAGGCTTATTCTAATCCAATTAGGTTTTTTAACCAATTTTGTTCATCCAATAAGTGATTTTGTGTCATTGGTTGAACATTTAGGTCATTTTCGGTTTCCCCAGGCTTATTCTAATCCAATTAGGGTTTTTAACAAATCTTGTGCATCCAATAAGTGATTTTGTGTCATTGGTTGAACATTTAAGTTATTTTCGTCCTCTATAGGCTAAATCTATTCCAATTAGGGTTTTTAACCAATCTTGTGCATTCAATAAGTGATTTTGTGTCATTGGTGGAACATTTTGGTCATTTTCGGTTCCCCCAAGCTTATTTTAATCCAATTAGGGTTTTTAACCAAACTTGTACATCCAATAAGTGATTTTGTGTTATTGGTTGAACATTTAGGTCATTTTCGTGTTCCCTTGGCTTATTCTAATCCTATTACGGTTTTTAACCAATCTTGTTCATCCAATAAGTGATTTTGTGTCATTGGTTGAACATTTAGGTCATTTTCGTCCTCCCTAGGCTTATTCTATTCCAATTAGGGTTTTTAACCAATCTTGTGCATTCAGTAAGAGATTTTGTGTCATTGGTTGAACATTTAGGTCATTTTCGTCCTCCCAAGGCTTACTATAATTCAATTAGGGTTTTAAACCAATCTTGTGCATCCAATAAGTGATTTTGTGTCATTGGTTGAACATTTAGGTCATTTTCGGTTTCCCCAAGCTTATTCTAATCCAATTAGGGTTTTTAACCAATATTGTGCATCCAATAAATGATTTTGTGTCATTGGTTGAACATTTAGGTCATTTTCGTCCTCCCTAGGCTTATTCTATTCCAATTAGGGTTTTTAACCAATCTTGTGCATTCAATAAGTGATTTTGTGTCATTGGTTGAACATTTAGGTCATTTTCGTCCTCCCAAGGCTTACTATAATTCAATTAGGGTTTTAAACCAATCTTGTGCATCCAATAAGTGATTTTGTGTCATTGGTTGAACATTTAGGTCATTTTCGGTTTCCCCAAGCTTATTCTAATCCAATTAGGGTTTTTAACCAATATTGTGCATCCAATAAATGATTTTGTGTCATTGGTTGAACATTTAGGTCATTTTCGTCCTCCGTAGGCTTATTCTATTCCAATTAGAGTTTTTAACCAATCTTGTGCATTCAATAAGTGATTTTGTGTCATAGGTGGAACATTTAGGTCATTTTCGGTTTCCCCAGGCTTATTCTAATCCAATTAGGGTTTTTAACATTTCTCGTACATCGAATAAGTGATTTTGTTTTATTGGTTGAACATTTAGGTCATTTTCATCCTCCCTAGGCTTATTCTAATCCACTTAGGGTTTCAAACAATCTTGTGCATCCAATAAGTGATATCGTGTCATTGGTTGAACATTTAGGTCATTTTCGTCCTCCCTAGGCTTATTCGAATACAATTAGGGTTTTTAACCAATCTTGTGCATCCAATAAGTGATTTTGTGTCATTGGTTGAACATTTAGGTCATTTTCGTCCTCCCTAGGCTTATTCTATTCCAATTAGGGTTTTAACCAATCTTGTGCATCCAATAAATGATTTTGTGTCATTGGTTGAACATTTAAGTTATTTTCGTCCTTTGTAGGCTAAATCTATTCCAATTAGGGTTTTTAACCAATCTTGTGCATTCAATAAGTGATTTTGTGTCATTCGTGGAACATTTAGGTCATTTTCGGTTTCCCCAGGCTTATTCTAATCCAATTAGGGTTTTTAACCAATTTTGTACATCCAATAAGTGATTTTGTGTTATTGGTTGAACATTTAGGTCTTTTTCGTGTTCCCTTGGCTTATTCTAATCCTATTACGGTTTTTAACCAATCTTGTGCATCCAATAAATGATTTTGAGTCATTGGTTAAACATTAAGGTGTTTTTCGGTTTCCCTACGCTTATTCTAATCCAATTAGGGTTTTTTTACCAATCTTGTGCATCCAATAAGTGATTTTGTGTGATTAGTTGAACATTTAGGTCATTTTCGTGTTCCCTTGGCTTATTCTAATCCTATTACGATTTTTAACCAATCTTGTGCATCCAACAAATGATTTTGTGTCATTGGTTAAAAATTTAGGTGTTTTTCGGTTTCCCTATGCTTATTCTAATCCAATTAGGGTTTTTTTACCAATCTTGTGCATCCAATAAGTAATTTTCGTCCTGCCTAGGCATATTCTAATCTAATTAGGGTTTTTAATCAATCTTGTGCATCCAATAAGTGATTTTGTGTCATTGGTTGAACATTTAAGTCATTTTTGGTTTCCCCAGGCTTATTCTAATCCTATTACGGTTTTTAACCAATCTTGTGCATCCAACAATTGATTTTGTGTCATTGGTTAAACATTTAAGTGTTATTCGGTTTCCGTAGGCTTATTCTAATCCAATTAGGGTTTTTTTACCAATCTTGTGCATCCAATAACTAATTTTGTTTCATTGGTCGAACATTTAGGTCATTTTCGTCCTCCCTAGGCTTATTCTAATCCAATTAGGGTTTTTAACCAATCTTGTGCATCCAATAAGTGTTTCTGTGTCATTGGTTGAACATTTAGGTCATATTCGTCCTCCCTAGGCTTATTCTATTCCAATTAGCGTTTTTAACCAATCTTGTGCATTCAATAAGTGATTTTGTGTCATTGGTTGAACATTTAGGTCATTTTCGTCCTCCCAAGGCTTATTATAATTCAATTAGGGTTTTAAACCAATCTTGTGCATCCAATAAGTGATTTTGTGTCATTGGTTGAACATTTAGGTCATTTTCGGTTTCCCCAAGCTTATTCTAATCCAATTAGGGTTTTTAACCAATCTTGTGCATCCGATAAATGATTTTGTGTCATTGGTTGAACATTTAGGTCATTTTCGTCCTCTATAGGCTTATATTATTCCAATTAGAGTTTTTAACCAATCTTGTGCATTCAATAAGTGATTTTGTGTCATTGGTGGATCATTAAGGTCATTTTCGGTTTCCCAGGCTTATTCTAATCCAATTAGGGTTTTTAACCAATCTCGTACATCCAATAAGTGATTTTGTGTTAATAGTAGAACATTTAAGTCATTTTCATCCTCCCTAGGCTTATTCTAATCCACTTAGGGTTGAAAACAATCTTGTGCATCCAATAAGTGATATTGTGTCATTGGTTGAACATTTAGGTCATTTTCGTCCTCCCTAGGCTTATTCGAATGCAATTAGGGTTTTTAACCAATCTTGTGCATCAAATAAGTGATTTTGTGTCATTGGTTGAACATTTAGGTCATTTTCGTCCTCCGTAGGCTTATTTTAATCCTATTAGGGTTTTTAACCAATCTTGTGCATCCAATTAGTGATTTTGTGTAATAGGTTGAACATTTAGGTCATTTTCATCCTACCAAGGCTTATTCTAATCCAATTAGGTTTTTTAACCAATTTTGTTCATCCAATAAGTGCTTTTGTGTCATTGGTTGAACATTTAGGTCATTTTCGGTTTCCCCAGGCTTATTCTAATCCAATTAGGGTTTTTAACAAATCTTGTGCATCCAATAAGTGATTTTGTGTCATTGGTTGAACATTTAAGTTAATTTCGTCCTATGTAGGCTTAATCTATTCCAATTAGGGTTTTTAACCAGTCTTGTGCATTCAATAAGTGATTTTGTGTCATTGGTGGAACATTTAGGTCATTTTCGTCCTCCCTAGGCATATTCTAATCCAATTAGGGTTTTTAATCAATCTTGTGCATCCAATAAGTGATTTTGTGTCATTGGTTGAACATTTAGGTCATTTTTGGTTTCCCCAGGCTTATTCTAATCCTATTACGGTTTTTAACCAATCTTGTGCATCCAACAAGTGATTTTTTGTCATTGGTTAAACATTTAGGTGTTATTCGGTTTCCTTATGGTTATTCTAATCCAATTAGGGTTTTTTTACCAATCTTGTGCATCCAATAACTAATTTTGTTTCAGTGGTTGAACATTTAGGTCATTTTCGTCCTCCCTATGCTTATTCTAATCCACTTAGTGTTTTTAACCAATCTTGTGCATCCAATAAGTGATTTTTTGTCATTGGTTGAACATTTAGGTCATTTTCGTCCTCCCTAGGCTTATTCTATTCTAATTAGGGTTTTTAACCAATCTTGTGCATTCAATAAGAGATTTTGTGTCATTGGTTGAACATTTACTTCATTTTCGTCCTCCCAAGGCTTACTATAATTCAATTAGGGTTTTAAACCAATCTTGTGCATCCAATAAGTGATTTTGTGTCATTGGTTGAACATTTAGGTCATTTTCGGTTTCCCCAAGCTTATTCTAATCCAATTAGGGTTTTTAACCAATATTGTGCATCCAATAAATGATTTTGTGTCATTGGTTGAACATTTAGGTCATTTTCGTCCTCCCTAGGCTTATTCTATTCCAATTAGGGTTTTTAACCAATCTTGTGCATTCAATAAGTGATTTTGTGTCATTGGTTGAACATTTAGGTCATTTTCGTCCTCCCAAGGCTTACTATAATTCAATTAGGGTTTTAAACCAATCTTGTGCATCCAATAAGTGATTTTGTGTCATTGGTTGAACATTTAGGTCATTTTCGGTTTCCCCAAGCTTATTCTAATCCAATTAGGGTTTTTAACCAATATTGTGCATCCAATAAATGATTTTGTGTCATTGGTTGAACATTTAGGTCATTTTCGTCCTCCGTAGGCTTATTCTATTCCAATTAGAGTTTTTAACCAATCTTGTGCATTCAATAAGTGATTTTGTGTCATAGGTGGAACATTTAGGTCATTTTCAGTTTCCCCAGGCTTATTCTAATCCAATTAGGGTTTTTAACCAATCTTGTACATCCAATAAGTGATTTTGTGTTATTGGTTGAACATTTAGGTCATTTTCGTGTTCCCTTGGCTTATTCTAATCCTATTACGGTTTTTAACCAATCTTGTGCATCCAACAAATGATTTTGTGTCATTGGTTAAACATTTAGGTGTTTTTCGGTTTCCTTACGGTTATTCTAATCCAATTAGGGTTTTTTACCAATCTTGTGCATCCAATAAGTAATTTTGTTTCATTGGTTGAACATTTAGGTCATTTTCGTCCTCCCTAGGCTTATTCTTATCAACTTAGGGTTTTTAACCAATCTTGTGCATCCAATTAGTGATTTTGAGTCATTGGTTGAACATTTAGGTGATATTCGGTTTCCCCAGGCTTATTCTAATCCAATTAGGGTTTGTAACCAATCTTGTGCATCCAATAAGTGATTTTGTGTCATTGGTTGAACATTTAGGTCATTTTCGTGTTCCCTTGGCTTATTCTAATCCTATTACGGTTTTTAACCAATCTTGTGCATCCAACAAATGATTTTGTGTCATTGGTTAAACATTTAAGTGTTTTTCGGTTTCCCTACGCTTATTCTAATCCAATTAGGGTTTTTTACCAATCTTGTGCATCCAATAAGTAATTTTGTTTCATTGGTTGAACATTTAGGTCATTTTCGTCCTCCCTAGGCTTATTCTTATCAACTTAGGGTTTTTAACCAATCTTGTGCATCCAATTAGTGATTTTGTGTCATTGGTTGAACATTTAGGTGATATTCGGTTTCCCTAGGCTTATTCTAATCCAATTAGGGTTTGTAACCAATCTTGTGCATCCAATAAGTGATTGTGTGTCATTGGTTGAACATTTAGATCATTTTCGTGTTCCCTTGGCTTATTCTAATCCTATTACGGTTTTTAACCGATCTTGTGCATCCAACAAATGATTTTGTGTCATTGGTAAAACATTTAGGTGTTTTTCGGTTTCCCTACGCTTATTCTAATCCAATTAGGGTTTTTTTACCAATCTTGTGCATCCAATATGTAATTTTGTTTCATTGGCTGAACATTTAGGACATTTTCGTCCTCCCTAGGCTTATTCTTATCCACTTAGGGTTTTTAACCAATCTTGTGCATCCAATTAGTGATTTTGTGTCATTGATTGAACATTTAGGTGATATTCGGTTTCCCTAGGCTTATTTTAATCCAATTAGGGTTTGTAACCAATCTTGTGCATCCAATAAGTGATTTTGTGTCATTGGTTGAACATTTAGGTCATTTTCGTGTTCCCTTGGCTTATTCTAATCCTATTACGGTTTTTAACCAATCTTGTGCATCCAACAAATGATTTTGTGTCATTGGTTAAAAATTTAGGTGTTTTTCGGTTTCCCTATGCTTATTCAAATTTAATTAGGGTTTTTTACCAATGTTGTGCATCCAATAAGTAATTTTGTTTCATTGGTTGAACATTTAGGTCATTTTCGTCCTCCCTAGGCATATTCTAATCCAATTAGGGTTTTTAATCAATCTTGTGCATCCAATAAGTGATTTTGTGTCATTGGTTGAACATTTAAGTCATTTTTGGTTTCCCCAGGCTTATTCTAATCCTATTACGGTTTTTAACCAATCTTGTGCATCCAACAATTGATTTTGTGTCATTGGTTAAACATTTAAGTGTTATTCGGTTTCCGTAGGCTTATTCTAATCCAATTAGGGTTTTTTACCAATCTTGTGCATCCAATAACTAATTTTGTTTCATTGGTCGAACATTTAGGTCATTTTCGTCCTCCCTAGGCTTATTCTAATCCAATTAGGGTTTTTAACCAATCTTGTGCATCCAATAAGTGTTTTTGTGTCATTGGTTGAACATTTAGGTCATTTTCGTCCTCCCTAGGCTTATTCTATTCCAATTAGGGTTTTTAACCAATCTTGTGCATTCAATAAGTGATTTTGTGTCATTAGTTGAACATTTAGCTCATTTTCGTCCTCCCAAGGCTTACTATAATTCAATTAGGGTTTTAAACCAATCTTGTGCATCCAATAAGTGATTTTGTGTCATTGGTTGAACATTTAGGTCATTTTCGGTTTCCCCAAGCTTATTCTAATCCAATTAGGGTTTTTAACCAATATTGTGCATCCAATAAATGATTTTGTGTCATTGGTTGAACATTTAGGTCATTTTCGTCCTCCGTAGGCTTATTCTATTCCAATTAGAGTTTTTAACCAATCTTGTGCATTCAATAAGTGATTTTGTGTCATAAGTGGAACATTTAGGTCATTTTCGGTTTCCCCAGGCTTATTCTAATCCAATTAGGGTTTTTAACCAATCTTGTACATCCAATAAGTGATTTTGTGTTATTGGTTGAACATTTAGGTCATTTTCGTGTTCCCTTGGCTTATTCTAATCCTATTACGGTTTATAACCAATCTTGTGCATCCAATAACTGTTTTTGTGTCATTGGTTGATCATTTAGGTCATTTTCGTCCTCCCTAGGCTTATTCTATTCCAATTAGGGTTTTTAACCAATCTTGTGCATCCAATAAATGATTTTGTGTCATTGGTTGAACATTTAAGTTATTTTCGTCCTTTGTAGGCTAAATCTATTCCAATTAGGGTTTTTAACCAATCTTGTGCATTCAATAAGTGATTTTGTGTCATTGGTGGAACATTTAGGTCATTTTCGGTTTCCCCAGGCTTATTCTATTCCAATTAGGGTTTTTAACCAATTTTGTACATCCAATAAGTGATTTTGTGTTATTGGTTGAACATTTAGGTCATTTTCGTGTGCCCTTGGCTTATTCTAATCCTATTACGGTTTTTAACCAATCTTGTGCATCCAATAAATGATTTTGTGTCATTGGTTAAACATTTAGGTGTTTTTCGGTTTCCCTACGCTTATTCTAATCCAATTAGGGTTTTTTACCAATCTTGTGCATCCAATAAGTGATGTTGTGTGATTAGTTGAACATTTAGGTCATTTTCGTGTTCCCTTGGCTTATTCTAATCCTATTACGGTTTTTAACCAATCTTGTGCATCCAACAAATGATTTTGTGTCATTGGTTAAAAATTTAGGTGTTTTTCGGTTTCCCTATGCTTATTCAAATTTAATTAGGGTTTTTTACCAATGTTGTGCATCCAATAAGTAAATTTGTTTCATTGGTTGAACATTTAGGTCATTTTCGTCCTCCCTAGGCATATTCTAATCCAATTAGGGTTTTTAATCAATCTTGTGCATCCAATAAGTGATTTTGTGTCATTGGTTGAACATTTAAGTCATTTTTGGTTTCCCCAGGCTTATTCTAATCCTATTACGGTTTTTAACCAATCTTGTGCATCCAACAATTGATTTTGTGTCATTGGTTAAACATTTAAGTGTTATTCGGTTTCCGTAGGCTTATTCTAATCCAATTAGGGTTTTTTTACCAATCTTGTGCATCCAATAACTAATTTTGTTTCATTGGTCGAACATTTAGGTCATTTTCGTCCTCCCTAGGCTTATTCTAATCCAATTAGGGTTTTTAACCAATCTTGTGCATCCAATAAGTGTTTTTGTGTCATTGGTTGATCATTTAGGTCATTTTCGTCCTCCCTAGGCTTATTCTATTCCAATTAGGGTTTTTAACCAATCTTGTGCATTCAATAAGTGATTTTGTGTCATTGGTTGAACATTTAGGTCATTTTCGTCCTCCCAAGGCTTACTATAATTCAATTAGGGTTTTAAACCAATCTTGTGCATCCAATAAGTGATTTTGTGTCATTGGTTGAACATTTAGGTCATTTTCGGTTTCCCCAAGCTTATTCTAATCCAATTAGGGTTTTTAACCAATATTGTGCATCCAATAAATGATTTTGTGTCATTGGTTGAACATTTAGGTCATTTTCGTCCTCCGTAGGCTTATTCTATTCCAATTAGAGTTTTTAACCAATCTTGTGCATTCAATAAGTGATTTTGTGTCATAGGTTGAACATTTAGGTCATTTTCGGTTTCCCCAGGCTTATTCTAATCCAATTAGGGTTTTTAACATTTCTCGTACATCGAATAAGTGATTTTGTTTTATTGGTTGAACATTTAGGTCATTTTCATCCTCCCTAGGCTTATTCTAATCCACTTAGGGTTTCAAACAATCTTGTGCATCCAATAAGTGATATCGTGTCATTGGTTGAACATTTAGGTCATTTTCGTCCTCCCTAGGCTTATTCGAATCCAATTAGGGTTTTTAACCAATCTTGTGCATCCAATAAGTGATTTTGTGTCATTGGTTGAACATTTAGGTCATTTTCGTCCTCCCTAGGCTTATTCTATTCCAATTAGGGTTTTAACCAATCTTGTGCATCCAATAAATGATTTTGTGTCATTGGTTGAACATTTAAGTTATTTTCGTCCTTTGTAGGCTAAATCTATTCCAATTAGGGTTTTTAACCAATCTTGTGCATTCAATAAGTGATTTTGTGTCATTCGTGGAACATTTAGGTCATTTTCGGTTTCCCCAGGCTTATTCTAATCCAATTAGGGTTTTTAACCAATTTTGTACATCCAATAAGTGATTTTGTGTTATTGGTTGAACATTTAGGTCTTTTTCGTGTTCCCTTGGCTTATTCTAATCCTATTACGGTTTTTAACCAATCTTGTGCATCCAATAAATGATTTTGTGTCATTGGTTAAACATTAAGGTGTTTTTCGGTTTCCCTACGCTTATTCTAATCCAATTAGGGTTTTTTTACCAATCTTGTGCATCCAATAAGTGATTTTGTGTGATTAGTTGAACATTTAGGTCATTTTCGTGTTCCCTTGGCTTATTCTAATCCTATTACGATTTTTAACCAATCTTGTGCATCCAACAAATGATTTTGTGTCATTGGTTAAAAATTTAGGTGTTTTTCGGTTTCCCTATGCTTATTCTAATCCAATTAGGGTTTTTTTACCAATCTTGTGCATCCAATAAGTAATTTTCGTCCTCCCTAGGCATATTCTAATCTAATTAGCGTTTTTAATCAATCTTGTGCATCCAATAAGTGATTTTGTGTCATTGGTTGAACATTTAAGTCATTTTTGGTTTCCCCAGGCTTATTCTAATCCTATTACGGTTTTTAACCAATCTTGTGCATCCAACAATTGATTTTGTGTCATTGGTTAAACATTTAAGTGTTATTCGGTTTCCGTAGGCTTATTCTAATCCAATTAGGGTTTTTTTACCAATCTTGTGCATCCAATAACTAATTTTGTTTCATTGGTCGAACATTTAGGTCATTTTCGTCCTCCCTAGGCTTATTCTAATCCAATTAGGGTTTTTAACCAATCTTGTGCATCCAATAAGTGTTTCTGTGTCATTGGTTGAACATTTAGGTCATTTTCGTCCTCCCTAGGCTTATTCTATTCCAATTAGCGTTTTTAACCAATCTTGTGCATTCAATAAGTGATTTTGTGTCATTGGTTGAACATTTAGGTCATTTTCGTCCTCCCAAGGCTTATTATAATTCAATTAGGGTTTTAAACCAATCTTGTGCATCCAATAAGTGATTTTGTGTCATTGGTTGAACATTTAGGTCATTTTCGGTTTCCCCAAGCTTATTCTAATCCAATTAGGGTTTTTAACCAATATTGTGCATCCAATAAATGATTTTGTGTCATTGGTTGAACATTTAGGTCATTTTCGTCCTCCGTAGGCTTATTCTATTCCAATTAGAGTTTTTAACCAATCTTGTGCATTCAATAAGTGATTTTGTGTCATAGGTGGAACATTTAGGTCATTTTCGGTTTCCCCAGGCTTATTCTAATCCAATTAGGGTTTTTAACCAATCTTGTACATCCAATAAGTGATTTTGTGTTATTGGTTGAACATTTAGGTCATTTTCGTGTTCCCTTGGCTTATTCTAATCCTATTAAGGTTTTTAACCAATCTTGTGCATCCAACAAATGATTTTGTGTCATTGGTTAAACATTTAGGTGTTTTTCGGTTTCCTTACGGTTATTCTAATCCAATTAGGGTTTTTTACCAATCTTGTGCATCCAATAAGTAATTTTGTTTCATTGGTTGAACATTTAGGTCATTTTCGTCCTCCCTAGGCTTATTCTTATCAACTTAGGGTTTTTAACCAATCTTGTGCATCCAATTAGTGATTTTGAGTCATTGGTTGAACATTTAGGTGATATTCGGTTTCCCTAGGCTTATTCTAATCCAATTAGGGTTTGTAACCAATCTTGTGCATCCAATAAGTGATTTTGTGTCATTGGTTGAACATTTAGGTCATTTTCGTGTTCCCTTGGCTTATTCTAATCCTATTACGGTTTTTAACCAATCTTGTGCATCCAACAAATGATTTTGTGTCATTGGTTAAAAATTTAGGTGTTTTTTGGGTTCCCTACGCTTATTCTAATCCAATTATGGATTTTTACCAATCTTGTGCATCCAATAAGTAATTTTGTTTCATTGGTTGAACATTTAGGTCATTTTCGTCCTCCCTAGGCATATTCTAATCCAATTAGGGTTTTTAATCAATCTTGTGCATCCAATAAGTGATTTTGTGTCATTGGTTGAACATTTAGGTCATTTTCATCCTACGAAGGGTTATTCTTATCCAATTAGGTTTTTTAACCAATTTTGTTCATCCAATAAGTGATTTTGTGTCATTGGTTGAACATTTAGGTCATTTTCGGTTTCCCCAGGCTTATTCTAATCCAATTAGGGTTTTTAACAAATCTTGTGCATCCAATAAGTGATTTTGTGTCATTGGTTGAACATTTAAGTTAATTTCGTCCTGTGTAGGCTTAATCTATTCCAATTAGGGTTTTTAACCAGTCTTGTGCATTCAATAAGTGATTTTGTGTCATTGGTGGAACATTTAAGTCATTTTCGGTTTCCCCAGGCTTATTCTAATCCAATTAGGGTTTTTAACCAATCTTGTACATCCAATAAGTGATTTTGTGTTATTGGTTGAACATTTAGGTCATTTTCGTGTTCCCTTGGCTTATTCTAATCCTATTACGGTTTTTAACCAATCTTGTGCATCCAACAAATGATTTTGTGTCATTGGTTAAACATTTAGGTGTTTTTCAGTTTCCCTACGCTTATTCTAATCCAATTAGGGTTTTTTTACCAATCTTGTGCATCCAATAAGTAATTTTGTTTCATTGGTTGAACATTTAGGTCATTTTCGTCCTCCCTAGGCTTATTCTTATCAACTTAGGGTTTTTAACCAATCTTGTGCATCCAATTAGTGATTTTGTGTCATTGATTGAACATTTAGGTGATATTCGATTTCCCTAGGCTTATTCTAATCCAATTAGGGTTTTTAACCAATCTTGTACATCCAATAAGTGATTTTGTGTTATTGGTTGAACATTTAGGTCATTTTCGTGTTCCCTTGGCTTATTCTAATCCTATTACGGTTTTTAACCAATCTTGTGCATCCAACAAATGATTTTGTGTCATTGGTTAAACATTTAGGTGTTTTTCGGTTTCCTTACGGTTATTCTAATCCAATTAGGGTTTTTTACCAATCTTGTGCATCCAATAAGTAATTTTGTTTCATTGGTTGAACATTTAGGTCATTTTCGTCCTCCCTAGGCTTATTCTTATCAACTTAGGGTTTTTAACCAATCTTGTGCATCCAGTTAGTTATTTTGAGTCATTGGTTGAACATTTAGGTGATATTCGGTTTCCCTAGGTTTATTCTAATCCAATTAGGGTTTGTAACCAATCTTGTGCATCCAATAAGTGATTTTGTGTCATTGGTTGAACATTTAGGTCATTTTCGTGTTCCCTTGGCTTATTCTAATCCTATTACGGTTTTTAACCAATCTTGTGCATCCAACAAATGATTTTGTGTCATTGGTTAAACATTTAAGTGTTTTTCGGTTTCCCTACGCTTATTCTAATCCAATTAGGGTTTTTTACCAATCTTGTGCATCCAATAAGTAATTTTGTTTCATTGGTTGAACATTTAGGTCATTTTCGTCCTCCCTAGGCTTATTCTTATCAACTTAGGGTTTTTAACCAATCTTTTGCATCCAATTAGTGATTTTGAGTCATTGGTTGAACATTTAGGTGATATTCGGTTTCCCTAGGCTTATTCAAATCCAATTAGGGTTTGTAACCAATCTTGTGCATCCAATAAGTGATTTTGTGTCATTGGTTGAACATTTAGGTCATTTTCGTGTTCCCTTGGCTTATTCTAATCCTATTACGGTTTTTAACCAATCTTGTGCATCCAACAAATGATTTTGTGTCATTGGTTAAAAATTTAGGTGTTTTTTGGGTTCCCTACGCTTATTCTAATCCAATTAGGGATTTTTACCAATCTTGTGCATCCAATAAGTAATTTTGTTTCATTGGTTGAACATTTAGGTCATTTTCGTCCTCCCTAGGCATATTCTAATCCAATTAGGGTTTTTAATCAATCATGTCCATCCAATAAGTGATTTTGTGTCATTGGTTGAACATTTAGGTCATTTTTGGTTTCCCCAGGCTTATTCTAATCCTATTACGGTTTTTAACCAATCTTATGCATCCAATTAATGATTTTGTGTCATTGGTTGAACATTTAGGTGATATTCGGTTTCCCTAGGCTTATTCTAATCCAATTAGGGTTTGTAACCAATCTTGTGCATCCAATAAATGATTTTGTGTCATTGGTTGAACATTTAGGTCATTTTCTTCCTCCGTAGGCTTATTATATTCCAATTAGAGTTTTTAACCAATCTTGTGCATTCAATAAGTGATTTTGTGTAATTGGTGGAACATTTAGGTCATTTTCGGTTTCCCCAGGCTTATTCTAATCCAATTAGGGTTTTTAACCAATTTCGTACATCCAATAAGTGATTTTGTGTTATTGGGTGAACATTTAGGTCATTTTCATCCTCCCTAGGCTTATTCTAATCCACTTAGGGTTTTAAACAATCTTGTGCTTCCAATAAGTGATATTGTGTCATTAGTTGAACATTTAGGACATTTTCGTCCTCCCTAGGCTTATCCGAATCCAATTAGGGTTTTTAACCAGTCTTGAGCATCCAATAAGTGATTTTGTGTCATTGGTTGAACATTTAGGTCATTTTCGTCCTTCGTAGGCTTATTTTAATCCTATTAGGGTTTTTATCCAATTTTGTGCATCCAATTATGGATTTTGGGTCATTGGTTGAACATATAGGTCTTATTCGGTTTCCCTAGGCTTATTCTAATCCAATTAGGGTTTGTAACCAATCTTGTGCATCCAATAAGTGATTTTGTCATTGGTTGAACATTTAGGTCATTTTCGTGTTCCCTTGGATTATTCTAATCCTATTACGGTTATTAACCAATCTTGTGCATCCAACAAGTGATTTTGTGTCATTGGTTAAACATTTAGGTGTTTTTTGGTTTCCCTACGCTTATTCTAATCAAATTAGGGTTTTTAACCAATCTTGTGCATCCAATAAGTGATTTTGTGTCATTGGTTGAACATTTAGGTCATTTTCGTCCTCCGTAGGCTTATTTTAATCCTATAAGGGTTTTTAACCAATCTTGTGCATCCAATTAGTGATTTTGTGTCAAAGGTTGAACATTTAGGTCATTTTCATCCTACCAAGGCTTTTTCTTATCCAATTAGGTTTTTTAACGAATTTTGTTCATCCAATAAGTGATTTTGTGTCATTGGTTGAACATTTAGGTCATTTTCGGTTTCCCCAAGCTTATTCTAATCCAATTAGGGTTTTTAACAAATCTTGTGCATCCAATAAGTGATTTTGTGTCATTGGTTGAACATTTAAGTTATTTTCGTCCTCTATAGGCTTAATCTATTCCAATTAGGGTTTTTAACCAATCTTGTGCATTCAATAAGTGATTTTGTGTCATTGGTGGAACATTTAGGTCATTTTCGGTTTCCCCAGGCTTATTCTAATCCAATTAGGGTTTTTAACCAATCTTGTAAATCCAATAAGTGATTTTGTGTCATTGGTTGAACATTTAGGTCATTTTCGTCCTCCGTAAGCTTATTCTATTCCAATTAGAGTTTTTAACCAATCTTGTGCATTCAATAAGTGATTTTGTGTCATTGGTGGAACATTTAGGTCATTTTCGGTTTCTCCAGGCTTATTCTAATCCAATTAGGGTTTTTAACCAATCTTGTACATCCAATAAGTGATTTTGTGTTATTGGTTGAACATTTAGGTCATTTTCATCCTCCCTAGGCTTATTCTAGTCCACTTAGGGTTTTTAACAATCTTGTGCATCCAATAAGTGATATTATGTCATTGGTTGAACATTTAGGTCATTTTCGTCCTCCCTAGGCTTATTTGAATCCAATTAGGGTTTTTAACCAATCTTGTGCATCCAATAAGTGATTTTGTGTCATTGGTTGAACATTTAGGTAATTTTCGTCCTCCGTAGCCTTATTTTAATCGTATTAGGGTTTTTAACCAATTTTGTGCATCCAAATATGGATTTTGGGTCATTGGTTGAACATTTAGGTGATATTCAGTTTCCCTAGGCTTATTCTAATCCAATTAGGGTTTGTAACCAATCTTGTGCATCCAATAAGTGATTTTGTGTCATTGGTTGAACATTTAGGTAATTTTTTATTTCCCCAGGCTTATTCTAATCCTATTACGGTTTTTAACCAATCTTGTGCATCCAACAAGTGATTTTGTGTCATTGGTTAAACATTTAGGTGTTATTCGGTTTCCATAGGCTTATTCTAATCCAATTAGGGTTTTTTACCAATCTTGTGCATCCAATAACTAATTTTGTTTCATTGGTGGAACATTTAGGTTTTTTTCGTCCTCCGTAGGCTTATTCTAATCCACTTAGGGTTTTTAACCAATCT
Source organism: Cicer chorassanicum (assembly GCA_037974735.1). Classification (NCBI taxonomy): domain Eukaryota; kingdom Viridiplantae; phylum Streptophyta; class Magnoliopsida; order Fabales; family Fabaceae; genus Cicer; species Cicer chorassanicum. The sequence continues at coordinate 39,258,052 of JBBPBP010000004.1, read as the reverse complement.
TGTGCATCCAATAAGTGATTTTGAGTCATTGGTTGAACATTTAAGTCATTTTCGTCCTCTCTAGGCTTATTCTATTCCAATTAGGGTTTTTAACCAATCTTGTGCATTCAATAAGTGATTTTGTGTCATTGGTTGAACATTTAGGTCATTTTCGTCCTCCCAAGGCTTATTATAATTCAATTAGGGTTTTAAACCAATCTTGTGCATCCAATAAGTGATTTTGTGTCATTGGTTGAACATTTAAGTTATTTTCGTCCTCTATAGGCTTAATCTATTCCAATTAGGGTTTTTAACCAATCTTGTGCATTCAATAAGTGATTTTGTGTCATTGGTGGAACATTTAGGTCATTTTCGGTTTCCCCAGGCTTATTCTAATCCAATTAGGGTTTTTAACCAATCTTGTAAATCCAATAAGTGATTTTGTGTCATTGGTTGAACATTTAGGTCATTTTCATCCTCCCAAGGCTTATTATAATTCAATTAGGGTTTTAAACCAATCTTGTGCATCCAATAAGTGATTTTGTGTCATTGGTTGAACATTTAGGTCATTTTCGGTTTCCCCAAGCTTATTCTAATCCAATAAGGGTTTTTAACCAATCTTGTGCATCCAATAAATGATTTTGTGTCATAGGTTGAACATTTAGGTCATTTTCTTCCTCCGTAGGCTTATTCTATTCCAATTAGAGTTTTTAACCAATCTTGTGCATTCAATAAATGATTTTTTGTCATTGGTGGAACATTTAGGTCATTTTCGGTTTCCACAGGCTTATTCTAATCCAATTAGGGTTTTTAACCTATCTCGTACATCCAATAAGTGATTTTGTGTCATTAGTTGAACATTTAGGACATTTTCGGTTTCCCCAGGCTTATTCTAATCCAATAAGGGTTTTTAACCAATCTTGTACATCCAATAAGTGATTTTGTGTTATTGGTTGAACATTTAGGTCATTTTCGTGTTCCCTTGGCTTATTCTAATCCTATTACGGTTTTTAACCAATCTTGTGCATCCAACAAATGATTTTGTGTCATTAGTTAAACAATTAGGTGTTTTTCGGTTTCCCTACGCTTATTCTAATCCAATTAGGGTTTTTTACCAATCTTGTGCATCCAATAAGTAATTTTGTTTCATTGGTTGAACATTTAGGTCATTTTCGTCCTCCCTAGGCTTATTCTTATCCACTTAGGGTTTTTAACCAATCTTGTGCATCCAATTAGTGATTTTGTGTCATTGATTGAACATTTAGGTGATATTCGGTTTCCCTAGGCTTATTCTAATCCAATTAGGGTTTGTAACCAATCTTGTGCATCCATTAAGTGATTTTGTGTCATTGGTTGAACATTTAGGTCATTTTTGTGTTCCCTTGGCTTATTCTAATCCTATTACGGTTTTTAACCAATCTTGTGCATCCAACAAATGATTTTGTGTCATTGGTTAAAAATTTAGGTGTTATTCGGTTTCCATAGGCTTATTCTAATCCAATTAGGGTTTTTTACCAATCTTGTGCATCCAATAACTAATTTTGTTTCATTGGTGGAACATTTAGGTTTTTTTCGTCCTCCCTAGGCTTATTCTAATCCACTTAGGGTTTTTAACCAATCTTGTGCATCCAATAAGTGATTTTGAGTCATTGGTTGAACATTTAGGTCATTTTCGTCCTCTCTAGGCTTATTCTATTCCAATTAGGGTTTTTAACCAATCTTGTGCATTCAATAAGTGATTTTGTGTCATTGGTTGAACATTTAGGTCATTTTCGTCCTCCCAAGGCTTATTATAATTCGATTAGGGTTTTAAACCAATCTTGTGCATCTAATAAGTGATTTTGTGTCATTGGTTGAACATTTAGGTCATTTTCGGTTTCCCCAAGCTTATTCTAATCCAACAAGGGTTTTTAACCAATCTTGTGCATCCAATAAATGTTTTTGTGTCATAGGTTGAACATTTAGGTCATTTTCTTCCTCCGTAGGCTTATTCTATTCCAATTAGAGTTTTTAACCAATCTTGTGCATTCAATAAATGATTTTTTGTCATTGGTGGAACATTTAGGTCATTTTCGGTTTCCACAGGCTTATTCTAATCCAATTAGGGTTTTTAACCTATCTCGTATATCCAATAAGTGATTTTGTGTCATTAGTTGAACATTTAGGACATTTTCGGTTTCCCCAGGCTTATTCTAATCCAATAAGGGTTTTTAACCAATCTTGTACATCCAATAAGTGATTTTGTGTTATTGGTTGAACATTTAGGTCATTTTCGTGTTCCCTTGGCTTATTCTAATCCTATTACGGTTTTTAACCAATCTTGTGCATCCAACAAATGATTTTGTGTCATTAGTTAAACATTTAGGTGTTTTTCAGTTTCCCTACGCTTATTCTAATCCAATTAGGGTTTTTTACCAATCTTGTGCATCCAATAAGTAATTTTGTTTCATTGGTTGAACATTTAGGTCATTTTCGTCCTCCCTAGGCTTATTCTTATCAACATAGGGTTTTTAACCAATCTTGTGCATCCAATTAGTGATTTTGTGTCATTGGTTGAACATTTAGGTGATATTCGGTTTCCCTAGGCTTATTCTAATCCAATTAGGGTTTGTAACCAATCTTGTGCATCCAATAAGTGATTTTGTGTCATTGGTTGAACATTTAGGTCATTTTCGTGTTCCCTTGGCTTATTCTAATCCTATTACGGTTTTTAACCAATCTTGTGCATCCAACAAATGATTTTGTGTCATTGGTAAAACATTTAGGTGTTTTTCGGTTTCCCTACGCTTATTCTAATCCAATTAGGGTTTTTTTTACCAATCTTGTGCATCCAATATGTAATTTTGTTTCATTGGTTGAACATTTAGGTCATTTTCGTCCTCCCTAGGCTTATTCTTATCCACTTAGGGTTTTTAACCAATCTTGTGCATCCAATTAGTGATTTTGTGTCATTGATTGATTATTTAGGTGATATTCGGTTTCCCTAGGCTTATTCTAATCCAATTAGGGTTTGTAACCAATCTTGTGCATCCATTAAGTGATTTTGTGTCATTGGTTGAACATTTAGGTCATTTTTGTGTTCCCTTGGCTTATTCTAATCCTATTACGGTTTTTAACCAATCTTGTGCATCCAACAAATGATTTTGTGTCATTGGTTAAAAATTTAGGTGTTTTTTGGGTTCCCTACGCTTATTCTAATCCAATTAGGGATTTTTACCAATCTTGAGCATCCAATAAGTAATTTTGTTTCATTGGTTGAACATTTAGGTCATTTTCGTCCTCCCTAGGCATATTCTAATCCAATTAGGGTTTTTAATCAATCTTGTGCATCCAATAAGTGATTTTGTGTCATTGGTTGAACATTTAGGTCATTTTCATCCTACGAAGGGTTATTCTTATCCAATTAGGTTTTTTAACCAATTTTGTTCATTCAATAAGTGATTTTGTGTCATTGGTTGAACATTTAGGTGATATTCGGTTTCCCTAGGCTTATTCTAATCCAATTAGGGTTTGTAACCAATCTTGTGCATCTAATAAGTGATTTTGTCATTGGTTGAACATTTAGGTCATTTTCGGGTTCCCTTGGCTTATTCTAATCCTATTACGGTTTTTAACCAATCTTGTGCATCCAACAAGTGATTTTGTGTCATTGGTTAAACATTTAGGTGTTTTTTGGTTTCCACACGCTTATTCTAATCCAATTAGGGTTTTTTACCAATCTTGTGCATCCAATAAGTAATTTTGATTCATTGGTTGAACATTTAGGTCATTTTCGTCCTCCCTAAGCATATTCTAATTCAATTAGGGTTTTTAATCAATCTTGTGCATCCAATAAGTGATTTTGTGACATTAGTTGAACATTTAGGTCATTTTTGGTTTCCCTAAGCTTCTTCTAATCCTATTATGGTTTTTAACCAATCTTGTGCATCCAACAAGTGATTTTGTGTCATTGGTTAAACATTTAGGTGTTATTCGGTTTCCATAGGCTTATTCTAATCCAATTAGGGTTTTTTACCAATCTTGTGCATCCAATAACTAATTTTGTTTCATAGGTTGAACATTTAGGTCATTTTCGTCTTCCCTAGGCTTATTCTAATCCACTTAGGGTTTTTAACCAATCTTGTGCATCCAATAAGTGATTTTGTGTCATTGGTTGAACATTTAGGTCATTTTCGTCCTCCCTAGGCTTATTCTATTCCAATTAGGGTTTTTAACCAATCTTGTGCATTCCATAAGTGATTTTGTGTCTTTGGTTGAACATTTAGGTCCTTTTCGTCCTCCCAAGACTTATTATAATTCAATTAGGGTTTTAAACCAATCTTGTGCATCCAATAAGTGATTTTGTGTCATTGGTTGAACATTTAGGTCATTTTCGGTTTCCCCATGCTTATTCTAATCCAATTAGGGTTTTTAACCAATCTTGTGCATCCAATAAATGATTTTGTGTCATTGGTTGAACATTTAGGTCATTTTCGTACTCCGTAGGCTTATTCTATTCCTATTAGGGTTTTTAATCAATCTTGTGCATTCAATAAGTGATTTTGTGTCATTGGTTGAACATTTAAGTCATTTTCGTCTTCCCTTGGCATATTCTAATCCTATTACGGTTTTTAACCAATCTTGTGCATCCAACAAGTGATTTTGTGTCATTGGTTAAACATTTAGGTGTTTTTCGGTTTCCCTAGGCTTATTCTAATCAAATTAGGGTTTTTTTACCAATCTTGTGCATCCAATAAGTAATTTTGTTCAATTGGTTGAACATTTAGGTCATTTTGTCCCCCCTAGGCATATTCTAATCCAATTAAGGTTTTTAATCAATCTTCTGCATCCAATAAGTGATTTTATGTCATTGGTTGAATATTTAGGTCATTTTCGTCCTCCCTAGGCTTATTCTAATCCACTTAGGGTTTTTAACCAATCTTGTGCATCCAATAAGTGATTTTGTGTCATTGGTTGAACATTTAGGTCATTTTCGTCCTCCCTAGGCTTATTCTATTCCAATTAGGGTTTTTAACCAATCTTGTGTATTCAATAAGTGATTTTGTGTCATTGGTTGAACATTTAGGTCATTTTCGGTTTCCCCAGGCTTATTATATTCCAATTATGGTTTTTAACCAATCTTGTGCAACCGATAAGTGATTTGGTGTTTTTGGTTGAACATTTAGGTCATTTTCGTCCTCCCTAGGCTTATTCTAATCCACTTAGGGTTTTAACCAATCTTGTGCATCCAATAAGTGAGTTTGTGACATTGGTTGAACATTTAAGTCATTTTCCTCCTCCATAGGCTTTTGGTATTTCAATTAGAGTTTTTAACCAATCTTGTGCATTCAATAAGTGATTTTGTGTCATTGGTTGAACATTTAGGTCATTTTCGGTTTCCCTAGACTTATTCTAATCCAATTAGGGTTTTTAACCAATCTTGTGCAACCAATAAGTAATTTTTTGTTATTGGTTGAACATTTAGGTCATTTTCGTCCTCCCAAGGCTTATTCTAATGCAATTAGGGTTTTTAACCAATTTTGTTCATCCAATAAGTGATTTTGTGTCATTGGTTGAACATTAAGCTCATGTTCGGTTTCGCAGGCTTATTCTAATCCAATCAGGGTTTTGAACCAATCTTGTGCATCCAATATGTGATTTTGTGTCATAGGTTGAACATTTACGTCATTTTCGTCCTCCCTAGGCTTATTCTATTCCACATAGGGTTTTTAAACAATCTTGTGCATCTAATAAGTGATTTTGTGTCATTGGTTGAACATTTAGGTCATTTTCGTCCTCCCTAGGCTTATTCGAATCCAATTAGGGCTTTTAACCAATCTTGTGCATCCAATAAGTGATTTTGTGTCATTGGTTGAACATTTAGGTCATTTTCATCCTCCCTAGGCTTATTCGAATCCAATTAGGGTTTTTAACCAATCTTGTGCTTTCAATAAGTGATTTTGTGTCATTGGTTGAACATTTAGGTCATTTTCGTCCTCCGTAGGATTATTTTAATCCTATTAGGGTTTTTAACCAATCTTGTGCATCCAATTAGTGATTTTGTTTCATAGGTTGAACATTTAGGTAATTTTCATCCTACCAAGGCTTATTCTAATCCAATTAGGTTTTTTAACCAATTTTGTTCATCCAATAAGTGATTTTGTGTCATTGGTTGAACATTTAGGTCATTTTCGGTTTCCCCAGGCTTATTCTAATCCAATTAGGGTTTTTAACAAATCTTGTGCATCCAATAAGTGATTTTGTGTCATTAATTGAACATTTAAGTTATTTTCGTCCTCTGTAGGCTAAATCTATTCCAATTACGGTTTTTAACCAATCTTGTGCATTCAATAAGTGATTTTGTGTCATTGGTGGAACATTTTGGTCATTTTCGGTTCCCCCAAGCTTATTTTAATCCAATTAGGGTTTTTAACCAAACTTGTACATCCAATAATTGATTTTGTGTTATTGGTTGAACATTTAGGTCATTTTCGTGTTCCCATGGCTTATTCTAATCCTAATACGGTTTTTAACCAATCTTGTTCATCCAATAAGTGATTTTGTGTCATTGGTTGAACATTTAGGTCATTTTCGGTTTCGCCAGGCTTATTCAAATCGAATTAGGGTTTTTAACAAATCTTGTGCATCCAATAAGTGATTTTGTGTCATTGGTTGAACATTTAAGTTATTTTCGTCCTCTATAGGCTTATTCTATTCCTATTAGGGTTTTTAACCAATCTTGTGCATTCAATAAGTGATTTTGTGTCATTGGTGGAACATTTAGGTCATTTTCGGTTTCCCCAGGCTTATTCTAATCCAATTAGGGTTTTTAACCAATCTTGTACATCCAATAAGTGATTTTGCGTCATTGGTTGAACATTTAAGTCATTTTCGTCCTCCGTAAGCTTATTCTATTCCAATTAGAGTTTTTAACCAATCTTGTGCATTCAATAAGTGATTTTGTGTCATTGGTGGAACATTTAGGTCATTTTCGGTTTCTCCAGGCTTATTCTAATCCAATTAGGGTTTTTAACCAATCTTGTACATCCAATAAGTGATTTTGTGTTATTGGTTGAACATTTAGGTCATTTTCATCCTCCCTAGGCTTATTCTTGTCCACTTAGGGTTTTTAACAATCTTGTGCATCCAATAAGTGATATTGTGTCATTGGTTGAACATTTAGGTCATTTTCGTCCTCCCTAGGCTTATTTGAATCCAATTAGGGTTTTTAACCAATCTTGTGCATCCAATAAGTGATTTTGTGTCATTGGTTGAACATTTAGGTAATTTTCGTCCTCCGTAGGCTTATTTTAATCCTATTAGGGTTTTTAACCAATTTTGTGCATCCAAATATGGATTTTGGGTCATTGGTTGAACATTTAGGTGATATTCAGTTTCCTTAGGCTTATTCTAATCCAATTAGGGTTTGTAACCAATCTTGTGCATCCAATAAGTGATTTTGTGTCATTGGTTGAACATTTAGGTAATTTTTGATTTCCCCAGGCTTATTCTAATCCTATTACGGTTTTTAACCAATCTTGTGCATCCAACAAGTGATTTTGTGTCATTGGTTAAACATTTAGGTGTTATTCGGTTTCCATAGGCTTATTCTAATCCAATTAGGGTTTTTTACCAATCTTGTGCATCCAATAACTAATTTTGTTTCATTGGTGGAACATTTAGGTTTTTTTCGTCCTCCCTAGGCTTATTCTAATCCACTTAGGGTTTTTAACCAATCTTGTGCATCCAATAAGTGATTTTGAGTCATTGGTTGAACATTTAGGTCATTTTCGTCCTCTCTAGGCTTATTCTATTCCAATTAGGGTTTTTAACCAATCTTGTGCATTCAATAAGTGATTTTGTGTCATTGGTTGAACATTTAGGTCATTTTCGTCCTCCCAAGGCTTATTATAATTCAATTAGGGTTTTAAACCAATCTTATGCATCCAATAAGTGATTTTGTGTCATTGGTTGAACATTTTAGTCATTTTCGTCCTCCATAGGCTTATTCTATTCCAATTAGAGTTTTTAACCAATCATGTGCATTCAATAAGTGATTTTGTGTCATTGGTTGAACATTTAGTTCATTTTCGGTTTCCCCAAACTTATTCTAATCCAATTAGGGTTTTTAACCAATCTTGTGCATCCAATTAGTGATTTTGTGTAATAGGTTGAACATTTAGGTCATTTTCATCCTACCAAGGCTTATTCTTATTCAATTAGGTTTTTTAACCAATTTTGTTCATCCAATAAGTGATTTTGTGTCATTGGTTGAACATTTAGGTCATTTTCGGTTTCCCCAGGCTTATTCTAATCCAATTAGGGTTTTTAACCAATCTTGTGCATCCAATAAATGATTTTGTGTCATTGGTTGAACATTTAAGTTATTTTCGTCCTTTGTAGGCTAAATCTATTCCAATTAGGGTTTTTAACCAATCTTGTGCTTCCAATAAGTGATTTTGTGTCATTGGTTGAACATTTAGGTCATTTTCGTCCTCCGTAGGATTATTTTAATCCTATTAGGGTTTTTAACCAATCTTGTGCATCCAATTAGTGATTTTGTGTCATAGGTTGAACATTTAGGTCATTTTCATCCTACCAAGGCTTATTCTAATCCAATTAGGTTTTTTAACCAATTTTGTTCATCCAATAAGTGATTTTGTGTCATTGGTTGAACATTTAGGTCATTTTCGGTTTCCCCAGTCTTATTCTAATCCAATTAGGGTTTTTAACAAATCTTGTGCATCCAATAAGTGATTTTGTGTCATTGGTTGAACATTTAAGTTATTTTCGTCCTCTATAGGCTAAATCTATTCCAATTAGGGTTTTTAACCAATCTTGTGCATTCAATAAGTGATTTTGTGTCATTGGTGGAACATTTTGGTCATTTTCGGTTCCCCCAAGCTTATTTTAATCCAATTAGGGTTTTTAACCAAACTTGTACATCCATTAAGTGATTTTGTGTTATTGGTTGAACATTTAGGTCATTTTCGTGTTCCCTTGGCTTATTCTAATCCTATTACGGTTTTTAACCAATCTTGTTCATCCAATAAGTGATTTTGTGTCATTGGTTTAACATTTAGGTCATTTTCGGTTTCGCCAGGCTTATTCAAATCGAATTAGGGTTTTTAACAAATCTTGTGCATCCAATAAGTGATTTTGTGTCATTGGTTGAACATTTAAGTTATTTTCGTCCTCTATAGGCTTATTCTATTCCTATTAGGGTTTTTAACCAATCTTGTGCATTCAATAAGTGATTTTGTGTCATTGGTGGAACATTTAGGTCATTTTCGGTTTCCCCAGGCTTATTCTAATCCAATTAGGGTTTTTAACCAATCTTGTACATCCAATAAGTGATTTTATGTCATTGGTTGAACATTTAGGTCATTTTCGTCTTCCCTTGGCTTATTCTAATCCTATTACGGTTTTTAACTAATCTTGTGCATCCAACAAGTGATTTTGTGTCATTGGTTAAACATTTAGGTGTTTTTCGGTTTCCCTAGGCTTATTCTAATCCAATTAGGGTTTTTTTTACCAATCTTGTGCATCCAATAAGTAATTTTGTTTCATTGGTTGAACATTTAGGTCATTTTTGTCCCCCCTAGGCATATTCTAAACCAATTAAGGTTTTTAATCAATCTTGTGCATCCAATAAGTGATTTTGTGTCATTGATTGAACATTTAGGTGATATTCGGTTTCCCTAGGCTTATTCTAATCCAATTAGGGTTTTTTACCAATCTTGTGCATCCAATAAGTAATTTTTTTTCATTGGTTGAACATTTAGGTCATTTTCGTCCTCCCTAGGCATATTCTAATCCAATTGGGGTTTTTAATTAATCTTGTGCATCCAATAAGTGATTTTGTGTCATTGGTTGAACATTTAGGTCATTTTTGGTTTCCCCAGGCTTATTCTAATCCTATTACGGTTTTTAACCAATCTTGTGCATCCAACAAGTGATTTTTTGTCATTGGTTAAACATTTAGGTGTTATTCGGTTTCCTTATGGTTATTCTAATCCAATTAGGGTTTTTTTACCAATCTTGTGCATCCAATAACTAATTTTGTTTCAGTGGTTGAACATTTAGGTCATTTTCGTCCTCCCTATGCTTATTCTAATCCACTTAGTGTTTTTAACCAATCTTGTGCATCCAATAAGTGATTTTGTGTCATTGGTTGAACATTTAGGTCATTTTCGTCCTCCCTAGGCTTATTCTATTCTAATTAGGGTTTTTAACCAATCTTGTGCATTCAATAAGAGATTTTGTGTCATTGGTTGAACATTTAGGTCATTTTCGTCCTCCCAAGGCTTACTATAATTCAATTAGGGTTTTAAACCAATCTTGTGCATCCAATAAGTGATTTTGTGTCATTGGTTGAACATTTAGGTCATTTTCGGTTTCCCCAAGCTTATTCTAATCCAATTAGGGTTTTTAACCAATCTTGTGCATCCGATAAATGATTTTGTGTCATTGGTTGAACATTTAGGTCATTTTCGTCCTCCGTAGGCTTATTCTATTCCAATTAGAGTTTTTAACCAATCTTGTGCATTCAATAAGTGATTTTGTGTCATTGGTGGATCATTAAGGTCATTGTCGGTTTCCCCAAGCTTATTCTAATCCAATTAGGGTTTTTAACCAATCTCGTACATCCAATAAGTGATTTTGTGTTATTGGTAGAACATTTAGGTCATTTTCATCCTCTCTAGGCTTATTCTAATCCACTTAGGGTTGAAAACAATCTTGTGCATCCAATAAGTGATATTGTGTCATTGGTTGAACATTTAGGTCATTTTCGTCCTCCCTAGGCTTATTCGAATGCAATTAGGGTTTTTAACCAATCTTGTGCATCCAATAAGTGATTTTGTGTCATTGGTTGAACATTTAGGTCATTTTCGTCCTCCGTAGGCTTATTTTAATCCTATTAGGGTTTTTAACCAATCTTGTGCATCCAATTAGTGATTTTGTGTCATAGGTTGAACATTTAGGTCATTTTCATCCTACCAAGGCTTATTCTAATCCAATTAGGTTTTTTAACCAATTTTGTTCATCCAATAAGTGATTTTGTGTCATTGGTTGAACATTTAGGTCATTTTCGGTTTCCCCAGGCTTATTCTAATCCAATTAGGGTTTTTAACAAATCTTGTGCATCCAATAAGTGATTTTGTGTCATTGGTTGAACATTTAAGTTATTTTCGTCCTCTGTAGGCTAAATCTATTCCAATTAGGGTTTTTAACCAATCTTATGCATTCAATAAGTGATTTTGTGTCATTGGTGGAACATTTTGGTCATTTTCGGTTCCCCAAAGCTTATTTTAATCCAATTAGGGTTTTTAACCAAACTTGTACATCCAATAAGTGATTTTGTGTTATTGGTTGAACATTTAGGTCATTTTCGTGTTCCCTTGGCTTATTCTAATCCTATTACGGTTTTTAACCAATCTTGTTCATCCAATAAGTGATTTTGTGTCATTGGTTGAACATTTAGGTCATTTTCGGTTTCGCCAGGCTTATTCAAATCGAATTAGGGTTTTTAACAAATCTTGTGCATCCAATAAGTGATTTTGTGTCATTGGTTGAACATTTAAGTTATTTTCGTCCTCTATAGGCTTATTCTATTCCTATTAGGGTTTTTAACCAATCTTGTGCATTCAATAAGTGATTTTGTGTCATTGGTTGAACATTTAGGTCATTTTCGGTTTCCCCAGGCTTATTCTAATCCAATTAGGGTTTTTAACCAATCTTGTACATCCAATAAGTGATTTTATGTCATTGGTTGAACATTTAGGTCATTTTCGTCTTCCCTTGGCTTATTCTAATCCTATTACGGTTTTTAACCAATCTTGTGCATCCAACAAGTGATTTTGTGTCATTGGTTAAACATTTAGGTGTTTTTCGGTTTCCCTAGGCTTATTCTAATCCAATTAGGGTTTTTTTACCAATCTTGTGCATCCAATAAGTAATTTTGTTTCATTGGTTGAACATTTAGGTCATTTTTGTCCCCCCTAGGCATATTCTAATCCAATTAAGGTTTTTAATCAATCTTGTGCATCCAATAAGTGATTTTGTGTCATTGATTGAACATTTAGGTGATATTCGGTTTCCCTAGGCGTATTCTAATCCAATTAAGGTTTGTAACCAATCTTGTGCATCCAATAAGTGATTTTGTGTCATTGGTTGAACATTTAGGTCATTTTCGTGTTCCCTTGGCTTATTCTAATCCTATTACGGTTTTTTACCAATCTTGTGCATCCAACAAATGATTTTGTGTCATTGGTTAAAAATTTAGGTGTTTTTCGGTTTCCCTACGCTTATTCAAATCCAATTACGGTTTTTTACCAATCTTGTGCATCCAATAAGTAATTTTTTTTCATTGGTTGAACATTTAGGTCATTTTCGTCCTCCCTAGGCATATTCTAATCCAATTAGGGTTTTTAATCAATCTTGTGCATCCAATAAGTGATTTTGTGTCATTGGTTGAACATTTAGGTCATTTTTGGTTTCCCCAAGCTTATTCTAATCCTATTACGGTTTTTAACCAATCTTGTGCATCCAACAAGTGATTTTTTGTCATTGGTTAAACATTTTGGTGTTATTCGGTTTCCTTATGGTTATTCTAATCCAATTAGGGTTTTTTACCAATCTTGTGCATCCAATAACTAATTTTGTTTCAGTGGTTGAACATTTAGGTCATTTTCGGTTTCCCTAGACTTATTCTAATCCAATTAGGGTTTTAACCAATCTTGTGCAACCAATAAGTAATTTTTTGTTATTGGTTGAACATTTAGGTCATTTTCGTCCTCCCAAGGCTTATTCTAATCCAATTAGGGTTTTTAACCAATTTTGTTCATCCAATAAGTGATTTTGTGTCATTGGTTGAACATTAAGCTCATGTTCGGTTTCGCAGGCTTATTCTAATCCAATCAGGGTTTTGAACCAATCTTGTGCATCCAATATGTGATTTTGTGTCATAGGTTGAACATTTACGTCATTTTCGTCCTCCCTAGGCTTATTCTATTCCACATAGGGTTTTTAAACAATCTTGTGCATCTAATAAGTGATTTTGTGTCATTGGTTGAACATTTAGGTCATTTTCGTCCTCCCTAGGCTTATTCGAATCCAATTAGGGTTTTTAACCAATCTTGTGCATCCAATAAGTGATTTTGTGTCATTGGTTGAACATTTAGGTCATTTTCATCCTCCCTAGGCTTATTCGAATCCAATTAGGGTTTTTAACCAATCTTGTGCTTTCAATAAGTGATTTTGTGTCATTGGTTGAACATTTAGGTCATTTTCGTCCTCCGTAGGATTATTTTAATCCTATTAGGGTTTTTAACCAATCTTGTGCATCCAATTAGTGATTTTGTTTCATAGGTTGAACATTTAGGTAATTTTCATCCTACCAAGGCTTATTCTAATCCAACTAGGTTTTTTAACCAATTTTGTTCATCCAATAAGTGATTTTGTGTCATTGGTTGAACATTTAGGTCATTTTCGGTTTCCCCAGGCTTATTCTAATCCAATTAGGGTTTTTAACAAATCTTGTGCATCCAATAAGTGATTTTGTGTCATTGGTTGAACATTTAAGTTATTTTCGTCCTCTATAGGCTTATTCTATTCCTATTAGGGTTTTTAACCAATCTTGTGCATTCAATAAGTGATTTTGTGTCATTGGTGGAACATTTAGGTCATTTTCGGTTTCCCCAGGCTTATTCTAATCCAATTAGGGTTTTTAACCAATCTTGTACATCCAATAAGTGATTTTATGTCATTGGTTGAACATTTAGGTCATTTTCGTCTTCCCTTGGCTTATTCTAATCCTATTACGGTTTTTAACCAATCTTGTGCATCCAACAAGTGATTTTGTGTCATTGGTTAAACATTTAGGTGTTTTTCGGTTTCCCTAGGCTTATTCTTATCCAATTAGGGTTTTTTTACCAATCTTGTGCATCCAATAAGTAATTTTGTTTCATTGGTTGAACATTTAGGTCATTTTTGTCCCCCCTAGGCATATTCTAATCCAATAAGTGATTTTGTGTCATTGATTGAACATTTAGGTGATATTCGGTTTCCCTAGGCTTATTCTAATCCAATTAAGGTTTGTAACCAATCTTGTGCATCCAATAAGTGATTTTGTGTCATTGGTTGAACATTTAGGTCATTTTCGTGTTCCCTTGGCTTATTCTAATCCTATTACGGTTTTTTACCAATCTTGTGCATCCAATAAGTAATTTTTTTTCATTGGTTGAACATTTAGGTCATTTTCGTCCTCCCTAGGCATATTCTAATCCAATTAGGGTTTTTAATCAATCTTGTGCATCCAATAAGTGATTTTGTGTCATTGGTTGTACATTTAGGTCATTTTTGGTTTCCCCAAGCTTATTCTAATCCTATTACGGTTTTTAACCAATCTTGTGCATCCAACAAGTGATTTTTTGTCATTGGTTAAACATTTAGGTGTTATTCGGTTTCCTTATGGTTATTCTAATCCAATTAGGGTTTTTTACCAATCTTGTGCATCCAATAACTAATTTTGTTTCAGTGGTTGAACATTTAGGTCATTTTCGTCCTCCCTATGTTTATTCTAATCCACTTAGTGTTTTTAACCAATCTTGTGCATCCAATAAGTGAATTTGTGTCATTGGTTGAACATTTAGGTCATTTTCGTCCTCCCTAGGCTTATTCTATTCCAATTAGGGTTTTTAACCAATCTTGTGCATTCAATAAGAGATTTTGTGTCATTGGTAGAACATTTAGGTCATTTTCGTCCTCCCAAGGCTTACTATAAATCAATTAGGGTTTTTAACCAATCTTGTGCATCCAATAAGTGATTTTGAGTCATTGGTTGAACATTTAGGTCATTTTCGGTTTCCCCAAGCTTATTCTAATCCAATTAGGGTTTTTAACCAATCTTGTGCATCCGATAAATGATTTTGTGTCATTGGTTGAACATTTAGGTCATTTTCGTCCTCCGTAGGCTTATTCTATTCCAATTAGAGTTTTTAACCAATCTTGTGCATTCAATAAGTGATTTTGTGTCATTGGTGGATCATTTAGGTCATTTTCGGTTTCCCCAGGCTTATTCTAATCCAATTAGGGTTTTTAACCAATCTCGTACATCCAATAAGTGATTTTGTGTTATTGGTAGAACATTTAGGTCATTTTCATCCTCCCTAGGCTTATTCTAATCCACTTAGGGTTGAAAACAATCTTGTGCATCCAATAAGTGATATTGTGTCATTGGTTGAACATTTAGGTCATTTTCGTCCTCCCTAGGCTTATTCGAATCCAATTAGGGTTTTTAACCAATCTTGTGCATCCAATAAGTGATTTTGTGTCATTGGTTGAACATTTAGGTCATTTTCGTCTTCCGTAGGCTTATTTTAATCCTATTAGGGTTTTTAACCAATCTTCTGCATCCAATTAGTGATTTTGTGTAATAGGTTGAACATTTAGGTCATTTTCATCCTACCAAGGCTTATTCTAATCCAATTAGATTTTTTAACCAATTTTGTTCATCCAATAAGTGATTTTGTGTCATTGGTTGAACATTTAGGTCATTTTCGGTTTCCCCAGGCTTATTCTAATCCAATTAGGGTTTTTAACAAATCTTGTGCATCCAATAAGTGATTTTGTGTCATTGGTTGAACATTTAAGTTAATTTCGTCCTGTGTAGGCTTAATCTATTCCAATTAGGGTTTTTAACCAGTCTTGTGCATTCAATAAGTGATTTTGTGTCATTGGTGGAACATTTAGGTCATTTTCGTCCTCCCTAGGCATATTCTAATCCAATTAGGGTTTTTAATCAATCTTGTGCATCCAATAAGTGATTTTGTGTCATTGGTTGAACATTTAGGTCATTTTTGGTTTCCCCAAGCTTATTCTAATCCTATTACGGTTTTTAACCAATCTTGTGCATCCAACAAGTGATTTTTTGTCATTGGTTAAACATTTAGGTGTTATTCGGTTTCCTTATGGTTATTCTAATCCAATTAGGGTTTTTTACCAATCTTGTGCATCCAATAACTAATTTTGTTTCAGTGGTTGAACATTTAGGTCATTTTCGTCCTCCCTATGTTTATTCTAATCCACTTAGTGTTTTTAACCAATCTTGTGCATCCAATAAGTGATTTTGTGTCATTGGTTGAACATTTAGGTCATTTTCGTCCTCCCTAGGCTTATTCTATTCCAATTAGGGTTTTTAAACCAATCTTGTGCATCCAATAAGTGATTTTGTGTCATTGGTTGAACATTTAGGTCATTTTCGGTTTCCCCAAGCTTATTCTAATCCAATTAGGGTTTTTAACCAATCTTGTGCATCCGATAAATGATTTTGTGTCATTGGTTGAACATTTAGGTCATTTTCGTCCTCTATAGGCTTATATTATTCCAATTAGAGTTTTTAACCAATCTTGTGCATTCAATAAGTGATTTTGTGTCATTGGTGGATCATTAAGGTCATTTTCGGTTTCCCAGGCTTATTCTAATCCAATTAGGGTTTTTAACCAATCTCGTACATCCAATAAGTGATTTTGTGTTAATAGTAGAACATTTAAGTCATTTTCATCCTCCCTAGGCTTATTCTAATCCACTTAGGGTTGAAAACAATCTTGTGCATCCAATAAGTGATATTGTGTCATTGGTTGAACATTTAGGTCATTTTCGTCCTCCCTAGGCTTATTCGAATGCAATTAGGGTTTTTAACCAATCTTGTGCATCAAATAAGTGATTTTGTGTCATTGGTTGAACATTTAGGTCATTTTCGTCCTCCGTAGGCTTATTTTAATCCTATTAGGGTTTTTAACCAATCTTGTGCATCCAATTAGTGATTTTGTGTAATAGGTTGAACATTTAGGTCATTTTCATCCTACCAAGGCTTATTCTAATCCAATTAGGTTTTTTAACCAATTTTGTTCATCCAATAAGTGCTTTTGTGTCATTGGTTGAACATTTAGGTCATTTTCGGTTTCCCCAGGCTTATTCTAATCCAATTAGGGTTTTTAACAAATCTTGTGCATCCAATAAGTGATTTTGTGTCATTGGTTGAACATTTAAGTTAATTTCGTCCTATGTAGGCTTAATCTATTCCAATTAGGGTTTTTAACCAGTCTTGTGCATTCAATAAGTGATTTTGTGTCATTGGTGGAACATTTAGGTCATTTTCGTCCTCCCTAGGCATATTCTAATCCAATTAGGGTTTTTAATCAATCTTGTGCATCCAATAAGTGATTTTGTGTCATTGGTTGAACATTTAGGTCATTTTTGGTTTCCCCAGGCTTATTCTAATCCTATTACGGTTTTTAACCAATCTTGTGCATCCAACAAGTGATTTTTTGTCATTGGTTAAACATTTAGGTGTTATTCGGTTTCCTTATGGTTATTCTAATCCAATTAGGGTTTTTTTACCAATCTTGTGCATCCAATAACTAATTTTGTTTCAGTGGTTGAACATTTAGGTCATTTTCGTCCTCCCTATGCTTATTCTAATCCACTTAGTGTTTTTAACCAATCTTGTGCATCCAATAAGTGATTTTGTGTCATTGGTTGAACATTTAGGTCATTTTCGTCCTCCCTAGGCTTATTCTATTCTAATTAGGGTTTTTAACCAATCTTGTGCATTCAATAAGAGATTTTGTGTCATTGGTTGAACATTTAGGTCATTTTCGTCCTCCCAAGGCTTACTATAATTCAATTAGGGTTTTAAACCAATCTTGTGCATCCAATAAGTGATTTTGTGTCATTGGTTGAACATTTAGGTCATTTTCGGTTTCCCCAAGCTTATTCTAATCCAATTAGGGTTTTTAACCAATCTTGTGCATCCGATAAATGATTTTGTGTCATTGGTTGAACATTTAGGTCATTTTCGTCCTCCGTAGGCTTATTCTATTCCAATTAGAGTTTTTAACCAATCTTGTGCATTCAATAAGTGATTTTGTGTCATTGGTGGATCATTTAGGTCATTTTCGGTTTCCCCAGGCTTATTCTAATCCAATTAGGGTTTTTAACCAATCTCGTACATCCAATAAGTGATTTTGTGTTATTGGTAGAACATTTAGGTCATTTTCATCCTCCCTAGGCTTATCCTAATCCACTTAGGGTTGAAAACAATCTTGTGCATCCAATAAGTGATATTGTGTCATTGGTTGAACATTTAGGTCATTTTCGTCCTCCCTAGGCTTATTCGAATCCAATTAGGGTTTTTAACCAATCTTGTGCATCCAATAAGTGATTTTGTGTCATTGGTTGAACATTTAGGTCATTTTCGTCCTCCATAGGCTTATTTTAATCCAATTAGGGTTTTTAACCAGTCTTCTGCATTCAATAAGTGATTTTGTGTCATTGGTGGAACATTTAGGTCATTTTCGTCCTCCCTAGGCATATTCTAATCCAATTAGGGTTTTTAATCAATCTTGTGCATCCAATAAGTGATTTTGTGTCATTGGTTGAACATTTAGGTCATTTTTTGTTTCCCCAGGCTTATTCTAATCCTATTACGGTTTTTAACCAATCTTGTGCATCCAACAAGTGATTTTTTGTCATTGGTTAAACATTTAGGTGTTATTCGGTTTCCTTATGGTTATTCTAATCCAATTAGGGTTTTTTTACCAATCTTGTGCATCCAATAACTAATTTTGTTTCAGTGGTTGAACATTTAGGTCATTTTCGTCCTCCCTATGCTTATTCTAATCCACTTAGTGTTTTTAACCAATCTTGTGCATCCAATAAGTGATTTTGTGTCATTGGTTGAACATTTAGGTCATTTTCGTCCTCCCTAGGCTTATTCTATTCCAATTAGGGTTTTTAACCAATCTTGTGCATTCAATAAGAGATTTTGTGTCATTGATTGAACATTTAGGTCATTTTCGTCCTCCCAAGGCTTACTATAATTCAATTAGGGTTTTAAACCAATCTTATGCATCCAATAAGTGATTTTGTGTCATTGGTTGAACATTTAGGTCATTTTCGGTTTCCCCAAGCTTATTCTAATCCAATTAGGGTTTTTAACCAATCTTGTGCATCCGATAAATGATTTTGTGTCATTGGTTGAACATTTAGGTCATTTTCGTCCTCCGTAGGCTTATTCTATTCCAATTAGAGTTTTTAACCAATCTTGTGCATTCAATAAGTGATTTTGTGTCATTGGTGGATCATTAAGGTCATTTTCGGTTTCCCCAAGCTTATTCTAATCCAATTAGGGTTTTTAACCAATCTCGTACATCCAATAAGTGATTTTTTGTTATTGGTAGAACATTTAGGTCATTTTCATCCTCCCTAGGCTTATTCTAATCCACTTAGGGTTGAAAACAATCTTGTGCATCCAATAAGTGATATTGTGTCATTGGTTGAACATTTAGGTCATTTTCGTCCTCCCTAGGCTTATTCGAATGCAATTAGGGTTTTAAACCAATCTTGTGCATCCAATAAGTGATTTTGTGTCATTGGTTGAACATTTAGGTCATTTTCGTCCTCCGTAGGCTTATTTTAATCCTATTAGGGTTTTTAACCAATCTTGTGCATCCAATTAGTGATTTTGTGTAATAGGTTGAACATTTAGGTCATTTTCATCCTACCAAGGCTTATTCTAATCCAATTAGGTTTTTTAACCAATTTTGTTCATCCAATAAGTGCTTTTGTGTCATTGGTTGAACATTTAGCTCATTTTCGGTTTCCCCAGGCTTATTCTAATCCAATTAGGGTTTTTAACAAATCTTGTGCATCCAATAAGTGATTTTGTGTCATTGGTTGAACATTTAAGTTAATTTCGTCCTGTGTAGGCTTAATCTATTCCAATTAGGGTTTTTAACCAGTCTTGTGCATTCAATAAGTGATTTTGTGTCATTGGTGGAACATTTAGGTCATTTTCGTCCTCCCTAGGCATATTCTAATCCAATTAGGGTTTTTAATCAATCTTGTGCATCCAATAAGTGATTTTGTGTCATTGGTTGAACATTTAGGTCATTTTTGGTTTCCCCAGGCTTATTCTAATCCTATTACGGTTTTTAACCAATCTTGTGCATCCAACAAGTGATTTTTTGTCATTGGTTAAACATTTAGGTGTTATTCGGTTTCCTTATGGTTATTCTAATCCAATTAGGGTTTTTTACCAATCTTGTGCATCCAATAACTAATTTTGTTTCAGTGGTTGAACATTTAGGTCATTTTCGTCCTCCCTATGCTTATTCTAATCCACTTAGTGTTTTTAACCAATCTTGTGCATCCAATAAGTGATTTTGTGTCATTGGTTGAACATTTAGGTCATTTTCGTCCTCCCTAGGCTTATTCTATTCCAATTAGGGTTTTTAACCAATCTTGTGCATTCAATAAGAGATTTTGTGTCATTGGTTGAACATTTAGGTCATTTTCGTCCTCCCAAGGCTTACTATAATTCAATTAGGGTTTTAAACCAATCTTGTACATCCAATAAGTGATTTTGTGTCATTGGTTGAACATTTAGGTCATTTTCGGTTTCCCCAAGCTTATTCTAATCCAATTAGGGTTTTTAACCAATCTTGTGCATCCGATAAATGATTTTGTGTCATTGGTTGAACATTTAGGTCATTTTCGTCCTCTATAGGCTTATATTATTCCAATTAGAGTTTTTAACCAATCTTGTGCATTCAATAAGTGATTTTGTGTCATTGGTGGATCATTAAGGTCATTTTCGGTTTCCCAGGCTTATTCTAATCCAATTAGGGTTTTTAACCAATCTCGTACATCCAATAAGTGATTTTGTGTTAATAGTAGAACATTTAAGTCATTTTCATCCTCCCTAGGCTTATTCTAATCCACTTAGGGTTGAAAACAATCTTGTGCATCCAATAAGTGTTATTGTGTCATTGGTTGAACATTTAGGTCATTTTCGTCCTCCCTAGGCTTATTCGAATGCAATTAGGGTTTTTAACCAATCTTGTGCATCAAATAAGTGATTTTGTGTCATTGGTTGAACATTTAGGTCATTTTCGTCCTCCGTAGGGTTATTTTAATCCTATTAGGGTTTTTAACCAATCTTGTGCATCCAATTAGTGATTTTGTGTAATAGGTTGAACATTTAGGTCATTTTCATCCTACCAAGGCTTATTCTAATCCAATTAGGTTTTTTAACCAATTTTGTTCATCCAATAAGTGCTTTTGTGTCATTGGTTGAACATTTAGGTCATTTTCGGTTTCCCCAGGCTTATTCTAATCCAATTAGGGTTTTTAACAAATCTTGTGCATCCAATAAGTGATTTTGTGTCATTGGTTGAACATTTAAGTTAATTTCGTCCTGTGTAGGCTTAATCTATTCCAATTAGGGTTTTTAACCAGTCTTGTGCATTCAATAAGTGATTTTGTGTCATTGGTGGAACATTTAGGTCATTTTCGTCCTCCCTAGGCATATTCTAATCCAATTAGGGTTTTTAATCAATCTTGTGCATCCAATAAGTGATTTTGTGTCATTGGTTGAACATTTAGGTCATTTTTGGTTTTCCCAGGCTTATTCTAATCCTATTACGGTTTTTAACCAATCTTGTGCATCCAACAAGTGATTTTTTGTCATTGGTTAAACATTTAGGTGTTATTCGGTTTCCTTATGGTTATTCTAATCCAATTAGGGTTTTTTTACCAATCTTGTGCATCCAATAACTAATTTTGTTTCAGTGGTTGAACATTTAGGTCATTTTCGTCCTCCCTATGTTTATTCTAATCCACTTAGTGTTTTTAACCAATCTTGTGCATCCAATAAGTGATTTTGTGTCATTGGTTGAACATTTAGGTCATTTTCGTCCTCCTTAGGCTTATTCTATTCCAATTAGGGTTTTTAACAAATCTTGTGCATTCAATAAGAGATTTTGTGTCATTGGTTGAACATTTAGGTCATTTTCGTCCTCCCAAGGCTTACTATAATTCAATTAGGGTTTTAAACCAATCTTGTGCATCCAATAAGTGATTTTGTGTCATTGGTTGAACATTTAGGTCATTTTCGGTTTCCCCAAGCTTATTCTAATCCAATTAGGGTTTTTAACCAATCTTGTGCATCCGATAAATGATTTTGTGTCATTGGTTGAACATTTAGGTCATTTTCGTCCTCTATAGGCTTATATTATTCCAATTAGAGTTTTTAACCAATCTTGTGCATTCAATAAGTGATTTTGTGTCATTGGTGGATCATTAAGGTCATTTTCGGTTTCCCAGGCTTATTCTAATCCAATTAGGGTTTTTAACCAATCTCGTACATCCAATAAGTGATTTTGTGTTAATAGTAGAACATTTAAGTCATTTTCATCCTCCCTAGGCTTATTCTAATCCACTTAGGGTTGAAAACAATCTTGTGCATCCAATAAGTGATATTGTGTCATTGGTTGAACATTTAGGTCATTTTCGTCCTCCCTAGGCTTATTCGAATGCAATTAGGGTTTTTAACCAATCTTGTGCATCAAATAAGTGATTTTGTGTCATTGGTTGAACATTTAGGTCATTTTCGTCCTCCGTAGGCTTATTTTAATCCTATTAGGGTTTTTAACCAATCTTGTGCATCCAATTAGTGATTTTGTGTAATAGGTTGAACATTTAGGTCATTTTCATCCTACCAAGGCTTATTCTAATCCAATTAGGTTTTTTAACCAATTTTGTTCATCCAATAAGTGCTTTTGTGTCATTGGTTGAACATTTAGGTCATTTTCGGTTTCCCCAGGCTTATTCTAATCCAATTAGGGTTTTTAACAAATCTTGTGCATCCAATAAGTGATTTTGTGTCATTGGTTGAACATTTAAGTTAATTTCGTCCTATGTAGGCTTAATCTATTCCAATTAGGGTTTTTAACCAGTCTTGTGCATTCAATAAGTGATTTTGTGTCATTGGTGGAACATTTAGGTCATTTTCGTCCTCCCTAGGCATATTCTAATCCAATTAGGGTTTTTAATCAATCTTGTGCATCCAATAAGTGATTTTGTGTCATTGGTTGAACATTTAGGTCATTTTTGGTTTCCCCAGGCTTATTCTAATCCTATTACGGTTTTTAACCAATCTTGTGCATCCAACAAGTGATTTTTTGTCATTGGTTAAACATTTAGGTGTTATTCGGTTTCCTTATGGTTATTCTAATCCAATTAGGGTTTTTTTACCAATCTTGTGCATCCAATAACTAATTTTGTTTCAGTGGTTGAACATTTAGGTCATTTTCGTCCTCCCTATGCTTATTCTAATCCACTTAGTGTTTTTAACCAATCTTGTGCATCCAATAAGTGATTTTGTGTCATTGGTTGAACATTTAGGTCATTTTCGTCCTCCCTAGGCTTATTCTATTCTAATTAGGGTTTTTAACCAATCTTGTGCATTCAATAAGAGATTTTGTGTCATTGGTTGAACATTTAGGTCATTTTCGTCCTCCCAAGGCTTACTATAATTCAATTAGGGTTTTAAACCAATCTTGTGCATCCAATAAGTGATTTTGTGTCATTGGTTGAACATTTAGGTCATTTTCGGTTTCCCCAAGCTTATTCTAATCCAATTAGGGTTTTTAACCAATCTTGTGCATCCGATAAATGATTTTGTGTCATTGGTTGAACATTTAGGTCATTTTCGTCCTCCGTAGGCTTATTCTATTCCAATTAGAGTTTTTAACCAATCTTGTGCATTCAATAAGTGATTTTGTGTCATTGGTGGATCATTAAGGTCATTTTCGGTTTCCCCATGCTTATTCTAATCCAATTAGGGTTTTTAACCAATCTCGTACATCCAATAAGTGATTTTGTGTTATTGGTAGAACATTTAGGTCATTTTCATCCTCCCTAGGCTTATTCTAATCCACTTAGGGTTGAAAACAATCTTGTGCATCCAATAAGTGATATTGTGTCATTGGTTGAACATTTAGGTCATTTTCGTCCTCCCTAGGCTTATTCGAATGCAATTAGGGTTTTTAACCAATCTTGTGCATCCAATAAGTGATTTTGTAACATTGGTTGAACATTTAGGTCATTTTCGTCCTCCGTAGGCTTATTTTAATCCTATTAGGGTTTTTAACCAATCTTGTGCATCCAATTAGTGATTTTGTGTAATAGGTTGAACGTTTAGGTCATTTTCATCCTGCCAAGGCTTATTCTAATCCAATTAGGTTTTTTAACCAATTTTGTTCATCCAATAAGTGCTTTTGTGTCATTGGTTGAACATTTAGGTCATTTTCGGTTTCCCCAGGCTTATTCTAATCCAATTAGGGTTTTTAACAAATCTTGTGCATCCAATAAGTGATTTTGTGTCATTGGTTGAACATTTAAGTTAATTTCGTCCTGTGTAGGCTTAATCTATTCCAATTAGGGTTTTTAACCAGTCTTGTGCATTCAATAAGTGATTTTGTGTCATTGGTGGAACATTTAGGTCATTTTCGTCCTCCCTAGGCATATTCTAATCCAATTAGGGTTTTTAATCAATCTTGTGCATCCAATAAGTGATTTTGTGTCATTGGTTGAACATTTAGGTCATTTTTGGTTTCCCCAGGCTTATTCTAATCCTATTACGGTTTTTAACCAATCTTGTGCATCCAACAAGTGATTTTTTGTCATTGGTTAAACATTTAGGTGTTATTCGGTTTCCTTATGGTTATTCTAATCCAATTAGGGTTTTCTTACCAATCTTGTGCATCCAATAACTAATTTTGTTTCAGTGGTTGAACATTTAGGTCATTTTCGTCCTCCCTATGCTTATTCTAATCCACTTAGTGTTTTTAACCAATCTTGTGCATCCAATAAGTGATTTTGTGTCATTGGTTGAACATTTAGGTCATTTTCGTCCTCCCTAGGCTTATTCTATTCCAATTAGGGTTTTTAACCAATCTTGTGCATTCAATAAGAGATTTTGTGTCATTGGTTGAACATTTAGGTCATTTTCGTCCTCCCAAGGCTTACTATAATTCAATTAGGGTTTTAAACCAATCTTGTGCATCCAATAAGTGATTTTGTGTCATTGGTTGAACATTTAGGTCATTTTCGGTTTCCCCAAGCTTATTCTAATCCAATTAGGGTTTTTAACCAATCTTGTGCATCCGATAAATGATTTTGTGTCATTGGTTGAACATTTAGGTCATTTTCGTCCTCCGTAGGCTTATTCTATTCCAATTAGAGTTTTTAACCAATCTTGTGCATTCAATAAGTGATTTTGTGTCATTGGTGGATCATTAAGGTCATTTTCGGTTTCCCCATGCTTATTCTAATCCAATTAGGGTTTTTAACCAATCTCGTACATCCAATAAGTGATTTTGTGTTATTGGTAGAACATTTAGGTCATTTTCATCCTCCCTTGGCTTATTCTAATCCACTTAGGGTTGAAAACAATCTTGTGCATCCAATAAATGATATTGTGTCATTGGTTGAACATTTAGGTCATTTTCGTCCTCCCTAGGCTTATTCGAATGCAATTAGGGTTTTTAACCAATCTTGTGCATCCAATAAGTGATTTTGTAACATTGGTTGAACATTTAGGTCATTTTCGTCCTCCGTAGGCTTATTTTAATCCTATTAGGGTTTTTAACCAATCTTGTGCATCCAATTAGTGATTTTGTGTAATAGGTTGAACGTTTAGGTCATTTTCATCCTGCCAAGGCTTATTCTAATCCAATTAGGTTTTTTAACCAATTTTGTTCATCCAATAAGTGCTTTTGTGTCATTGGTTGAACATTTAGGTCATTTTCGGTTTCCCCAGGCTTATTCTAATCCAATTAGGGTTTTTAACAAATCTTGTGCATCCAATAAGTGATTTTGTGTCATTGGTTGAACATTTAAGTTAATTTCGTCCTGTGTAGGCTTAATCTATTCCAATTAGGGTTTTTAACCAGTCTTGTGCATTCAATAAGTGATTTTGTGTCATTGGTGGAACATTTAAGTCATTTTCGGTTTCCCCAGGCTTATTCTAATCCAATTAGGGTTTTTAACCAATCTTGTACATCCAATAAGTGATTTTGTGTTATTGGTTGAACATTTAGGTCATTTTCGTGTTCCCTTGGCTTATTCTAATCCTATTACGGTTTTTAACCAATCTTGTGCATCCAACAAATGATTTTGTGTCATTGGTTAAACATTTAGGTGTTTTTCAGTTTCCCTACGCTTATTCTAATCCAATTAGGGTTTTTTACCAATCTTGTGCATCCAATAAGTAATTTTGTTTCATTGGTTGAACATTTAGGTCATTTTCGTCCTCCCTAGGCTTATTCTTATCAACTTAGGGTTTTTAACCAATCTTGTTCATCCAATTAGTGATTTTGTGTCATTGATTGAACATTTAGGTGATATTCGATTTCCCTAGGCTTATTCTAATCCAATTAGGGTTTGTAACCAATCTTGTGCATCCAATAAGTGATTTTGTGTCATTGGTTGAACATTTAGGTCATTTTGGTGTTCCCTTGGCTTATTCTAATCCTATTACAGTTTTTAACCAATCTTGTGCATCCAACAAGTGATTTTGTGTCATTGGTTAAACATTTAGGTGTTATTCGGTTTCCATAGGCTTATTCTTATCCAATTAGTGTTTTTTACCAATCTTGTGCATCCAATAACTAATTTTGTTTCATTGGTTGAACATTTATGTCATTTTCGTCCTCCCTAGGCTTATTCGAATCCAATTAGGGTTTTTAACCAATCTTGTGCATCCAATAAGTGATTTTGTGTCATTGGATGAACATTTAGGTCATTTTCGTTCTCCCTAGGCTTATTCGAATCCAATTAGGGTTTTTAACCAATCTTGTGCTTCCAATAAGTGATTTTGTGTCATTGGTTGAACATTTAGGTCATTTTCGTCCTCCGTAGGATTATTTTAATCCTATTAGGGTTTTTAACCAATCTTGTGCATCCAATTAGTGATTTTGTGTCATAGGTTGAACATTTAGGTCATTTTCATCCTACCAAGGCTTATTCTAATCCAATTAGGTTTTTTAACCAATTTTGTTCATCCAATAAGTGATTTTGTGTCATTGGTTGAACATTTAGGTCATTTTCGGTTTCCCCAGGCTTATTCTAATCCAATTAGGGTTTTTAACAAATCTTGTGCATCCAATAAGTGATTTTGTGTCATTGGTTGAACATTTAAGTTATTTTCGTCCTCTGTAGGCTAAATCTATTCCAATTAGGGTTTTTAACCAGTCTTGTGCATTCAATAAACGATTTTGTGTCATTGGTGGAACATTTTGGTCATTTTCGGTTTCCCCAGGCTTATTCTAATCCAATTAGGGTTTTTAACCAATCTTGTACATCCAATAAGTGATTTTGTGTTATTGGTTGAACATTTAGGTCATTTTCGTGTTCCCTTGGCTTATTCTAATCCTATTACGGTTTTTAACCAATCTTGTGCATCCAACAAATGATTTTGTGTCATTGGTTAAACATTTAGGTGTTTTTCAGTTTCCCTACGCTTATTCTAATCCAATTAGGGTTTTTTACCAATCTTGTGCATCCAATAAGTAATTTTGTTTCATTGGTTGAACATTTAGGTCATTTTCGTCCTCCCTAGGCTTATTCTTATCAACTTAGGGTTTTTAACCAATCTTGTGCATCCAATTAGTGATTTTGTGTCATTGATTGAACATTTAGGTGATATTCGATTTCCCTAGGCTTATTCTAATCCAATTAGGGTTTGTAACCAATCTTGTGCATCCAATAAGTGATTTTGTGTCATTGGTTGAACATTTAGGTCATTTTCCTGTTCCCTTGGCTTATTCTAATCCTATTACGGTTTTTAACCAATCTTGTGCATCCAACAAGTGATTTTGTGTCATTGGTTAAACATTTAGGTGTTATTCGGTTTCCATAGGCTTATTCTTATCCAATTAGTGATTTTTACCAATCTTGTGCATCCAATAACTAATTTTGTTTCATTGGTTGAACATTTAGGTCATTTTCGTCCTCCCTAGGCTTATTCGAATCCATTTAGGGTTTTTAACCAATCTTGTGCATCCAATAAGTGATTTTGTGTCATTAGTTGAACATTTAGGTCATTTTCGTCCTCCCTAGGCTTATTCGAATCCAATTAGGGTTTTTAACCAATCTTGTGCTTCCAATAAGTGATTTTGTGTCATTGGTTGAACATTTAGGTCATTTTCGTCCTCCGTAGGCTTATTCTATTCCAATTAGAGTATTTAACGAATCTTGTGCATTCAATAAGTGATTTTGTGTCATTGGTGGATCATTTAGGTCATTTTCGGTTTCCCCAGGCTTATTCTAATCCAATTAGGGTTTTTAACCAATCTCGTACATCCAATAAGTGATTTTGTGTTATTGGTAGAACATTTAGGTCATTTTCATCCTCCCTAGGCTTATTCTAATCCACTTAGGGTTGAAAACAATCTTGTGCATCCAATAAGTGATATTGTGTCATTGGTTGAACATTTAGGTCATTTTCGTCCTCCCTAGGCTTATTCGAATGCAATTAGGGTTTTTAACCAATCTTGTGCATCCAATAAGTGATTTTGTGTCATTGGTTGAACATTTAGGTCATTTTCGTCCTCCGTAGGCTTATTTTAATCCTATTGGGGTTTTTAACCAATCTTGTGCATCCAATTAGTGATTTTGTGTAATAGGTTGAACATTTAGGTCATTTTCATCCTACCAAGGCTTATTCTAATCCAATTAGGTTTTTTAACCAATTTTGTTCATCCAATAAGTGCTTTTGTGTCATTGGTTGAACATTTAGGTCATTTTCGGTTTCCCCAGGCTTATTCTAATCCAATTAGGGTTTTTAACAAATCTTGTGCATCCAATAAGTGATTTTGTGTCATTGGTTGAACATTTAAGTTAATTTCGTCCTGTGTAGGCTTAATCTATTCCAATTAGGGTTTTTAACCAGTCTTGTGCATTCAATAAGTGATTTTGTGTCATTGGTGGAACATTTAGGTCATTTTCGTCCTCCCTAGGCATATTCTAATCCAATTAGGGTTTTTAATCAATCTTGTGCATCCAATAAGTGATTTTGTGTCATTGGTTGAACATTTAGGTCATTTTTGGTTTCCCCAGGCTTATTCTAATCCTATTACGGTTTTTAACCAATCTTGTGCATCCAACAAGTGATTTTTTGTCATTGGTTAAACATTTAGGTGTTATTCGGTTTCCTTATGGTTATTCTAATCCAATTAGGGTTTTTTACCAATCTTGTGCATCCAATAACTAATTTTGTTTCAGTGGTTGAACATTTAGGTCATTTTCGTCCTCCCTATGCTTATTCTAATCCACTTAGTGTTTTTAACCAATCTTGTGCATCCAATAAGTGATTTTGTGTCATTGGTTGAACATTTAGGTCATTTTCGTCCTCCCTAGGCTTATTCTATTCCAATTAGGGTTTTTAACCAATCTTGTGCATTCAATAAGAGATTTTGTGTCATTGGTTGAACATTTAGGTCATTTTCGTCCTCCCAAGGCTTACTATAATTCAATTAGGGTTTTAAACCAATCTTGTGCATCCAATAAGTGATTTTGTGTCATTGGTTGAACATTTAGGTCATTTTCGGTTTCCCCAAGCTTATTCTAATCCAATTAGGGTTTTTAACCAATATTGTGCATCCAATAAATGATTTTGTGTCATTGGTTGAACATTTTGGTCATTTTCGTCCTCCGTAGGCTTATTCTATTCCAATTAGAGTTTTTAACCAATCTTGTGCATTCAATAAGTGATTTTGTGTCATAGGTGGAACATTTAGGTCATTTTCGGTTTCCCCAGGCTTATTCTAATCCAATTAGGGTTTTTAACCAATCTTGTACATCCAATAAGTGATTTTGTGTTATTGGTTGAACATTTAGGTCATTTTCGTGTTCCCTTGGCTTATTCTAATCCTATTAAGGTTTTTAACCAATCTTGTGCATCCAACAAATGATTTTGTGTCATTGGTTAAACATTTAGGTGTTTTTCGGTTTCCTTACGGTTATTCTAATCCAATTAGGGTTTTTTACCAATCTTGTGCATCCAATAAGTAATTTTGTTTCATTGGTTGAACATTTAGGTCATTTTCGTCCTCCCTAGGCTTATTCTTATCAACTTAGGGTTTTTAACCAATCTTGTGCATCCAATTAGTGATTTTGAGTCATTGGTTGAACATTTAGGTGATATTCGGTTTCCCTAGGCTTATTCTAATCCAATTAGGGTTTGTAACCAATCTTGTGCATCCAATAAGTGATTTTGTGTCATTGGTTGAACATTTAGGTCATTTTCGTGTTCCCTTGGCTTATTCTAACCCTATTACGGTTTTTAACCAATCTTGTGCATCCAACAAGTGATTTTGTGTCATTGGTTAAACATTTAGGTGTTATTCGGTTTCCATAGGCTTATTCTAATCCAATTAGGGTTTTTTACCAATCTTGTGCATCCAATAACTAATTTTGTTTCATTGGTTGAACATTTAGGTTTTTTTCGTCCTCCCTAGGCTTATTCTAATCCACTTAAGGTTTTTAACCAATCTTGTGCATCCAATAAATGATTTTGTGTCATTGGTTGAACATTTAAGTTATTTTCGTCCTTTGTAGGCTAAATCTATTCCAATTAGGGTTTTTAACCAATCTTGTGCATTCAATAAGTGATTTTGTGTCATTGGTTGAACATTTAGGTCATTTTCGTCCTCCCAAGGCTTATTATAATTCAATTATGGTTTTAAACCAATCTTGTGCATCCAATAAGTGATTTTGTGTCATTGGTTGAACATTTTAGTCATTTTCGTCCTCCATAGGCTTATTCTATTCCAATTAGAGTTTTTAACCAATCATGTGCATTCAATAAGTGATTTTGTGTCATTGGTTGAACATTTAGTTCATTTTCGGTTTCCCCAAACTTATTCTAATCCAATTAGGGTTTTTAACCAATCTTGTGCATCCAATTAGTGATTTTGTGTAATAGGTTGAACATTTAGGTCATTTTCATCCTACCAAGGCTTATTCTTATTCAATTAGGTTTTTTAACCAATTTTGTTCATCCAATAAGTGATTTTGTGTCATTGGTTGAACATTTAGGTCATTTTCGGTTTCCCCAGGCTTATTCTAATCCAATTAGGGTTTTTAACCAATCTTGTGCATCCAATAAATGATTTTGTGTCATTGGTTGAACATTTAAGTTATTTTCGTCCTTTGTAGGCTAAATCTTTTCCAATTAGGGTTTTTAACCAATCTTGTGCTTCCAATAAGTGATTTTGTGTCATTGGTTGAACATTTAGGTCATTTTCGTCCTCCGTAGGATTATTTTAATCCTATTAGGGTTTTTAACCAATCTTGTGCATCCAATTAGTGATTTTGTGTCATAGGTTGAACATTTAGGTCATTTTCATCCTACCAAGGCTTATTCTAATCCAATTAGGTTTTTTAACCAATTTTGTTCATCCAATAAGTGATTTTGTGTCATTGGTTGAACATTTAGGTCATTTTCGGTTTCCCCAGGCTTATTCTAATCCAATTAGGGTTTTTAACAAATCTTGTGCATCCAATAAGTGATTTTGTGTCATTGGTTGAACATTTAAGTTATTTTCGTCCTCTATAGGCTAAATCTATTCCAATTAGGGTTTTTAACCAATCTTGTGCATTCAATAAGTGATTTTGTGTCATTGGTGGAACATTTTGGTCATTTTCGGTTCCCCCAAGCTTATTTTAATCCAATTAGGGTTTTTAACCAAACTTGTACATCCAATAAGTGATTTTGTGTTATTGGTTGAACATTTAGGTCATTTTCGTGTTCCCTTGGCTTATTCTAATCCTATTACGGTTTTTAACCAATCTTGTTCATCCAATAAGTGATTTTATGTCATTGGTTGAACATTTAGGTCATTTTTGGTTTCGCCAGGCTTATTCAAATCGAATTAGGGTTTTTAACAAATCTTGTGCATCCAATAAGTGATTTTGTGTCATTGGTTGAACATTTAAGTTATTTTCGTCCTCTATAGGCTTATTCTATTCCTATTATGGTTTTTAACCAATCTTGTGCATCCAACAAATGATTTTGTGTCATTGGTTAAAAATTTAGGTGTTTTTCGGTTTCCCTACGCTTATTCTAATCCAATTAGGGTTTTTTACCAATCTTGTGCATCCAATAAGTAATTTTTTTTCATTGGTTGAACATTTAGGTCATTTTCGTCCTCCCTAGGCATATTCTAATCCTATTACGGTTTTTAACCAATCTTGTGCATCCAACAAGTGATTTTTTGTCATTGGTTAAACATTTAGGTGTTATTCGGTTTCGTTATGGTTATTCTAATCCAATTAGGGTTTTTTTACCAATCTTGTGCATCCAATAACTAATTTTGTTTCAGTGGTTGAACATTTAGGTCTTTTTCGTCCTCCCTATGCTTATTCTGATCCACTTAGTGTTTTTAACCAATCTTGTGCATCCAATAAGTGATTTTGTGTCATTGGTTGAACATTTAGGTCATTTTCGTCCTCCCTAGGCTTACTATAATTCAATTAGGGTTTTAAACCAATCTTGTGCATCCAATAAGTGATTTTGTGTCATTGGTTGAACATTTAGGTCATTTTCGGTTTCCCCAAGCTTATTCTAATCCAATTAGGGTTTTTAACCAATCTTGTGCATCCGATAAATGATTTTGTGTCATTGGTTGAACATTTAGGTCATTTTCGTCCTCTGTAGGCTTATTTTATTCCAATTAGAGTTTTTAACCAATCTTGTGCATTCAATAAGTGATTTTGTGTCATTGGTGGATCATTTAGGTCATTTTCGGTTTCCCCAGGCTTATTCTAATCCAATTAGGGTTTTTAACCAATCTCGTACATCCAATAAGTGATTTTGTGTTATTGGTAGAACATTTAGGTCATTTTCATCCTCCCTAGGCTTATTCTAATCCACTTAGGGTTGAAAACAATCTTGTGCATCCAATAAGTGATGTTGTGTCATTGGTTGAACATTTAGGATATTTTCGTCCTCCCTAGGCTTATTCGAATCCAATTAGGGTTTTTAACCAATCTTGTGCATCCAATAAGTGATTTTGTGTCATTGGTTGAACATTTAGGTCATTTTCGTCCTCCGTAGGCTTATTTTAATCCTATTAGGGTTTTTAACCAATCTTGTGCATCCAATTAGTGATTTTGTGTAATAGGTTGAACATTTAGGTCATTTTCATCCTACCAAGGCTTATTCTAATCCAATTAGGTTTTTTAACCAATTTTGTTCATCCAATAAGTGATTTTGTTTCATTGGTTGAACATTTAGGTCATTTTCGGTTTCCCCAGGCTTATTCTAATCCAATTAGGGTTTTTAACAAATCTTGTGCATCCAATAAGTGATTTTGTGTAATTGGTTGAACATTTAAGTTAATTTCGTCTTTTGTAGGCTTAATCTATTCCAATTAGGGTTTTTAACCAGTCTTGTGCATTCAATAAGTGATTTTGTGTCATTGGTGGAACATTTAGGTCATTTTCGGTTTCCCCAGGCTTATTCTAATCCAATTAGGGTTTTTAACCAATCTTGTAAATCCAATAAGTGATTTTGTGTTATTGGTTGAACATTTAGGTCATTTTCGTGTTCCCTTGGCTTATTCTAATCCTATTACGGTTTTTAACCAATCTTGTTCATCCAACAAATGATTTTGTGTCATTGGTTAAACATTTAGGTGTTTTTCAGTTTCCCTACGCTTATTCTAATCCAATTAGGGTTTTTTACCAATATTGTGCATCCAATAAGTAATTTTGTTTCATTGGTTGAACATTTAGGTCATTTTCGTCCTCCCTAGGCTTATTCTTATCAACTTAGGGTTTTTAACCAATCTTGTGCATCCAATTAGTGATTTTGTGTCATTGATTGAACATTTAGGTGATATTCGGTTTCCCTAGGCTTATACTAATCCAATTAGGGTTTGTAACCAATCATGTGCATCCAATAAGTGATTTTGTGTCATTGGTTGAACATTTAGGTCATTTTCGTGTTCCCTTGGCTTATTCTAATCCTATTACGGTTTTTAACCAATCTTGTGCATCCAACAAGTGATTTTGTGTCATTGGTTGAACATTTAGGTCATTTTCGTCCTCCCAAGGCTTATTATAATTCAATTAGGGTTTTAAACCAATCTTGTGCATCCAATAAGTGATTTTGTGTCATTGGTTGAACATTTTAGTCATTTTTGTCCTCCATAGGCTTATTCTATTCCAATTAGAGTTTTTAACCAATCATGTGCATTCAATAAGTGATTTTGTGTCATTGGTTGAACATTTAGTTCATTTTCGGTTTCCCCAAACTTATTCTAATCCAATTAGGGTTTTTAACCAATCTTGTGCATCCAATTAGTGATTTTGTGTAATAGGTTGAACATTTAGGTCATTTTCATCCTACCAAGGCTTATTCTTATCCAATTAGGTTTTTTAACCAATTTTGTTCATCCAATAAGTGATTTCGTGTCATTGGTTGAACATTTAGGTCATTTTAAGTTTCCCCAGGCTTATTCTAATCCAATTAGGGTTTTTAACCAATCTTGTGCATCCAATAAATGATTTTGTGTCATTGGTTGAACATTTAAGTTATTTTCGTCCTTTGTAGGCTAAATCTATTCCAATTAGGGTTTTTAACAAATCTTGTGCATTCAATAAGTGATTTTGTGTCATTGGTGGAACATTTAGGTCATTTTCGGTTTCCCCAGGCTTATTCTAATCCAATTAGGGTTTTTAACCAATTTTGTACATCCAATAAGTGATTTTGTGTTATTGGTTGAACATTTAGGTTATTTTCGTGTTCCCTTGGCTTATTCTAATCCTATTACGGTTTTTAACCAATCTTGTGCATCCAACAAATGATTTTGTGTCATTGGTTAAACATTTAGGTGTTTTTCGGTTTCCCTACGCTTATTCTAATCCAATTAGGGTTTTTTACCAATCTTGTGCGTCCAATAAGTGATTTTGTGTGATTAGTTGAACATTTAGGTCATTTTCGTGTTCCCTTAGCTTATTCTAATCCTATTACGGTTTTTAACCAATCTTGAGCATCCAACAAATGATTTTGTGTCATTGGTTAAAAATTTAGGTGTTTTTCGGTTTCCCTATGCTTATTCTAATCCAATTAGGGTTTTTTACCAATCTTGTGCATCCAATATGTAATTTTGTTTCATTGGTTGAACATTTAGGTCTTTTTCGTCCTCCCTAGGCATATTCTAATCCAATTAGGGTTTTTAATCAATCTTGTGCATCCAATAAGTGATTTTGTGTCATTGGTTGAACATTTAAGTCATTTTTGGTTTCCCCAGGCTTATTCTAATCCTATTACGGTTTTTAACCAATCTTTTGCATCCAACAAGTGATTTTGTGTCATTGGTTAAACATTTAGGTGTTATTCGGTTTCCGTAGGCTTATTCTATTCCAATTAGGGTTTTTTATCAATCTTGTGCATCCAATAACTAATTTTGTTTCATTGGTCGAACATTTAGGTCATTTTCGTCCTCCCTAGGCTTATTCTAATCCAATTAGGGTTTTTAACCAATCTTGTGCATCCAATAAGTGATTTTGTGTCATTGGTTGAACATTTAGGTCATTTTCGTCCTCCCTAGGCTTATTCTATTCCAATTAGGGTTTTTAACCAATCTTGTGCATTCAATAAGTGATTTTGTGTCATTGGTTGAACATTTAGGACATTTTCGTCCTCCCAAGGCTTACTATAATTCAATTAGGGTTTTAAACCAATCTTGTGCATCCAATAAGTGATTTTGTGTCATTGGTTGAACATTTAGGTCATTTTCGGTTTCCCCAAGCTTATTCTAATCCAATTAGGGTTTTTAACCAATATTGTGCATCCAATTAATGATTTTGTGTCATTGGTTGAACATTTAGGTCATTTTCGTCCTCCGTAGGCTTATTCTATTCCAATTAGAGTTTTTAACCAATCTTGTGCATTCAATAAGTGATTTTGTGTCATTGGGTGAACATTTAGGTCATTTTCGGTTTCCCCAGGCTTATTCTAATCCAATTAGGGTTTTTAACATTTCTCGTACATCCAATAAGTGATTTTGTTTTTTGGTAGAACATTTAGGTCATTTTCATCCTCCCTAGGCTTATTCTAATCCACTTAGGGTTGAAAACAATCTTGTGCATCCAATAAGTGATATTGTGTCATTGGTTGAACAATTAGGTCATTTTCGTCCTCCCTAGGCTTATTCGAATCCAATTAGGGTTTTTAACCAATCTTGTGCATCCTATAAGTGATTTTGTGTCATTGGTTGAACATTTAGGTCATTTTCGTCCTCCGTAGGCTTATTTTAATCCTATTAGGGTTTTTAACCAATCTTGTGCATCCAATTAGTGATTTTGTGTAATAGGTTGAACATTTAGGTCATTTTCATCCTACCAAGGCTTATTCTAATCCAATTAGGTTTTTTAACCAATTTTGTTCATCCAATAAGTGATTTTGTGTCATTGGTTGAACATTTAGGTCATTTTCGGTTTCCCCAGGCTTATTCTAATCCAATTAGGGTTTCTAACAAATCTTGTGCATCCAATAAGTGATTTTGTGTCATTGGTTGAACATTTAAGTTATTATCGTCCTGTGTAGGCTTAATCTATTCCAATTAGGGTTTTTAACCAGTCTTGTGCATTCAATAAGTGATTTTGTGTCATTGGTGGAACATTTAGGTCATTTTCGGTTTCCCTAGGCTTATTTTAATCCAATTAGGGTTTTTAACCCATCTTGTACATCCAATAAGTGATTTTGTGTTATTGGTTGAACATTTAGGTCATTTTCGTGTTCCCTTGGCTTATTCTAATCCAACTATGGTTTTTAACCAATCTTGTGCATCCAACAAATGATTTTGTGCCATTGGTTAAACATTTAGGTGTTTTTCAGTTTCCCTACGCTTATTCTAATCCAATTAGGGTTTTTTTACCAATCTTGTGCATCCAATAAGTAATTTTGTTTCATTGGTTGAACATTTAGGTCATTTTCGTCCTCCCTAGGCTTATTCTTATCAACTTAGGGTTTTTAACCAATCTTGTGCATCCAATTAGTGATTTTGTGTCATTGGTTGAACATTTAGGTGATATTCGGTTTCCCTAGGCTTATTCTAATCCAATTAGGGTTTGTAACCAATCTTGTGCATCCAATAACTAATTTTGTTTCATTGGTTGAACATTTAGGTTTTTTTCGTCCTCCCTAGGCTTATTCTAATCCACTTAAGGTTTTTAACCAATCTTGTGCATCCAATAAATGATTTTGTGTCAGTGGTTGAACATTTAAGTTATTTTCGTCCTTTGTAGGCTAAATCTATTCCAATTAGGGTTTTTAACCAATCTTGTGCATTCAATAAGTGATTTTGTGTCATTGGTTGAACATTTAGGTCATTTTCGTCCTCCCAAGGCTTATTATAATTCAATTAGGGTTTTAAACCAATCTTGTGCATCCAATATGTGATTTTGTGTCATTGGTTGAAAATTTTAGTCATTTTCGTCCTCCATAGGCTTATTCTATTCCAATTAGAGTTTTTAACCAATCATGTGCATTCAATAAGTGATTTTGTGTCATTGGTTGAACATTTAGGTCATTTTCGGTTTCCCCAGGCTTATTCTAATCCAATTAGGGTTTTTAACCAATTTTGTACATCCAATAAGTGATTTTGTGTTATTAGTTGAACATTTAGGTCATTTTCGTGTTCCCTTGGCTTATTCTAATCCTATTACGGTTTTTAACCAATCTTGTGCATCCAATAAATGATTTTGTGTCATTGGTTAAACATTTAGGTGTTTTTCAGTTTCCCTACGCTTATTCTAATCCAATTAGGGTTTTTTACCAATCTTGTGCATCCAATAAGTGATTTTGTGTGATTAGTTGAACATTTAGGTCATTTTCGTGTTCCCTTGGCCAATTCTAATCCTATTACGGTTTTTAACCAATCTTGTGCATCCAACAAATGATTTTGTGTCATTGGTTAAAAATTTAGGTGTTTTTCGGTTTCCCTATGCCTATTCTAATCCAATTAGGGTTTTTTTACCAATCTTGTGCATCCAATAACTAATTTTGTTTCATTGGTCGAACGTTTAGGTCATTTTCGTCCTCCCTAGGCTTATTCTAATCCAATTAGGGTTTTTAACAAATCTTGTGCATCCAATAAGTGATTTTGTGTCATTGGTTGAACATTTAGGTCATTTTCGTCCTCCCTAGGCTTATTCTATTCCAATTAGGGTTTTTAACCAATCTTGTGCATTCAATAAGTAATTTTGTGTCATTGGTTGAACATTTAGCTCATTTTCGTCTTCCCAAGGCTTACT
The DNA here is from genome assembly GCA_037974735.1 of Cicer chorassanicum. Classification (NCBI taxonomy): domain Eukaryota; kingdom Viridiplantae; phylum Streptophyta; class Magnoliopsida; order Fabales; family Fabaceae; genus Cicer; species Cicer chorassanicum. The sequence goes on along the minus strand of JBBPBP010000004.1, from coordinate 39,219,919 downwards.
ATAATTCAATTAGGGTTTTAAACCAATCTTGTGCATCCAATAAGTGATTTTGTGTCATTGGTTGAACATTTAGGTCATTATCAGTTTCCCCAAGCTTATTCTAATCCAATTAGGGTTTTTAACCATTATTGTGCATCCAATAAATGATTTTGTGTCATTGGTTGAACATTTAGGTCATTTTCGTCCTCCGTAGGCTTATTCTATTCCAATTAGAGTTTTTAACCAATGTTGTGCATTCAATAAGTGATTTTGTGTCATAGGTGGAACATTTAGGTCATTTTCGGTTTCCCCAGGCTTATTCTAATCCAATTAGGGTTTTTAACATTTCTCGTACATCCAATAAGTGATTTTGTTTTATTGGTTGAACATTTAGGTCATTTGCATCCTCCCTAGGCTTATTCTAATCCACTTAGGGTTTTAAACAATCTTGTGCATCCAATAAGTGATATTGTGTCATTGGTTGAACATTTAGGTCATTTTCGTCCTCCTTAGGCTTATTCGAATCCAATTAGGGTTTTTAACCAATCTTGTGCATCCAATAAGTGATTTTGTGTCATTGGTTAAACATTTTGGTCATTTTCGTCCTCCCTAGGCTTATTCTATTCCAATTAGGGTTTTTAACCAATCTTGTGCATCCAATAAATGATTTTGTGTCATTGGTTGAACATTTAAGTTATTTTCGTCCTTTGTAGGCTAAATCTATTCCAATTAGGGTTTTTAACCAATCTTGTGCATTCAATAAGTGATTTGGTGTCATTGGTGGAACATTTAGGTCATTTTCGGTTTCCCCAAGCTTATTCTAATCCAATTAGGGTTTTTAACCAATTTTGTACATCCAATAAGTGATTTTGTGTTATTGGTTGAACATTTAAGTCATTTTCGTGTTCCTTTGGCTTATTCTAATCCTATTACGGTTTTTAACCAATCTTGTGCATCCAATAAATGATTTTGTGTCATTGGTTAAACATTTAGGTGTTTTTCGGTTTCCCTACGCTTATTCTAATCCAATTAGGGTTTTTTACCAATCTTGTGCATCCAATAAGTGATTTTGTGTGATTAGTTTAACATTTAGGTCATTTTCGTGTTCCCTTGGCTTATTCTAATCCTATTACGGTTTTTAACCAATCTTGTGCATCCAACAAATGATTTTGTATCATTGGTTAAAAATTTAGGTGTTTTTCGGTTTCCCTATGCTTATTCTAGTCCAATTAGGGTTTTTTACCAATCTTGTGCATCCAATAAGTAATTTTGTTTCATTGGTTGAACATTTAGGTCATTTTCGTCCTCCCTAGGCTTATTCTATTCCAATTAGGGTTTTTAACCAATCTTGTGCATTCAATAAGTAATTTTGTGTCATTGGTTGAACATTTAGGTCATTTTCGTCCTCCCAAGGCTTACTATAATTCAATTAGGGTTTTAAACCAATCTTGTGCATCCAATAAGTGATTTTGTGTCATTGGTTGAACATTTAGGTCATTTTCGGTTTCCCCAAGCTTATTCTAATCCAATTAGGGTTTTTTACCAATATTGTGCATCCAATAAATGATTTTGTGTCATTGGTTGAACATTTAGGTCATTTTCGTTCTCCGTAGGCTTATTCTATTCCAATTAGAGTTTTTAACCAATCTTGTGCATTCAATAAGTGATTTTGTGTCATAGGTGGAACATTTAGGTCATTTTCGGTTTCCCCAGGCTTATTCTAATCCAATTAGGGTTTTTAACATTTCTCGTACATCGAATAAGTGATTTTGTTTTATTGGTTGAACATTTAGGTCATTTTCATCCTCCCTAGGCTTATTCTAATCCACTTAGGGTTTCAAACAATCTTGTGCATCCAATAAGTGATATCGTGTCATTGGTTGAACATTTAGGTCATTTTCGTCCTCCCTAGGCTTATTCGAATCCAATTAGGGTTTTTAACCAATCTTGTGCATCCAATAAGTGATTTTGTGTCATTGGTTGAACATTTAGGTCATTTTCGTCCTCCCTAGGCTTATTCTATTCCAATTAGGGTTTTTAACCAATCTTGTGCATCCAATAAATGATTTTGTGTCATTGGTTGAACATTTAAGTTATTTTCGTCCTTTGTAGGCTAAATCTATTCCAATTAGGGTTTTTAACCAATCTTGTGCATTCAATAAGTGATTTTGTGTCATTGGTGGAACATTTAGGTCATTTTCGGTTTCCCCAGGCTTATTCTAATCCAATTAGGGTTTTTAACCAATTTTAAACATCCAATAAGTGATTTTGTGTTATTGGTTGAACATTTAGGTCATTTTCGTGTTCCCTTGGCTTATTCTAATCCTATTACGGTTTTTAACCAATCTTGTGCATCCAATAAATGATTTTGTGTCATTGGTTAAACATTTAGGTGTTTTTCGGTTTCCCTACGCTTATTCTAATCCAATTAGGGTTTTTTTACCAATCTTGTGCATCCAATAAGTGATTTTGTGTGATTAGTTGAACATTTAGGTCATTTTCGTGTTCCCTTGGCCTATTCTAATCCTATTACGGTTTTTAACCAATCTTGTGCATCCAACAAATGATTTGGTGTCATTGTTTAAAAATTTAGGTGTTTTTCGGTTTCCCTATGCTTATTCTAATCCAATTAGGGTTTTTTACCAATGTTGTGCATCCAATAAGTAATTTTGTTTCATTGGTTGAACATTTAGGTCATTTTCGTCCTCCCTAGGCATATTCTAATCCAATTAGGGTTTTTAATCAATCTTGTGCATCCAATAAGTGATTTTGTGTCATTGGTTGAACATTTAAGTCATTTTTGGTTTCCCCAGGCTTATTCTAATCCTATTACGGTTTTTAACCAATCTTGTGCATCCAACAATTGATTTTGTGTCATTGGTTAAACATTTAAGTGTTATTCGGTTTCCGTAGGCTTATTCTAATCCAATTAGGGTTTTTTACCAATCTTCTGCATCCAATAACTAATTTTGTTTCATTGGTCGAACATTTAGGTCATTTTCGTCCTCCCTAGGCTTATTCTAATCCAATTAGGGTTTTTAACCAATCTTGTGCATCCAATAAGTGTTTTTGTGTCATTGGTTGAACATTTAGGTCATTTTCGTCCTGCCTAGGCTTATTCTATTCCAATTAGGGTTTTTAACCAATCTTGTGCATTCAATAAGTGATTTTGTGTCATTGGTTGAACATTTAGGTCATTTTCGTCCTCCCAAGGCTTACTATAATTCAATTAGGGTTTTAAACCAATCTTGTGCATCCAATAAGTGATTTTGTGTCATTGGTTGAACATTTAGGTCATTTTCGGTTTCCCCAAGCTTATTCTAATCCAATTAGGGTTTTTAACCAATATTGTGCATCCAATAAATGATTTTGTGTCATTGGTTGAACATTTAGGTCATTTTCGTCCTCCGTAGGCTTATTCTATTCCGATTAGAGTTTTTAACCAATCTTGTGCATTCAATAAGTGATTTTGTGTCATAGGTGGAACATTTAGGTCATTTTCGGTTTCCCCAGGCTTATTCTAATCCAATTAGGGTTTTTAACCAATCTTGTACATCCAATAAGTGATTTTGTGTTATTGGTTGAACATTTAGGTCATTTTCGTGTTCCCTTGGCTTATTCTAATCCTATTACGGTTTTTAACCAATCTTGTGCATCCAACAAATGATTTTGTGTCATTAGTTAAACATTTAGGTGTTTTTCGGTTTCCCTACGCTTATTCTAATCCAATTAGGGTTTTTTACCAATCTTGTGCATCCAATAAGTAATTTTGTTTCATTGGTTGAACATTTAGGTCATTTTCGTCCTCCCTAGGCTTATTCTTATCAACTTAGGGTTTTTAACCAATCTTGTGCATCCAATTAGTGATTTTGTGTCATTGGTTGAACATTTAGGTGATATTCGGTTTCCCTAGGCTTATTCTAATCCAATTAGGGTTTGTAACCAATCTTGTGCATCCAATAAGTGATTGTGTGTCATTGGTTGAACATTTAGATCATTTTCGTGTTCCCTTGGCTTATTCTAATCCTATTACGGTTTTTAACCGATCTTGTGCATCCAACAAATGATTTTGTGTCATTGGTAAAACATTTAGGTGTTTTTCGGTTTCCCTACGCTTATTCTAATCCAATTAGGGTTTTTTTACCAATCTTGTGCATCCAATATGTAATTTTGTTTCATTGGCTGAACATTTAGGACATTTTCGTCCTCCCTAGGCTTATTCTTATCCACTTAGGGTTTTTAACCAATCTTGTGCATCCAATTAGTGATTTTGTGTCATTGATTGAACATTTAGGTGATATTCGGTTTCCCTAGGCTTATTTTAATCCAATTAGGGTTTGTAACCAATCTTGTGCATCCAATAAGTGATTTTGTGTCATTGGTTGAACATTTAGGTCATTTTCGTGTTCCCTTGGCTTATTCTAATCCTATTACGGTTTTTAACCAATCTTGTGCATCCAACAAATGATTTTGTGTCATTGGTTAAAAATTTAGGTGTTTTTCGGTTTCCCTATGCTTATTCAAATTTAATTAGGGTTTTTTACCAATGTTGTGCATCCAATAAGTAATTTTGTTTCATTGGTTGAACATTTAGGTCATTTTCGTCCTCCCTAGGCATATTCTAATCCAATTAGGGTTTTTAATCAATCTTGTGCATCCAATAAGTGATTTTGTGTCATTGGTTGAACATTTAAGTCATTTTTGGTTTCCCCAGGCTTATTCTAATCCTATTACGGTTTTTAACCAATCTTGTGCATCCAACAATTGATTTTGTGTCATTGGTTAAACATTTAAGTGTTATTCGGTTTCCGTAGGCTTATTCTAATCCAATTAGGGTTTTTTACCAATCTTCTGCATCCAATAACTAATTTTGTTTCATTGGTCGAACATTTAGGTCATTTTCGTCCTCCCTAGGCTTATTCTAATCCAATTAGGGTTTTTAACCAATCTTGTGCATCCAATAAGTGTTTTTGTGTCATTGGTTGAACATTTAGGTCATTTTCGTCCTCCCTAGGCTTATTCTATTCCAATTAGGGTTTTTAACCAATCTTGTGCATTCAATAAGTGATTTTGTGTCATTGGTTGAACATTTAGGTCATTTTCGTCCTCCCAAGGCTTACTATAATTCAATTAGGGTTTTAAACCAATCTTGTGCATCCAATAAGTGATTTTGTGTCATTGGTTGAACATTTAGGTCATTTTCGGTTTCCCCAAGCTTATTCTAATCCAATTAGGGTTTTTAACCAATATTGTGCATCCAATAAATGATTTTGTGTCATTGGTTGAACATTTAGGTCATTTTCGTCCTCCGTAGGCTTATTCTATTCCAATTAGAGTTTTTAACCAATCTTGTGCATTCAATAAGTGATTTTGTGTCATAGGTGGAACATTTAGGTCATTTTCAGTTTCCCCAGGCTTATTCTAATCCAATTAGGGTTTTTAACCAATCTTGTACATCCAATAAGTGATTTTGTGTTATTGGTTGAACATTTAGGTCATTTTCGTGTTCCCTTGGCTTATTCTAATCCTATTACGGTTTTTAACCAATCTTGTGCATCCAACAAATGATTTTGTGTCATTGGTTAAACATTTAGGTGTTTTTCGGTTTCCTTACGGTTATTCTAATCCAATTAGGGTTTTTTACCAATCTTGTGCATCCAATAAGTAATTTTGTTTCATTGGTTGAACATTTAGGTCATTTTCGTCCTCCCTAGGCTTATTCTTATCAACTTAGGGTTTTTAACCAATCTTGTGCATCCAATTAGTGATTTTGAGTCATTGGTTGAACATTTAGGTGATATTCGGTTTCCCCAGGCTTATTCTAATCCAATTAGGGTTTGTAACCAATCTTGTGCATCCAATAAGTGATTTTGTGTCATTGGTTGAACATTTAGGTCATTTTCGTGTTCCCTTGGCTTATTCTAATCCTATTACGGTTTTTAACCAATCTTGTGCATCCAACAAATGATTTTGTGTCATTGGTTAAACATTTAAGTGTTTTTCGGTTTCCCTACGCTTATTCTAATCCAATTAGGGTTTTTTACCAATCTTGTGCATCCGATATGTAATTTTGTTTCATTGGTTGAACATTTAGGTCATTTTCGTCCTCCCTAGGCTTATTCTTATCCACTTAGGGTTTTTAACCAATCTTGTGCATCCAATTAGTGATTTTGTGTCATTGATTGAACATTTAAGTGATATTCGGTTACCCTAGGCTTATTCTAATCCAATTAGGGTTTGTAACCAATCTTGTGCATCCAATAAGTGATTTTGTGTCATTGGTTGAACATTTAGGTCATTTTCGTGTTCCCTTGGCTTATTCTAATCCTATTACGGTTTTTAACCAATCTTGTGCATCCCACAAATGATTTTGTGTCATTGGTTAAAAATTTAGGTGTTTTTTGGGTTCCCTACGCTTATTCTAATCCAATTAGGGATTTTTACCAATCTTGTGCATCCAATAAGTAATTTTGTTTCATTGGTTGAACATTTAGGTCATTTTCGTCCTCCCTAGGCATATTCTAATCCAATTAGGGTTTTTAATCAATCTTGTGCATCCAATAAGTGATTTTGTGTCATTGGTTGAACATTTAGGTCATTTTTGGTTTCCCCAGGCTTATTCTAATCCTATTACGGTTTTTAACCAATCTTATGCATCCAATTAGTGATTTTGTGTCATTGGTTGAACATTTAGGTGATATTCGGTTTCCCCAGGCTTATTCTAATCCAATTAGGGTTTGTAACCAATCTTGTGCATCCAATAAATGATTTTGTGTCATTGGTTGAACATTTAGGTCATTTTCTTCCTCCGTAGGCTTATTCTATTCCAATTAGAGTTTTTAACCAATCTTGTGCATTCAATAAGTGATTTTGTGTAATTGGTGGAACATTTAGGTCATTTTCGGTTTCCCCAGGCTTATTCTAATCCAATTAGGGTTTTTAACCAATTTCGTACATCCAATAAGTAATTTTGTGTTATTGGGTGAACATTTAGGTCATTTTCATCCTCCCTAGGCTTATTCTAATCCACCTAGGGTTTTAAACAATCTTGTGCTTCCAATAAGTGATATTGTGTCATTAGTTGAACATTTAAGACATTTTCGTCCTCCCTAGGCTTATCCGAATCCAATTAGGGTTTTTAACCAATCTTGTGCATCCAATAAGTGATTTTGTGTCATTGGTTGAAAATTTAGGTCATTTTCGTCCTTCGTAGGCTTATTTTAATCCTATTAGGGTTTTTATCCAATTTTGTGCATCCAATTATGGATTTTGGGTCATCGGTTGAACATTTAGGTCTTATTCGGTTTCCCTAGGCTTATTCTAATCCAATTAGGGTTTGTAACCAATCTTGTGCATCCAATAAGTGATTTTGTCATTGGTTGAACATTTAGGTCATTTTCGTGTTCCCTTGGATTATTCTAATCCTATTACGGTTATTAACCAATCTTGTGCATCCAACAAGTGATTTTGTGTCATTGGTTAAACATTTAGGTGTTTTTCGGTTTCCCTACGCTTATTCTAATCAAGTTAGGGTTTTGAACCAATCTTGTGCATCCAATAAGTGATTTTGTGTCATTGGTTGAACATTTAGGTCATTTTCGTCCTCCGTAGGCTTATTTTAATCCTATAAGGGTTTTTAACCAATCTTGTGCATCCAATTAGTGATTTTGTGTCAAAGGTTGAACATTTAGGTCATTTTCATCCTACCAAGGCTTTTTCTTATCCAATTAGGTTTTTTAACGAATTTTGTTCATCCAATAAGTGATTTTGTGTCATTGGTTGAACATTTAGGTCATTTTCGGTTTCCCCAAGCTTATTCTAATCCAATTAGGGTTTTTAACAAATCTTGTGCATCCAATAAGTGATTTTGTGTCATTGGTTGAATATTTAAGTTATTTTCGTCCTATATAGGCTTATTCTATTCCAATTAGGGTTTTTAACCAATCTTGTGCATTCAATAAGTGATTTTGTGTCATTGGTGGAACATTTAGGTCATTTTCGGTTTCCCCAGGCTTATTCTAATCCAATTAGGGTTTTTAACCAATCTTGTACATCCAATAAGTGATTTTGTGTCATTGGTTGAACATTTAGGTCATTTTCGTCCTCCGTAAGCTTATTCTATTCCAATTAGAGTTTTTAACAAATCTTGTGCATTCAATAAGTGATTTTATGTCATTGGTTGAACATTTAGGTCATTTTCGGTTTCTCCAGGCTTATTCTAATCCAATTAGGGTTTTTAACCAATCTTGTACATCCAATAAGTGATTTTGTGTTATTGGTTGAACATTTAGGTCATTTTCATCCTCCCTAGGCTTATTCTAGTCCACTTAGGGTTTTTAACAATCTTGTGCATCCAATAAGTGATATTGTGTCATTGGTTGAACATTTAGGTCATTTTCGTCCTCCCTAGGCTTATTTGAATCCAATTAGGGTTTTTAACCAATCTTGGGCATCCAATAAGTGATTTTGTGTCATTGGTTGAACATTTAGGTAATTTTCGTCCTCCGTAGGCTTATTTTAATCCTATTAGGGTTTTTAACCAATTTTGTGCATCCAAATATGGATTTTGGGTCATTGGTTGAACATTTAGGTGATATTCAGTTTCCCTAGGCTTATTCTAATCCAATTAGGGTTTGTAACCAATCTTGTGCATCCAATAAGTGATTTTGTGTCATTGGTTGAACATTTAGGTAATTTTTGATTTCCCCAGGCTTATTCTAATCCTATTATGGTTTTTAACCAATCTTGTGCATCCAACAAGTGATTTTGTGTCATTGGTTAAACATTTAGGTGTTATTCGGTTTCCATAGGCTTATTCTAATCCAATTAGGGTTTTTTACCAATCTTGTGCATCCAATAACTAATTTTGTTTCATTGGTGGAACATTTAGGTTTTTTTCGTCCTCCCTAGGCTTATTCTAATCCACTTAGGGTTTTGAACCAATCTTGTGCATCCAATAAGTGATTTTGAGTCATTGGTTGAACATTTAGGTCATTTTCGTCCTCTCTAGGCTTATTCTATTCCAATTAGGGTTTTTAACCAATCTTGTGCATTCAATAAGTGATTTTGTGTCATTGGTTGAACATTTAGGTCTTTTTCGTCCTCCCAAGGCTTATTATAATTCAATTAGGGTTTTAAACCAATCTTGTGCATCCAATAAGTGATTTTGTGTCATTGGTTGAACATTTAGGTCATTTTCGGTTTCCCCAAGCTTATTCTAATCCAATAAGGGTTTTTAACCAATCTTGTGCATCCAATAAATGATTTTGTGTCATTGGTTGAACATTTAGGTCATTTTCTTCATCCGTAGGCTTATTCTATTTCAATTAGAGTTTTTAACCAATCTTGTGCTTTCAATAAATGATTTTTTGTCATTGGTGGAACATTTAGGTCATTTTCGGTTTCCACAGGCTTATTCTAATCCAATTAGGGTTTTTAACCTATCTCGTACATCCAATAAGTGATTTTGTGTCATTAGTTGAACATTTAGGACATTTTCGTCCTCCCTAGGCTTATCCGAATTCAATTAGGGTTTTTAACCAATCTTGTGCATCCAATAAGTGATTTTGTGTCATTGGTTGAACATTTAGGTCATTTTCGTCCTCTGTAGGCTTATTTTAATCCTATTAGGGTATTTAACCAATTTTGTGCATCCAATTATGGATTTTGGGTCATCGGTTGGACATTTAGGTGATATTCGGTTTCCCTAGGCTTATTCTAATCCAATTCGGATTTGTAACCAATCTTTTGCATCCAATAAGTGATTTTGTCATTGGTTGAACATTTAGGTCATTTTCTTGTTCCCTTGGCTTATTCTAATCCTATTACGGTTTTTAACCAATCTTGTGCATCCAACAAATGATTTTGTGTCATTGGTTAAACATTTAGGTGTTTTTCGGTTTTCCTACGCTTATTCTAATCCAATTAGGGTTTTTTACCAATCTTGTGCATCCAATAAGTAATTTTGTTTCATTGGTTGAACATTTAGATCATTTTCATCCTCCCTAGGCTTATTCTTATCAACTTTGGGTTTTTAACCAATCTTGTGCATCCAATTAGTGATTTTGTGTCATTGGTTGAACATTTAGGTGATTTTCGGTTTCCCCAGGCTTATTCTAATCCAATTAGGGTTTTTATCAAATCTTGTGCATCCAATAAGTGATTTTGTGTCATTGGTTGAACATTTAAGTTATTTTCGTCCTGTGTAGGCTTAATCTATTCCAATTAGGATTTTTAACCAATCTTGTGCATTCAATAAGTGATTTTGTGTCATTGGTGGAACATTTAGGTCATTTTCGGTTTCCCCAGGCTTATTCTAATCCAATTAGGGTTTTTAACCAATCTTGTACATCCAATAAGTGATTTTGTGTTATTGGTTGAACATTTAGGTCATTTTCGTGTTCCCTTGGCTTATTCTATTCCTATTACAGTTTTTAACCAATCTTGTGCATCCAACAAATGATTTTGTGTCATTGGTTAAACATTTAGGTGTTTTTCGGTTTCCCTACGCTTATTCTAATCCAATTAGGGTTTTTTACCAATCTTGTGCATCCAATAAGTAATTTTGTTTCATTGGTTGAACATTTAGGTCATTTTCGTCCTCCCTAGGCTTATTCTTATCAACTTAGGGTTTTTAACCAATCTTGTGCATCCAATTAGTGATTTTGTGTCATTTGTTGAACATTTAGGTGATATTCAGTTTCCCTAGGCTTATTCTAATCCAATTAGGGTTTGTAACCAATGTTGTGCAACCAATAAGTGATTTTGTGTCATTGGTTGAACATTTAGGTCATTTTCGTGTTCCCTTGGCTTATTCTAATCCTATTACGGTTTTTAACCAATCTTGTGCATCCAACAAATGATTTTGTGTCATTGGTTAAACATTTAGGTGTTTTTCGGTTTCCCTACGCTTATTCTAAACCAATTAGGGTTTTTTACCAATCTTGTGCATCCAATATGTAATTTTGTTTCATTGGTTGAACATTTAGGTCATTTTCGTCATCCCTAGGCTTATTCTTATCCACTTAGGGTTTTTAACCAATCTTGTGCATCCAATTAGTGATTTTGTGTCATTGATTGAACATTTAGGTGATATTTGGTTTCCCTAGGCTTATTCTAATCCAATTAGGGATTGTAACCAATCTTGTGCATCCAATAAGTGATTTTGTGTCATTGGTTGAACATTTAGGTCATTTTCGTGTTCCCTTGGCTTATTCTAATCCTATTACGGTTTTTAACCAATCTTGTGCATCCAACAAATGATTTTGTGTCATTGGTTAAAAATTTAGGTGTTTTTTGGGTTCCCTACGCTTATTCTAATCCAATTAGGGATTTTTACCAATCTTGTGCATCCAATAAGTAATATTGTTTCATTGGTTGAACATTTAGGTCATTTTCGTCCTCCCTAGGCATATTTTAATCCAATTAGGGTGTTTAATCAATCTTGTGCATCCAATAAGTGATTTTGTGTCATTGGTTGAACATTTAGGTCATTTTTGGTTTCCTCAGGCTTATTTTAATCCTATTACGGTTTTTAACCAATCTTGTGCATCCAATTAGTGATTTTGTGTCATTGGTTGAACATTTAGGTGATATTCGGTTTCCCTAGGCTTATTCTAATCCAATTAGGGTTTGTAACCAATCTTGTGCATCCAATAAATGATTTTGTGTCATTGGTTGAACATTTAGGTCATTTTCTTCCTCCGTAGGCTTATTCTATTCCAATTAGAGTTTTTAACCAATCTTGTGCATTCAATAAGTGATTTTGTGTAATTGGTGGAACATTTAGGTCATTTTCGGTTTCCCCAGGCTTATTCTAATCCAATTAGGGTTTTTAACCAATTTCGTACATCCAATAAGTGATTTTGTGTTATTGGGTGAACATTTAGGTCATTTTCATCCTCCCTAGGCTTATTCTAATCCACTTAGGGTTTTAAACAATCTTGTGCTTCCAATAAGTGATATTGTGTCATTGGTTGAACATTTAGGGTTTTTATCCAATTTTGTGCATCCAATTATGGATTTTGGGTCATTGGTTGAACATTTAGGTCTTATTCGGTTTCCCTAGGCTTATTCTAATCCAATTAGGGTTTGTAACCAATCTTGTGCATCCAATAAGTGATTTTGTCATTGGTTGAACATTTAGGTCATTTTCGCGTTCCCTTGGATTATTCTAATCCTATTACGGTTATTAACCAATCTTGTGCATCCAACAAGTGATTTTGTGTCATTGGTTAAACATTTAGGTGTTTTTCGGTTTCCCTACGCTTATTCTAATCCAATTAGGGTTTTTAACCAATCTTGTGCATCCAATAAGTGATTTTGTGTCATTGGTTGAACATTTAGGTCATTTTCGTCCTCCGTAGGCTTATTTTAATCCTATTAGGGTTTTTAACCAATCTTGTGCATCCAATTAGTGATTTTGTGTCAAAGGTTGAACATTTAGGTCATTTTCATCCAACCAAGGCTTTTTCTTATCCAATTAGGTTTTTTAACAAATTTTGTTCATCCAATAAGTGATTTTGTGTCATTGGTTGAACATTTAGGTCATTTTCGGTTTCCCCAGGCTTATTCTAATCCAATTAGGGTTTTTAACAAATCTTGTGCATCCAATAAGTGATTTTGTGTCATTGGTTGAACATTTAAGTTATTTTCGTCCTCTATAGGCTTATTCTATTCCAATTACGGTTTTTAACCAATCTTATGCATTCAATAAGTGATTTTGTGTCATTGGTGGAACATTTAGGTCATTTTCGGTTTCCCCACGCTTATTCTAAATCAATTAGGGTTTTTAACAAATCTTGTGCATCCAATAAGTGATTTTGTGTCATTGGTTGAACATTTAAGTTATTTTCGTCCTCTATAGGGTTATTCTATTCCAATTAGGGTTTTTAACCAATCTTGTGCATTCAATAAGTGATTTTGTGTCATTGGTGGAACATTTAGGTCATTTTCGGTTTCCCCAGGCTTATTCTAATCCAATTAGGGTTTTTAACCAATTTCGTACATCCAATAAGTGATTTTGTGTTATTAGGTGAACATTTAGGTCATTTTCATCCTCCCTAGGCTTATTCTAATCCACTTAGGGTTTTAAACAATCTTGTGCTTCCAATAAGTGATATTGTGTCATTAGTTGAACATTTAGGACATTTTCGTCCTACCTAGGCTTATCCGAATCCAATTAGGGTTTTTAACCAATCTTGTGCATCCAATAAGTGATTTTGTGTCATTGGTTGAACATTTAGGTCATTTTCGTCCTTCGTAGGTTTATTTTAATCCTATTAGGGTTTTTATCCAATTTTGTGCATCGAATTATGGATTTTGGGTCATCGGTTGAACATTTAGGTGTTATTCGGTTTCCCTAGGCTTATTCTAATCCAATTAGGGTTTGTAACCAATCTTGTGCATCCAATAAGTGATTTTGTCATTTGTTGAACATTTAGGTCATTTTCGTGTTCCCTTGGATTATTCTAATCCTATTACGGTTATTAACCAATCTTGTGCATCCAACAAGTGATTTTGTGTCATTGGTTAAACATTTAGGTGTTTTTCGGTTTCCCTACGCTTATTCTAATCCAATTAGGGTTTTTAACCAATCTTGTGCATCCAATGAGTGATTTTGTGTCATTGGTTGAACATTTAGGTCATTTTCGTCCTCCGTAGGCTTATTTTAATCCTATTAGGGTTTTTAACCAATCTTGTGCATCCAATTAGTGATTTTGTGTCAAAGGTTGAACATTTAGGTCATTTTCATCCTACCAAGGCTTTTTCTTATCCAATTAGGTTTTTTAACGAATTTTGTTCATCCAATAAGTGATTTTGTGTCATTGGTTGAACATTTAGGTCATTTTCGGTTTCCCCAGGCTTATTCTAATCCAATTAGGGTTTTTAATAAATCTTGTGCATCCAATAAGTGATTTTGTGTCATTGGTTGAACATTTAAGTTATTTTCGTCCTCTATAGGCTTATTCTATTCCAATTAGAGTTTTTAACCAATCTTGTGCATTCAATAAGTGATTTTGTCATTGGTTTAACATTTAGGTCATTTTCGTGTTCCCTTGGCTTATTCTAATCCTATTACGGTCTTTAACCAATCTTGTGCATCCAACAAGTGATTTTGTGTCATTGGTTAAACATTTAGGTGTTTTTCGGTTTCCCTACGCTTATTCTAATCCAATTAGGGTTTTTAACGAATCTTGTGCATCCAATAAGTGATTTTGTGTCAATGGTTGAACATTTAGGTCATTTTCGTCCTCCGTAGGCTTATTTTAATCCTATTAGGGTTTTTAACCAATCTTGTGCATCCAATTAGTGATTTTGTGTCATAGGTTGAACATTTAGGTCATTTTAATCCTACCAAGGGTTATTCTTATCCAATTAGGTTTTTTAACCAATTTTGTTCATCCAATAAGTGATTTTGTGTCATTGGTTGAACATTTAGGTCATTTTCGGTTTCCCCAGGCTTATTCTAATCCAATTAGGGTTTTTAACAAATCTTGTGCATCCAATAAGTGATTTTGTGTCATTGGTTGAACATTTAAGTTATTTTCGTCCTCTATAGGCTTATTCTATTCCAATTAGGGTTTTTAACCAATCTTGTGCATTCAATAAGTGATTTTGTGTCATTGGTGGAACATTTAGGTCATTTTCGGTTTCCCCAAGCTTATTCTAATCCAATTAGGGTTTTTAACCAATCTTGTACATCCAATAAGTGATTTTGTGTCATTGGTTGAACATTTAGGTCATTTTCGTCCTCCGTAGGCTTATTCTATTCCAATTAGAGTTGTTAACCAATCTTGTGCATTCAATAAGTGATTTTGTGTCATTGGTGGAACATTTAGGTCATTTTCGGTTTCTCCAGGCTTATTCTAATCCAATTAGGCTTTTAAACCAATCTTGTACATCCAATAAGTGATTTTGTGTTATTGGTTGAACATTTAGGTCATTTTCATCCTCCAAAGGCTTATTCTAATCCACTTAGGGTTTTTAACAATCTTGTGCATCCAATAAGTGATATTGTGTCATTGGTTGAACATTTAGGTCATTTTCATCCTACCAAGGGTTATTCTTATCCAATTAGGTTTTTTAACCAATTTTGTTCATCCAATAAGTGATTTTGTGTCATTGGTTGAACATTTTGGTCATTTTCGGTTTCCCCAGGCTTATTCTAATCCAATTAGGGTTTTTAACAAATCTTGTGCATCCAATAAGTGATTTTGTGTCATTGGTTGAACATTTAAGTTATTTTCGTCCTCTATAGGCTTATTCTATTCCAATTAGGGTTTTTAACCAATCTTGTGCATTCAATAAGTGAATTTGTGTCATTGGTGGAACACTTAGGTCATTTTCGGTTTCTCCAGGCTTATTCTAATCCAATTAGGGTTTTTAACCAATCTTGTACATCCAATAAGTGATTTTGTGTTATTGGTTGAACATTTAGGTCATTTTCATCCTCCCTAGGCTTATTCTAATCCACTTAGGGTTTTTAACAATCTTGTGCATCCAATAAGTGATATTGTGTCATTGGTTGAACATTTAGGTCATTTTCGTCCTCCCTAGGCTTATTTGAATCCAATTAGGGTTTTTAACCAATCTTGTGCATCCAATAAGTGATTTTGTGTCATTGGTTGAACATTTAGGTAATTTTCGTCCTCCGTAGGCTTATTTGAATCCTATTAGGGTTTTTAACCAATTTTGTGCATCCAATTATGGATTTTGGGTCATTGGTTGAACATTTAGGTGATATTCGGTTTCCCTAGGCTTATTCTAATCCAAATAGGGTTTGTAACCAATCTTGTGCATCTAATAAGTGATTTTGTCATTGGTTGAACATTTAGGTCATTTTCGTGTTCCTTTGGCTTATTCTAATCCTATTACGGTTTTTAACCAATCTTGTGCATCCAACAAGTGATTTTGTGTCATTGGTTAAACATTTAGGTGTTTTTCGGTTTCCACACGCTTATTCTAATCCAATTAGGGTTTTTTTTACCAATCTTGTGCATCCAATAAGTAATTTTGTTTCATTGGTTGAACATTTAGGTCATTTTCGTCCTCCCTAAGCATATTCTAATCCAATTAGGGTTTTTAATCAATCTTGTGCATCCAATAAGTGATTTTGTGTCATTGGTTGAACATTTAGGTCATTTTTTGTTTCCCTAGGCTTCTTCTAATCCTATTATGGTTTTTAACCAATCTTGTGCATCCAACAAGTGATTTTGTGTCATTGGTTAAACATTTAGGTGTTATTTGGTTTCCATAGGCTTATTCTAATCCAATTCGGGTTTTTTTACCAATCTTGTGCATCCAATAACTAATTTTGTTTCATTGGTTGAACATTTAGGTCATTTTCGTCCTCCCTAGGCTTATTCTAATCCACTTAGGGTTTTTAACCAATCTTGTGCATCCAATAAGTGATTTTGTGTCATTGGTTGAACATTTAGGTCATTTTCGTCCTCCCTAGGCTTATTCTATTCCAATTAGGGTTTTTAACCAATCTTGTGCATTCCATAAGTGATTTTGTGTCATTGGTTGAACATTTAGGTCCTTTTCGTCCTCCCAAGGCTTATTATAATTCAATTAATGTTTTAAACCAATCTTGTGCATCCAATAAGTGATTTTGTGTCATTGGTTGAACATTTAGGTCATTTTCGGTTTCCCCAAGCTTATTCTAATCCAATTAGGGTTTTTAACCAATCTTGTGCATCCAATAAATGATTTTGTGTCATTGGTTGAACATTTAGGTCATTTTCGGTTTCCCGAAGGTTATTCTAATCCAATTAGGGTTTTTAAGCAATCTTGTGCATCCAATAAATGATTTTGTGTCATTGGTTGAACATTTAGGTCATTTTCGTCCTC